>JASAOG010000065.1:2715000-3430857 GCA_030265305.1 Biomphalaria pfeifferi
AGAGAGAGAGAAGTCAGCGAGTGAAGTAGGAGATCTGTATATAACGTGGCCGTGTATATATGTTTTGTTAAAATGTTCCACAATTAAAAGACACTTTAAACGTAAAAGGACTTGTTTCTTCACAACTGGCGACCCGACGAGATACGACGAGGCACAAGTAAGTGGAAATGTCGATGTACAAAATATATAGAGATGCGGGCAAGGAAAATGGCCTGCAAGGCGAAGAACTTGAAAAGTTCATTACACTAAAAATAACACAGGAGGAAGAAAGGGAAGAAAGGAGATCTAATAGGGAAGAAGCCAAAAAGAAAGAAGAAGATAGTAGAAGGAAGGAAATCTTACAACTAGAACTAATACTTAAAGAAAAGAAAGACAAAGAACAGCAAAATGAAAAGGAGGAACACTTTGACAAATATAAACAATTAGACAGAATGTCTCCATTTGACGAGAGCCAGAATGAGTGCATTGACTCATATCTACTGAGATTTGAGGATATAGCAACATCATGCAACCTCCCACAGACAGAATGGGCAAGAAGCCTCATGGGGCGCTTAAAAGGTAGAGCCATCAACATCTGTCTTCAAATGAGAGATGAAGAAAGAAAAGAGTACGTGGCCGTGAAGGAGGCGTTGCTGAGACAGTTTGGCTCCACAAGTTACGAATACAGAAGGAGATTGAAAGAGTCGACACCTCTGGCGAACGACGATCCACAAATATTCGTCACCAACATGTCGATATACTTCGATCGATGGGTAGACCTGTCAAAAGTGGATCACAAATATGAAACCCTCAGAGAACACATCATAATGGACGCTGTGATGGAAGCTTACAATAATAATGTGAAAACATACGTCACGGAGCGAGAGCCAAAGACCAGCAGCAGCCTGATAGCACAACTAAGGCAGTATAAGGCCGCACACCCAAGGGAAGTGTTAGCTAGAGAGAACCCAACTGCTTCATCAGCTTTTATGGTGAGCAACGCTGCAAGAATGCGGACTCCAAGCCCTTTATATAGAAGAGAGAACGCTGACAAGAGCCCAACATATAGATCTCGAAGAGAGAAAGATGAAGGAATGAGCCCGACCTATAGATATCGAAGAGACAAAGATGAAGAAAGGAGCCCAACATATACTTACAAGAATAGAGAATATCAACGTAATCAGCAAAGAGTTCGTTTCCAATGTCAAATTTGTGGTAGAACAAACCACACAACACAGACTTGCTTCTACAACCGACGCAATAAAGATTGGAACGACAGACCAAGAGATCGAGCATTTTCTGCCAAACACACAAATAAACTGCAGGTATACCCAGGGTTTGTGGGAGAACAAATGACCAACGTACTGTACGATACAGGTGCAACTGCAATTTTAGGCGCAAAAGAATACGTCAACCCACAAGAGTACACCGGAAGAAGACAAGACTGTGTTGGTTACACTGGTCAAGTAACTACACATCTGGTAGCACGTATCAACATACACACACCGTTCATCAGTGGTTGGCATGAGGCTTTAGTACTAGACAATAAGCCTGAAAACATTGGCCTAATCATTGGCTGTATCAAAGGCTCTAAACCTTGCACAGTAGAAGAATTGAACAAGTGGAAAGAAAAATACACACAGAAATGCTCCATGGTTACTACAAGAGCTCAGAAGAAAGCAGAAGAAGTGCTAAATACAAACGATAACATACAAGTTCCTTATAACAATGAAAATGAAAATACATAAACAGAAAATAGTGATATGAGAAGCCATAATCAAGAAAACAACCCGAATGAAATCTCCACAGAAAGTCAAGACCCACTACAGATTAAAACAGAAAAATTTGTCAGTGAACAGAAAAATGATCCAGATCTAATAAAACTCATAGAAAGTGAAGCTCCACCAAGACGAGGGTTAATCAAGATAGGCGAAGATGGTGTTTATGTGAGAGAAATTCACCAGAAAGCAGGCAAGACACAACTATTGCTTGTTCCAAAGAAATATAGAGAAACAATTTTAAAGCTTGCACATGACACCCCGTTTGCCGGACATATGGGAGTAAAGAGAACATTGAATAGAATCTTAAATGAATTTTTTTGACCGAGAATTACGCAAGAAGTCAAGGCCTACATAAAATCCTGCCATATTTGCCAAATACATGCAGCAAAGGGAACATGTATGCAAGCTCCAATACAAACAACAGACTTAAGTGAAATGCCATTTGAAAAGATAGCTGTAGATATTATTGGACCAATGCCAGTAATATCCGGAAGAGGCCATCGCTACATATTGACTGTTGTAGACATGTGCACACGGTTTCCAGAAGCAATACCATTGAAAAGAATTTCTTCCGAAGATGTCGGAGACGCACTTACAGCAATATTTGCAAGAACAGGTTACCCTCGCATAATACTGAGTGATCAAGGCACCCAGTTTAAATCAAATGAATTCGCACAGTTTTGCAAAACTCTGAATATTAAACAACAATTTGCTGCCCGTTTTCACCCCCAAGCAAATGGGATGTGCGAACGCCTGAATTCAACGCTGAAAACAATGCTGAACAAAGTAGCACAGGACAACCCAACAGACTGGGACAAGCTGATCAACCCCATACTGTTCGCTTACAGAGAAGTAACACACACAACAACGGGCTTCTCACCATTCGAGATGCTCTATGGCTCACCTGTTAGGGGGACCCATGTCACTATACAGAGACTTTCTAGTAAATAGAAACATAGACAATGACGTACTCACAGGATACGATCTTGTCATCAAAACAAGACAAATTATAATCAAAGCATGCGAAACTGTCCAAAAACAAACAAACAGAGAGAAACCAGAACTACTGAGAAAGCTAAATCAGGGTCGAAAGTTAAGAACACTACAAGTTGGTGATAATGTCATGGTTTTGCTGCCTGACAAAAATAACCAGCTATTTATAAAATGTCAGGGCCCATTCCAAGTCACAAAGGTGATTTCGAAGGTCGACTACATTATAAACATCAGAGGTCGAGACAAAGTATTTCACATCAATATGCTGAAGCTGGACATGCCCAGACCATTTACCCTTTCAGCGAACGCTAAGCAAGACACGCAAGACAGTCAGAGAGTCATGAAGATAGAAGCAATAGAGGAACCAGATGAATTACCATGTCCAGTTATTGAAAGCTGTGAAACTGTGAAAGATATAGACACATCACACCTCCAGTATCCAGTTAAGCAAGATATTGATAAACTGCTAGCTCAATGGGCGCCAATATTCACAGACAAACTGGGTAGAACAACTGCCATAAAACACACTATCCAATTGACTGATACGAAGCCCACAAAATCCAAACCATATCCAGTTTCCTTACACCATGAAGAGATACTGAAAAAGGAAATTGAAACGCTGCTAAAAATGGGAATAATTGATGCTTCCACATCCCCATACTCAGCTCCAGCAGTCCTAGTGAAACAAAAGGAAACAACCGAAAAGATGCGGCTATGTGTAGACTACCGGAAACTAAACGCCATCACAGTGAAAGATAAATACCCAATGCCTAACATAGAGAACATTATACCTAAACTTAGAGGTGCAAAATATTTCACTACTCTTGACTTAGCCAGAGGTTATTGGCAAATTCCACTAGACGAAGATGCTAAGCCACTTACAGCATTCACTACTCCATTTGGTTGTTACCAATGGAATTACATGAGTTTCGGGCTTAGTAACGCACCTGCGACCTTCAACAGAATGATGGCAAAACTAATAGGGAAAAGACCAGATGTCATTTTCTATCTTGATGACATTTGTGTCTTCCACAACACATTAGAAGAACACGTTGCTGGTCTGCAACAAGTATTCCAGATACTACAAGACAACGGGCTTACAATAAAACCTAGTAAGGTTAAAATCGCCAGAACAGACATTGAATTTCTAGGGCACAGAATACAACAAAATACGATCAGACCATTAAAAGACAATATAAGCAAGATACTCAACTTAACAATACCTACAACAAAAGGACAAGTCCGAAGCATCTTATGTTTATGTAATTACTACAGACGGTTCCTGGCAAATATCACAAGTATTACACAACCTCTAATTGAACTGACAAAAAAAGGCATGCCAAACAAGATCACATGGAACTCCAGACTACAGGAATGCCTGCAAAGCATTAAAAATGTCTTCTCAGACGACATAGTACTCCAGCTTCCAGACAACAGAAACCCTTTCTACTTGGCAACAGATGCATCCTCCACAGCAGTGGGAGGCACTTTAATGCAGAAGTGTGATGCAACGCTAAGAACAGTTTACTACATTAGCAGAAAGCTGAACGCAGCAGAACAGAAATATTCCACGATAGAGCGTGAAGCTCTAGCTATTGTGTTCTGCATAACGAAACTATCCCGTTACTTGCTTGGGAAATCATTCATCTTGTTAACAGATCACGCCCCACTAGCTTATATCAATACAAATAAGCTAGCCAACCAAAGGATCACTAGATGGGCTTTAAAACTTCAGCTTTACAGTTCAAGCTATTCCGGGACAAATCAACATGATAGCTGACGTGTTGACAAGATGTGTCTAGGGACCGCTGGACTTATGTTCTTTCATTAATCAGATAATGAGAAAATTAACAAATACCTTGTAAGATAACTTTAAAGTCTGTCTTGTCGTGAATTGAACGCTCCAGACTTTTTTACTTTCATTCAGTGATGGTAAATTTGTACTACAATTGATTTTTTTTTATGTTTGTTGCATTGATTGTAGTCATAGATGATAGATGTCCATTTAGGAACTGGTATGAAAGAAACACATAGTAAACAATTCCCTTAATTTGGAAGATGTTTTGATGTAACATAAAGTATTAACTAATTGTGCATTTTCACCTGACAATGTTGGCATTCAATTGGAAATGTCATTGCAATAACATATTATTGAAGATTTATTTGTCGTCATAGACATTATCAGTTCTCTCATAATAGAAGATGCCATTGTATTACATCTCATTGTTTTTTTCTTGTCGATGTAAAACATTATTGATGTACACCCAAACTATAGGGTTCATAAAATTTTGATACGATCAAAATTTTTCTCTGCCCTGAGAGGACTGCTGTGACACGGTTACTGTGTGGTCAACCGTGACACACGGTCAAGTGTTGGGTATCGAGAGTTAGGGGACTTGGGGGAAGTGACGAGTGTGTAAACAAGAGAGAGAGAGAGAGAGAGAGAAGTCAGCGAGTGAAGTAGGAGATCTGTATATAACGTGGCCGTGTATATATGTTTTGTTAAAATGTTCCACAATTAAAAGACACTTTAAACGTAAAAGGACTTGTTTCTTCACAGCTACTAAATTTACTTAATTAACATAATTATAAATAGTTTTAAATACTAGATTTTGATCTAGTCTATATAAATAATATAGTAAAAAAATACTACTAGTACTATACTACTATACTATACTATAAATAGTATAAACTATAATTGTAATCTGTATAGTCTAGTCTATAGTTAGTATATAAATAGTCTTGGACTAGATTGTCACTAGATCTATAATCTATACTTATACTAGATCTAGTCTATAGTCTGCATGCATAGATGATAGACTGACTAGTTTAATAGTTAGTAGCTGAAACTGAAAGTTACTGTGTATAATATTCAATTTTTTTTTCAACCTTTAGAATTTATCCTTGGCCTATCGTACTACGAACATTAGAGCACGTTCTGCTCATTTTCTTTGACTTTTTTGACTAAAAACTAATTCTAACGATTTAAATCGATAAGACGACCGCCATACATTAATAAAGAAGCCATGTCAACAAACATAGATCCACATCACAAACCTATATATATTTGCCTATGTCTATGATTATGAAACAAAGGCAAAATATTGGGAATATGGCAGTTTTGTACTTTTCAAAACTAAAGATCAAAATTATATATTGGCTGAAATGTTAGTCCTAGAATTTATAGCTCAATTGCCGCCAATTTTCTTTTCACATAGATATAGTACATAAAACATATTTGACTCCCCCCCAAATAAAAATAACTTCCTACTTCCAGTCTATATTTATTTATGTCTATGCTTACAGTTTTATTTATTACCGAAACGAAACAAAGTAAATAATACTTATTGTTTTTTATTTTGTTTTACATGTTTTCGGATGTTCCTTCAGAGTTGAAGATAGTTTACTTCCTAGTCCAAACCTCCCGCAGGACGACGGGGGATGGGAGCGGGCAGAGTTTGAACCCGGGACCATCGATAAATCTGAACGACAGTCCAGCGTGCAAACCGCACGACCAGGCAGGTTTTTATAGGAAGATTATTTTTTTCCTGGGGGGGGGGGGGGGGGGGGGAGGTGACACCCGAGCTTACCGCACAGGGTGACACCGACCCTAGTGAAACCACTGTCTTAGGTCACAATTTAAAAAGTATTAATGTATTATTTTAAAATATAATTTTCACTTATTAACTAACTCATGGAATCAAATACTGATTGAAATATTTAATAAATTGTTACATACTTTGCTTTAGTTGTAATACTTTTATATCGCGCAGTTTCGACATATCCTCATTATACAAATGACAGTCTAAATAAGACTAAATAGAGCCCAGATCTAGATATATTTTTAATATATATATTATGAATGAATTTATAATTTAAACAAAATTTTAATAATTAAGGCAATCGCTATACTTTTAACAGCTTAGGAGTGCAGATTTAGTTATTATTTAAACAGTAGTGTCACAGCAAATCTAGTACATCATTACCCTGTACCAAAAGGCCTACTATTCCTGATCATAACATTGGCCTATTTCTAGTAATTTTGAGATTAAGCGTGTAAAGTCATACGAATTCTAGTCTAGATCAAGATTCTATATCAAGATTCTAGATCTAGAACTAGGTCTATTTGTATGACAAATAGTAAGGGGGATTATTAATTTTTATTTGCGAGGGGGAAAATCTTAATTTGAGTGACCCAAGTCATTTCTAGCTCACTACCAAAATAATTTTTTCGTGTTGTTAATTTATCTAATTTAGTTTCACTTTAGTACATGTAAAAATTGATTAATTTTGAATGCATGGATAAGGTTAATAATTAATATTTTTAAAAATGTAATTAAATGCTAAATGGATATATGGAGGCGCGGTAAAGCGCTTGGCTTCCGAACTGAGGGTTCTGGCTTTGCATCCTGGATTTTTACATTCGGAATCTTCAGGGCGCTTCTGAGTCCTTATCTTGTTATATAATACAGACGTTACTTCAAAAAAGATAATTACGTATTACGCCTCATACTTCTAGTCATGCATGTTAACCAATTACTTAAATTCTGCCAAGTCACTGGTTTTCCTGGCTGGTTCAGACAACCCATTCCATGCTCTAATAGCACTAGGAAAAAAGGAGCATTTGTACACATTTTCCATAGCATATGAAATTAGGAATGTCCCTTAATCTTTGTGTCTTTCTGAGTATTTTATTATATTTTGTTATTGTATTTGAAGATTATGGTTCAGTGTTTTATGGGATGCGTGGTCGAGAGGATAAGTACGCTTGAACTTTCTTTGGCTATCTATGAAAGGGGCTCAAGGTTCGACACCCGACTCGAGTAGAGTTGTGTTTACTGAGCGCCTAAAGGCAGCACGGAAAAACCTTCTTCCAGATACTCCCTCTCCCACCGGTCCAGATATGAGATAAGCTCTAAGCATGAAAGTAGCGCTATATAAATGTGAATATTAGTTTGTTATGAATCTCACTACTCTATTTTCTGTCTGTTCAAGTTTATTATTGCTTTCTTGAGTTGAGGGGTCCCAAACAGAGCATGTATATTGTATTATTGGCCTAGCCAAGGTTAAATAACATTTTAGTTTTATGTTCTTATTCGATTTATAGAAATTTCTTTTAATAAACCCTAATGCTTTGTTGGATTTTTTAGTGTTTCATCAATATGTGGATTCCATGACAGTTTTTCATTTATTATAACACTTAGGTATTTTGCGTTTTTAGTCTATGTTACTGGTTTGCCATGAATAAAAATTTATTATTTTAATTTTGTAACTTTTTTTCTTCTTGTTCGTTCTCATTTTTATGTTACAACGTTCAGATGACTAGAGACCAATTTATAAGATGAACTGCGCAGTGGTCTCCAAATCAGTGAGCTCTCCATATAGTTTTCTATCTATTTGGGTGTTTTGGGGCCAGTGTCTTGTACGGGCCTCTTGGTAAAGAGAGCAGTTTTGGAAGACATGGTCAGCATTCTCTGGGGAAACTCCACATGGACAGATTTCACTTGTTCCAATTTTGAGCTTCCGGTACATATGTTGTCTCAGTCTGTTGTGTCCGGTCCTGAGTCGAAAGATTAGACGTTGATCTTGTCGGGATACTTTATAATCGGTATAATCTTTCTTGTGATTTGGATGAGAGCTTGTCCATTTCTCATTTATTTTATTTATTATTAGTTTCTTCATTTCTTCTGGATAGAGTGCAATGGATTTTGTGAGTTTGTTCTCCCACTCTTGGCGAGTGTGTCAGCCTTTTATTTCCTTCTAGTTCTATATGAGCTTGTATCCATTGAATAACAGTTTTATGCTGCTGTCAATGAGCTTTGTAAGTGCTTTCCTGAGTCGTTTTATATAACAGGAATCAGAGTTATCCAAGCTTCGGAGTGTTGTTTTTGCATCGGTTAGAAAGACAATCTGACTGTGTGAGGTACTTGGATGATTTTTTAGCATGGTAGTTTCTGCTCTGTGGCTGTCAGAGAGCTCTCCAGTTGCAATGGATTTTTCTAGTTTTTCTCCATCGGGCCATTTGATAAGTATTCCAGCTCCTCCATTTGTGGTGTCTTTATGGGATGAGCCATCCGTGTAAACTCTGATTGCTAGGATAATGAGTTTGTAGAAAACAGTTCACTATTTCCTTGAGCTCTGTTGGAATGTAGGTATATTTTTTGGTTATATTTTCAACTAGACATATTTTACCCGCGACCCGCGGGTCTTTATTTGCGTATTACTGTCGATATAGTCACTGAGAGTGTTTTCAAAACATTTAAACGAAATAATAATGTAATAAATAAAGCGAATGTGTAAATGTAAAAATAGTATGAATGAAGCCATCAAATCAAAATAGCTAATCTAATTAAATCCATTTTTCAAATTAAAACATTTGCTTGTAGGCCTACATATATTTGATTAAAATTTGAAATGAATAGACTTAATTTTGTATGTTCAAGTGTTAAAGTGTAAAGTAGATCTTGAGGTAGACATAGATCTAGATCTAGACTAATCTAGAGTTAAAAATTGGCTTTTATAGAGTTCATTCTATGCTGCGTGAAGGCATTGCTCTGCGCATGCGTGACCTTTTTTCATGAATGAATATGGCCTATCTCAACACGGCTACGTAGCTTTAGAGAACTGCGAACGAATGTATTAAAAATGATTTAGAAAAACAAATTTGAATGTTAATTTGATTAAAATATGAAATGAATGGACTATAATTAGCATGTTCATGTGTTAAAGCATAAAACTATCTTTGCGAAAAGAAGTTTTATCATTTTAGAGTTCAATAAGAGTTTTAGACCAAGGAATAGACTCAGTAGAGAGATGTGTTAATGTGTAACCATTTCATTTGGTAATGTCTAATGAAAGAATGTGCATTGGGATATCTAAATTCGCAGATATAAATAACGAATTAATGTAAAAATGCTTTTGAAACACAAATTTGAAGGTTAATTTGATTAAATAATGAAATCAATGAACTATATTTTGTATTTTCATGTGTAAAAAAACAACTATAAGTGCAAAGTTTAGTTCTTAAAATTAGATCTAGATCTAAATCCTTTCGATCTTTTCTCATGTCAACATTGTAAACATGGCCTAGATCCATAAAATACTATAGCTGTAATAGAGTTGGTCTTTTTTTTGAGGGTCTTAAGTTTGTTTTAGGGTCACAATACATACACTACGGTCTAAGTTGGTACCCAAGAAACATTTTTGCCAAGTTTATCAAGATTGGTCAAGCGGTTTTTATTTCTATACGGGGACATACATACATACATGCGCCAAACATTCTACTTTATATATTAGATATGGTCTCTTATAGTAGGAAAAGAGCTATTGTCTCAGAGTGGAGATTCATTATGATGTATTGTGGATTTCAGAGTTATTTTTTCAAGTTGGTGTTTCTTTTTTAGGTTTAGAGATTCCTGTATGAAATTGGTCTTTTAAAGACGGTTTCTTGTGCCAGATCTGTGGATTTTTGTTTCGAGTTGGTGTCTCTCCAAGGTTTCCAATTTAGTGAATTGGGAAAGGCTTTTTATTTCTCTTCTTTCATCCAGAGAGACCAGGGCAGCAGTTTTCACCATGGCTCTTATGGGTGTTGTTTTGATTGCTCCTGTAATTAGCCTAAGACCAATAATTTGAACCTTGTCTATTTTTCTTAAGTTGGTTTGGGCTGCTGAACTCCATGCTGTTACTTTTAATAACCGACATTTTTCTGGGTAGAAAGACATGTTCCAATTTGATTCCCATTTCTGAAATTCATCTAATTCTCTTTGTAAGATTAGTGTATCTTATGTTTTTTTTTATTTTTCCATAAACTATGCAATCGTCTGCAAATAATTTGACTTTTGTTCCTGAAGTAATGCAATTTGGTAAACCATTTATGTCAATTAAAAATAGTAGTGAACTTAAGACTGTTCCTTGAGGTAAACCTGAGTTTACTGTTATTGGTGTTGATTTAGAGTCATTTATTATTACCGTTTATTCTCTCCCTATCAGAAAATCCTTAATCCGCTGATGCAATGGACCATCAATGCGAAAATATTTTAATTCTTTAAGCAAACTATGGTGGTGAACTTTGTCCACCCAGATCTAATGGGCGCCTGACGTTAGTTAGGAAAAAGTAAGGGTGGTTGTTCACGTGACACCCTCATTTACCGTGGGCCATAGAAACAGATGACCTTTACATCATCTGTCCCATAGATCACAAGGTCTGAAAGGGAAACTTAATGAATAAAAAAAAACAAAAAAACTTGTAATTGAAAAAGTACTTATGTTCTAATAAAAATTCATTTTGAAAGAATTAAACTTTAAAGGAGAAAAATCAATTTAATTTTATTATTATTATTTTAGTGCCCAATGATTTTTAACTGTCCACGTAGGGGAAAAGCCGCTATTGGGTTTGTGCAAAATGTCCGTCTGTCACTCTCAGATCTCGAAAACCAGAAGAGTAATGTTATATTATATGTAATATTATTTCACTATCACTAAGTCAAATATCTATATATATAATTCTCCTCTTCCTTCAAGAGTTTGGACGAGAAGCAAGAAGTAAAGGGAAGATCACTCTCTTATTTCTGCGGAGTCACCCCACGAAATAACAAGTGGGGGGGGGGGGGGGAGAACACGTGGCTATTCACACGTCACTACGGATGCTGCGCGCTGGACTGTCAAACACTAAATAGCAGGGATGGACTTAAGCATTGTGGGGGCCCTATTCGAAACGGATTTCGCGGGGCCAAGTTTGGGTAGAGAAGCGGACAATAAGTGAAATTTAAGAGTTTAAATTATAATATAAATTCGTCTATGTATTCTATTCACTCTTTAGTACGTACAGAATTACTTTACGAGCCTTACGTGTAGAAATAGAATTTCTTTCTAGACTAGTCTAGATCTTAAAGTCTAGTAGATCTAGTTATAAAATACTATAGCTGTAATAGAGTTGGTCTTTTTTTTTATTTTTATTGTCTTAAGTTTGTTTTAGGGTCACAATACATACACTACGGTCTAAGTTGGTACCCAAGAAACATTTTTGCCAAGTTTATCAAGATTGGTCAAGCGGTTTTTATTTCTATACGGGGACATACATACATACATTCATACATGCGGTAATCTAGTAGGCCTAACTAATAAGCCAATAAATACTAATCTACTTATACAAGTGGTAATCTAGTAGGCCTAACTAATAAGCCAATAAATACTAATCTACTTATCTAGATCATAAATCTATACTCTATATAATAGTAAGATAGTCTATGGTAATTTAAAAGTAGCTTACCTTTCCATTGTAACTAATCACTCCAGTAACATTGTACGCAGAACGTTTCTTCATCTCGGCTTTGACTCGAGCCTGAACGTGTTGAAAACGTGTTTCTTCCTCAGACTTCAATCTGTCACACAATGTTCTTTGAAGCACGTTTATGTCCTTTGAGAATGACGTGTCTGTAATCATTGTCATCTCGGCTTTGACTCAGGCCTGAACGTGATGAAAACGTGTTTCTTCCTCAGACTTCAATCTGTCACACAATGTTCTTTGAAGCACGTTTATGTCCTTTGAGAATGACGTGTCTGCAATCATTGTCAGGATGCATGGGCTGCATTTATAACATCGCAATATCCTAACAAGTTAACAAAAGTAAAATTTACAAGCAAGAGTTGTTTTCTAATAATAGATTCCATGTTGGTGTCTAGATTATGATGATGGTTGTCACGTGACTTAAGGGGTGTTTGTTTACGATTAGTGAATGAGGTCCATTACAACTGATGCATAATTCCGCGCGTGGGATAGGCGCTTTCCATATTGAATGACACACCAAAATGTCAATTTTTATATATATATTTCCGTATATTTTAAGGACTTTATCGTATATTTTGTAATTTCGGGAGATTTCCAGGAGCTCCTGGTAAATCGACAGGAGGGCGCGGGAAATCTGTTTTAAGTTATAATATGGTTAATTTAATAATTTATACACCTAGAATTAGTGCGGGTCCTGTGACAGTGCGGGTCCTATGAAAGTGCGGGGCCCAATGCGGTCGCATAGTTTGCAGTGGCCTAAGGCCGGCCCTGCAAAATAGCGCGTATGCTACGCCGCCGATCGACTAGTATTTATAAAATAAACACAGAGCCAGTCGTACAGATTGCGAGGCCCTATGCAATACGGATTGCGCGGGCCTAGTCTCGGTAGGGATAAGTGAAAATTAAGATTTTGTTTTATCTTACTTTACTAAGTACAAAATAAGTACAAATTCACTGTCAAATTAACATTCCGAATTTTATGTGAAAAATCTACTAACGCCAAATAACTGTTTGAAATCCCTCTTCTAATAAATAAAACAAATGATCTTCTTCTCATTTACTAAAATAGGTTATTCCGTTTTTTTTACAAAAAAAAAAAATTTAACTCTATTTATGTAAAATCTCAATTCTCTCTAACACTACATTTAATTTTCTAGCTAAAACGTTACAAAAATCAAATAATAGGTAGTATTATGTTTAAGGAAAACAACTTCCTAATACCAAAGTATGGAATGAAAATCTCTCCAAAAGTCTATGGTACATCTAATTTCATACGAGACCATCCCAAAAATTTAATTAACGGTAATAGATTTAGCTGGTATTTTCTTTTACTCTCACTATAAATACAAACATTCGGAACGATATATTATACATACTTAAAACTATTGCGTGTTTCGGAAGAAAATAAAAGGTTAATCAAATTTTCAATAGCTTTTAGTCGTTTTTTTTAACATGATGACAAAAAGACTGACAGACAAAACGCCCAAAAAAATGCAGCTTTAATCCTCTTAAAATGAATTCTTTTAGAACTCAGTGCACCAATGTTTATGAACCCTCGTTAAATTTCTCGTGTTAATAGAGACATATTATTGGTACTAGCCCATTGTAACGTAGTGGAATTTTTTTCCTTTGACGTCATATGAATGAATTTTTAAAATGTAATGCTAAAAAACAAACAAACTCGGTGCACCAAGGTCTATGAACACTCGACAACTTGCTCGTATTGATGAAGACATTTTTTAGTCTAATTAGGCTGTGTGACGTAGTGGACTTTTTTTCCTTTGACGACATATGGAATTAATTCATTAAATGAAATGTTAAAAGATCTTACTCGATGCACCAATGTCTATGAACACTCGAAAACTTGCTCGGGTTGATGAAGATATTTTTTAGTCTAACTATGACGTGTGACGTATTGGATTTTTTCCTTTGACGTCATATGGAATGAATTTTTAAAAAGAAACGCTAAAAGAACTAGCTCGGTGCACCAATGTCGATGAACACTCGACATTTTGCTCGTATTGATGAAGACATTTTTAGTCTAACTAAGCCGTTTGACGTAGTGAATTTTTTTCCTTGGACGTCATACTGAATAAATTCTTTAAATGAAATTCTAAAAGAACTCACTTGGTGCACCAATGTCTATGAAAACTCGACAATTTGCTCGTATTTATAGCATTTTTTAGTCTAACTAGGTTGTGTGACGTAGTGACTTTTTTCCTTTGATATGCAATGAATTCTTCAAATGAAAAGCTAAAATAAATCGGTATAGTAATGTTTATTAAACCTCGAATCTGACTCGTATTTAAAAGTGATACAATAGCTAAATTTAGATTTTATTAAATTTTTTTTAACGGTATATCTAGATTTTTAAAATCTAGATCTATATTTATATTCTAATTAAAATTATTGTGGATTCTAGATACAGAATTTCTAGGTCTAGTTTAGAATAATGTAGATTAGATCAAGATATAGAATTTCAATTTCTAGACTTAAAGTGTAGATTTTGATTTCCATACGTCTAGATCAATATTGCAATGTTATAATATTGTTGTAAATTCAAAGCAAGCACTCAACAGACGAAGAATAACTGTGATAGTGATTTAGTGAATAAAACAAATAACACACACAAACCAAAAGGATGGCAGTTTTTCTTAGATCTAGTTTTTCTTTTCAAAATCAGCCGTATTCACCACCATGTCTCTATTTCCTGTCCTCTATTTTCAACGCTAGTTAGAAACAGTGTGCTAGTGCGCACCATGTATATCAGTGCAGGGACAGAGTAACAACAATATACTTAAACTAATCTACTATTTTTAAATTAAAGTTTTTTTTGCAAAAGTCTAATCTAAATTACATCTAAATTATTCAAAATAAATCTTGAGAATGCTAAGTCAGAAGTTTAGTTTAGGTAGATCTACATTCTCATTCTAGGTCCATTAAAATGAAAATGCCAATAGCTCTGTTGTTAACTGTCCTGAGACAGCGAAGTACAAGCACGATATATGCGCTTCTTTTTTTTTTTCAATTACAAATCAAAGCTGAAAGATTATCTAAAATTACTCGTCTGACATATTGTACATATCAGATAGATGCCATGCCTTAATGTGTAACATATTTCTTTATCAAAATTAGGCTATTAGTTTGTAACCAGTTTGTTATTAAGTTAACAGCAATGCCTGGTCGTGCGATTAGCGTGCTGGACGGATTATCTCGACGGTCCCGGGTTCATACCCTGCTCGTTGCCAGCAGGATCTTTAACTTTGAAGGAACATCCGAAACATGTAAAACATAAAAATTTTTTTTTTACAACAACAAATGAATCTTTGAAACAGTATTAATTTTGACATTCATAATAAAATCACGTCTTGAATATTCCTTGCGAATAGGCGGATCTGACAGGGATCCGACGGAAGCCGCCACTGAGTTTGTGTGTGTCACGATCATCAATGATGCTAGATGTCACGTTGAAGATTATCTTGATCTAAACTGCACAATCAATGATCGTGATTGCCGAGGATCTAGAAATCGTCAGTTGATAAGATGATGATTTAGAAGTTGCTAGTTGATAAGATGATCATCTAGAAGTTGCTAGTCGATAAGACGATCTAAGTACACTATTATATATTCAATGAAGAAACTTCTCCTCGTCAAATACAAATACTTTAATTCAAAACTTGGAAAAGCTATTCACAATAATTACAATGGTTAAATGTACTTGAATAAAACAGAATATGTATATTTCTACTAAATTAAATGATCTACACAATAATATAATTATGACATCTTCCTTTGAGTTTCAACACGAGACTGGCGGTAATATCTAGAATCTTTCAGACCTTTGGGCGTTTACCATGTGACTTATATCTCCTTGTCGCTAGATTAATCAATTGACCAATAAAATACAGATTATCGTGCAATTATTAATATTTCTAACCAATCACATTTATTCCAAAACAGAAGGTTGCTGCATGCTTGGAATCCCCCGAGCTAGCTGAAATCTTTCCGACAAGCCTTGTGCTAAATATAGACAAAGCGTACGTGACAGTGTGATAGCTCAAACTCTCTTTGTAATCTTGTTTTTATTGTATTTTAAAAATAAAAATCAATGGGTGGGTGCAATCTAATGCGCTTAGATTTGACTTATATATTCATGAAATAATCAAATTCTTAAAAAAAAACAATTCGGTGGTTGGGAGTTGAATTTATACTATACATGCAATAATATAGTTTAGTCTAGTAAAATAAACTTTATTATAAAAGCTATATTTTTCTTAAATTATAGTTATAATATCTCGAGCGAAAAACGTACCCCGCACCAAAACGTCACGTACCGTGCTGAGATTACTCTCTTAAAGCACAGTCCATGTATCTGTCAGTGTACAGTAGGGTTCTGTAGGGTTAGCCTGACTTAAAACAGGGCATGACCCCCACATGCACCAGTACTATCTTTTACAAGTACAGACGCATCTTCGAAATCGCTTCTAAGCACAATGCAGTCGTTGAAGATGAGTTCTACTTTCTCGTCCTACATGTGGCATTGTCGACAACAGGAATCGTTATTATCTCGAATAGCTTGATTATTTTCTGTCTAGCTGTCACAACTCATCCTTCCTGTTTGGGCGTTTTAAAAACTTCCTGACTTCCGGTTCCGTGTTACAATGATCATTGCTATCGTATTTAATCAATTTACAAATCCTTGCTTTTGCACTCTCATATGTTTGTGGGTCTATCAGGACTTAAAATATTATTAAGTATTAGAAATGTATTAATGTGTGCAATTATTAAAAATAATTAATTTCAATTAATTTATTTTATATTATATGTTATTTTGGTCCCAAAGTTCAGCCCGACAGTCACACCAGACACACCCAGTTGTTCATAAACTAATAAACGAGGTGTATGATGATTTAAATAAAATTATGAATTTAATCTAATGATATTTCTACAATGAAAAATGATATATGATCAACATTAATGATAAAGAAATATGAGTACATATAGTATGGTATGCAGTATCAATACTTATAGTAAGATTCTAGTAAATACTAAAGTGTTTAAAAATAAACAAGAATAATTCACCTTAACTTATAATGTTCAGTAATATTGTCCACACAGTGATAATCTTTCAAGACAACAACTGGCAATACATGTAGAGATCTCTATTCCAGCCAAGAAACTGTTCACCGACGATTCATAAGTAAAAGTTTATAGTAGCATCCAAAGCTCACAACTTCACAAAGCACCACCAGGTCTGGATATATCACTCGCAGTCTGGAATCTGGAACCTCAGACTCGAACCTCAGTCCCGAAACTTGAGACAAAAACCTCAGACAGAAAACTTGAGATAAAAACCTGAGTCCTGTTACCTAAAACAGAGACTTGAGACTGACACGCAGACTGAAACTTGATACTGAGACTGAAACTTGATACTGAAACTGAAACTTGATACTGAAACCCTATAAAAAGTTAAAGAACAGATTCTTCTAATCGTCCAGTCTAATTATAAAACACAAATACGATCGAATCCAAATAAAAATTAATTATACAATATGAAATAAAACTCACCCCAAACAGGGGTGAAGATAACCCTTTAAGAATATCTACTAAGGACAACGATAAGGTTATCCAATATCATATCCAAGGAGAAATCAAGAGCTGACCAAAATATAGCTTGCTTCAGTCTTCAACATGGCGTGAATGCACCAATAGGTGCGACAGGGTCAAGCAGCGTTTCTAGCTTCGCCAAACTGTCGGCCCTTTTGTTTACTTTGATTCCACAATGCGATGGCATTGCCGTTCCAAGTTTGATTGATCACGTTTTCGTTCTCTGAGCTCTTGAGAGCTTCTAAGCAGGAAAGTGTGTCTGTTAAGAGGGTCAAGTTGGCCGGTGTCTCCGTTTTCCTCAATAAGTTGCTCCATGTATTCTAGATTGTTTCTCATTCCTTCCATTTCAGCAACAGAGTTGCTTTCACCTACACAGGGACCTACAAATTTTTTCGCTTTCGCGAGAATCTACCGCACCATAACCTGAAGTCGTTTTTGCCTTAGACTTCCCTCATGGAGACGTCTGTCTCAACCTTGATGGTGGTATCTTTCGTGTATTGGGCAATGCATTCTATCGCTGGATTGCAGGTTTAGTGAACATTTATTGTTTACTTTTAAATCGATCAGCGTTTTCTTTCTTTCCCACAGCGATAATTCCACCAGGGCGATTGGCGTTGTTCGAAATGTATCACAGATTAGTCGTATAGTATGGGTCTGGACAGAATCTAAGCTTGATAGAGACGTTTGCGAAGCCAAGAGACTTTACTCAATCTGCGGCCGAACAGAATCGATACAGAGCGTCCTTAGCACGTTTTCCTTGGCGTCCCATTTCGTCGTGGCCATGCGTTTTTCTGACGTTCAATCTTGCCCTGTAACTCCTAGGCTCTGAGTAACTCCTAGCTACCTGGGTCGTGGGTTTGAAGCGTGTTCCTGATAGATGTCTTTTCTTAAAGTGAAAAGGTCAAGTTGGATTTCCGCCGTGAGAGCTACATCGGATCTCTCAATGAACAACGGCTTTGTCTGTATCAAATATGAAACACTGCACCCATCCTTAATCTTTGGAATCGAAGAAATTATATATATATATATATATTTGTTATGAGCGGATGAGACTCTTAATCATACACCAAACAGACTCGTATATATAGTATATAATAAAGAATTTAATCTTGATACACCAAATAATACTATGTGAATTAGATCTTCCTTTACATTCCTCCATTTCTAAAGCCTCTTCCTCTCCTCCCTTTCAACACGATATAATTGTGTGTGCACACTACGTTTATACAAACGTAGTTGTGAAGTTGTAAATCAAATCATGATGTTAGCCTCTAGTAAAAGATGTAAATGGTTTTTACTTTAATATTACAAACAAAAAAAAACACACTTAACGAAATACGTATAATAAAGCTTATTAATAAAGATAAAGTCTAATCAAGACCAATACTTTTCGTTGCAAGCATTGTCCATAATAAAAAAAAATCATGGTTATTAATAAGAACCGATTACCTACTAATTTGTAAATACAAAGTCTCTATATAATAGGAATACATGATCTATAATTAAATATATTATAATAAACAATATGCATATTTGTCTTTTATTTATAGTCAATTATAGTTAAAATAAAGTAATACCCGAAGCAAAACTTTAAGAACCCATTGTTTCCATAAGGTCAGTGAAACGTCCATGATGTCATCCCATCAATTATATGTGCACAGTTCTCCATCAGACTAAATCGCCCGGTCATATTCTATTGATTATGTTTTCGCTTTACTGTACTGCTCAGTTATCCCTCTCTTCGCTCTTCTTTGACTCGCCTTTCTTAAAGGATAGTACTAGAAGCTCCATGTATACCACTGCACACAATGCGTATGTATCTTTTTCTTTTTCGTAACTTTAAGAAATAATAAATTGACTAAATAAAAGGACCAAATTATTTTGTTTTAAATGTTTAATTGTCTATTAGTGCTATAAATAGCAACATCCGTTACCGAAAAGCCATTAAAGTATTTAAAGAATTATTGAGAAAGTGATTTATGGACAATAAAATTTGACCAATAATTAAGTATGACTTTGAAGCTTGCTAAGTTCCAATTGTTATTTTTATAGTCACAGCTAACAATACATGAATACAAAGACACACATTGTTCATCAGTTGGACACGGTTGAATTTGAAGTATGTGATATTTTCTCTCGTCAATGGAAACCTCTAGTCTAGCTATAAATAGAAAACATACACTATTGATTCTCTTTATTTTACTTCCGTTCTACAACGATTCTTACTCTAACAACAGTTATCCTCTTTTAGGGCGATCTGTTTCATCGATCCTTTTAGGCTCCTCGAGACATTCAAGTACAGAACAAAAAAACAAATCCTAGCCTAGAAATTGCGTTGCGTGTTGAGACTCACGTGCAAGCTAAATAAATAAACTAAGGCTATATCAATGATATGCATGTCTTTCTTTCTCTGTCTGTATATCCATCCATCTAAGGCTAGAATAAAATGCTTTACGTGTTGAATCTAACGTGGATGCTAAATAAAAAATAGATCTACATCAATAAGAAAATTATCTACAAAGATGTATTTCCTTCTCTCATTTCCTATCTATCTATCCATCAATCTGTCCATCTAATCTATCTATCTATCTATCAATCTATCGTAATCTAATCTAATGTAATCTAATCCAATAAAATGTAAAGTAATGTAATGTAATATAGTCTAATGAATCTAATCTAATCGAGTCTTATCTAGTCTAATGTAATCTAATATAATGTAATGTAATCTAATCTATTTATCATGTTGAAGGAAAAATTGACTAAGCTGGATGTGTTGAAAGTTTAAATTAAAATGAAATCTAAAATTGTGAAGAATAAATGGAAAGTAGCTAACTAAAAATGAATCTTTAAATTTCGATCAATATGTCATTGA
Organism: Biomphalaria pfeifferi; assembly: GCA_030265305.1. Lineage (NCBI taxonomy): Eukaryota > Metazoa > Mollusca > Gastropoda > Planorbidae > Biomphalaria > Biomphalaria pfeifferi. Next base: position 2,735,519 of record JASAOG010000065.1, read on the forward strand.
GATACTTGCTCTGATGCTAGATTATAAATACCAATGTTTCTTGATATCTGTTAGGCGAACTTCATTCAGTTTGATGGCTGAGACTGTAATAACAGCACAATAATTTTTTTATATTATATTTATTTAAATATACTTTGAAGGAGCTACTTTTGGTTAATAATTTATGAATTTTAGAAAAAAAGTTCAAACATCATGCTATATTTCAAGTTCATGCAATCCTATCAGTGTAAATTCAATACTTTGAATATTGATAGAACATTCTAAGATAATGAAATTGATGACAAATATATGTGAGTGATGTTTCTCTGGTATAATTCAGTAGCCTGAGGAATGAAAGTTTATATTTTATATTTTTATGCAGACTTCTTTGTTTAGACACTGGATGTGTCAAAAATAAGTGTTTAGAAGAGTTCAGCTTTATTTAAAAGAAATTACTGGTCATTCAATTTCTTGAGATAAAAGAGGCCTTTTTGAAACATTTTTCTGCCAAAAAAGAGAGTCTGATTTTCAGTTTATCAAATCAGCTTAAAGAGTTTACAAATTTAAAGGAAATAATAAAATAGCATTGAGCTAAATGGCTTTGTAGATCATTATGTCTAAAAATCTAAGTAAATCTATGGATTGTATGTCTTTTTTACTATAATTAGTTTGAAATTTATTTACAGAAGTCTCTATAGATACATAATGTCATTCAATATTAAAAAAAATATATGGAAATGATCTAAAATATGGTATACAATTTGTAGTGATTGCTAAATTCGTTTCATATTTTTACCTCATCAAGTTTAACTTATTTTAGAGTTTTAGTAAACCATTACATGTTATTTATATGTACAGCAAAATATTGAAATGAAATACTATTTTATAGTATATTATTCTTTAGATCTATGAATCCCCTGCATTTTGACACGTATTACATGCATGTAGCATTCATAGTTTTTTTAACGGTCTCCAAAAGGGGAAAAGACGCTATTAGTTTTGAGTGGTTTGTGTGTCCGTTCATCCGTTTAGATCTCAGAAACTAGAAATATAGAAAATAGGAAATATAGATTATGTGAAACACAATTAATTGGAATAATTGATGATTTTTCAAAAGGTTTAGATAATAATGAGCAAATAGATGCGATCTTACTAGATTTTTCCAAGGCTTTCGACAAAGTTGACCACCATAGTTTGTTTAAAGAATTAAAATATTTTGGTATTGATGGACCACTGTATCAGTGGATTAAAGATTTTCTGATATGGAGAGAACAGACTGTAATAATAATAGGCTCTAAATCAACACTAATAACAGTTAACTCAGGTGTACCTCAAGAAACAGTCTTAGGTACACTACTATTTTTAATTTACATAAATGATTTACCAAATTGCATTAGTTGAGTGTCACAGGTTGTTCTAGAATATGTCGTAGGTTTATTGTTGATTAATGTTGAATATATAGCACAGTGTTTTTCTAGCTTTGATTGTGCCTCAGCTTTTATTGTAGTTGAAGGTGCTAAGTAGTGCCAATTCATCTATGGTGCTGCGAGGTGGTCATATATTAGACCTTTCTTGAAGATGTCAGCTGATTAGATGAAATTCTGTGACTTGCCTGGGATTCTATATGATGAATCGATTTAACTAGATCTATATACAATTAGATTCAATAAATAAGATCCTTTCAATTCAAATACAGAAACTTTTAATTTAAAACTTGGGAACACAATATGTACAGTATTTTGCAAAAATAAACTGTATCTAAAATGAAACATTCAAAATATTACTACTGGATTCTAAGCGACTACACTTTCTAAATATCAACACGAGACTGAGGAAATAATTAATTATCTCTTGCTCCTTTGTTCGACACATAGCGTCTCCCCTCCCACTTCCTGTTCTGTTTCCAATCAAATTAAAATCTACTATCACGTGACAACGCTTCTATTGACTTGATGGACACTTGTCACCTACGTCATAGGTATTTCCAAGCTTAACATAACCTTTGAACTAAGTTATTATTTAAATAATTATTAAATAAAATAATATGTTTGACAAATGATACGTGACATTGAGCTACATAAAAAAAAGATTGTTTGCAGACGATTGAATAATATAAAGAATCATAAAAACAACATAAGAATCAGAAATTTTACAAAGAGAATTAGATGAATAACTACGAGCATGGGCGTAGCCAGGATTTTTTTCGGGGGGGGGGGGGGGTTGGGGAGGATTTTTATGTTTATATGGATGGATGTGTGTGTGTGTGTGTACTAAATTAATCTCTATTACATTCTGACCTTTCATTCTTTTGGAAGACGTTTATTGTGCCCTTGAAGAGGTTATTCCTGGAGTTAATGAAAAAATTGTAGACTCCTCGCCCTTGCCTGCAAGGAGCCCCGCCGCCAAGCAATATTTCTGGTATTGAAAGCCAACTAAATGCATATTCTGAGTTACCTACAGTGCATTGTTTTGCTATTAAAAAGTTTTTTTTCAAAAACCTAATGTGCTATTCTTACTGACTTAGATCCTCTCGCTCCGTTCGGCGCATTTGCTGGCAAGCTGTTTCCACAAAAATCTGTCACTGGCAATGTCTGAAGCCTCTTCCCACCTGCTCTGAGGACCTCCATGAAAGTGTGGCACCAAGTTGTACTAGGATGTCATCGCAACTCTTATTATGCGTAATTCATTTTGTCGGATAACATGTCCCGCAAACCTCATGCTACGCTCTGTCACAACCTTACTAAGAGGTCGACTCCCACTTCGGCATAGGATTTCCTTGATTAAGACCCGATCTCTATAACTGACTCCAAAAATCCGTCTTAGCCATCTTTGTAGAGCCACATTTAGTGCTTTTAAATTTCGGCAGATGACTATTCATTGCACTTTATTAATCGAGCCCAGCCACTGGTAGACATGTGTAACTTCTCTTGACTACGATCTTGGAATTAGGTGACTATTTTGCTTTAGATGTTATATCGATAAGGGAAGTTTTATTGTCAAAATCATCTGTTGGGGGTTTTTAAACTAAAATATATCTGGAGTTGTTTTTTTTTTAAATTGAAAACCACATTTAGCTACGGTCTTTAGAAATAATATTGAAGAGAGAGGCTTTCAACCTTAAAACGCTCTGTAGGGGGATTTTAAACTCAAAACTATCTTTAGGGGTTTTAAACTTTTAAAAAAGCCCCATTGGCTTGGCTACGCTCAAAGTATTTTAGTGTGTAATTTGCTTTTTTTTTAATATTGAAGAGGTATTTTTTTTTTTTTTTACATCAAACCCATCTGAAGGGAAATTAAAAATCAAAACACCCAATAAGCTTGGCTACGCTCATAGCATTTGATTGCAAAATTTTTATTTTTTTATTTTGAAGAATTATTTTTTAGCTTTAAACCTCGCTTGCGGGGGGTTTAAACTAAAAAAAACCCTTTGGCTATGCGCATAGTATTTTGAGTGAGTAATTTTCTTTTTTTTATATTGAAGAGGTATTTTTAGCTTCAAACCCAGCTGAAGAGGGGTTTAAACTCAAAACCCCTTTGGCTGCGCTCATACAAATTTGAGTGTGTAATTTGTTTTTTTCTATTGATGAGTGGTTTATCGTAAATTTTGGAGAGGGGTTTAAAATCTAAATCTTTCTTAGATGTGCTCTTGGAAAAAATGGAATTCGGGGATTGTCGTTTGCATTTTGTTTTATAGAAGAGGAGGATTTAAATGCAAAACCCCCTGGTAGGGGGTATCAAAGTCAAAACCCCTTGGTTTGGGGTTTCAAACTCAAAACCCCCTGGTAGGAGGTTTCAAACTCAAAACCCCCTGGTTGGGGGCTTTAAACTGAAAACCCCTAGTAAGGGGTTTTAAACGTAAAACCCCCTAGTAGGGGATTACAAAGTTAAAACTCCCTGGTAGGTGGTTTCAAACTCTAAACCCTCTAGTAGGGGGTTTTAAACTGAAAACCCCCTTGGCTGTGCTAGGGCAAGTGATGGTTTCACCTAAAATAAACAAAATTAAAGCAAAAGATCAGTCACTAAACACCGACACCCCTCCCTCAGGGGGGATTTTATTTCGGGAGGGGGGGGGGGGTCCTGGCAACGCCCATGCCTACGAGTTCTAAAAAAATAAAAAACTGTCATGGAATCCCCATATTGATGAAACTGTAAAAAAATCAAACAAAGCATTCGGATTTATTAAAATAAAATTTCTATCAATCAAATAAGAACATAAAACTAAAATGCTATTTAACCTTGGTTAGGCAAAAAATTGATTATGCATCCTCTGTTTGGGACCCCTCAACTCAAGACAACATTAAGAAACTGGAACAGTCACAAAATAGAGCAGTGAGATTAATGACAAACGAATATTCACACTTGACTAGAGTAACACCTTTAGTAAAATAAAATAACTAAATTTAGAAAGCCTTCAGGATAGAAGACTTAAAATTAAAGTTGCAATTATACATAAAACGCTGAATCATAATCTTCAAATACAAAAACTAAATTTAATAAAATACTCAGAAAGACACAAAGATAAAAGCACATTTTTCATCCCATATGCTAGGATAAATTTGCACAAATGCTCCTTCTTCCCTAGTGCTATTGGAGCATGGAATGGGTTGCCTGAGCTAGCCAGGAAAAACAGTGACTTGGCAGAATTTAGGTAATTGGTTAATATGCATGACTAAATGCATGACGCGTAGGACGTAATTATCTTTTTTTTTGAAGTAACATCTCTATTTTATATAAGATCAGAAGATAAGTATAAGACCAAATAGTGCCCAGATCTAGATATATTTATATATATGTATATAAATATATTAATAATTTGAACAAAATTTTTATTATTAAGACAATAACCTATCTTTTGGCAGCTTAGGGGTGCAGATTGATTTATTATGTAAACAGTAGTATCACATTAAGAAATGAATAGGATACGAACAGCATAGTAGCCTATACCATTACCAGGTAACAAAACGCCTACTATTCCTGATCAAACATTGGCCTAGGTCTAGTAATTTTAAGATTAAACGTGTAAAGTCATACGAGTTCTAGTCTAGATCTAGTAGGTTGTATATCAAGATTCTAGATTTAGTTCTAGATCTAGACTTAGTCTTAGATCGAGTTCTAGATCTAGACTTTGAATCTAGATTTAGATCTAGAACTAGGTCTAGATCTAGCTAGATGTAGATCTAGTTTGTATGACAAATGACAATGGAGATATTAATTTTTATTCGCGAGGGGATACGAGAAAAGTCGTCAAGTCATTTCTTGCTAAAGAATTTTTTTTTCGTGGTGCCAATTTATTAAATTTTGTTAGAAGAATAAATCTTTTTTTAGTTTCTCTTCATTACAATGTAACATGTTATTAATTTTGATTGTATGAATAAGGTTAATAATTATTATTTTTAAAAAATATAAGTGTACGCTAAATGTATATACGGAGATGTTGTGGCTGAGGGGTAAAGCACTTGGAACCGGATGTCTCGTGTTCGAATCCTGGTGAAGACTCTAGGTGGACCACTTCGGGGGCCGATGTTGAGTTCGTGTTTCAACACAAACTGTCTTTGTAACCTTGTTTTTTTTGTTTTTTTGTTAAGAACTTTTGAAAATGTACATTTTTTGTGTCTTTTTACCTCCCTTTTTGAAATATGCTAAAAAATAATAAAATGCAACATTTGTCACAAACATTCAAAACAATTGAAAACTTTAAAAAAAATTTAGCGTGTTCTCTATGTGCATATAAATGTTTTTACTTATTTTCATCTCTGGAAGTGTTATAGTTTCTCTATAAATGTTCTTGAAAAACACGGGTTTGGAAGGCCTGAAAAGAAATCGAAAAAAAAAAGTTTAAAAAAATGTGTGACTTTCTTAATATTTGAGCTATAGCTGGTGGTAAGCGCTTTTGAGGTCGAACGTACTGTACATTGAGTATTTAGATATTTACTGTACCAGTTCATCCACTTTTGGCACGGGTTACGCGTGGAGGTAAGTAAATCGATTGATGGTTTGACTATAGTCGATAACCATTCTCTTTTTGTGCCTTTCATTCGTTGTTACAATTAGTTGAGCTCGCCACATGGATTTGGAAGGCTCAATAATTTTGTCAGATAGAAGTATTTTTATTTCAGTTTGAATGAATTTGAGTCAGGCCTAGAATATTTTCTAGACTTAGGGGCTATGGGGTGGCAGTCAGGAGCAAGATTCACGAAGAGGCGTGGGGCTTCAACTCGTGCTACTTCTAGCATTCAGACCGAAAGAGTGCTCCGTTTTCCCTAAATATAATTAGTTTTTCTTGCTGGCTGATGAAATCTAACCCTAAGATTACATCAGATACTGGTCCATCTAGTAGTGAGAGCTTCACACTTTCATATTGTTCATATTTGTACTTTATTTTAGCGAAAATGTGGCCGTGAGTAGTGCTAGAAAGATGTCAAGAGGCCGTGTAGATTCTGTTTCTGGACGTTTCTAATTTCCATTTGTATCTTTTAGCTATTGAAGAAGATATATAGCTTTCACTGCTCCCCGTATCTACGAGAGCCTTCAATGGTACTTCATTGACGAGTACAGAAATAGTAGAATTAGTATGGCAGGACACTGGTGTCAATGCCTAGGAAATTTCAACGGTTGTAGTCCGTGAAGTCTCATCACCTATTTTTACAATGCCTGAGGTTATATATTTGGGTGTCTCTTTGGTCGATTTATAGACTTCACTAAATAGCAGGGCCGGACTTAACCATTGTGGGGCCCTATTTCCAGGAGCTCCAAGTAAATCAGGAAATCTGTTATAAGTGCGAGGCCCACTCGAGTCGCATAGGTTGCAGTATCCTAAGGCCGGTCCTGCTAAATAGCGGCGAATGCTACTCCGTGGGTCGACTAGTAGTAACTATTTCACAATAGTTAGGTACAAAAATAATTGTTTAAAGTATCAACTTGACCGGAAAAAGTGCGAGGGAGAAATAGCGTTAACAATTATTTAAGGGGACTAAAACCAATAAATTAAGCCATATCTGTGAACACTAAATAAGTAGTTTCCCTTGTTAGCATCCGATATTATACATTAATTATTTGTAATTAATAGACTAATTGTCTCCTTTTTTGTTTGCTGCTACACAGCTACTTCTGCGAATATCGTTTTGTAGTTACTATAGCACTTTCTAGCATTTTTTAAATTTTATAATTTTATAAAAAAGATCCAAAAATATTGATCTTATCCAAATGATTCTTTTATTTTTCAGTGTCACAGAAAAGTTAAAATCAACAAAAGTTGAGTTCAACGTGCGGTCATTGTTGTGTTAATAATATAACTGATCGAATTTAAAGAAATTCTGCGATGTAAATATTTTATTAATATTCAGCAACCCAGGAGTAAATAAAGAAATTAGCATGGCTGATAGTGATCAGAGAAACAGAGTTGTCTTTCTTGGAGCTGGCCGAGTAGGAAAGACTGCTATCTTAAAGCGGTTTTTATTTAACACATTTCTTGATGAGTATAAAGAGACTGTGGAGGATCTCTATGCTAGAGACTACAATATCCGTGGATCGCTTATTAAAGTTGACTTTCTAGACACAGCTGGCAACTTAACATTCCCAGCCATGAGGAGACTTTCTATTACTACTGCTCATGGATTTGTTCTTGTCTACTCAATCACTCAGGCCGAATCTTTTGAAGAAGTTAAAAATCTGTGGGCACAGATCCAAGAGGAAAGAAGCAGTTATCAGGTTTGTATGAATGTATATATAAATACATAGATATGTGTGTGCGTGTGTGTGTGTGACGTCCAAAGCCCGAAATCTGCCAATTCACGAACTGGCCGACCATTGGCCATAACTTATAGTAAAGTAAAAGAAGTGTATTTCCCCTCGCAGACCTTGCAATCTATAGGGCAGATACATTTACAAGCCCTTTTTTTTCAATGGTGTCAAATGAAAAATGAATGGTCATGAAGCCTTCATTAATAAGATAAATAAATGTGTTCGTGTTTCCGTTAATCATCACACAAAAAACACTTTTTATCAGCTTATAAATCAAGATCTAGTCAAGTGGTTGCTTCTTTATTACCCAGGTTTCATTAACCACATCAGTCTTTTATTCCATCTTTCATAAACACAATATGAAACATCTTCGGTATTAATACACACAGACGTTCTCAGCAATTACTATTCATGCTTGAAAAAGTTGCTGAATAGCCATGCACCTCTTGTCACTCGTACAGTCTCTGTTAGGCCATCTGCACACTGGATGACGGAAGACAAAGACTACCAAACTTTTTCGCCGACGTGCCGAACGTACATTTCAAAAGACAGGTCTGACGATATATCGACAAATATATATCCTAGAAAAAAACAAGGTTAACCGTATGATTAGAGACGCAAAAGCTAGTCATATTCGACAAAAAATCGAAAATTCTGATTCTTCAAAGGATCACCACTGAAATGTTAGGGGGAGAAAATAACGAACGTTTGCCGTCATGTATCCCAGTATCTGAACTCACTGATTCCTTCAATAGATTCTTCATTGGCAAGATTGAGCAGATCAGAAACGACATGCCATCCCTCACATTACAGCTTGACCACTCTCCAATCTTTCAAAATTCTCCTTTTTTGCGAGTTTCAGCGTGCATCTGTGGATTATGTCAAAAGAATACTTTAAAGATGCCAGATAAGTCATGTGACATTGATCCCATTCCAACTTCCTTGCTCCTTGAATATTTAGATTAGCTAGAACCCACAATTACTAACATTGTGAACTCTCCACTGACTTCAGGCATTGTACCACAGCAATTTAAGCGTGCACATGCTAGGCCCTTATTAAAGAAATCCAGTCTTGACCCGGAATGTCTAAAAAAAACTATCCCCCGGTATCAAATCTTCCCTTCCTGTCAAAGCTTTTGGAGCGCATCGTGTTAGCGCAACTTCTTTCTCATCTTGAACAGTACTGTCTCTTGGAAGAATGTCAATCTGCATACAGGAAGCGCCGTAGCACAGAGACAGCAGTGGTCAGGGTACTAAACGACTTACTTCACAATTGCGACATAGGCCACATATCAATTCTTTCCATGCTGGACTTGTCCACAGCCTTTGATACGCTAGACCATGAAATTATGATGGCCAGATTCTCTGCCACTTTTTTGTTTAGCAGGAATCGTCCTAAAGTGGCTTGGATCCTACCAGACTGAACGCACCCAAAGTGTCGTTGTTAACGGGACAGAATCAACAAGCTCACTTATGAAGTACAAGTTACCCCAAGGATCAGTTCTAGGCACAATACTGTTCATTATGTATACATATCCACTCAGCAATTTCATACGGCCAACCGGCATCTTATACCATTTCTTTGCCGATGACTCACAGTTATACGATTCCTCAGTACCCTCAGAGATGTCACATCTGGCAGAGAAAATCAGTGGTACCGTTGCAAGGGTGAGCGATTAGATGGTTGAGAATAAACTCAAGGTACAGAAGGTTCGACATTAAGTTTCAGTTATAAATTCGTATCTTGTTTTGTAGTCACAGTGCCTTGGAGTGCCAGATTGCTTGAAGAGTGGAAAGGAAAACCTAGCTTTATTAATCCGATTTTGTACATCGTGGTCAGTTCAGTCTTTACTAACTCTACTACCTTGCTACGTGAAGTGGTCCGTATCGAGGATGTTCTTCCCCAGTAGCATGATAGGGTTCTCTTCTTTTTTATTGATCCTCATAACTTCTGTTTTCTTTTTTTCTCTGAGAGTCTGGCCCATTATGTCTGAGCATTTTGTTGCGTATGAGAGAGGAGAGGAAGCAGATGCCATTGGCTCGAAATTCAGGTTCCCAAGTTAAGGATTTGCCGCTTTGTTGTCAAAGACTGTTCTGGTCTTAGTCTTTTTCTAAAGCAGTGATGCCCAGATCCGCGACATAGTGTTATTTGGCCCGCCCAAATATCGACAAAAATGTAGAAAATCACCTCAAAAAAGGTTGAAAAATGTGTCTCTATGTTAGACATTCACTCTTTTTCCATAGATTTCATTCTTTGCTAACCTAATATTCATTTTTGTAGGCCTAAAAAAGAACAGACAAACAAACAAAAAGTCGCTTGTTTTAATTTTTAGGCGACATGAATCTTCCGTTATTTTTAATTCTTTGAAATGTCCGCTGCTGCCTTGAGCTAACGTGTGTGCAGCCTACGGCATCATTTTTGCATTATTTTGGACCGTCTTTTGGTATTAATGCAAATGGTGCTGTATCATTCAATATGTGTGCTTTAATAAAATTGGAGATCCGAAGAAAACAAAGAAGTTGATTCATAATATAAATTTTAAAGAAAAGTAAAAGTATGGTTGGATGTAAAAGCGGGCTTGCAACAAGAAAAGTTGTCAATTCATTTTTTGTTTCTTTTCGTTTAAATTGACCAAGACATGACTGACTGAAAATAAAATAGCCCTTGGGTCGATCTAAGTTGGGTATCACCGGTCAAGGGCATCTTTTATATTGTATTTTATGACATAGAAATGAAACCTCGGGAGTTGTTGCATTTATATAACCTTTTTTTGGGGGTAACTTGATTATATTACCTAACTTCTAGATTTTAGAGACCTGTTCTTGTTCTCAAATCTTTCACAGCAGCGGATGTAAGATTTCAGCTAATGTTTTGTGGAATGTTTTAAGGCAGCGGTTCTCAATCTTATTTGCTCTGCGACCCCTTAATACAATTTTTCTCTTGGCGGTGACCCCCATCTATCAATTTTCGTTCATAAGCCTAGGTCAATGTGATTTAGCTAATTTTATGAAATCGTTATCAAAATGTGGATATCTCATGTTAATTCCATTATTAGAGACTGAACATGTCACAAGAGTTTTATTAAGTGTATAATAAATTTATGCAATGACAAAAAAGTGTATATTTTATAACTTTCATTTATTTGCTTTTTTTTTAGCGGCCCCCGAAAGGGGAAAAGTTTTGTGTGGAATGTTTGTCCGTCCGTCCCGTTTAGATCTCGTAAACTATAAGAGATAGTGATAATCCGACATCATATTTTAAACCATTCAAAGTTCTTATGCAATGGCTACTTTTTTCGTTTCTGAAAGCGAAAAATCTAATTTTTAAAATCACTTATGCAGTTTTTTCATAAAAATACACCACCTTTACAACTATTCACTATTAATAGTAACAAACACTGGAGGCTCCTTAGTGGGGGGAGGGATGACTTTTGCCATAATTTTAACACATTTATGGAAATGGTTTTAGATTTTTTGTGAAATTTTTTTTAACATTTGTATTGCTAAGTTATGTAAGTTCTGTCATGCTAACTACTACATTTACACACAAAAAAATGTTCACTTTTTTAAAGAGAAAAAATCTATTTATTATACATATAAGTTGGACATAATTTAAAACAACAGTTAATAAGTAGTTTTTCAGATTATCGCGTGAACTGCAGCTCTGCACCATGGCCATAGAACAGTCTTTCACACAGTAAACGATAGTATTTTCAAACACGCCAAAGTTACAGCGAGGGTGAGCTTGTTTTTATTTCAATAGATTAGGAATTCTCATCTTTATGCACAGGGGCGTAGCTAGGGAGATTGACCTCTTTGGGGACCCCTATCATTATGACATTCGACATAATGACATTAGATAATGTACTTAAAAAATATTTAATTCTACATTGGTGATTGTTTCACTGGTTTGTCGATGCAAAGTGCTCGTGCATCAATTACATTGAACAAGCAATTTGCCTGTATTTTATCAAACAAGAAAAAGTAACACAGTTTTTCATCAGTGTGTCATCATCCATAGACTCCAAGAGATGTCTTGGTTCAAGAAGAAACCCAAAGGATTATGGTTCAGTGTTTTATGTATAATTGCTACTTTACATTTGAATCTTTTTCTTTTGAATCTTCTGTCCTGAAGGCTTTCTAAATTTAGTGATTTTACTAAAGGTGTTACTCTAGTCAAATGTGAATAATTGTTTGTTATGAATTTCACTGCTCTATTTTGTGTCTGTTCCAGTTTCTTAATGTTTTCTTGAGTTGAGGGGTTCCAAACAGAGGATGCATATTCTATTATTGGCCTAACCAAGGTTAAATAAGATTTTAGTTTTATGTTCTAATTAGATTTATAGAGATTTCTTTTAATAAACCCTAATGCTTTTTTTGATAGTTTCATCAATATGGGGATTCCATGATAGTTTTTCATTTATTATAACACTTAGGTTTTGCGTTTTTAGTCTGTGTTACTGGTTTTCCATGAATAAGATAAGTGGAATTAATTTGTTTTAGTTTTTTTGTTACTCTTAATAACTGACATTTTTCTGGGTGGTTCTTTGTATAATTTCTGTATCTTATTTTATTTTTATTGTTCTATATAGTATGCAATCGTCTGCGAATAATCTGACTTTTGATCCTGAACTAATGCTATTTGGTAAATCGTTTAAATGCGGTGTAAATACCTTTTACTTTGTTGTTTATTTTGCTGGTGACCTCCAGCTATCTTGTTCTGAGGCCGCATGCAACCAAGTGCTCTCCTCTATTAACTAAAGCAAGTTGTCGCCTAAGCTGGTTTTTAAAGCGTTTCGGTGTTACGTCGACCACATTTTAACTCACCAAAAAAAAAAGACTGCTTTTGGCATACGTTCGTCTGAGATTCGTCTCCCATACAGGATACTGCTCTGTCCAGCGTAACTGTCGGACTTAAAGAATTCCTTCTCTATAAAGGGCCGCGGATACATATTTCAGACCAAAAGAAAATCTACTGCCGAGGACAGACGCAGACGCGAAAAGAAAATCTTAATCGACCACCGGCGGACAATGGTTATGCTTGCCTTGGATGTGGCAAAATATGTAGGTCACAGATGGGGCTGCGTGGCCACGAAAAATACTGCATTCCTCATTAATCTTCGGACTCGAAGACAAGCCTTATTATTAATTATATTCTACTGGTGAATTATTACCATGTGTTAATGCTTCAGTCTTTACTGTCCCGTACTAAAACAAAGGGAATGGTCATAACACAGCTTCTCCAAGCCTAATTTGCTCACACTGAACATGATATCTAGCTAGTGGTCAAGAGTTTGCCTACGCTGCAGCATCTTTTAATTTAACTATAAACCTCGGTAAAAAGCTTGGGGTAAGGGCGTGGAAACGGATTGCCCAGGAGAGTTCTGAATGGAGGGATGTGTAAAAGTAGGTCATATCCCTCCACGCGCTGTAGCACCACTGGAATGGATGGATGGCAAAAGCCGGTATAGTCCGACAGTCAGTCTGGGCAGGGTACGTATCCCGTATGGGGGGCGAACATATTGTTCGTCGTCTTTAGAAAACTTATGCAATGATTTAAGTCTATTAAGAAAAAATGCGCCTATTTACTTTGCTACTAAGTGCCCGTTTTACCCTATGACGTAGAGATTTGCGTCACTTGATGTTTCGTACTAAAGCCATAATGAATATACTAATTGCATAATTACATGTCTGAACGTAACCATCTGAGAAGTTACACTCCAAAGACTTTCTTCCCAGCCAATAATAGTAGGCCTACAATGGTTTTACGTAAAAGATGCATAGTAAAACTATAAGACGGACGTAATCTCTGGTTTGTCTAGACTGTCGGAGGACTTAAGAGACTTTATATTTAATCGCCATGTACAATTACATTTAGAACTAACAGAACACTAAAGCAACTCTTCAGATTAGTAGTCTTTATCCGATTGTTCATTTTCGTAATTACAAAAATATTCCCAAAATGACTTCGGGTATATAACCTTCCTTAAGAAATTATTAAACCGAGCGAGGCTCGGCCACCTCGTACTGTAAATAAAAAATATTGCCAAAATTGACTGTTCTAATTCACATTCACAATAGAGCCTATAATTCCGTGGGATTGTTAAAATACCTCTAAACAGCCCTATTCAAATTAAAAATTAATCAACTGTTAATGAAGTTGCCTAAAGATCTAGATCTATTCTAGATCTAGAATCGAGTTTTTGTAAACCACCAAATTCAGGAGAGAGTTCTTTTGACAGGAAAGTGAGAAGGGCAGAGGTTTTAATAGAAGAAATATTAGTTGAGCTTAATCTCTCTCTAGCAAGACAAAGGGAATCAAACTGATGTTCCCTGACTTGCATAGCGTATCTTCCGTGGCAAATCGAAAGCTACTGTCATAGTCACTAGCGACTAGTTAGGTTCCATTACTTATGAAGGCCTATATTTAAAGAATGAAATCCAGGGGAATTGAAAGCTGAATGTGTTTGCGACCTTCTTTATACATCTTTTTAATTAAAAAAAACCTTCAAGCATCAGAAACCATTTTATATAGCTTTATCTTACAACAGCTATTCAGCAGACTCAATAGCTAGCTTTCATATTAGAAACAAATTTAATGACTAATGAATCTGCCTGAAAAAATATTTAAAATGTTTGTTATTAGTGATTGTAAAGGATACCAAAGTTTTCATTGCTAACTCTGCGATGAATTATCTGAAATAAGAAAATCTGAACTCTTTCAAAATGTGATAAAATATTTCCAGTGTCAGGATACCTTGTAAAGAAATTGCCTATAAACGAAACTACTTTCATAGAATTAGATATCACTGATCCAGCTAAGCAAACCGTCAAAACATTACATCTTGTTTAAGTCTAATTTTACTTGAAAAAAAATTTCCATTCCAATACAAATGTTCTGTTGCCGTAAATATCGAATGAAGAGGTATTATGATCATAAAATCATTGCAAAGTGACAAGAATTGCAGCATTTTAACATATTCTAGAAAAGTCTATTAGATGACAAAGACTAAAAGTGTAAATATTCTGAAAAATGTACAAAATGTCTTATATAACTTTATGCTGCATTAATTGCATTTTGTGCATGTTACGCGCTTGAATGATTTTTAGTCTTTCCTGAGTATATTTCTTTATATTTCGAAAAATACACATTTGCCCCTCAAAATACATATTTCCAGGTCTGGGAATACACATTTCCATTTTTGCATGAAGGTATCTCTGCTTATACCCCTGGTATACTTTCGGTAAATGTGTGAGGTTTCAAAGCTCTGGTAATTCGAGAGACACCAAAAAAAGTTTCAAGGGCCGCTATGTTTTAATTATGCTACTTGCCATCTGCCTGTATTTCATGACCTTATCAGTCTTCAAAACTAAAATACTGGATGTCCTTAGCGGCAAAGCTCGGCCTCATACATTTGGCAGCGAGAACGTCATTACAAATGACGCCTGTCATCCCAACTTTTTATTTTATTGATGCTTGATGATAGTTTCATAATTTGTGTGGTAATAATGTAATCTAAGTAATGTCGTTTTCCTCCATTAATAGAAATCTGTATTCATACCAAGCATGGTACAAATAGGCTTGTTGCAACACGTTCAAAACGTAACAAAATAATGCAAACTTCCTATGAAAAATAGTAAAAGAAAAACAACAATTTTCCGACGGTCTTAAGGTGACCCCTGGCAAATGGTCATTCGACCCTCAAAGTAGTCACGACCCACAGGTTGAGAACCCCCTGCTTTAAGGGTTGTAAACGGTATACCATCTTGGCCTACAGCCTGACCCCTTTTTGCAGTTTTGATGGTCTTGATAATTTCTACTTTAGCTGGAGGTATGTCCTAAATAAATTTTGGAGGTTGTCGGTTAAAATTTTCTGAAAGTGTTGGTCCAACTTCACTGTTGATGATCTTTCCTTGTTTGTCTTTCACTGGCTTGTTAGTGTGGGATTTCTTCCTGATGAGGTTCTTGTTATTTCATAAACCTCTTCGTGTTTCTTTGCTCAGCTGCTCTTTTAGTAACAACTATTATTTCCTGATGGAAGAGTTTTTTTTGGTACTCTTTTGCATTCCTTTTCACATATTGTTTAATTCGCCACACTGGTTTCTAATATTGTCTTTTTCCTTTTCGTTCTGTGATTGGTTGATCTTCTCTTTTAGCCTTTTCCGTTCTTGAATTTGACCCATGTCTTTGTAGACAACCATTCCTTGTGTTTTTTCGTTTTCCTACCTACGACTTCTGTGAATGTGCTTGTCCATATCTCTTGTAGAGTGAGGCAGTGGTGCTGAAGGGTTTTGTCTGTCACAAGTCTAGCAAGTACTTCAAATTTATTTTTGACATAATAGTTGAAGACTTCCTTGTTTTTTCCGCTACTGAGTGTTAAATTTGTAGTTTTGTCTGTCTGAAAGATCCTTAAAGGATTTGAGTTTTATCTTTGCTGTTGCAATTAACAGGTGGTGATCAGAGGCTACATCTGCTCCTTTTCTCACCCTAACATCAAGAAGACTTCTTCATTGCTGAGAGATTGCAAAATGGTCAATTGGATTTTCCATTATACCGTCCGGAGAAAACCAGGTTGTTGATGGGAGAGTATGAATGCCACAGCTAGCTTTTTTGTTGACTTCTGGCCTAATCTGCGCAGTTGAAGATAAAAAACTTAACAAGATGCCTTTCTTGACAGTACAAATGCTATCCCCTGTGTGTGGTCGTTGTCTAGATCCAGAATATATAATGGTCTCACCAGATGTCGCTAAGATCGCTTCCATTCCATCGTTTTTCACCGAGGCATAAAAACTGAAAAACTCACAAAACTTTAAACGGTGTTGATGCGTTGTCAATGATGTTGGTTGATTAAGATTGTAGATCTAGTTGTGTGTAGATCAATGTTATCCGCGAGTTCAGTCTAAACACATCCAACAGAACAAGTAGCAGATAGATTGAATAAATCCAGATTATAACTTTAGCAACATCTACGTCGTCTCTATCTATTAAATCTATATCACAAGTAGGTCTTTCTTCATCCTGTCCGTTGGTTCTCTATTTCCGTTGTAACTTTTTCAATAATCTGTCACGTCACTTCGAAAATACCCGATTAAACCCCAACGTCTACGCGTCTTTCTATTGTGTCATTACATACTTCCTCCCCCCCCCTTTATAAAAAAAAATTAATAGTAAATTTTTTTCATTCTAAAACATTAGCACCTACTGTCATGTCTGTACAATTTACATGGCCAAATTTGGGGAAAGACAAAACAAACATATATCTTCATCTTGATGGACACCATCATGTTTCTCATCTTCATTATTCCATCAGTTCCTGATATATAACACAAATTGTCCATGTTCATATTCAAAGTTTAAAAAGTTATTATAGTTGAATGGTATACTGATCCCAACACTAGTCACCAATAAAAAAATAGTATGTACTGTTCCAACTACTAGTCACAGACAAAAAATAGTATAAAGCCCATCAAGATACATGAATATACAATTCATAAACGAGGATGCCTTTGCTGACCGCATAGGCATAAAACATTACTGTCTTTCAATGGAAATACTGTCATTGGCCATGTGGACATGATGAGACGCCTTACATCTTACCAAACCTTTCCTGTTGGACAAAATGTAATAGTTGTGTCAAAAACGACTTTCAAAATTATTTTACCTAACTTAGTAAGTTTATTTTCTCTCCACTTACCCTATCCAAAACGACCTAACCTCTTACTGATAAATGATTATCTTAAAAAAATAATGACTATAGATGATCATACTTACTTTAATTAACACCTTTGACTTCAATTACCGAAATTTTAAATTAATCTTCTTTGATTTAATAAAATTCACAAATTTTCATTTTACTGAGCTATGTCCCTTTCAAGGAAAAAAAAAGTATATATATACAACTTATTTATTCCCACTGACCAAATCAAACAACCACCTATAGCACTACCCGAAGCATCAGTAGTGACATGAAATATTTTAGCAACAGCTGGCAATCTTAATATTAAATTAGTAGAAAATCATGCTTAGCTTTCTCAATAGCTTCTACACACTTTCTACCCTTTCTATAACAAGTCACTTTTCTTGGCTGTCCTTTCTTTAATAACTGATTTAATGGATCAACTATCTCTACTAAATTTGACATGTATTTTCTATAATAGTTTGTCACTCCTAGTATGGATTTAATCTGTTTTTGTGTTGTTGGTATTTCTATTTCTTATAACTTCCTAACATTATCTTCTATGGGGCAGATAGTATTATTTTTGACTCTATGTCCTAAAAATGTGATTTCTTCCAGATCTATTTCTACTTTTTCTGCTTGAACAGTTAAACCATTTTAATTAACTTAAATATCTCCCTAATTCCTTTTAAATGTTCTTCCCAATTCTCATAAAAAATACATATATCATCAAATAACAAATTACATTTTGTTTGTTCTTTATCCTATAATTCACATTATCATCCTACTAAAAGTAGCTGGAGCATTTATAAGCCCAAAGCTCATAAAGTTTCATTGATATGTTCCATATGAAGTGATGAATGCAGTATAAGGCTTGGCGCTATTGGTTAATGGAATATGCCAATATCATTTGTCAAATCTAATTTTGGAAATACCTTAGCATTGGATAATTTGTGTAATATGACATCAATGTTAGGTTATTTTAATTAATTGTCTATAATCTACACATAACCTTATATCCCCATTCTTTTTCTTTGCTATAACTATTGGCGAAGCATAAGTTGAATTTGATGGTTCTATTATTCCTAGCTTTAATAAATTGTCTATTTCATTTTTTACTTTTTCCTGTAGGTGTAATGTAATTCTATTTGGCTTCATAAAAATAGACTTGTCATTTGTTAATTTTATGCCATGTTTAATGATATTTGTTTTTCCTGGCAAGCTAGAAAAAAAATTCTTTAAAATCTCTGATTATGTTTACTATGTCTTTTGTTTTTTCGGGAGATAAGTTTTCTGAATTTAGTTTTTAACATGTTTGATTATCTTTAGTTTCTAGTATAGGAATATGTTTTTTTAGTTTCCTCATTACTTAAACCAGTAAACATGTATCTATTTGATTTTCATTTTGTTCAATTTCTGTATGTAAGTTTTGAGTTTCATTTTCAGTGTTTATTTTTTTATCCAAATTTTGAATTTGATTTTTATTTCTCTCATTTTATATAATTTCAAATTATCTATATGATATGCTTTTTTCCGTTTAATATTTATCTTGTAATTTACTTCACTTGTTTTGT
Organism: Biomphalaria pfeifferi; assembly: GCA_030265305.1. Lineage (NCBI taxonomy): Eukaryota > Metazoa > Mollusca > Gastropoda > Planorbidae > Biomphalaria > Biomphalaria pfeifferi. Next base: position 2,754,489 of record JASAOG010000065.1, read on the forward strand.
GTGTAACAATAAATGGAACCTTCCACTGTTTTCCTAAATTGTTTTTTAAATCCATTACCAAACGTAATACTTTATCTCCTATATGTAATGTTCTTAATTTTCTTTTCTCATTTAAGTTTTCATGTGCTGTTTGCTTATATTTCATGTAATTCTCATAGGCTTCTGTCCATATTTGTTTTAAAATCTAATGCTTTTTCTTCATCATTTTTATTTTCCATTTTATTTGAAATTAGGCATTCTTTAAAAATATGTATTTCATCTCTAAGTTTTTCCCATGGACTAACTCATATGGTGAATATTACTTCTAAGAGAAAATAGAACAAAATTTAGCTAAGGATCTTTTTATGTCCCCGTTAAAGCGTTCACAAAGCCCGTTTGCTTGCGAATGGAATGGCGAAGATATAATGTGTTCTATACCATATTTTAATGTCCATCTTTTAAATAAACATGGAAGCATTGTCTAATAATAATGTTTTTGGTATCCCATGTCTGACTATGAACGTTTGATCAAAAGCATTAACAATGTTTTCTGTGTCTATATTTGATAGCGCCACTGCTTCCGGATATCTACTAAACATGTCCACTATTGTCAATATGTTTGTCTTTGCCATCGGTGTCTTGTATCTCCTTTGTGATGATAAAATCACAAAATCCTGACACAAAGGGTAATTCTTTATTTCGAGGATCTTGTTCGCTTTTCTATAGATGTTTGTCTCAAACAACTGCCCAAATGGGGTTTGTTTTTTGCCAATGATTTTACCAGCATCATTTAGGATTCTATAAAGTTTATTTTTAATTTTTAATGCTCAGATTGCCATACCAGGCAGTGATATTGAAACTTAAAATATTGCAGATGTGAGCGTAATAAAACATAGCCAAGGCTTTTTCGCTAACATTAAATGAGGACAGTTTTCTTAGTAATCGTAATCTTTGCTGCCTTTTTTGCTGTAAAATCTAGTTTATTGTCTAGGATAGTGTCAAGGTATTTAAAGGTTTGCACTATTTCAATAATCTCTCCAGCTACAGAAACAATATCATTTTCCTTTTTTTCCCTACGAAAATCGATTATCATTTCTTTGGTTTTTTTTTTTTTACATTTAATAATAAATAATTATCTTTACAGTATTTTTCAATGTATTCTATTTCTCTGAAATACTCATTTACGTCTGAGCTCTCTGAGAGCAGGGCAAGAAGAGCCGCATCATCGGCGAACTTTGTGTCCGCTTGGCCACCTCAAGAATTATCAAAATAATGTTAAATTATTAAGCAATTTTTAAGTTAAAAAAAAACATCAACAAAAAACTAAAACGTCCAATTCGTTGAACTTATTAAGTATTCTTTAATGATAAGATATTTTGAAACAAATGATTTTTCGAAAATTTATGTTAAATTGAATTAGATGTGGCAATTCTAATTGGGCCTATATTTCAAGTTATCTTTTACGTATATTGCTTATTTTGTAACTTTTTATTTATTATTAATTTTTAATAGTCACATCATAAATAAGCAGTATGTTAGACTTACACAAAAATTATCACTGGTTAATATTGCCATTCTATCTATTACGGTAACTACTTTATGTTCAGTTAATTCAGTACTTTCTGCGGTCATATGAAAATGTACACTAGTTTAGTGACAATTTAATTTCTCAGAAAAATGAATTTATATACTGATGAAGAATCAGTAACTACAGCAGCAACTGCTACTAAAAGAAAAATTAAGGACGAAAATAGATTGTTTCAAGAAAGATGGGAGTTAAATCATTTCTGCATGTCGCTATTAAATAAGATTCACTGCTTAATATACAATTCCTGCATTCGTGTGCCCAAAGAGTACAATTCCAAACAACATTACGCTAATCACAAAAAGGCATATGATGCTTACACCGGAAAATTGAACAATAGTTTTAAAAGGCAACAAATAGTAGTTGTTAAACTGAAAAACGAGAGTGAGTCTGTAGCGAAAGCCAGGTACACTTTGTCAAACTTAAATTGAAAGCTATAGCAAATCATTTAGTGAAGGTGATTTTATTAAAGGGTGCGCCGTTAAAGCTGCGGAAGTCCAGAAAAAAGGTGAAAGCATTCAAAATAATAACATTAACTAGGAACACTGTGGTAGATAGAATAAGTGACATGTCAGTCAGCTTGCGTGAACAACTAAAAAACAAAATAGCTGATTTTGAATTCTTTTCATTGGCTCTCGATGAGTCAATTGATGTAACGGGTGTAGCACAGTTGGCTATATTCATAAGGAACTTTGAAAGGAATTTTGAGATACACGAGGAACTACTTGAGCTCTGTTCTCTGCATAACACCACAAAAAGCGACTATACATAACACCACAACAAGCGACTATACATAACACCACAACAAGCGAGGATGTTTTTGAGAAATTACAGGAGGAGATATTGCAGTACAATTTACCTCTGCTAAAGCTAGCTAGTCTAGCAACAGATGGCACAATTTGCGCACCAAATATGATTGGGGTTAGAAATGTTGCTGGAGCAAAGCTGCTTGTAAAAATAAGAGAGACTGATGCTAATTTGAAATTTGATCATTTTCAGTGCATCATTCACCAAGAAGCATTATGCGCAAAGTTATTACAGTTCCAACATGTACTAAGACCAGCTCCAGTCGTTATTGATTTTATTCGTCACCGTAGCTTAAATCATCGCCAATTTTCGATGTTTCTGGATGACATTGGACACGAATTTGATTGTTTTTCCACTATGAAAGCTACAAAACACCTCACCTTCAAGATTATCTGATCGAAATTTCTCATCACTGATGTCAGTGACAAACAAACTTCAACCTGACATTAATAAACTTGTATCCCAGAAAAGATATCAAGCATCAGGACAACGAAAATAATGCATAACCATAGTAATTTTTTATTAATACATTAGGACTACAAATTTATCTAACTAAGGGACAGGTATTCCACTAATTCCTGGGTATTCTATTGTATTGTTTCTAATTTGCATAAAATTAGTAGGCTACTGACTAACCCAACTGATTTTTGGCTGCGGCCATAGTATGTTTTTATGCGGCCCATACACCTTAATGACTTTGACATGCCTGTTGTATAGTGTTAAAAGCTGATGAGAAATCAATAAAGAACAATCTTACATAAGTGTTCGGTAAGTACAAATGTTTGTAGACACAATTTAAAAAATTTAGGATGGCATCGTCTACACCTTTACTTTTTTGGTAAGCAAGTTGTAAAGGGTCTAACTTACAACAAAGATCATTCAGAAGAAACATTTGAACCAATTTTTCTAAACATTTAGACACAATGGAAGTAAGTGAAACAGGTCTATAGTCATTCATTTTATTCGGTTTGGAAACCTTTGGCACAGGTACAATTATAGATGACTTCCACACAGGTGGTATCTCATGGTTTAGTAATGAAGTAGAAAAAATATCTTGGAAAGGTTTAGCTAGTTGTTCAGCACATTCTTTTAAGATTCGTCCTTTTATTCCATCAGGCCCACCAGCTTTCATTGGGTTGACGTTTTTGAAAATGTTAAAAACTTGCTCTTTAGTAATCGCTAATTCTAAACAGTTGTGAACATTGACATCCTCAAGGGCTTTAAGTCTTAGATAATTAAAATCTTTCATGTCGAAGCGACAATAGAAATCTTTCAACTCGTTGACTAATGTTTTTTCGTCTCTTGTAGCAAGATTATTTTTAATTTTGACTTGTGCTTCTGCCATTTTGTTCATGATGCCCCACGCCTGTCTCATGTCACTTGTCTTAATCGAGTCTTACAGCTTGGTGCGGTAGTTTCTCCTCCATTCCCCAAGAACGACGTTGAGGTTTCGTTGAGCTCTTTTCCTCGTCTGTCCATCGCCACTCATAATATATGCTCTTCTCTTTTTCATTATTTCCCGTTTTATTTTTGCAGTGACCCATGGTTTATTGTTGGGGTATATCTTGATGCTCTTAGTACTGACACACATGTTTTCACAGAATTTGATGTAATTTGTCACTGCGTCGACCCATTTTTCCAGATTTGAAGTGGTCTCTTTAAACAAATTCCAGTCAGTGCAGTCTAGACATCCCTGTAGTTTGAGAATATTGTCTTGAGTCCATTCTTGTATGTTTTTTTGAATGATTTTTCCTTCTTTAAGTTTTGTGCGGTAATTAGGCAGCAGTTGTACTGTTTTGTGGTCCGATGATCCTAGTGGTGGCTTTTCACGAGATGTGAATGCTCCTTTGATGTTTCAGTATCATAAGTCCAGAGTTCTTTCTCTTTTGTCGAACATGAGATGTGTTGATAGAAGGTGGGTAGGTCAACCTTCAAGGTGCATTTATTAAAATCACCCAGTATAACTACTGGTGCGTCCGGTGACCTTGTCTGAAACTCATGCACTACGTCATAGATGATTGCAGCTGCAACTTCCGTCTTGGCTGTAGTAGGCGGAACATAAACCAGGACTATGTAAATAACACCAAAGTCTCGTGGCAAATAAAAAGGTCTCAATGAGAGCGCCAGTAGTTCTAGATCCGGACAGCACATTCTCTATTTAATCGTGTAGTTGGTACAGTATTTGAGGTTGATGTACACACACAGCCCCCCCACACCTTTCTTCTTCTTAGACTCAGCCGTTCTGTCAGATCTCACGCAAGAGAAACCATCAATAGCAATCAGGTTGTTGTTTTCATCCTCCTCTAACCTTGTCTCAGTAAAAGCCAATAGACTACTTTCCCTAAAAACGTGGTCGTAGCGTACATGGGCACATATCTCATCCACTTTATTTCTTAGGAGCAAAACGTTAGCTAGAATAATTGTAGGAAGTGGTGGACGAAAACCTCTTCTTCTCAGCCTTTGCCGTAGTCCTCCTTTTTTTCCTCTTTTCCTTGTACTAAAAGAGGGAGGGTACAGACAATTTATATGTGCATAACATGGTGGAAGAGGCTTCCTCTTTGAAAGAAGTTCGAGGAGTTGATCTTTTCTATAATGAATAGATCTAGTACTAGATCGGCCGCCATCTTGGGTCGCCATTTTTCTTCTTTTATTTATAACCAAAGTTGAACAAACCTAGATCTAGTAAAACTTGTAATGTAAAAGCTCATTGTGGAGCCCACCTTGAAAACAGAATTCTTCATCTGCATAACTAATTACAAAAGAACATTCAATATACATCCAGCAAAGAAATAATAATGAATAATGAAAGCACAAATTGCATGTCGCCACAGTGCAGCGCCATTTTGAAAAAAATCACAGACATATAACATGTTTATTACATACGCTGTAATATAATACAGGCTCAGTTCAGACAATTGAAATATCCAGTATCAATTAAAATATAACAGCTTAATATCCCATAGACTGAATAATGACTACACAGAAAAATAATTAGAGTCTACACTTCGACTCTATCTATATCCACAAAGTCCTACTGTCCTGGACTAGGAACAAAACCACACTACTTTTTTATGAGTTATATTCCAATAAAAAAAAAACATCTCACAAAGTAAAACAATCCAAAACAAAAACAGTTTTGAAGTCAACAAACTGAATTGCCCCCTCTACAGTTAACAGGAGACCCAGGCTGACCAGAACTCAGTCCTGACACCAATTATTATGTTCAGTTTTAGTTAAAGGTCCTATGATGTATATTGCTATCTTTTGAAATGGTTTAGTTGGTTCATCCATTGTCTGTAATGGAGCTTTACCTAGTTTACCTTTAACTCCTCTTCTTTGACACATATCACATGATCTTATGTATTTTGATATAGTTACTTTCATTTTAGGCCAAAAAACTTGAGTTGCTAAATTTCTAAAACATTTCTTAATACCCCTATGAGCACTTAAATTACTATCATGTGACAAAATCATGACATCCTTCCAATACTTTTGTGGTAAGACTAATTGTTTTATTTCTCTACCATTAATTTTTGTTTTCCTAAATAGTATTTCCTCATCTATGACAAATTTCTCAATAGGATTATTATTTTTACTGTCAGTAATGCTATTATATATTTTCCCAATGATGTTATCTTGTCTTTGTTCTTGTGCAGTTTTTCTATTCCTCTAAACTCTTCTGTTTTCATTTTGTGTTTCTTTAGTTTTATCTTTCTATTGTTCTGCTTGTATTTCATTCTGGTTTTGAATTTGTATTTCAACTTCTTTTGTCTTCTTTACAGTTGACTAGTTTCTTATTTATATCTATAATTTCTTGTGTTTCTTATTTATATCTATAATTTCTTGTGTTTCTTATTTATATCTATAATTTCTTGTGTTTCTTATTTATATCTATAATTTCTTGTGTTTCTTATTTATATCTATAATTTCTTGTGTTTCTTATTTATATCTATAATTTCTTGTGTTTCTTATTTATATCTATAATTTCTTGTGTTTCTTATTTATATCTATAATTTCTTGTGTTTCTTATTTATATCTATAATTTCTTGTGTTTCTTATTTATATCTATAATTTCTTGTGTTTCTTATTTATATCTATAATTTCTTGTGTTTCTTATTTATATCTATAATTTCTTGTGTTTCTTATTTATATCTATAATTTCGTGTGTTTCTTATTTATATCTATAATTTCTTGTGTTTCTTATTTATATCTATAATTTCTTGTGTTTCTTATTTATATCTATAATTTCTTGTGTTTCTTATTTATATCTATAATTTCTTGTGTTTCTTATTTATATCTATAATTTCTTGTGTTTCTTATTTATATCTATAATTTCTTGTGTTTCTTATTTATATCTATAATTTCTTGTGTTTCTTATTTATATCTATAATTTCTTGTGTTTCTTATTTATATCTATAATTTCTTGTGTTTCTTATTTATATCTATAATTTCGTGTGTTTCTTATTTATATCTATAATTTCTTGTGTTTCTTATTTATATCTATAATTTCTTGTGTTTCTTATTTATATCTATAATTTCTTGTGTTTCTTATTTATATCTATAATTTCTTGTGTTTCTTATTTATATCTATAATTTCTTGTGTTTCTTATTTATATCTATAATTTCTTGTGTTTCTTATTTATATCTATAATTTCTTGTGTTTCTTATTTATATCTATAATTTCTTGTGTTTCTTATTTATATCTATAATTTCTTGTGTTTCTTATTTATATCTATAATTTCTTGTGTTTCTTATTTTGGCTTGTCTCTCGATCTAGTTATCACTAGGTTACTTATGTCATTTTCTGTTTCTGCCTTACTATTTTGATGTAGTCTTTAATATTTCTTTTCCAATGCTTCAACTTATTGTCTTGAGCATTCCTTCAATCCTGGTAAATTTCCAATTAACCTATGCTGTCTCATGTTAGGCATGGATACTTCTTCACAATGACCAGTGTAAAACGGTGTATAAATAAACACTTTAAATTCTTTTACACTTCCATCTGCTAACTCAACATTCCTGGTGTAACCTTTATAATACTGAGGCTCAATAAGATCTGATCTGATTACTAGTGTATAACATCCACTATTTCGTATCTCTTTGATAAGAAAATTATTTATAAATCTATTTTCTATAATAAAGTATACTCGAACAGAATCTTTTTTTATATTTTTATATTCTCTGCTTTTACTTCTGTTGTATCTGTTATTACTGTAGTTGTTATTGTAACTGTTGTACCTATTTCTGCTGTCTTATCTGTAATCATTTCTACTATCTGACCTAATTATGTGAACTATCTAATTTGTAATAATTATTCCTACTTCTTGACCTGTTTGTGTTTCCCTGCATCTCATTGCCATATGTCCTTTTTTCCCACATTTGTAACACGTTACATCCCTGTTGCTTGATCTATCTCTACTGTTATTAAATCTAAAATGTTGATTATCTCTACTTCTATTTCTACTTCTTTCATTGCTTTCCTGAGTGTATCCCACTAAATCAATATTATCTTATCTCTACTAGAAAATGGATTGCTGGTATAAGCATTGTTATACGTTCTTATTATTTCAGTAATATCATCCAAGATTTCTTTCTTTGATGAAGAATTGTAGTTGAGGATCACATTTGTTTATAAAATTGTCAACTAGTATGAAATTTTTTAACCCCTCAAAAGTACTGTCAATCTTTTCAAACCCTAACAATTTATTGAAGTAATTCTTCTCTAGATTTATTGTGTTTTGTGGCTCTGTTTGATTTGATGGTGTAGTCATAATATTTTTCCTAAATGTGCTAGCATTGTGTCCATTTGCGTTTAGTAATTCCTTCTTTAAAATTTTATTACTATTTGGATTACTATGGTTATGGTTTTGACATTGTGAGTGCCTGCCCTTGCAAAAAAATCTAACAAAATCTGAGACCATTCTTTTAATTTCATAACTTTTCAAATAGTCTGATATACAGTCTTTAGCTTCCAGAAAAGGTTGTAATTTTTCCCTCAACCAATGGTTATTGTCATTTAAAGTGTTAGTAATACTATTGGTTTTTCAATGTGAGTGTTTGTATTTTCTGTGGTACTAGTATTATTAGAATTAGTATTAGAATCCACATTAGTATTACTACTGTTAGTTTTTTGTTTCTTAAATTCAGCCTCAATTCTCATAAAGATGTTTTCAAATTATGCATAAATACGAACACAAAAAATAAAAATGTGAAAACACTTATTCTACCAACATTAAGTCATTAAGACTTCTACACCAACTTTTATAATTATTTTATGTTTGCATGATTATATATGTGTTAAATTTTTTTTTGTTTATTCATTTAATAATTTTCTAATACAGATGATCTCTTGTAGTAGGCTAGGATGGCCATTCTTGCCTAAATAGCTAAATCCTTTATATTCTCTCTATATAAATCTAGATATATATCTAGTAGGTCTAGATCTAGGCATTCTTCATTCAATGTATCAAGCTCAATCCAAACATTTGCCCATTTATTCTCTATAAAGAAACAACAAACAAACAAGCAAACAAATATAACATAAGATCATTAACATTGATGTCCAAAACTGGCTGTTTGAAATAAATTTTGAAAAGAAAAACGTAATTTAATACAAACACCACATTATTTTTTTTTATGAAATTAAAAAATTTGGTTAATGAATCAAAAAAAAAATCAGCTCTAAAAACAGAATAAATGTTGGCGGGCTCATTAGCATAGACTTAGCCAACCAAAAATATAGTCTTAACCCTAGGAAGAGGTAAAGTCATTCTGGTAACAAAGGAAAAAAAACCACCTGACTTACAAATTTGAAATTCTTTTTTCTTACATAAAAAGACAGCTAAATGGAAGGAAATCGGGTCAGAATCATTGGAAAATGGAGACGCACATTATATTACCCGTTAGTTTCATATTAATAAATAATTTCTTAAGGAAGGTTATATACCCGAAGTCATTTTGGGAATATTTTTGTAATTACGAAAATGAACGATCGGATAAAGACTACTAATCTGAAGAGTTGCTTTAGTGATCTGTTAGTTCTAAGTGTAATTGTACATGGCGATTAAATATAAAGTCTCTTAAGTCCTCCTACAGTCTAAAGAAACCACAGCTCACGTCCAATAGTTTTACAATCCATCTTTTGCTTAAAACTATTGTAGGCCTACCATGGACGTAGCCAGGATTTTTTTTAATGGGGGGAGCGGAGGGGTTAGGGATGATTTTTTTTCTTCCCCCTCCCACCCCCGGCGAAAAATATATTCATATGTATGTATGTGTGTGTGTGTGTGAACATAATCTTTATTACATTCTGACCCTTCATTCTTTCGGAAGACGTTTAATGTGCCCTAGAATTTCTTTCTGGAGTTAGTGGAAAAATTGTAGACTTCCCGCCACTGCCAGCAAGGGGTTATGGGGGAGCGCTAGGAGCCCCGCCGCCAAGCACTATTTCTGGTATTGAAAGCCAACAAAATGCATATTCTGAGGTATCTACAGTGCATTTTCCTGCTATTAAAAAGTTTTATTTCAAAAACCTAATGTGCCATTCTTACTGACTTAGACCCTCCCGCGCCTTTCGGCGCATTTGCCGTCAAGCTGTTTCCACAAAAATCTGTCACTGGTAATGTCTGAAGCCTCTTCCCACCTGCTCTAAGGACCTCCATGAATCTGTGGCGCCAAGTTGTACTTAATAGGATTGTCATCGCAACTCTTATTATGCGTAATTCATTTTGTCGGAGAACATGTCCCGCAAACCTCATGCAACACTCTGTCACAATCTTACTAAGGGGTCGACTCCCAGTTCGTCACATGATTTTCTTGATTTAGACCCGATCTCTATAACTGACTCCTAAAATATGTCTTAGCCATATTTGCTGAGCCACATTTAGTGTTTTTCAATTTCGGCAGATGACTATTTACTGCACTTTATTATTGGGGCCCGCCAGTGGTAGAAATGTGTAACCTCTCTTGAATACGCTCTTGGAATTAGGTGACTGTGGTTTGCCTTAGATTTTATATCGAAAAGGGAATTTTTATCATCAAAATCATCTGTTGGGGGTTTTAAACTAAAAAATTTTTAAACTAAAAAAAAGTTTTTTTGTTTTTGTTTAAATTCAAAACCCCATATAGCTACGGTCATAGAATTTGGTAACTGTAGTTTGCTTTAAAATATTATTGAAGATACAGGTTTTCCACCTCAAAGGCCCTGTAAAGAGATTTTAAACTCAAAACCATCTGGAGGTGTTTTAAACTTAAAAAAAAGCCATCTGTAGGAGTGGGGCTTAAACTCAAAACCCCCAATTGGCCTGGCTACGCTCAAATAATTTTGTTTGTAATTTGCTTTTTTTATATTGAACAGGTATTTTTTAGCATCAATCCGCTCTGAAGGTTGGTTTAAATTCAAAACCCCTATTGGCATGGCTCATAGCATTTTGAGTGCGTAATTTGCTTTTTTTTTACATTGAAGATGTATTTTTTAGCTTCAAACCCCGCTTGCCGGGGGTTTAAACTCAAAACCCCTTTGGCTACACTCATAGGATTTTGAGTGTATAATTTGCTTTGTTTTTAATATTAAAGAGGTATTTTTTTTCTTCAAATTCCGATGAAAGGGGGTTTAAGCTCAAAACTGAGTCAAAACCCATTTAGCTACGCTCATAACATTTTGAGTGCGTAATTAGCTTTTTTATATATTGAAGAGGTATTTTTAGCTTCAAACCCTACTGAAGAGGGGGTGGGTAAACTCAAAACCCTTTTGAGTGTGTAATTTGCTTTTTTTATAGTAAATTTCGGAGGGGGGGGGGGTTAAAATCAAAATCTTCCTTAACTGTGCTCTTGGAATTTGGGATTGTCGTTTGTATTTCTTTTTGGTTTTGTTTTATAGAAGAGGGGGATTTAACTGCTAAAACCCTTGGTAGGGGTTTTAAAATCCAAACCCCCTGGTAGGGGTTTTTAAGTGATTTGTGATTTGTGATTTTGGGCACATCGGCACAATTTAGGCCTGGTCGTGCCTGCAGTCCCTCAAGGGCCACTCTAAGAAGTTCATACCGGCTTTTGTCATCCATCCATCCCAGTGGTGCTACAGCCCGTGGAGGGATATGGCCTGCTTTTACAGATCCCTCCATTCAGATCTCTCTTGGGCCTTCCGTCACCACGCCCTAACTCCAAGCTTTTTACCGAGGTTTATAGTTAAATCAAAAGAAGCTGCAGCGTACGCAAACTCGTTGACCGCTATATGGATACACTAGCTGATCCAGAACTTTGAAGTGGGGTGGGCGATTTTTTTCCAAACCCTAACCCTAACGTCCAGTAAACCCTAGCCCTATGCATAAACGTGAGTACAGCATATTTATATATATATATATATATATATATATATATATATATATATATATATATATATAAGAAATAAAAAAAGCAGTGTTTCACTACTTTCTGCGAAGAAAAAACAGACATGTTGAGCCCTTTCTCTCGATAGCTTGGGGGTCTGGGGGGAATGCTGTAAGGCTTCTTAGTGGGGTTCGTATTTTTGCAATCTTCATTTTAGAAACGCATCCTGACATTTACAGCTCATTATTTATCAGTGGGGTTCGGGGCAAGGCTCAACGCCAAAAGCGTTTTCTTGCATTCTTCACTGCAAAAACGCATTCTCCTGACAAAATGATGGCCTAGGCATAACATCTCTGACAGAGAATGAACTTATCCAATTTATTGAGTTCACTAACAACTTCAATCCCGCCATTCGTTTCACTTACACCATTTCCAGAACTAGAGTGAACTTCTTAGACATAGAAATAAACATAACCCGAAATTCTCTGTCTACATCCTGCCATTACAAAGACACTGACAGCCATAGCTATCTCCTATACTCGTCATCCCATCCACCATCCTGTAAAGATTCTATCCCCTACTCCCAACTTCTACGTATCCGCCGCCTTTGCCAAGATGACAATGACTTCACTGAAAAAGCAACTGAAATGATAGAGTTTTTCTTGCGTCGTGGCTACCCTCAGGCTATTTTAGACAAAGCCTTATCGCGAGTGGAGAATCTTAAAAGAGAACAAGCTTTCAAGAAAAAAACGATATCTAGCAATGATGGGAGGCCCAAATTGATATTAACCTATCACCCTCACAATGTGAAAGCAAAAAACATCTTTCTCAAAAACCTGAACATTCTCCTAGCCGATGAACATACTCGCGACGTCTTTTCATCCCCACCTCTTGTAGTATTCAGGCGAGACCAAAACCTACAAGACATATTAGTACACACTAAACTCCACAACATTTCAAGTGAACCTGGCACTTGGCCATGTAAGCGACGTAATTGTCAGACCTGCAAACACACACTCGCCACCCCTACCATCACCTGTCCTAAAATTACCATCAAGATAAGTGGCAAATTTAACTGTAATAGTAGAGGAGTCATATATGCTATAATATGCTCAAGGTGTCAGATGGTTTATATTGGAAACACAGGCAGGACCTTAAAAACACGACTCCAAGAACACCTTAGAGACATTCGTAACTTCGCTACTAAGCCCGTCTCTATCCATTTCAATAACACACATCATAGGGGTACCACCGACCTCCTCGTCACTGCCATACAACAATGCAACGACAAAAACACCCGTCTGCAGATCGAAAACAAACTTATTTACATGTCAGGCACCCTCCAACCTAACGGGATCAACAACCAGCACACTTTTATTTAATAAGCGATGGGCACTAACACTACGGTACCCCCTTTTCCCATTCATCTTTGCCTGACATCTCCGCCCCCTTCCGTTTTCCCGCGCTTTTACACCAGCGCAGCTCATTTCTTTTCTGCCTCGATAGAGAACAACATCGGACAGATAAGTTAACTTAAGACTATTTTGTGTTAATTGTTTTATATTTTTTGTTTGTTTTGTAGCTGAAGAAGGCCTCGTGGCCCAAACGTCCTTTGTTTTACTTGGTCCGGCAGGGTTACATATATGCATGTTTTTCGTATTTCCTGACATCTACAGTTCATTATTCATCCTATTAAAAAATTAACCTTTTCAATAATGTTTTACTTAAAAAAATATTCTAATATGAATTAGAAAAGCCCTTACAACATTGCAAATAAACCGATTTGAAGATACCCCACATATTTAAATTTAGGCTTTGAAGATCGCCGACGAAAAAAAAATTACAGTAATAATTAAAAAAAAAAACAAGATTACAAATAGAGTTTGTGTTACACAAACTCAGAGGCAGCCCACGTCAAAGTCGGCAAAGATGGCAACAAACAGAGTATGAACCCTGCCTGGTCGTTCAGTCTGCGTGCTGGACTGTCGTTCGGATTTATCGATGGTCCCTGGTTCAAACCCTGCATGCCCCCCTTCCCCCGTCGTCCTACGGGAGGTTTGTAATTAAAAAACAAAAAAAGAAAAGAACAGATATATCGTGCTTTTACTTCGATGTCTTAGCACAGTTAGACCTATCAACAGAGTTATCGGCATTTTTTTAAAAATGGAACTAGAATGAGGATGTAGATCAACCTAAATTAAATTTCTGATTTAGCACTCTTAAGATCTATATCTACTAGATCTAGATCTAAAGTATCAACTTGGAATAATGTAGCTGTAATTTAGATGAGATTTGTGTAAAAACAATATCCTAGATAATATATCAATAGACTGAATGCAACATTAAATTTAAAAATAGTATATTAGTTTTAGTATATTATAACATTGCAATATTGATCAAAACGTTTGGAAATCAAAATCTACACTTTAAATCTAGAAATTGAAATTCTACATCTTAATCTAGTCTATATTAGTCTCTAAAATACTCTGAAAGACACAAAGATAAAGGCACATTCCTAGTCCCATATGTTAGGACAAATTTGTGCAAATACTCCTTCTTCCCTAGTGCTACTAGAGCATGGAATGGGTTGCCTGGGCTAGCTAGGAAAACCAGTGACTTGGCAGAATTTAAGTCATTGGTTAATCTGCATGACTAAATGCATGACGCGTAGGACGTAATCATTTTCTATTTTGGAGTAACGTCTGCATTATATAAGAAGAAGAAGAAAATAATTTTAATTAGAATATAAATCCAGATCTAGATATACTGTAATAAAAATCTAGATCTAATTTAAAAAATCTAGATTAGATCTAAATCAAGATATCATTCCTTTTTTAAATGCGAGTCACATAACGAGGCTTAATAAACATTACTATACCGAGTTCTTTTAGCATTTCATTTGAAGAATTAATTCCATATAACGTCAAAGGGAAAAAAAAACACTGTCACACGGCCTAGACTAAAAAATTGCCTTCATCAATACGAGCCATTTATTGAGTGTTCGTAGACATTGGTGTACCGAATGCGTTCTTTAAGCATTTCCTTTAACCCTTAAAACGCGTGTGGCAGTTTAGACTCTAAACATCAGAATTGTAATTTCATTTTGCTCAGCACTTTAAGGGTTAAAGAATTCATTCCATGTGACGTCAAAGGAAAAAAAACACTACGTCACACGGCTTAGACTAAAATATGTTTTCATCAATACGAGCAATTTTTCGAGGATTAATAGACATTGGTGCACCGAGTACGTTCTTTTAGCATTTCCTTTAAAGAATTCATTCCATGTGACGTCAAAGGAAAAAAAAATCCATTACCTCACAATTGGCTAGTACCGGTACCATAAAAAAATGTCTTTATTTACACGAGATATTTAACGAGGGTTCATAGACATTGGTGCACTGAGTTCTAATAGAATTTATTTAAAGAGGATCAAAGCCGCATTGTTTTTGCGTTTTGTCTGCCAGTCGGTCTGTCCGTCATCTTAATATAAAAAAACAACAACTAAAAGCTATTAAAAATTGATTAACCTTTATTTTACGTTTCAAAACATCGCAATAATTTTAGGTATGAACACAATTGATTTGAGTTTATATAATAGATTGTTCCGGATGTTTGTATAAATAGTAAAAGAAAAAGAGAATTCCAGATAAATGTAATACCGTTAATTAAATTTGTTGGATGGTCTCGTATTAAAATTAGAAGAATTACAGCCTTGTGGAGAAATATTCATACCATACTTTGGTGTTTGGATGTTGGTTTCCTTAAAAATCGGAACATAATATTAATGATAATTAGATTTTTTTATGTTTTAGGTAGAAAATTAATTGTACTGTAAGAGAGAAGTGAGTTAAAATATTTTTCATAAAAATCCGGAATAACATTTTTTCGTAAATGAGAAGATTATTTGTTTATTAATTAGAAGAGGGAGTTCAAACAGTTATTTGGCGTTAGTAGATTTTTAAATAAATTCGGACATTTCTGGCGACGATTTGTAAGAAAATGTAAGTAATGTAAGTCGATTTCTTTTCAAAACAAAATCCTGAACATTCTTTATCGATTCCTAAACTTTTATGTTATGTTTCAGCAAGAAAATTAAATGTCTAAAAAGTGATTTTCAGTAATCAATTCTAGTAAATTACTTTTTTTTTAAACCCTGAACAACCTATTGTCGATATTTTTAAAATTTGTTTTAGATGAAAATACGGAACAATTTGATATCGATAATCAAATTATATTGACGCATTGTCAAATAATATACGTGTAATATTAGTCAATTATGCGATGCAATCATTTGACATAATTCATTTTTTATAAAACAATATCCGGAACATTTTTACACTTAATGAAATAAAAGTCAGTATAGAGATTTTGATTTAGCATTAATATGCTATTTACATAAAAAACGGAACAGCATATTTTTGATAATGTGTTTTTGCAACGTTTAAGCATGGAAATTGAATGTAATATAAGTTAGAAGAGCAAATAAATTTTTGTTGGCGTTGATTAGTATTGCACGAAAAAATCCGGAACAATCAATTTTAGATACTTAAAACTATTGAGATGTTACGGGAGGAACATTAAAGGGTAAATCAGATTTTCAATAGCTTTTAGAATTGTTTTTTGTAATCTAATCGTGACGGACATACCTACCGACAGACAAAACGCACAAAAATAAACCTTTTTTATTCTGATGAGGGCACTAAACAGAAAATAAATAAAATCTGATTTCTTAAAAAAGTTAAGAAATTGGTTTTGCATAATGTCGAGGCCGGGCTTAACGCTACTACACAAAAGGCGCTGCATAAAAAGTCCATTTTAAAAAATGTGCGTGATATTTACATACAAAGTGCATTCTTAGCCTTTATAAACAAACATAAATGTTTTCTTTTAATTTTAGCAGCTAGTTGACCAGAAAAAACACTTTAATTAATATTTATATTTGTCGTAAACATTTCTAGTACATTTTATAAAAATATTTGACTTAGTGATACCAAGTGTCTCTAGTAATTGTACTTCTTTGTTAGCATATTGTAACCTTACATTTACGTTATTGTTTTAGAATTGGTGTATTTTTATGAAAAAATCGCTTGCATAATTAATTTTATAAATTAAACGGTTTGCTTTTAGAAAACCAAAAGTAGCCGTTGCACCTAAACTTTTCAAGCCGCATTTAATGGTGAAATAATATTTTTCATATCTCTTCTAGTTTTCGAGATCTGAGTGTCACAGACGGACAGACGGACATTTTGCACAAAACTAATAGCGGCTTTTTCCCTTTACGGGGGCCACTAAAAAGCACATTTGTAAGTGACACATTTTGTTCAATAAGCATGTTTGTAACTTTGTTTTGTTACAGAACTATAATTCAAATCTCTAACAAAAAATTTCGGAAGTGGGAGGAGAAATTAAGTGGACCAATTAGACTCTACTCTAAATTTGTTTGCAGTTTTAGGATTGAAGCATAAATTATGAGCTATAGTCCCAGATTTATTTAACAAGAAAAATAGCAGATTTAGTAAAGGTTGGAAAAAGGCGACTAGGAAAAGAATATTTAGGTTCAGAACTAACCTCAATCGTTACTCTTATACTGAGAAATTTCGTAGGAATTCTAAATTTTCCAAAGCAAAGTCTTTCTTTAAAAAATTATGATAAATTTATGTGAAATTACATAAACTCTGTCGCCATATTTGACTATCCTGTTTTAAAACATCATGTCTGGAAAGGGGAGGGGCGGCAGAGTGAAAACGATTAATCCTCGCTCCTTTTTTAATAATTTCTGTTAAAGATTGCATTTGGCATTAAAGAATAGTGGTTGTGCGACTCGATATAAGAATTTAATTTATAGCACATATAAATTATATTAGTGACAGATTTTTCTTGTAATTTTGTAATTTCTTAACTATAATTCAAAAAGAAAAAGTATTGGTTTGTCCGATGGGCGGAAGGCGATTGCGTGTATCGCCCCTCCCACCTGGTACAATCCTTTTTCATTTTATGTTTACTAATGATAAAATTTGAGATTAGAGTGTTGTACGACATAATATACAAATGGGTTCATATATCAATACGTAGCTTATATTATATAGATATTCAACTAATTTTGTTCACAAACTATGATTTCCCCATAAAAGTAGGACCTCCCACACACACACACACTCAAAGGGTTTAGGTGGGAATGGCAGTAGATGTATTCGCCCCCCCCCCCCCCACCCAATCAGAAAACAAGAGAACGACATAATCTAAAGATCAGTTAAAACACCAATAACACGTTTTAATCCTATAGATATTTCATTGATTCTGTTAGCAAGCTGTGATTTCTACAAATTTATTGGACCGCCCCCCGCCCCCTCGAAAGTTTATGGGGTGGGGTGGGCGGGATAGATGCCATCACCCCCTCCCGACCCCACCAAATCGTCCAACATACTAGAGGGGGGGGGGTCGAAATAATCTAAAAACAGGTTGAAATATAAATAATTAGTATATATTATTAGCATAAGTAATAAATTCCTATGCAAATTGTGTGAATTCTATACTAAAATTCATCGGATCCCCCCCTTTTTTTGATCCCCCCTACCGCCCCCCCCCCTGGATGGATATCATGTTTAGTGTGAGCAAGTAAGGAGTAGAGAAGCTGTGTTATGACCATTTCCTGTTTTGGTACGGGACAGTAGACACGAAGCATGAACACATGGTAATAATTCACCAGCAAAATAATAATAAGGCTTGTCTGCGAGTCCGAAAATTAAAGAGGATTGCAGTATTTCCCTTGGCTACGCAGCCCCAGCTGTGACCTACATATTTTGCCTCATCCATTGTCCGCGGTGGTCGATTAAGATTTTCTTTTCGCGTCTGCGTCTGTCCTCGGCAGTAGATTTTCTTTTGGTCTCGAATGTGTATCTGAAGCCTCTGTATAGAGGGAATTCTTTAAGTCCGACAGTTACGCTGGACAGAGCAGTATTCTGTATGGGAGACCAATCTCAGACGAAAGCATGCCAAAGGCAGTCTTTTTTGGTGAGCTAAAAAAGTGGTCGACGAAACACCGAAACGCTTAAAAGACCAGCTTAGGCGCCAACTTGCCTTAGCTGACATAGAATAGAGCACGTGGTTGCATGCGGCCTCAGAACGAGATAAATAAAATAAACAAAATAAACAACAAAGTAAAAGGTATCTACACCGCTCTACGCAATTAAAGAGTAAACAATTTATTACGCACTTAAAACACAATAACTAATCATGCATCGGCACATTTAAGTTCATTACTTTTCTTACATAGTTCTATAATAAATCAATCTACAGTAAGATGGTGTGCAAATGTTTCATTAGGTCTCTTGATTCTTTAGAACTCGTTCTTGTTTGCAAAGAAATATTTTAATGTACTGCGGTAAGCCTAGTGACGTAAGCAGCGTTTTTCCCGTTTACGTCATAGAAAATATTCATTCATAAAACATTCAAACCAAAATTAATTTTTCGATAATGAGGCATTTTCAAACCGATATAACGGTCGACCTCGAGTTTTCCCGATGTGACCAATGAGTTGAGAATTTTTTTCTCACTTATATGCACATACATTGAAATTTTAAAGAAAATTGTTAGAGCCGTTATCGAAAAAAAAATTATATATAAATATATATATATACTATATACATACATTCATACATACATTCATACAAACAAGAATTGCTCGCTTAAGAGTATAGGATATCAAAATAAAGATGTAATGACCCCAAAACAGCGAGTTGTGCGGATTCATGTAATGTCCAGAATAAAATACTACTTTATACATAAATACGTAATGAGGTTATTCCGGATTTCTGACCAACTTTAACCAAAGTCACGTGACTGTTGGACAACAAAGGAGAATGGCCTTGTCTTCCTATATTTCCATTGCTATTGCTCCTCTATTTTTACAAGATTTTACATTCACAAACATTAAAAAATATACAGAGTACATCAAAGAGCTTCATGAATGTTCAAATAACTATAAGAATGTTTTTATAAAGAGCCAAGAACTGTTTAAGGATGGGTTAAAATTATCAGTGATATTTCCGTTATAGTCCACAACAAGCGTCAACCAACACATTGCCGATGATACATTGACATACAGAAGATGTTTTTACAAACGTTCTTGCAAGATAAAAAAGGCTTGGTGTAAACTACACAAACACATACACACACACACACACACACACATATATATATATATATATATATATATATATATATATATTTATATATATATATATATGGGATAATATGATATTAGTTGAAACATTGTTATACGGTTATTTTCATAAACTTAATCTATTTTTAACGTTATGTATTTCATATATTTCGCAAATTTCTGATACATTATGCACATCGATTACATTAAGAATTACTAATATGTGTGTTGGATACATGATGTATTAATATTAATAATTAATATATTAATTAATTCTAGATCAATTAATACATATTAATACATCATGTATCCAACACACATTTTAGTAGTTTTAGTAGTAGTTTTTTAGCAACGCACCATAGATGTGCTTGTTCAGGCTGTCTTGAGGTCAACTATAGATGACTGTTGAATTTTAACCAATTACTCTGCAAGCGTTTGAGTTTTATTGTTCGGGTGTATTCAGTGTAGTTGGTCAACAATACAGAATAAACAAGACGATGGATGTAACGAGTCAAGAGATGTGGTCAACACTGAGGAACAGTTCATACTATATTTGTTCTAAGAAAAGGCCACCGTAAAAGTCTCTGTCAAAATAAACACGTCTTTACCCTAAAGAATTCTATCGCTAACTGATTTCTCGGTCTCTAACCCAACATATCCCAAAAGTCACTAGTCCCGTTCAATACACGTCATCTATGGTGCGTCGCTAAAAAACTAATAAAGTGTCTAACAGTTCTTAAAAGTTCATTTTTAAGAAATTCACCCAGTTATTATATACAAAATGTTAAGTCTAAGTAAGTCTAAGTCAAGTTCAAGTTTGTTTACTTTTGGGCAGGGATTAAGGGGGAATGAATGTGTTACTTTTTTTTTCTAGGATTGGTTACCGGAACTGTAAGTGTAGTGAAGAGTAGTCATTCTAGATCAATAAATAGTTGAAACTATTAAAAAATGTATCTCTAGATTCTCCTGTTATTAACAAATTATAGTTTAGTGCTAATGACTAAATTGAAACCACTAAATATTGACTTAAAACGCTTCAGATTTCCACTATAAACTAACTGAAAGTAAGCACGAAGCGCGATGTAAACACAACACCCACGTGACTCGGGGGGAATCCGGAACAACCTTATTGTTCTTTCGACTCAGTTGTCTTCAGGATAAAAATAGATCTAAAGCTCTCATAATTATAGCAATTTAGCTAATACCATAAAACACTCTAGATTAAGAATAAACACAAAAATACATTCTAATGAGATGAGACTTTATTGAAGAAGCATAGACTGAAAGAAACAAATAAAGATGACGTCACTTGACTTCTAAAAAAAAATATAAATTTTGGACGTGGATACGAACGAAACAAGACAATCTAAACAGATACTGAGACTTTATTAAGAATCCACTTTTTTATGCCGTCTTAGCGCCCTCAACAGGAAATATGATATTAACAAAGATCTACTATCCTTACAGACTTAATCTAACTCCAAATAGAGAAAAAAAACTTATCTTCAGTTAGATCCTTTGTTCAGTCCACGGAGCGACTACAGTCAGTTCCACACACGTTTCACACTATGTCTTAGGCTAGGCAAGGTGTGCTCCTACTCAGGCAACTAGACAGGCAGTACTGAGTTAGGCCAAACTCTCCTGTGCTGCTAAAGATATGGTAATGTTATCCCAAAAAAGTCCTCTGGTCAAGTTCCACGGTTCCAGTTCCACTTACGCTATGTTGATATGTTAGTGCTGGCTTCTGTCCTCAGGTAAGGAACAAAAGTGACTTAAGTTAAGTCCATACTGAGACTAGCTGGTGGTTCTGCCTCAAGAGAGATCAAAACATGGCTAAGTCCAACTCTCTATTTAATTAATGAATAAAAATACGCAACCTCACAGGTTGAATAGACGATCACACGGTGTGGTTGTGGGCTATGCCATCACGCGTGTGTAGATGTAGATCTAGTACAAGTAGATCTAGTAGATTCCAAGTTCAGCAACACTGCAAAAGTCAATAAAACCACATGGTGACTCCAACGGTCAGCTTGTAAATATATAACTCTAGAGTTGACTTTCCGTACTATTAACTGCCAAACTGAGGTATCTTGAGGTATACAGAGGTACACTGACGACGGACTGCCCTAAAATAGAGACATTTTTACTTCTACGGACGAAATAGTTCTAAATCCAGATTTTGTAACTCCAAACAGTAGATAAAAAAAGTAATCCCCCAGTAGTGTATGTAGCTAGAAGTAGATCTAGCAAAAAAAACAACAACAAAAAAAAAAAAAACAACCAAAGATGACGACTACTTGTAGTCAGATTGGGATCGCCATTTCTGTTGATGCGTTGTTCATGATGTTGGTTGATCAAAATTGTAGATCAACAATTTATTAAATAATAAGGGCTAAGTCTACGTCTTATTTTTCTTAGGAGCATTCGAGCGGCATTTTTCTAAATTTGTTGCAGCTTGGAGATTTATAATCGGGTATAATAATAATAATAATAATAATAATAATAATAATAATAATAATCTTTATTATCCGTATGGAAATTTGTCTTACAATTTGTACATTACACCAATCAAAAAAACATTATAACTATAAGAAACCAAAGTGTACATTCACACCAGACTCACTCATAGTTTACATGTGACAAAGTCAATACCAGATTGTTCTTAATTAATGATTTGATTGCCAGGGGAACAAAAGAGTGCTTGTGTTCTGTTTGTCTTTGCTATCGGTGTCTTGTATCTCTTTTGTGATGGTAAAATCACAAAATTCTGACACAAAGGGTGATTCTTTATTTCGAGAATCTTGTTCGCTTTTTTATAGATGTTTGTCTCAAACAACTGCCCAAATGGGGTTTGAAATACTCATTTACGTCTGAGCTCTCTGAGAGCAGGGCAAGAAGAACCGCATCATCAGCGAATTTTGTGAAGGAGCAACAAGAACTATCGGATTGAAAATCATTTGTGTACAAAATGAACCACAATGGCGATGTCACAGCCCCCTGGGGCGCCCCTGTGTTAACTATGCGTTCATTAGATATAACATTGTTTACCCTAACCCTCTGAGCTCTCTGGGTCAAAAATTCATTAGCCCATATTATTATGTATGGACTAATCTGCAACGCTTGTTAACTATTGATAATTAATTATTTGGATTCCAAACAAAATAATTAATTATCAATAGTTTATAAACTAATTGGCTAATTTTAAATTACTGCTTAATGCACAGGATTAATTAGCTATAACGGTAGGTCTGACACACACAAACCGTAAAAGAACAAAGATAAATAATAAAACTATGAACAATATAAAAATAAGCAATATCCACAACAAAGTAGAGAACGTCATGATTGGATTGTGGCATGGAAGGGAGGATTCGGGAAATGTTACAATGGTATCGCTGTTAGTAACCTTGGATGGGTCCAAATAGAGACTGAGCCGATCAAAATCAAAGACTTTATTAGTCAGTGAGATGAAAGAACAGCAAGATGAAATAGTATGAAATAGTATACTTCTCTGGACCAAATAGGGGAGGGGGAGGAGACACTACGACAAGCAGAGTGTATTTGTCATACATAACTGCTTTTGTAGCTGGCCGACAATATAGTATCCAACCAAGAGAGCTTTGATCGGACATCGTTTATGTAACGACACATTTTAATCCTAGTCAAGACTTAGACCTCAGTTGAACTGTATGTCGGTGATCTAACATAGAAAGTGAACGACGAGATCAGTATTGACCAAGGTAATTCACCATACCTTGCCCTTCCCCCTTTACGAGCATATCGGTGATCCAAACAGTAGCCGACGTAATACGGCCACGGCATCGGCGAAGCTCCGAACAGGGAGGTGATTACATCACACCAAGTTCTGCCGTGAATACTACGATCGTGACCTCGCCAATACGATCGTATGTGTCGGCGCGTGTTGAAGGGTACAGAAGAAGAAAGGGAGAAAATAGCCGCCGATACGGTACTACGGTACGGTAGGAGAGAAAAACTGGCTTGGGACTCCGTAACAGAATGTAATACTAGTGGATTGATGAAAAGATAGGGGAAGTCGGTGGATTGAATGGCTACCCACCCCCAACCAGACGTTTTTAAACAAAATTTAGTGTAATGGAGGAGCAGTTTTTTTTCTTGATCAAGTTACACTCGATCTATAAACCCCCCCCCCCCCCCCCATCTTGTAGCTTGACTGTCCTTAGTCACAGGCAAACTATGCAGCCGCCTTGGTCTTCGATTGGTGGGGGTCTCTCAAAGGATTCAAATGTTATTAGAGAAAAAAATAGCGAAACGTGAATTAAATCGCAAGCAGAACTCTTATGGATCTATATCTCTCCTAGCTCTAATTTTAAGTCTCTTAAACTATGATTCAAGGTTTATTCACAAATATTTAGATCTACTTGTTAGATTACATATGTTAGAAGACCATTGTTTCTTTCTTGTGTTGACATGTGGAAATGTTATTTCTAGTCTGGTGATCATGAATCGTCCATGAAGCACATTAGTGCCATCGGTGCTTGTGAATTTAACTTATTTGTTGGTTTTGATATAGATACAGGTGATACAGGACAGTTTATAATTCATTGCATGTTTTAGGTCTTAATTTTTTGCTTTTTTATTTCGTTTGAGGCCACACTATTCAGTCCGCATTGGGCCTCCCTATTCGTTTTACCTCCAATTAGGCCTACGTAAGGCAGGTCCTGCTTGTAGACAGTAGACTTCACTTAGGACTGCCGGCTATGAGAAAGGGGATTACGCCATCACTACATGGCTGCCTGGTCGTGCGGTTTGCACGCTGGACTGTCGTTCAGATTTATCGATGGTCCCGGCTTCAAACCCTGCCCGCTCCCATCCCCCGTCGTCCTGCGGGAGGTTTGGACTAGGAAGTAATTATCTTCAACTCTGAAGGAACATGTGAAACAAACATTTTACATCTGTGTCAGCTTAATAAAATCAATCTTTTTCTTTGTGATGGGAATTTACGAAAACGGATGGCACTTGAAATTCATAAGAAATGTATAGATCTAAGTGTAGTCGTAATCAACAGATAAAAATAAAAGTATTAAGATAATGCTACCCTTTTAAAATAAAATGTTTTTTTTCCTATAGTAATAATACGAGTCCCGTATTATGTCATTGATCTTTAAATATTTATAGATCTCTAAGTCATAAAGCATAATTTTGTTCAAAAGAAAATAATTAAACATGTAGATATGCATGCATATTTTTTTTATTTTATCAATATTTAGCTTTGCTTGGTGACGTAATAGATCATTCTAGATCTAACAGTTAACCAGATGTTTTTTGTAAGTCAATAATTTGATAAGAAGGAAAAAAAAAGAAGAAATAAATTTAAATTATTGTTAACATTTTATTTGGACCTTAATTTCAATAAATAAACGTAAAATACATAAGGACAGCATAAGAGCAAAAAAACTCTTTAAAAAAGTTATTAAAAGTTAAATCTAGATAAGGGAGATCAATATGCTTGAAAACAACATGGCGGCTGGTTTTGGTATATGGGCGGAATTTAGGAAATTTAGGCACCGGATATTTAAGCACCGCATATTTACGGATATTTAGGCCCCGGATATTTAGGCACCAGGATAATTAGGCACCCGGAAATTTAGGCACCGGATAATTAGGCACTTATCTTATCTTATCTTATATAATACAGACGTTACTTCAAAAAAGAAGATGATTACGTCCTACGCGTCATGCATTTAGTCATGCATTTAGTCATGACAAGGCGGAAAATTAGGCATCGGATAATTAGGCACTCTTTAATTAGCAACCTCCGTTCATTGCTTCCCCCCATCACCAACCCCTTAGGTTGACTGGTGAGTTTTTTAAATTGATGGTTTCGCAATTTGTGTAAATATTTAGTTACTAATGTAAATACCTAAGGTTAAAAAGTGTTATAAAATATTTTTATTATGTCGGGAGTGTTGTCGATAAATATAATCGAATGGCCCTCTGCTAGTAGGAAAGGGAGGGTGTCGTACTTTTAAAATGAGATAGGCGGGGATGGGGGCACACACTCCCACTTAAGGGAGAGGATTTCTCGCAGATAGATGTAAACTTGGTCGTAAAAGTTACTGAATCTTAAGGCTACACACTGAGGTCAAGGGTATGGTACAGCATATGTGCTAAATTGGAAGTCTGAAGAAACTTGTCTCCTTAAAAAGGGTATGGGAATGAGGAGAAGGCTTTGCTTGCGTTAATTATATGATTAGATATGTTAATAAGCTAAAGTAGTACTCATTTTCTTATAACAGCATTAATCTCTATTATCAACCTCTTTAGGAAGATCTATTGTGTGAGTGTATAGGTAGGTTACCTCCTTCAAATTTTTTTTGTGGTAATTAATTTTTACCTCTAACTACGCATATATTCAATATATGCAAATTTATGTTCTATAATAATTATATAAAATATATATGGTTGGACATTGCAAAATGGCTAGAAATCGCGATAAAATATGTTTTGAAATTAAAAAAATAAAGAGTTTATGGAAAAGACAGATGAGTTGGACATTTCTATATTAATTTTTGGAATATTGGTCTCTTTACATCTGTTATACACAGAATACTCATTTTATGTATAACAGATGAAAATCTTTAAAGTTCTTAATATGATGATTATGTTGACAGTTTATGATAAAACAATGAATCAGGCTCCTTTACACTGGCGGGTATCTCAAAAGAAATTGGGTCCACCTGTTGATCCTATGAGACTCCTGGGTTCGAAATGTATCAAGTCTTTTCTGCGACATGTGAACTATCATGCCGATGCTATAAACGTTTTTATCCAGCTACATCAAAGTCGATTTGTGGTCCAGTGTTAGTGGCCTCTTTCAGCAGGCCACTTTATAAAAGCTGCTTCTGTGACTACTAAGTCGCAATGTTCGAAAGCTTTTGATACAGACTACTATAGTGTTTTTCCTGTTCGTTAATTTGTTAGAGTTCTTTCTGCTACCAGGTGGCGCCTCACAGATTGCATAATCAAAATTTAAAAAACTCACCAGTCAACCTTATAGGGGCTGGTGGTGGACTGAAGCAATGAGCGGAGAATCATCTCTACCTCCCCTCCCCTAAATCCTGTGATGTCTATATTATATAATGACTCCAGGAGTCATTTTTTCCACATATTCTCATGATTGCCATTTTTTTTTCCATTTTGTCAGCTTTCTTTAGTTAGAATCGTTATAGTTGCTATTTATTATAACGTCACCGATAGCCCATAGCCTAAGGATAAAATGTACGTTAACATTTTAAAATGATTTTCAAAGTAAAGGTCGCTAATTAAAGAGTGCCTAATTTTCCGGTACCTAATTTTCCGCCTTGTCAAAAAGTGCCTAATTATCCGGTGCCGAAATTTCCGGGTGACATAGTCACGAAGGTCACGATCTAGGTATCTAAACTATTACCGGAAGTTGGAATGGGATTATGGTCACGTGACTTAATAGGCATCTTTAAAATAGCAGTATTGACATAATCTTCAGAGACACACTGAAACTCGCAAAAAGAAGAATGTTTAAAGATTGGAGACTCAATCTGTGATGAAAGGGATGGCATGTCATTTCATTTTATCTGCTCAATCTTGGCTATTGAAAGAATCAGAGAGTTCAGATACTTTAAACATTTCAGTGGTGATCCTAAATATCTCCTTGGAAGAATCGGAGGTTTCGATTTTGTCGAATATGACGATGGAGTGTGCGCATATCTAATCATGCGATTTACCTTGTTTTTTTCCTGGATGTAGATTTGTCGATGTATCGTCAGACCTGCCTTTTTTTGAAATGTTCGTTCAGCACGTCGGCGAAAAAGGTTTTAATGTCTTTATGTTTTCCGACATCAAGGGTACAGATGATGTACGATTGACAAGAGGTGCATGGTTATCCAGCAACTTGTTTAAAGCAAGAATTATAATTTTTTAAAACGTTTGTTGCTCTGTTGCAACGGCAATTGGTCAAGTCCATTTTGGAGGAGGCAATGTCTATGGCTTTAATTTTACGGGAAGTCACATTTTTCTTGTGCCATTGGTTAAGCTTTTAGTTAATAGCTTTTGATATTCGCGCAAATGAATATTTTGGGAGGTACGTAGATCGTGGTTATTGGTAGATTTTAGTTCAAAGTTTTTGGTATTCGTGCTTACCTAACAGATCTATGGGTGAAAACACATACTTTTGTTTTGTAATATTTTTTTTCATAACAGAGGTACTAATTATATTAATTTCATTACCAAAAAAGAAAAAAATATCTACATACATAGTCATTCAATTTCAAGATATTTACAAATCAGCTTTAATTATTTAATTTTATTACATCTGTTCTAGGAATTACCTTGTGTCATTGTAGGAACCATGATGGATTTAGAAAATGGTCGGCAGGTTGAAAAGTTTGATGCATTAAACTGGATTTACAGCAGTGGATTTTCTGGTGGCTTTGTAGAGGTAAGCACATGGTTCATTCATGTTTTTAAAGTGACTGATCTCATTTGACCATTCGACTTATTAGCATGTCTTACCGTCTGTTCCACTTATGAGCATGTCTTACCGTCTGTTCCACTTATGAGCATGTCTTACCGTCTGTTCCACTTATGAGCATGTCTTACCGTATGTTCCACTTATGAGCATGTCTTACCGTATGTTCCCTTCTCACGTTGAAATTCGAAGACTACTAAAACTATTAAAATGTTAATTTCACCATATTTGTACCTAAGTTGAGACGCGATGGCTACTTTTGTATTCTGAAAGCCAACCGTGTTTTTTTTAGAATTACCAGCAGGTCATAGTTGACCCAACCTGGACGTTGCCCGCCAAACCTACCCCAACCCGCAATTCCGAACATGCTTCACCCTGTACGGTGTACTCTTTTCTCCACCCCCTACCTACGTTTCTCATTGATCAAGGAGATAATCCGTGTCTATCAGCCTGGTTGACTTTATCACTAGCGCAAGACAATCTCAACTCCTTTCATCTTGTGAGGCGGCCAGACTTACCCTCCCCTTTGTCTAGACCCTGAGCGCACGTCACGCTTGACCTATATCCAGGTGTACTTAATACATCATTGAGAATAATACATAATAGAGAAGCGCTATTCTTGACCGGATGTCATAGTGTCTATTTTGACCTGTCAGATGATCTATCACATGCTTTTCTGCCCAATCCCTATTTGCGGCCAAGCGGCAGATACGTCTCAAACTTCTTCAATCACGAACAGTCGGTTCATTGTAGTTAGAACGTTGAGGCACGTTCAATGACAGACACTCCAATCTTTGTGCTCCCTTTTTCTTATTCTATTCACTTGGATCTTGTGCCTGATTATGACCAGAGACACCGACTAGTTCCTGTTAAGCATATTTTGCCCGGTTCTGTCTGAACTACGACTCCCGATGCCGTCACTGTGGAGAGAACGTCAAAACAGTGTCGCATGTCTTGTACGAGTGTCTCCAACTCCGAAAGCTAAGAGAGAGAGACGTGTCTGAGCAGCCACTCAACATGTTTGGTAGCTACGAGGCATCACGCCGAACGGCCCAGTTTCTTGCCAGAGCACTACAAGAGGATTAGTCCTTCCTTCTCTGTTATTTTTAATAACAGTTCATCTCAGTTTTCTTTTGTTCGGAATTCATGCCTGTAGCTGAATCCCCATACTTCCTGTTACATAGAATTCATGCCTGCTAATGGATCTAATTCATGGAGACCTCCCTATTACTATACCTAAATTACTATGAGCCCCGTTGGCTCAATAAAACAACTTCCAGAACTCCCGTTCCTGCTGAACCTACCCTTAACTCCATGTCTGGAGGAAGAAACCTTGGCATCAACGAGCACTGAGCACTTTACATCTCCAGAGACGAGCTTTTCAATTTGCAACTTGCTGTATGACTAAAGAGGCCAATCCTTGATGCACAGCTGCGTCACAGGTTGGGCATATATAATCAACAGGCGCCGTTGCATTTTCACCCTTCTTGCTACTACTGTTGTGTATGGCATCTGCAATCCGGAACCCTTCCTTTATGCTTGCTCTCCATGTGGATCTATCCAGTGCCACTTTTCTTTTTCTCATCTGATAGTGTCGATTTTGAAGAGCTTCAAGTCGCGTTTGCATACACTCGTTATACCGTAAAAGTGGCCGACCAGCGCTTTTCCAGAGTTCTGTTAAATCGCCATACAGAATGTTTTGTGGAAGTCGAATTTCTGGCTTTTTATGAACGTTGCCAAGTCAACTAAGGCGTCTGCTGCTGATAACACAGCGGATGTCCTGGCACCCTGATCTTCGTAGAACTTCTTCATTGTTTATTTTATCTTGCCACCTTATTTTAAAGATCCGCCTTAGGCATCGGAGGTGGAAGATATTCAGTTGTTTTTTTCTGCCATTAGTAGGTTGATCATATTTCACTTCCGTATAGCAGTGTGCTCATCAAACAGGTCGGTAGACTAAGGCTTTCGTATTGTTAGTCAGCAAGGTATTGTCCAACACTCTTGTCAGCAACCGTGACATGATGATGCCCATTGCTATTGACATCCTGTTGTTAATGTCTTTTTCCAGTAGAACATCGTTGGATATGATAGAGTCAAGATAACAAAATGGTCAACAATTTCTAGTGGTTGGCCATTAATGCTTCGTGAGGTGCGGTATTTTTGTTCTGAACTAGTATTTTAGTATTGACTAATATCTAAGCCGAACTTCTGGCAAGCAGCAGTGAGTTTGTCCACCAGGGGCTAAAGCTGAGTATCAAATTCAGCCACAATTGCTGAATCATCAGCATAGAGGAGTTTCCTGATAATGAAAGAGTGATCTTTCCATGACTTCTTGGTGTCCAGACTGTTGAGCCATGAAGAGAATTATATATTGAAATTAACGAGTTTTTTGGAGCCCTTGAGTCTTCAAGCTCTTTGAGTTGGTAGCAGCATATGGTGCAGTGTTGACAGAGAGCCTGGATAGTAAGAGTCGTTACTAAAATTAAATGTAAGGGAGATTATATTAAGGAGGAAAGATAATGTTAGCGTATTTTTAAAACATTTATATATACCGATTTGTCAATTGTCAAAATACTGTTATAAAATTACATAGTTGATATTGATTTGTTTATTTTCTGTTTTATTAACTAATAACAGTTAC
The DNA here is from genome assembly GCA_030265305.1 of Biomphalaria pfeifferi. Classification (NCBI taxonomy): domain Eukaryota; kingdom Metazoa; phylum Mollusca; class Gastropoda; family Planorbidae; genus Biomphalaria; species Biomphalaria pfeifferi. The sequence continues at coordinate 2,785,471 of JASAOG010000065.1, forward strand.
ATAAATCATCTATTTTTTAAAAAAATAACTGATTCCTTTTCGCTTCTGTTAATCACTATTGATTAACCAGTCTTTCTTCGACAAAGTTCCAGTAATCTTAAATCCACTCTGAATGGTAATATAAACCGTAATGTACATTTGTAGTTCTTACCGAGAAAAACAAGTTTACAAAAAGAGTTTGTGTTATCAAACAAGCTCAGAGGCAGTCCCCCGTCGAATTCATCCATGGACCAGTCACTTCATTGTTTCTTAAAGTGTTTGAATTATAATTAGAACACCTCCGAATCCACCTATATTAAGTTATATCACAAATATATCTCATCAAGAAAAACAAACGAAATAATTCGTGACACTATCTTAATCAACCTCACGGGAGAAATAGAGACGTTCTATAAGCATGGAGAACTGCCAAAATCATTCTCATTCTGAGACAAAAAAAAAAACCATCAATAACAAAAGTTAGAGTCCAACATTCTTAGTGTTAAACAGTTGCAAAGTAGCTGAGGAAATGATAAATAAACTGTATTGTTGATTAGAATTAAATACTACAAAAATGTTAATCGACTTATGTCATTGTGTTTCTTTTGTGGAGGATCACCATTCTCATTAAAAACCGCACAAACTGGTTTTAGAACAGCACCATCGCATTCAAGCATTTCCGAATGTAACTAAGGCTTTATTCATGAAACTATATTAAAAGAACAGTAATTTCGAGTTGTTGTTTTTTACAAACCCGTAAATAACAGAGGGCCTTTGCACATCCTTTTTTTTTTTGCTCTTTAAAACCTCATCTATTTTTAGACAAGCTGTTATTGTAGAAATAATCTATTAGAGTAAGAGATCATCACAAGATTTTTTCAACTCTGAAAACGAAGCAAATGTTTGGTCCTCATTTTGTTTCAATGCATTGCCGGATGTTATATCTGATTCTGACTGTTTAATCGATATAGGATCAGTTGTTCCATTTTATCTATCACATCAGATTGAGATCATGTTACCTCATTTGTAACTTCTGACATTGCTAACATTTACAAGTTGTAGATATTTGTGATGGTAGACTCATTTAGGCCAGTCACGTTTATGGTTAGACTACTGTCAAGTCAACTGCAGGCCTTTCCAACATACATGCTTCTACTTGTACAGATACAATGTGTATATGGTGGTCAATGGTGTCAATGAGAGTTGTGGGATATTCTTCAATTGTTCCTCGAAACGTCATACATCGCACTTTCTTACCGGTAAAGTGGTGAGGGTGCGCATGCAGTCTCTTCACTTCAATTGTGGTCGCTCTTGTGTCTCTCAAGACCCAAATAGATTTCTTCCCAACAAATCAAAGATATGTTTTTAGTTACCTAAAGTGACCGCTCCAGCCATCTGGATCTAATCAGGTTTATGAGGATCAACTTTGTGACAGTCTATGCAAACTGACGCATTGTACGAATGTCCATTCGGTCTTCTCCTGTTACTTGTTTTGAACTCATGACTTCTGCTTGTGACCATAGTCTCATTTTGTCTTAGTCGGCTTTTGTCTCGATATTGTGACGCTAAATGTCCGGTTTTGAAACATTAAAAAAAATAATTTTCGATCCCACTTCTTTTCTGTGCTGACCTCAAGTTTTAATCAATTTGAGTTTGGAAAAGTTTCTTTCACCAGAAGCGACAATCACTGGTTATATCATCAATATTCTCAGAACAATGAAAAAATTACGGAAAGCAGTAGACCTATCATACGTATATAAAAGTGGAGCTGACCCAATTACAATTTGTTTAGAAGTTAACAGCTAATTGGTGAATTGTCTCTGTGATCTTCATTTATAGTATAGTCTCAGTTCTAGCCTAAAATATTTCTGATATTCATCATCTTACATTTCTAAAATAAGAAATCATCCATCTTTGAATGAGAGTTCACTGTATTATTAAATTAATACAAACCTTTCATCTCCAGGTCTCAGCTAAAGAAGATGAAAACATAGAAGACATTTTTCGATTACTTTTAGATCAGTCACGTGGTGAAGGTCGTCATGTTGGTCCTTTAAGTCACACCTTGTCCACACGTCGGCGAAGTGCTAATTCACTTGATGAAAGTGAGCCAGAGAAAAGTGAAGAATGGGACAGTGATGCTAAAAATTTCAACAGGTTGGTACATTAATATGTACACATGTATTAACCTGGCTGGCAATGCAAACCTGAAAAATGAAGAAGCAATAGATAACTAATGTTATCTTACAACTAGGAATTAGTTATTTGTTTCGGAAAATAGCGGAAGTTTTTACTTAGCGACGATAACGTGATAGTTAAAAAAAGGAAGAACAAAAAAGGAGTCGACATAAACAAGACGCTTTCATAACAACGTAGTAACACTAAACAAAATGCAGAAAACGATAACACCGGCGAATGGCCGAACAATGATAATAGAGGTAGTCGACTCTGGTGTTGAACATCAAACACGTTATATAATCATGAAGGGAACCGTCGAATGTCATCTACTTCTCGCCATTTATAAAATGCTCCTTATTGCTTCTTCTTTCATTACGTTGTTATGAGAGCGTCTTGTTTTGTCGACTCCTATTGCGTTCTTACTTTTTTAAATATCACGTCATCGTCGCTGTCGATATCATTAAATATCAACTCCTCCCCCTCCCGCTAAAAAAAATTGCCAGTCAATTTTTTACCTATCATCTTAGTCTTACATTGTGCAAGAACCGATATGTATGGGGAACAATACAACTTGAGTCTTAATTCTGGCTTCAACTTCTACTCCCGTGTGTCCAAAATCTAGTTCATCTGCACACATTCATCCTTACGTTACTTCACTCAAGTGTCACTAGCTGGTGCTGTCCAATGTGGTGTACCGAAGGAGACCGCTGACATAGTCTGTTCGTGCTAGACATCATCGATTCATGTTCGAAAGGTTACACCGCTTTCCCTCACACGTCTGGACAGACATTTTACCTAGCGCAATAAAGTAACATTTATCACTACTCATTCTCTCACTATGCACCTATTTGTCAAGAGGTTCGAACTGTTCACTTTTTATTGCTAAAACTTTTTTATTTGAATGTTTAATAAATTACTACTATATTGCTACTGCGCATGCACCTTTTTTCTTCACTTCCGACACATACTATTTCCTTTTCCTTGTAAAGGCTAAGTTCATGGTAAGGTCAAACTCAGGAGGTGTGGAATTATTCTTTTTTACTACCCGGTAGTGAAGGAAATGGGTCACGGGCGTAAGGCTTTTTTTAAAGTCTGATGGCTCATCAGCTTAAAGAGACTATTTGAAGCTGTTTAAGGTTTGAAATGGTGCAATGGATGGTTTTCTTGCACTGGAGTAAAAAGAAAATGACTTTATAGTGAAAATTAAATATTAAAACATGTTTTTAGATATATTTACTTTGGTCTGTTCGAACCTTCCATCAACCCATTCGAGCTTACTAACTGGGGAAAAATCCGCTCGAGGAGAAGTACGCTTGGCGAAACCTACCCTACACCTCTTTGACCTCATATTTAATTTTAACTAAGCCTAGTGATACATTAAATCCGATCTATTTTTACAGAAAAAAAGGACGAGGAATTCAGAGATAACATCTTCAAGCGTTCTGCTTCTCTAATTCTTTCCTTCTCCAAGCGTTCTGCTTCTCTTAATTCATTCCTTCTCCAAGCTTTCTGCTTCTCTTAATTCATTCCTTCTCCAAGCTTTCTGCTTCTCTCCTTCTCCAATCGTTCTGCTTCTGCCGCCACCATCTTCTGCACATAGGTGGTTAGTTCTTTGCCGCGGAGTTCTAGTTCTGTCTTGGCCTCTTGAATGCACTTTTTTTCTAAACTCTTCTACGGTTTACTTGTTTTATGCTAATTTACCTTACTTGTTAACTAAATTATGGTACCTCTTGTACCAACAACTAATAAAACTTTCTTCACTATGTTCTATAACTAGAACATATGAGCTTAACCTCGCTTCGCAGCTTCCCAATATCTCTCGATTCAATCTATTTAACTTTATCACTCTAGACCCTTGCATCTAGATAACCAACTTAGGTTTATCACAATTCCTACACACAGTATTCTTGGTACACCTGACTGAATTACGCTGTGCGACACACGCACACTTACCCGACTACTCAACACGAGTCGCTGGTAAATAGACTGTCTATTTACAAAAAACAAAATTACGAATGGGCAATCAGAGGCTTCACCTCCCCAGATTTAGTCTAGATTACACTAGATCTTAGTTACCTCTTACCTGCTTTCCCAGCCAGAAGTGTATATGACTTATAACTAATATAAATTAAAACTATAGATCCATTACTAATGAATGAGACTTTCGTCTAGAGAAAGAAGACAGAAGATGGAAGTATAGCAAACAAAACTACACGACGTTACTAAAAAAAAATGATTCGCATTCACATACAGGACGGATTAACAGCTTGACGTATATATGCCTAAATATCTCAATTTAAGGATATCCCAATCCACCACGATTCAACCTGGTAGTGATAATCTAGCGAGTTGTAACTTTCCTATAGACTAATTATTCTATGGAGAAAGATAACAGCGATAACTTCCCAGTCTGTCTCGGGTCCACTCTTCCCTCGCTTACGTCTGTCCCGGCGGCAAGGCTCCCGGCGATGTCTTCACTAACGCTTTGGTAAGGACAACGAACGTTTCGGCTCTTTAAGGTCCTTGGGTACTGGTCTGCAACGGCTCCGGTTCTTTGGTAATGCGTCGTCTGCTTCTCGGTGATCTGTCTTCTGGCTCCGGTTCTTCAGTGGTGTAGCGTCTGGCTCCGGTTTCTTGTTCCGACGCAGGCACAGTGGTTCCAGGTTGTCGTCTGCACAGAATGAGACTGGAATGGACCAACAGCAGATACAGCGACAAAATTTAAGTCCAGTGGTAGAATAACGGCTTTTTTGGCTATCTAGCTTATAGCCCAGATTCCGCCGAGCAGTGTAACACTACTGTACTTAAGTGCGTAAGTAGTTGAATGGCTTCTACGTCAAAGTTCTTTAGCGTGAGCTCAACGGTCGATCTTGGCCTTGCAGAGGTGACCTTTAACGTTCGTTCTTCGCTTTCACGATGCCGGGCGGTTTATACCTCTTCAGGACGGCTTCGACAGAACGGTTTTTTCCCTTCCTCCACAAAACTGTAGCCTTCTTGAAACAGGACTGTTTCGCTATACGATGCCCTAACGTATGGGCGTTTACAAAAGTCTATCTCGTTGCCTCCTAATTGAGGGCTTCTAAAAACTTCTGGATGCTGGTGAGAGTTAACAGGGATAACTCGGGCGTTCGAGGCCATTTGGGCCCGAATGACCCAATGAGAAACTGGTGCCACTACCGTGGTACTAGTCACCGACTCCCGCTCCAGTCTCCAAGCTATGGGTGGCGGCGGGCGAGGGTCACCCGTAATAGAAGAGGCAATCGGCGCCGCAGATAACATCCGCCGAGCTATTGGAGCTGTCGTTTTCATGCAGTGGGCGCCTTCACATTGCGGCGTGAGGGGCAATGAAACGGGAGGGTGCAATGGCAGCCACACACCTCGAAGCACCAAGCACGTACTTACAAGCAACGGCACAAATCCGAGCACTCATTCATGAGAAGTGGTTTAAGTCCTGGGAGGAATCCGACAGAGCACGTGGTGTCTGGCAGCACATGCGTCACCCAGATCGCGACGATCCATGGTGACGACTGAGGAGGTCAGAGCAGTCAATTATTGCGCAGTGCAGAACGGAACACTGTCCTATTGGGGCATATTTTGTATTTTGCCCGGTTCCGCACGAACTTTGACTCCCGATGCCGTCACTGTGGAGAGAACGTCGAAACAGTGTCGCACGTCTTGTACGAGTATCCCCAGCTCCGCGAGCTAAGGGGGGACCTATCTGAGCAGTCACTCGACTTGTATGGTAGCTATGAGGCACTACGCCGGACGGCTAAGTTTCTTGCCAGAGCACTACGGGAGGACTAGTCTTTCATGCTCTGATTTTTTCAATAGGAGTTCATCTCAGGATGCTGGTGCGAGTAAGCTCAGGCGGGGTCGGCAGTTGTTAAGCGCTTCCGCGGTGTCGAATGGAAACTCAAATGGAGGTAACACTGAAAGAACTGCAGAACAGATAACACCGGCGAAAGGCCAAACAATCAATAGAGGTAGTCGTCTCTGGTGTTGAACATCAAACACGTTATATAATCATGGGAACCGTCGAAAGTCATTTACTTCTAGCCGTTTCTAAAATGCTCCTTCTTGTTACGTTGTTCAGAAAGCGACTTATGTTCTGTCTTTTTATAGATCTATCACGTCATCGTCACTAAGTAAAAACTTCCCCCTATTTCCGAAACAAATAACTAATTCCTAATCGTGCCATAACAATACACACCTTTTCACGGCGCTTAATGTGGCAAAATAAAATAAATATTTTTTTTCCTAATTTGATAAGGTCGATTGTTTTTGTTTAACGGACGAATCAGCCAGGAAAACCAACGACTTAGCATAATTTAAGTCATTGATTAGCATGCATGACAATATGGACACATGAAATGCTTACGACTTAATTATCTTCTTTAAAAAAAAAGTCTGTGACATATATGATAAGACAATTGATTCACGTTTTGTCATCGAGCATGAGCTTGTATGCAAATGGAAGAAGATTAGATGAGTAGAGATGGCCGAAAAATCTATTTCGAAAATCCAAACATGCAATCAGATACAGAGTGAGTTGATATAAGCGTTGTAAAATGAAAAAAACAAAAACAAAAAAATACTTTTACAAAAGTGTAATTGTATCAATTAGTTTGGATCAGTGAGAACTCATCGTCGAGAAATAATTGTGCAAATTTCAGTTTGATTTGAGATTGGGTGTCGGAGAAATAACGTGTACAAACTTTTACTCTACAGACAGACATTTAGTTGATATACGTTTTGCAATAAGTTACATTACAGTTTTGAATATCGGTTATGGGTCCCCAATAACTTATAGCATGATTATTACAATACCTCTTTTCAAGTCAGAACTTCAATGGAACCTTAAACCTTCAGAGATCTGAACGCTTATATCAAAAACAGCTTTAACGATATTTCTAGAAATTTAACAGTTGATGTATATCACTAAGAAAATAATTATTAGCTCGTTGGCCACTCGGAGAAAACTCTAGTTTGACCTTTAAATTTGGCAAGAGATCTAGATCTTTAGATTCAACATAGGTTTTAATAATTTAATAGGACTATCACGTTCTTGAAAGGACTAACAGTGAGAAACAAGTCCCTTTACGTTTAAAGTGCCTTTTAATAGTGAAGCATTTCAACAAAACATATATATACAGGGCAAACAATATTATGTACAGATAACATACTCCACTAGCTGACTTCCTCTCTTCTTGTTTACACACTCGTCACTTCCAGTAAGTCCCCTAACTCTCGATACCCAACACTTGACCGTGTGTCACAACGCTAACGCTTCAGGAATGTCCGAATTGAAGGCTTTTATTCAAGAGTTTAATACATTAATGTTCACGAAAATTGTGCGCATCGTCTTCTAAAATCTAAAGGCTTATCATTGCAATATAGTAAAATGTACTAAATCTATACATTCGCATAACCATAATTCTTTTTCAAGGAGAAGGGGAGATGTGTTGTCGTTCTGTAAGTTGCATAGCGGAGATATTGTCTATTTAAAAATGTACTATTAACGTTTTTCTTATTTTATATTTTGTTGTAACACATTTTTTTGTGTGTATTCTTCTATCAGAAGTCGCAGTCTTGTGAGACGTGGTTCCAAGCCAAAAGTAAAAAGAACTCATCGTCGAGGAAAACACGATTGTCGCGTATCTTAGTGGGCGCAACAGCTGATCACCAGGTTTGGAGCAAAGAACACAACTATAACTTTATACAAATAATTTTTTTTACAACAAATCTTAATTATTGTATTATCCAGATGTTGCTTCCAAGAAATAAGTGAAAAAATGGATAAAAAATATTTTAAGAATTGGTAAACTTGCGCAGGTGCGTTTGTGTATGTGTAAGTTTTTACTTAATATCTCTTTTCCATATTTTTAATTCGTATTTTTCTTTCTAGCTTTGTAAAATAATTATCCTCATAAATAGCTTTATTGTGTTAATATTTACCTCGAACGAGGATGAGTCTTTTGTTATTTTTAATTTCACAGAGCCATTAAGAAAGGTTGTTCTACTTTTATTGAGCTTATACATCCATATTTGAGTATTAATGAAGTAAATAACAAATCGATATTATTACAATTTTTATTAACAGAAATGTTTTCACTTTTTAAAAAATTTAACGCTTTTACCGTTTTTGCCAAAAAGGCATCTAAAATAGAAATGTTTATATCTCTGGCAAAGAGGCTCGTCTTTCACACGTTACAAACAGTGGAACTTGTCTCGGGCACCGAATTACTTTTTCGTTAGCCAAACAGGTCTAAAACAAAAGAACAATAAAAACCATTACAGGCTACAGGCACCACACTGAGTGTTTCAAACCTGCATTGGCCTTTTCTTCAACTTCTTTGACTTTAACGGACTTCAAATTTAACCATTAATATGTCCTTTTTTAAAGGTGTGTCGTACTTTCTAAAAGGGGAGGGTGGGTGGTAAAAATAAGGGAGGCACCATACAGAAGCTCCGGTTCCGCTGGAATTTCCGACCATTTTTTAATATCCGGCAATTTTCGGCTCCGGCCTATTCTGCAGTATAGTTGGCGGAAAGTAAAAAATGCACAGGAGTACCTATATTTCTTTTAATAGGTATAAAGTTGAAGTAGTTCCATTTATGCCTGTTATGAAATGTATTAAAGTTGATATTTAAAATAAAATAATTTGGTTAAAATATAGGAATATGCATGTTTTAATACAAAGACAAAGCGTGTTAATATAAATAGAAATGAAGCTTTACAATATAAATGCGCATTACATACATAGCAGCAACGGCTGGTATTTTCTTTTTACTTTGTCTTAACGTTTGAGTGAGTCTGTGAACTATGTCAAACTGGCCAGACGTTTAGCTGTGCGGCTACATCATCAGAGGTAGAAATGAACACTTTCCACCCCTTTTATTTTTTTTAGCTCATAACATTGAGTTATAGCTAGACAGGTGGACGTAATGACGGCATGTTGACAGTAAGTTTGTTTACTTGATAGTCAAAATCGTTATAGTTGGTATTTTGATAACGTCACCAATTGCCTATGACCTAATGATAAAATATACATAATTTTTTATATTCAAAATTAAGGACGCTATTAAAGAGTGTCTAATTTTCCTATGCCTAATTTCCACATAGTCAAAGAGTGCCTAAATTTCGGTATCCTAAAATTCCGGGTACCTAAATGTAAAAAAAAAAGTAAAGTTACCCTTTCAGACCACGAGGTCTACAGGCCAGATGATGTTAAGGTCATCTGTCTCTTTGGTCAACGGTTAACTCGCAGAGTTTCATGTGGCCATCACAACCACCAGCCGTCTTTATTTTCCCCAACTAAAGTCAGGTACCCAGAGTTGGGTAGACTCAGGGGCGACCAAATATCCCGAAATTCAAAATCCCAGTCTTTACCTTATTCCTAAATGTCCGGTGCTTAAACTACTATTTCCTAGATTTAGATACCCGGAGACAGGACTTGTGCAGCTCCCAAAACTACAGAAAATAGATTTGTGGCAGTACTCCGCTAATGCTTTTGTGTGGAAACTCTAAACTCTATTTGTTATCTGTTGTATAACTTTAAATGGTATAACAACTTTCCAAGAGAGGTAGAGAAAAGTACAAAATAATAAATTCAAAATATAATATATCTATTATATAAAGCAGAATGTTTGGCGTATGTATGTATGTATGTATGTCTATATGTATGTCCCGTATAGAAATAAAAACCGCTTGACCAAGCTTGATAAAACTTGGTAGAAATGTTCCTTGGGTACCAACTTAGAACGTAGTGTATGAATTGTGGCACTAAAATAAACTTAAGACCCTCAAAAAAAAAAAAGACCAACTCTATTACAGCTATAGTATTTTATGGATCTAGGCCATGTTTACAATGTTGACATGAGAAAAGATCGAAAGATTTAGATCTAGATCTAATTTTAAGAAATACACTTTGCGCAGATAGTTTTTTACTTTGACACATGAAAATACAAAAGAAGGTCCATTGATTTCATTATATAATAAAATTAACCTTCAAATTTGTGTTTCAAAACCATTTTTTACATACATTAGTCCCTTATATCTGTGACTACTGATTTCCTGACGAACATTCTTTCATTAGACAATACTGTAATGTTACACATCTTTCCATTCCTAGATCTAAAACTCTAAGATGATAAAACTTCTCTTCGCACAGATAGTTTTATACTTTAATACATGAACATACTAATTATCGTCCATTCATTTCATATTTTGATCAAATTAACATTCAAATTTGGTTTTCTAAAGCATTTTTAATACATTCGTTTACGAAAGCTGCGAAGCCGTGTTGAGATAAGCCTAGATCTATATTCATTCATGAACCGCGTACTAAAAATTATTTCGTTTAATTGTCTACTTTATTATCCCATTCATTTAACAAATCGGGTAAACCAGTTTGTGGTGGTACTATTAAACTATCGCTCTTTTCGTTTTTAAAAGATATGTATGTATCGGCTTCGGGTAAACCCATTTTCGCAAAACTAATTTTATTTTCGTAGCAAGAGTAAAAACTTGAAAGGATCATTAGCTAAGTTTAGCATAGATCTAAATCCAATCCACTAGATTAGTAAACACAAACTTAGACCCGCAGGCCGCGGCTAATGTCAGGCTAGTATACTATAGAATAAGCTACATTCTAAATATCTGTAAAGTCTTTGTTTACTTCCCTTTCTTCGTGCTTCTTTCACTACATAATGACCAAACAGGTCAGCTTTCATCGTTCGTATCTCCTGTAACATGTAGCATCAGCGTTTGAAATTTTGGTATTTCGGCAACTAACAAAAATTTAATTTTAATTTTAAGGTTACTCTTCTAGACTTTCCACAGTTTGCTAATGTCGCTGATGACAAGCTTAAGTGGGCTTTTATGTTTTTAATGATTCTCCATCGCTTGTTATGTTTGGCCCTAGGTACATGTGTCAATTTCTTCCAATGTTTGGTCATTCAACATCGCATAATATCTTCACAACAAACGAATACTTAGCACTTTAGCTATAAAGGGGAAGTAACCCTTGAGGGAATATTGGCACGACATGTCACTAATTGTGCCAATATGCCAAAAAACACAAAATATCAAATATCACATTTTCAACTCTGATTTTAATTTCAACTGCTCTAGCTGCAGCATCCGGTATTGAATATTGTACTTGGTCTGCATTTTCTCAAAAAGAAACTCTGTATCATTTATAAAACTGAAATGAAAAATAATAATAACATAGGTGCCGGTTTATGGTAAATCCTTCTAGAGTTTCGAGAGTGAATGCATTCTTAGCCGCACTGCAAAGGATGTCGTAAAACTTTCTCAAATTTGGTTGTTCAAAATACTGAGCTATATGCATTTGGTATAGGGTTTTGATAACATCGGTAATGTTTTTATTACCAAACTTATATCCACTCATTCTGTTCTGGTAAAAAAATTTTAAACATTATTTCTCTCACACTCAATCTCGGAACAAGTAAAACATTTGCACAATTACTTCTTGTACCTTACGCAACAAAAAAATGACCAAAAATAAACAAGGTTACAAAGACAGCTTGTGTGAAACACAAACTCATAATCGGCCCCCGAAGTGGTCTACCTAGAGTCTTCACCAGGATTCGAACACGGGAGTTCCAGTTCCAAGTGCTTTACCCCTCAGCCATAGCATCTCCATATATTCAATTTAGCGTACACTTAAATTTTTAAAAAATAATTATTAATCTTATCCATACATTCAACATTAATAACATGTTACATTATAATAAAGAGAAACTAAAAAAGATTTCTAACAAAATTAGATAAATTGGCAACACGAAAAAAAATTCTTGACCTACCTTAAGCTACAATTGTGTACAAATAACAAGACTTTACCCTCGAAAATAAAAACTAGGCCCAATATCTCCATTGTCATTTGCCATACAAACTAGACATAGATCTAGCTAGATCTAGACCTAGTTTTAGATCTAAATCTAGATTCAAGATCTAAGTCTAGGTCTTGAACTAGATCCAAGCCTAGATCTAGAAATAGATCTAAATCTCTAAGTCTAGAGCTAGAGTTAGATCTAAGTCTATATCTAGATCTAAGTCTATATCTAAGTCTATATCTAAGTCTATATCTAGATCTAAGTCTATATCTAAGTCTAGATCTAGAATCTTGATATAGAGTCTACTATATCTAGACTAGAACTCGTATTATAATTATGTAGATCTGGGCTCTATTTAGACTTATTTAGATTGTCACTGTCAAGTGTAGGCCCCTATAATGAGGATATGTCAAAACTGCGCACTATAAAAGTAGTTCCTTATTTTTGAAACTTATAACTAATATGAAGTTTGTATCAAAATTCTTTTTTAAAAATTAAATTTGAATCAGTATTCTATTCAATGAGTTAGTTAATAAATGAAAAATATATTTTGTAATGATCCATTGACCCTTTTACCATTGTGACCTTACATGCGAATGTTTTGTACAAATGCGCGAATCTATGAATGAAGCTTGATTTATTAATGAGGAAGTCCATGATCATTTTTAAAAAGTTAGCTCCCCTGAAGTTTTTTATTGAAAAGGGGTGTAATTTTTAAAAAAAATCTCATCTTATTTATAATTTTAAAAATAAGATGGTTCACTTTAAGAAAAGAAAAAAGTAGCCGTTGCATCAGAACTTCGAATGATCTAAGATATCATGATGTCCGATTTTCATTTTCTCTTCTAGTTTCTGAAATCTAAACAGGCCGGACAGACAGGCCGCACAAAGCTAATTGCGTCTTTTCCCCTTTCGGGGGCCGCTAAAAACCAACTAATTAGTTAATTTATAATCGGTAATTAATATTTTGTTTGGCATCGAACAGAGAAAAAAATACTTACTTGACAGATGAAATGATATCAGTTAAATTAGTCTCCTTGAGGAGTTCGAATTGAGTTTGTAAAATTTTGGTATGCATTTAAAAAGCGATCACGGTTGCCACATAAAAGTTTGAGACTAACAATAGATAACTTTTTAACCTTGTATTTTCATAAGCAGCCTACTGGCACAGATGAGCACTCGAGGTCGTACAACCTTTTTTACAAATGTATTTAAAAAGCAGTAAAATTGACTCAGATTCTCTTTCTCCCCCCTCTTTCTCTACTGGTTCAGACAAGTGATAGAATCATAGCATTTAGTAAGACAAAAGCATAAAATTGAGCTAAACAAAAACAATCGGTAAAAATATTTCTAATTGCAAAAATTATTATTGTCAGTCTAGATCTATTACGAATTTAATTACATTACTGATCTAAACTAATTGATACAATATAAGATTTGTTGTTTTTTTTTAAACTTTTTAAAAAATGTTTTTCTTTGTCTCAATTAAACTCCCTCCTAACTTGCTACATGTCATCATGCAAAACCCGGTCAAAAGCTTCTTTAGATGTGGATGGCATTTTTTTTCCCATTTAATTGTCTGATGTTAAATATTTGTTCAACAATACCTCTGCCTGCTTTGAAGTATGCCTGTTCTTTTTAAAGGACCTCTTCGGCTTTTCTCTTGAGTCTGTTGTTCTTATTTATAATATTTTGCTCCAATGACAGATCAGTCTAATTTTCTTTCTTGGGCATTGGAGTAATTAAAGATTCAGGAATGGATGCTAAGCCTGTAAAATGTTCAACTTCTCCTGTAATGTCTTCATTATCTGACTCCTTGTATTGTTCAAACATTAAAACAAGAAATATTTTGGTATAGTTATTCATTTTGATTTCATAATGCAAATTTGACACCTTTCTGATGATGGTAAATGGACCTTGCTTTTTGTGAAACAGCTTATTTCTCAAATCAGGTAACAATAATCTGACTTTGACTCTGTTCAAAATTTCTTTCTGAATTTTCTGTTTTCATGTAATATTCAATGTTCATTGTTGTTATGTCTTCTTGTACTTTCTCATATTCCTTCATTTGTGTAATAATTGTATCAGTGACATAGTCAAGTTGAAGTGGTTTCTTTCTGTCTGATGTATCTGAACTTGACTGAAGATAAGATTCTTTGATATCTGCTTCTGGTTCTAGTTGATGAGTCTTATCTTGATTGTAGTGGAAATAGTCAATACATTTGCACTATATGTGGGAAGCGTGGTCGAGAGGCCAAGTGGGCTTGAACTTCGCTTGGCTACCTAGAAGGTGGCTCGAGGTTCGACACCCGACTCGACAAGGGCAGAGTTGTGTTTACTGAGGGCCTAAAGGAAGCACGGAAAACCAACTCCTAGATACCCCCTACCCCCCACCCCCCTTCACTGGTCCACAATTGAGATTGGACCAAAAGCGCTCTGAGCATGCTATAAGCATGAAAGAGTTGTGTTTACTGAGGGTCTAAAGGAAGCACGGAAAACCAACTCCTGGATACCCCCTCCCCCCCTCACTGGTCCACAAATGAGATTGGACCAAAAGCGCTCTGAGCATGCTATAAGCATGAAAGTAGAGCTATATAAGAGCTATAATAATAATATCAAAGTATTGGTAAAAAGCGATGCACGTGTAGTCTTATTCAAGTCTTGAGGTATGGAGTCATTATTAATAGTTAGGGATACACATGTAGTTGGCTGGGATACACATGTAGTAGGCAGGGATACACATGTAGTAGGCAGGGATACAGATGTAGTATGTAGTGATGTCCATGTAGCCTTGTTCGAGTCATAAGGCATTGATTCATTGCTGTCAGTTCTGACTTTGTAATCTGGTTTATTCTTTGTGTCAATTATCTTTAGTTGCTTTTGACTGGACAATTATTGACGTATTTCTTGACATCTTTAGTGATGCTTGGCCAGTAATATTCTTGAGAAATTCTCTTCTTATTACTTGTTACACTCATATGTATGGTGTAATGAAACTCTTGCTTTGCTTAAATTATTAGTTTTCTGTACTTCTGTACGATTATGTGTTCAATTAGATTGTACTTGTGGTATGTAATCTTCTAGAGAAATCCATCTTTGAGATATGCTAAACTTTCTGGATTCTGGTTTGATTGTGCCTTCTGGTACATTCTTTCTATTGTTATATCATTATTTTGTTCAACTTTGAATTCTGTTTTTTTAATTCTAGTAATTCTCTTTTTAGTGTTCTTCTTGCCGTTGTCTGTCTTGTTTTCTTTCTTTCGTTCGATTTCTTCTAATTCTATGTGGTGTTCAGCCCATGGTCGTTGTTCGTGTGGAGGCATTTTGAGCTTTTCTGCTGCCTCAAGAAGTTTTAACAGTTTTTGTGATACACGTTGAAATGATTATTTGCTTGATGAATATATGAGGCTTGAGTTTATGTACACATGTTGTACAATTTAGGATGATGCCGTGTCACACGACCAAACTTTGAAAAAAAAGCGAAATATTACGTAATTATGTCGTATTAGGCAAAGAAACTTTATTTGACAGTAGAAGTACTACTGGAGTTGTGGAAATGTAACGTAGACAATTGTGCCATATCAGGCTAACAAGGTAGAGATATTACGTTAATATGGCGTATCGGACTAACAAGGTAGAGATATTACGTTGATATGGCGTATCAGGCTAACAAAGTAGAGATATTACGTTGATATGGCGTATCAGGCTAATCAGCTTTCTTTCTCAGTAGAGGTGCTACTGCAGATAATACATTGTAGTAACTAAATACTATTCTCTTGTAGATCTACTAGTGTCGTGTCATATGACCAAACTTTCTAGCAGAACTGTTTCTACTGATGAATGCCAGTTAAATAATACTGATCTTATCTACGGTGCCGATAATATTTAGATCTAGAGAGTCAAGACGATAGACACAATCTTAGATCTATACTTTAGATTTGATATCGATAAATGGAAGAAACATGAAAAAAAATAACTCCGTAGGATCTTTAATGATCTTTGCCGAAATTTGCCAGGGATGCCAGATATCACAGTTAAGTTTCTCTTCTTGTTGAAAATGCCTATTCATCTAAGGTGCTAATATGCTGTAACTATGATGCCGGATATTCTGTAGATATATCTCTAGATCTAAATATGTCCTAGAGATTCAATTAACGAAGATCCTTTCAATTCAAATACAGAACATTAATTAAAAACTTGGAATCACAAAGCCAGTGGGCTTTCGACTCGTAGACCTAGGAGGTTAGGAGATAGACTTTTGTAAACGCCCCAGATACTTTTATCAGGATGATGACATCTGTTGTCGGTAATAGGCAGAACGTCATATGTTACCTAGAGAATTGGGATGACCATTTAAAGGGTATTAGAGATATATTTAAACTGATACAGGAGAATGGCTTAACCATCCAGGCTGAGAAAGTAGAAATTGATTTGGAGGAAATAAACATTCTTAGGTCATAGGGTTAAAAACAACGTCATCAGTCCCATAGGAAGAACATTAAAAAGATATTGGAGCTTGAATTACCTACAAACCAGAAGCAGGCTAAGAGTTTATTAGAGGTGGTGAACAATTACAGGAAATCTGGCGGAAATATTGAACCCACTAAATAATCTACTTAGAAAAGGACAGCCACAAAAAGTTACATGTGACTCGGCGAGTATAGATAGATACAATAGAAAAGATTAAGAAAATATTCTCAACGTACCTGATATTAAGGCTGCTGGATAAGGAGCAAGTGTTCTACGTATCTACGGAGGCGTCAGGGAGCACTATTGGGAGATGTTTAATGCAACAATACGAGGAGTGCTAATATCCCATAGCGTATGTCAGCAGGAAACTGTCAGAGGCTAAAGAAGATATTGTGTAGTTAAAAGGGAGGCTCTGGCGATAGTATGGGTGGTAACAACGTTAGAAAGCTAATTTCTGGGCAAGGGATCTTGTTTTTGCTTACCGATCATAAACCACTTCAGTTCACGCAAAAGAAAAGCATGAAAAATTGAAGAATGTGTAGGTGGTTTTTGATATTACAGAACTTCAAATTTGAAATAAAGGCAATAAGCGGAACCATCAATATGGTGGAGGACATGTTGTCTCGAGTTACTTTGAGATAGTGTAATGTACATGTAACTGTGAATATAGTTAATTTTGTAATTTGTTTGTTAGGTTCTCTCAGTTTGCTTGGTAATTATCTATTTAGTTATTAGGTATGTATGTATATTATTTTTCTATGACTAGAAAGGGCATTTATAAGGCGACGATGTATGTAAACCACGAAAAGAGTAAGTTTTATGGTTTCTCTTATTGGTATGTGATCATGATCATACATCAGAAAAGAGGTCGCTTTAGGACAAGTAAGTGGAGAGAAAATTAAGTACACTTGTTAATGCCCGAAAAAACATTATAGGTGCATAGTGGGAGAACGAGTATTAATAAATGTTAATTTTTTGAGCTATGTAAAATGTCTGTCCAGACCTGTGAGGGTAAACAGTGTAATCTCTGGGACATGAATCGACGAGGTGTGTTAGACACACCTATGGTGTCAGCACGAACAGACTATGTCAGCGGTCTCTTTCGGTACACCACATCTATTTATTACAAAAGGGTTTTGAAACAGTTATTTGGCGTTGTAGATTGTTCTAATAACTTTCGGAATAATTTTGGCGACGATTTGTAAGATTATTAATGTTATGTAGGTCATTTTCTTTTTCAAAACAAAATCCGGAACATTATTTACCGATTAAAAAACTTTTCCTGTTTCAACAAGAAAATTATATGAAAAATAAGTCTAACAAACCTAATAGCGGCTTTTCCCCTTACGGGGGCCACTAGAAAGTGATTTTCAATAATCGTTTCTAGTAAATTACTTTCTTATTTTAAAATCCTGAACAACCTATTGTCGATATTTTTGAAAAAAAAATTCATTTGACATACATTTATTTTAAGTTGATATCGATAATTAAACTATATTGACGTATTGTCAAAGAATATAAGTGTAATTTAAGTCAATGATGTGATTTCAAACAATCATTTGACATAATATTTAAAAAAAAAAACAATTTCCTGAACAACTTTATAGTTAATGAAATATAAGTCAGTATAGAGATTTTCATTTAGCTCATATGCTATTTACATTGAAAAAAACGGAACAACATATGATTGATCAAGTGTTTTCAACGTTTAAGCATTGTGCAAACAGACACTCGTTGACATTGATTTGTTTTCACAAAACCATCCGAAACAATCTATTATAGATACTTAAAACTATACAGATGTTTCGGAAGGAACATTAAAGGTTAAATCAGATTTTATTTTCAATTGCTTTTACTGTTGTTGTTTTTTTAATAATCTAAACGTGACGAACAGACCGAACAAAAGACAAAACGCACAAAAATAAGCGGCTTTCATCCTGATGGGGCACTAAACAAAAAATAAATAAAAACTGATTATTTAAAAATGTTTAAGGAATTAGTTTAGCACCGTATCATGCCGCGGCGTTACGCTACTGCACGAAAGTCGCTGCATAAAAATCCATTTTAAAAAATGTTTTCGAGATCTAAGTGTGACAGACGGACATTTTGGACAAACCTAATGGCGACTTTTTCCCCTTACGGGGGCCGCCAAAAAAAATGGGGTGATCCGGCCAAAATAAACACTATAAAGTCTGGTTACAAATCAACGTGTGTGTATTTCTAGTAATTCATAAAAGACTGTACATTTTTTTGCTAAGTATATATTGTTACTACTTTCCAGTAAGTAATTTTAATTCATACAGTCTCGTTATTTATAAAAAAAAACTTTATACACTAAAACTGTTTTGATTTTTCCTTTACATGTTTCGGATGTTCCATCAGAGTAAATATAAAGTACATTCTACTCCAAACCCCCCGAAGGGGATGTCAGCAAGCAGAATATGACCATCGAGACAATCAAACGACAGTCCAACGCGCATAACCTAAAGCATTGATCTTCATAGAATGTGATCACATATCCACACACATTTATTCTACAAATATATTTAATAGGCCAGGCTTCGTGTAATTTCTTGTTTATAATCATCGTGGATATCTTAATAATAACTCTAACCGAAAAAGCAGGACCACTTGTCTCTTCATTTTAAGGAAGAACTTCTTCCAGAGGTCAGTAATGAGAGAAACTCTTTTTGACAAGCCTTTAGGTTTGTGTGGAGGGAAGGGAGATAGATTATGGTTGTTGGTTGTTTTAGTTTAACATTTCTGATACACATGCTGAAAATATAAAAATCTGTCTTTTTATCTACATTGTTTTAAGAAGAGTGACATTGTGTGTGAAAATACAAACTCTGATTGTGTCTATTGAAACTCGTTCTTGTTTAATTCAAAATTAATCGCTCCTTTTTACATATTAAATTATTTAATTATTTAAGCTGCTTAATTGAGTTTGCGTTAGACCAAACAAAGCTTATAAAAGGAAAATATCTCCACACTTACAACTATATCTCTCAATAATGTAGAAGCTATCTACCTTATTCGATGTCAAACAAAATAATTAATTTCCACTAACTATTGACTTATTGATTCATGTTTTGCTAGGAACAATAAATACATTTGTTTCTAGTTTCAACTTGACCTGACAATAAATGTGGGAGAAATAGCGTGAAATTATCTGAGTGGACGTAACCTACATGTGATTACTGAAAGATTAATTTCCTTTGTTGGTATCGAGCAAAAAAATTAATTA
The DNA here is from genome assembly GCA_030265305.1 of Biomphalaria pfeifferi. Classification (NCBI taxonomy): domain Eukaryota; kingdom Metazoa; phylum Mollusca; class Gastropoda; family Planorbidae; genus Biomphalaria; species Biomphalaria pfeifferi. The sequence continues at coordinate 2,805,203 of JASAOG010000065.1, forward strand.
CTAGTAACTAATTGATTAATTGTTGTTTCTTTTTTTGATTCATGTCTTGTCTATGCCAATAAATAATTTTTACAATTTTCAACTTGATCCGATAATGATTAAGGGAGAAATAACGTGTATAAACGTTATACCAGACAGACAGAGTTGATATAAGTTATAAAGTGAAATAAAAGAGATAAATAACACGCACAAACAGGTCCTGTAGTTTCTTCTTATAGATTAACCTTAAATCTTTTAAAAATGTTTTAAGTATACACACGCACAGCACACATTAAGCATTCTTAGATGTTAAATCACAAAATGCATGTGTTTCGGTCAAAGCCCGAAATCTGCTAATTTGCGAACTGGCCGGCCATTATCGCTTCCCATTAACCGGCCAATCTTCGAAATGGCCTCCCATTTCCCGATTCGGTCAAAGTCGGTAGAAAAAAATGGTCATGAGCAGATTAAAAGGAAAAATTAATGATAATTGGAATCTAGGAAATTTAGGCACTGGAAATTTAGGCACCGTATATTTAGGCACCCGGAAATTTAGGCTCCCGGATTTAGACACCATGAAAATTAGGCACCCGGAAAATTAGGCACCGTAAAATTAAGCACTTTTTGACAGGGCGGAAAATAAGGCACCGGAAAATTAGGCGCTCTTTAATAGCGACCTTAATTTTGAGAATAATTTGACTGAGAATAATTTAAAAAATGTAACGTGTATTTTATCCTATTGGTGACGTTATAAAAAAAATAGCAACTCTAACCATTTGTAACCCACCTCTTCGTGAGCCATAAAAGATACGAGAACAGAGTAGGAAATGCGGTTAGAATAGAAAATATATGTCGACTTGTATTCCTTTGATTGTTAAACTTTATTCTTTATGTTGTCACTATAGACATTCACTTGATTGTTAAACTTTATTCTTTATGTTGTCACAGTAAACATATTGTAGTTAATTACTTCTTCTTCTCTAGTTTTTAGATCTAGTTTTGTCACAGTTGTCAAGCATTTTTCTCATCATTATCTAGGGTACTATGCAGTATTTGTTAAAGCTGTATTACAAAATACTAATCTTGTGCATGTATGTTAGCTGCCTTATTGTTTAAGTTTGTTGATACATTACTACTTATAAATAAAATAAGTATATTATTTGCGTTCATTTGTTTTATTGTTCATTAATATCACAATCTACAAATATGTTGAATGCTATTTTCATTTATTAGTTCCTCGATGGGACACACAGAAACCGAAAATAAGAGAAAAAAAAAAGCCAGCGTACGCCACGGAATGAATTGGGCGTCCAAGTACTCCCAAGGGTAAAATTACCATTATACGAGAGAAACGCAAACAGGGACGTCCTCGTATATTTTGGCGACGCACTCTCATGGAAGCTCAAGGCAGTGGACACCAGCTGGGAAGAGGCTGCAGACATTGCCGAAGGCCAATGTTTATGGAGACTGCCTATGACTTTATTGATCAAGTATGACGAAATTATTACCAATGTTAAAAAGCCATTATGAAATTATTATAATAAAATATTGTTGTAAATCTAAGGCAAGCACTCAACGAATGGCAGGATGTTTTTATTTACAGCTAGTATAAACAAACAGGAAATGGACTTTAACTATCAAGTCCCAGAGTGTCTTATCTTAAGTTCCACCAGTCCTTTTCTATATAAAAACTAGTTCAGACCACCGACACACTTCCCAGTGTCGCTCCAGGTTCTCAATACAGTTCACAGCTATCTGTGAAGGACGGCTCTTGATCCCAGACAGCTCAGACTCCAATAACTTGCAGATCACTTCCCAGCCGGACCTACAACAGTCCTTCTTCCTGGTATCAACACGATTACACGATGCGGCCTGAAAAGTTTAGGTGCAACGGCTGCTTTTGGTTTTCTCAAAGCAAACTATTTAATTTATAATATTAATTATGCATGCAATTTTTTCATAAAAATACACTAAATGTAAGGGAAATCCTGTTACAGTATGTTAACAAAGAAAGACAACTTTTGTGTATTTTCAGTATCACTAAGGCAAATATATTTATAAAATGTACAGGAAATGTTCACAACAAATATAATTATTAGTCAAAGGTGTTTTTACTGGTCAACTAGCTGCTAAAATTAAAACATTTATGTTTGTTTATAAAGACTAATGATGACCTACACAAAGTAAGAGAGAAAACTGAACTCATTCCATTTGAGATGTCTCTGTAGAATCATGACAGTTACATGGAAAGAAAAAGTGTACAATACTGAGATCCTTGCGCGATCAGGTATTTCTAACATCTTTACAGCCCTCAGACAACGCCGTGTGCGCTGGCTTGGACATGTTCGCCGGATGGAGGACAAGCGCATCCCGAAAGTCATCCTCTATGGACAACTCGCAACTGGCACAAGAAATACTGGTCGCCCCCACCTCCGTTACATAGATGTAATAAAACGGGACCTCAAATCTGTGAACATCAATACTGACAATTGGGAAGACATAGCTCTAGACAGCACCAGAAGGAGAGAGACAGTGACCAAGAATGCTATGGACTGTGAAAGAATATGGGTCACAGCTCAGGAAAAAAAACGTACAATTCGAAAAATGGCCAGCTCCTCTACCACCGAAGCAAATGCCACCTGAACCTGCGCTATTTGTGGAAGGGAGTGTCTCTCAAAAATAGGGCTCCACAGCCACATGAGGAAGTGTGCTCTGAGATGAACCATAGTCGTCCTACGACTGAAGAAGGCCAATAAAATAAAGGCTAAGAATGCACTTTTTTTTAAATGGACTTTTTATGCAGCAATTTTCTTGCAGTAGCGTGACCAGCTGCTATACATGGCAGTAATCAGTTCCCTCAAAATTAAAAAAATAATCAGTTTTTTTAGTGCCCCATCAGAATAAAAGACGCATATTTTTGTATGTTTTATCTGTCGGTTGGTCTGTCCGTCACGTTTATAAAAAACAATAACTCTAAAAGCTATTGAAAATCTGATTTAACCTTTAATGTTCCTTCCGAAACATCTCAATAGTTTTAAATATCTATTCTAACTTATGTTTTTGGGAAAAACAAATCAAAGCCAACGAATGTTTGTTTGATCTTCTAACTTATATTACATTTAATTTTCATGCTAAAACGTTGCAAAACACATGATTAATGATGTATTGTTCAGTTTTTTAATGTAAATAGCATATAAATGCTAAATGAAAAACTCTATACCGACTTGTACTGTTTTGGATATTGTTTTATAAAAAATAAATTATGTCAAATGATTGTTTGACATCAAATAATTGACTAATATTAATAATAATAATAATAATAATTTTATTTATAAAGCGCTGTTAACAAACAAAATGTAGGCTCAAGGCGCTGTAACAACATTACAAACACAAACACAAGAGCTAACATGACAAACTAATCTAAAAAAGTTTTAAACAGATAGGTCTTAATGTTCTTCTTAATAGTGGTGTAGCATGTTGTCTGTCTGAGATCAATGGGGAGTGTGTTCCAAACCTTTGGTCCGTGAACTGAAAAAGCCCGCAGACCGTAGCTTTTGAGGGAGAAACGTGGCACCACTAAAAGCGTTGAGTCCATTGAGCGTAGGGCTCTCTGGGGGACATATGGAGTAATCAGTTCTCTAAGGTACAAGGGCATCTCGTTGTTATATATACACTGATGACAAAGTGTGGCGACCTTGTAATCGATTCTCGCTTTCACGGGAAGCCAATGGAGCGTGCGCAAGAGCGTAGTAGCAGAATCTTGTCTATTTTTTTTTAAGGACTATTCGAGCGGCCTTGTTCTGTATACGCTGCAGCTTGGCTATTTTGTCATCAGGTATACCTGCTAGCACGGCGTTAAGTAGTCAAGGCGGGAGAGTATGAATGCCACAGCTAGCGTTTTTGTTGACTCCGTTGTTAAATATGGTCGGATCTGGCCTAATCTGCGCAGCGGCAGATAAAGACCTTTGCAGAGCTGACTTATGTGTGGGTCGAAAGATAGTGTTGAGTCGAAGAAAACTCCAAGATTCCGCACTACATGGACAAAAGGAACATGGCAGTTCGTGATAAAGAGAGAATCTGTGCTTTCAAATTTTGAGACATTGTTCCTAGTGCCAATCTTAATTATTTCTGTCTTGTCTTCGTTCATCTTGAGTTTATTTTCAACCATCCAATCGCTCACCCTTGCAACGGTACTACTGATTTTCTCTGCCAGATGCGACACCTCTGAGGGTACTGATGAATCGTATAACTGTGAGTCATCGGCAAAGAAATGGTAAAAGATACCGGTTGGCCGTATGACACCGCTGAGTGGATATGTGTACATAATGAACAGTACTGGGCCTAGAACTGATCCTTTGGGTACTCCGTACTTACACTTATAGTCTTTGAAAATACGTCACTATAGTTTAATTATTGATATCAAATTTATGTCAAATAACATTTTAGCGGCCCCTGTAAGAGGAAAAGCCGCTATTAGGTTTGTGCAAAATGTCCGTCTGTCACACTCAGATCTCGAAAACTAGAAGAAAAATGAAAAATATTATTTCGGAGATAGTTTTTGAGTTTTGAGTTTAAGCACATCGGCACAATTTAGGCCATGTCGTGCCCGTAATCCTTTAAGGATCACTCTCCCTTTATATAACAAGGGCTAAATTCTATACAGTTAAATCATTAAAAACAAGGTCTATTCACAGTTAAAGTAGTAAAGGTAGTACAAATTTAATAATTTGGTAAAAATCTTATGTAAATATTATATGTTCACAATTTATAAATCAGATCTTCGTAGACAACCCCACCTCCCGGACAAAGCCCAGTACCTTACCAGGGTCGACATTGTCGAATAGTGTTCAAGTTGTGTGCTCTAAAATATTTCTCCCTGACATCCTGGTATCTGGGGCAATCAATGAGGATATGTTCCACGGTGAGGCGAGCGTCACAGTACTCACAAAGTGGGGTCTCCTCTCTCTTCAGTACAAAAGAGTGCGTGATGTAGGTGTGGCCAATCCTAAGTCTGGACATGGTCGTGCTACCACGCCTTGTCAGACCCTTAGATGTGTGCCGCCAACTGACATCCGCCACAATTTGCCTGAGTTTATGTTGAGTCTCAGCCTCCCATTGGTCCTGCCACTCTCGATAGGTGGCAGAAGCAATACTTTGTCTCAGGTCCGAGCAGGGAATTTGAGTTCCTGACACTGCTTGATTTAGGGCTCTCTTTGCTTCTCTATCTGCGACTTCGTTTCCCTCAATGCCCACATGGGAGGGGACCCAGATGAATCTGACATGGTTGGCTGTTATTTGATCCAACAGCTTCAGGCTCTTATGTATCAATAGAATGTCAGTCTTCATCCTAAAGCTTGCAAAGCAGATTTGGAGTTGGGGCAGATTATAAATTTTCTCCTTTCTGATGCTTTGACGGCCATAAGTGCAAGTGATATTGCATGTAATTTGGCCGTAAAGATGGAGCAGTCATCGGGGAGTCTACGGGAGATTGTTTTGTTCTGAAAGGAGCAAGCACACGCGACCTATCCATCAATTTTGGATCCGTCAGTGTAGATGGTGCCACAATCTCCGTAGCTCTTCTTCAGTTCCCTAAAGTGGACTAATAGTATGCTTGGGTCTGTATTTTCTTTTTTTAAAATTAAGGAGGGATAAATTAAATTTGGGTTTGTTCATTAGCCAAGGACGATTCTGAGGGGTTTCTATTTTAGAGATTTGGTCAATGGGTGGAGAGCACAGGTGCCGAATTACTTCTAATGTCCATGGATAAAAAACCCCCAAAAAACTACTTGCCCCAGATTTGTTTGTGTTCCTCTTGCAGACTGCCGCGCCGTGTCCATAACCCTGGCACTTGAAGCACGCCATGGGGTTAGGTATGTAGGGCCTCACTGGAACTCGTAGGTATCCTGACTTCACATACTCTGGCGGTGTCCTTGTTCCGAATGTAAGGATAATAGAGGCGGTTTTGACCTCCTCACCATCCTACGCCTGGTAATGTGCCCGGCATGGTTGACTCCTTCAATTCTCTCCACTGTTTCCTTCTCGGAAAATTCCAGCAGGTCTCTAGAGCTGATTACACCTCTACTGGTGTTCAAACTCTTGTGTGGCATGCCTTCCACTTTGAGATCACAGATTCTTCTGCATCGTAAATGCCCATCAGAGTGTATCTTACTATCGGCTTCTACAAGAAGTTCTGCTGATTTATGCAGCTTAGATACACTCTCGGCCTCTCCCACTACTGACTTAAGTCCCTTATAGATGAGAAAAGGGCTAATCTTTGTCAGGCTTTTTCCCTCCTCTGTGCACCTGACCACCAAAAATGAGGCCAGGTAGTACAGCTTTTTGTGGCCTCCTCCTTTTTTGCTGAAGCAACGACGTCTCTTGCCCAGACATAGGTCTGGGGCAAGTAGTTTATTGTTTTTTATATCCATATATATTAGGGTGGCCCAAAAAATTGAAAGTTAAAAATTAACAACTCTCACCCTCCCAAGTTGTTCCAATTGCTATAAAAATAATTAGTGCAAAATATTTCTGCAATTTGACAATATTTAAAGGTGGCCCACTGGTGATGAAGTTTTGACATGGTGTTTCCTTTGCCGGTAATTCAGGGCGAGTTATTGGTTTGTTATATAGCAGTGACTGAGAGAGTATGGATGATTAACCTATTTAAGTGTTACTTATTTATTGGTATTTTATTGAATTTATTAGACATTCTTTGCTAATTCCCTTCTGTTTATGTTTATATTTGTTTTTCATTTTTGAGACCAAAAGTCAGCTATTACTCACCAGTCGAGATGTAATTATGCAATCTTTGTTCTCTTCATGTATTAATAGTCAGTATTTTACTTTGCTGAATTAACTGCAAAAACACATCGTTGTTAAATGCATTTTACAATGTTAAATGTACTGGTACTCTTGTACTATACAGCAAATTAAAAATTTTTCAGTTGTTCATTCAATTATGCCTAGTGTTTTGCTTAACCTAATCGTCTCCACTCTCCATGTTATTGTGTTTCAGATTTAACAGAATGGAAACAAGATCTAATTATAATGTTTACTTGATTAAATCATATGTTCCTGAAATTCTTGGTGCAAAGCTGCCATCGTATTATCAGACATTCGGGTACTTTCTACACCTACATAAAGTAGAAAAAATGACTGTTCGCGAAGCCAGTAAACTGACAATCAACGTGATAATGGAGTTCTGGAAAAAAGCAAGCATTCCGACAAGAGCAGAACAGCACTGCATTCAGAAGCTTGAATCAGTCTTTTATGAATGGAAGGGTCTCCAAAAACACAAGTCGAGGTCTGGTGAAGCTCACAAAAAACAGGAGCATGAATTTGTTTCTCATCTTGAAGATCTGTTCGACATAGCCCATCAGGATGCACTAACTATCATTAGCAACCCAGAAGACAGGGCATTCCTGTTACGCCAGAGAGAAAAAGGGCGTCCAGGATCCATTGGTGTCCGGGATAAAGTTACTGAACGTAAAGCTAGAGCAGCTGGTGAACGCAAACAGGCTGAAGCAAGGCGGCGGCAAAAGTCAGTAGATGAAATGAATATCAGTGCTTGTTTGACAACTCTCGAATCATCATCTGGTGAAGACAGTGACCATGACCAAGAGCAGATTGCCATGTGTGATGATGAATATAAACCTGTTGCATCCTCATCAACAGATCCTGCTGACTGTATCACAAAGCCAGTGCCAAAGAAAGCTAAGACTGATGTATTGACTACTGGGCTAATGGCAGCTCTGGACAGAACACAGACATCCTCCAGAAATGCTATGTGTTGTGTGAAACAGCATCCAGCATTGGTCACAATGTTGATTCCCTCAACATCAGCAGGAATTCAATCCACCGAGCCAGGTGTAAAGCTAGAACAATTGCAGCATCACACCTGAAATCAGAATTTCTATCTGTAAACCATCTGACTGTGCACTGGGATGGAAAGTTATTGGAAGATTTGACAACTAGAGAACACGTCGACAGGTTACCAATTCTCATCTCAGGTGTTGGTTGTGAACAGCTGCTTGCAGTTCCAAAACTGTCATCTGGAACTGGTGAATCCCAAGCTACTGCCGTGGTCAACGAGATAAAGCAATGGGGCATCGAAAAGCAGGTTGTGGCTTTGTGTTTTGACACAACAAGTTCAAACACTGGTGATAAGCAAGGTGCTTGTGTCTTAATTCAACAGATGTTGGCCAAAGATCTCCTATACTTGGCCTGTCGTCATCACATCATGGAACTTATTGTCGGTGCAGCATTTGACCAAATGCTACGAGGTTCATCAAGCCCTGACATATCAATCTTCAAAAGATTCAAGGAGCACTGGAAATTCATAGATCGTGACAACTACCAGCCGGCAGAAACAGATCCATTCATCGACAATCTCATTGCTAATAGTAGAAATGAATTGTTGGAATTTGCTCGCATCCAACTTGAAGAGCAGCAGCCACGAGATGATTATCGGGAGTTCCTGGAACTGTCTATGATTTACCTTGGCCAGGCTCCTTCCAGGGGGATTCACTTTCAGTCTCCAGGTGCAATGCATCGAGCAAGGTGGTTGGCTAAAGTGCTGTACAGTATCAAGATGTGGCTTTTCAGAGCACAATTCAAGATGACACAGAGTGAGCTGAAGGGAATCACTGCTGTTGCTGCATTTGGTGTGCTTGTCTATCTCAGAGTATGGATAACAGCACCACTGGCAATAAATGCACCATTGAATGATTTCCTGTTGATGAGACAGCTCCTTGAATACCCCGATGTAAACATTTCATCTGTAACCAGCAAAAAGCTGGGACTGCATCTGTGGTATATTTCAGAAGAGCTGGTAGCACTCGCTCTGTTTGACTCTAGAGTTCCAGCTGAAACCAAGAAGCTGATGCTTGCAGCCATGGAGAATGCTGCACCTGAGCATCCGACTTTGACTGGCTAGTGACTATAGGCCCAGTGATAAACTAAACTAGTAAACTGCTTCGGTTGTTAGGTGTGTTTATTGTCAAATATGTCTCTGTTTTCACTACAGTTAATGTTGTAATAAAAATGAGATAATTTTGCTGCTCATAATTTCGTCAAACACAGTACAAGTAGCAAAAACGTATAAAAACCACTTTAAAATATTTGTACTTCAAACTTCTAGATTGTTGGGCCACCTCTAAATGTCGAGAAATTTCAGAAAATATTTCACAGAAAATTTTATTTTCAACATTGGAACAAGTTGGAAGGGTGAGAAGGTGAAGTTTAAAACTTTTATTTTTTTGCTATACTGCATGGGCCACCCTAATATATATATATATTCTTGTTAGTTCGGCACCTGTGCTTCCCACCCGCCATCGAGTCCAACAAGGGGACGAGCCATTCGGATGTCCAGAATGAGCCCTCCAGGGCTACACAGATGCTATACACAGTCAGCTGCAGTGTCTTCCTTATTTCTAGAATCTTTTTAGCTTTTTTTTTTGAATGTTTGTCTCAAACAGCTACCCAAATGGGGTTAGTATTTTGCCAATGATTTTACCAGCAGTATTTAGGATTCTATGAAGTTTATTTTTGTTTTTTACGTTCACATTGCCATACCAGGTAGTGATATTAAAACTTAAAATATTGCAGTTGTGAGAGTGATAAAACATAGCCAAGGCCTTTTTGCTAACATAAAACGAGGACATTTTCCTCAGTAATTGTAATCTTTGCTGCCCCCTTTTGGCTGATATAATCAGTATTTGCAGTGAAATTAATTTTGTAATCTAAGATAGTACCAAGGTATTTAAAAGGTTGCACTATTTCAATGGTCTTTCCAGCGATAGAAACAATATCATTTTCCTTCTTTTCCTCACAAAAATCAATTATAATTTCTTTTTTTTTTTTTTACATTTCATAATAAACATTCATTAGCCCATAGTATTATATATGGACTAATCTTCAACGCTTTCATTTTTCAATAAGTAAATGAAGTTGTATAGCATTAAAAGCGAATGAGAAATCAATAAAGAACAATCTTACGTAAGTTTTAGGTAAGTCCAGATCTTTGTAGACACAATTTAAAATATTTAGGATGGAATCGTCTACACTCTACCCCTTTACCATTTTGGTAAGCGAATTGTAAAGGGTTCAACTTACTAAAAAGATCATTCAGAAGAAACATTTTAACCAATTTTTTCTAAACATTTAGACACAATGGAAGTAAGTGAAACAGGTCTATAGTCATTCATTTCCTTCATTTTTGGGAAACCTTTGGTACAGGTACAATTATGGTCGACTTCCACACAGATGGTATCTCATGGTTTATTAATGATGTGGAAAAAATCTCTAGAAAAGGTTAAGCTAGTTGTTCAGCATATTTTTTTAAGATTCGACCCTTTATTCCATCAGGCCCACCAGCTTTCATCGGGTTGACGTTTCTTGAAGATGTTGCAGACTTGCTCTTCAGTAATCGTAATTTATAAAGAGTTGTTAACTTTGAAATCTTCAAGGGCTTATGTCTTAGATAATTAAAATCGTTAGTGTCGAAACGACAATAGAAATCATTTAACTCATTGGATAATGTTTTTTTGTCTGTTATAGTAGTTGAAATATGTTTTAAAACACAATAAAGTATTAGACAGAACAGTGGTCTTCAACCGTTTTTGACCTACCGCCCCTTTTCGTATTCTTTTAAAATCCGCCAGCGCATCCTCTAAAAAAACACTTACAAAGAAGCTCGAGAAGGCAAATTTAACAGAAATGTCATCTATTTATTAATTTTTATGCTGTCAATAACACTTATCCCGCATTAGAGACGACCGCATGCCAAAGGCGATCATAGAGGAGGACGGCATTATAGATATGCCCCCGTAAGCGCTATAAAGATCCACTCAGGCGCCATTTCGCCCTTACTGGCATAGAGGAAAGTACCTGGAAATATTCTTTGGCAGCAGATGGCCTCTGAGAGAGAAATTTGGAGAGCTCTCACAAAAGCTACTGGACAAACATTTGAGTTTGAAAGAAAAAACATTATTGAAGTCAGGCGCAAAAGACGGAAAGAAAACTTAAAAGACCGCCAGCAGACAACGGCTTTGTCTGCAGAAAATGCGGGAAAATATGCAGGTCACAATTGGGTTTGCGTAGTTATGTGAAACACTGCACTCAGTCTTAATCTTCGGAATCGAAGACATTGACATTTATCATAATACAAAAATTGTCACAGAATTAGCAGCAATTACACACACAAATTAATCTTGTTGTCATAACTTTGAAATCCTAAGAAAAGTCCCCTTTCAAATTATTAAATATTAGGGCCTAATGTTTTTAGGTTTAATTATAAATTTAGTTTGATTTTTAATATAAATATTATTATTGCTGAATTCACTACAAAATGAAATTAAGCTAATTCAGTCTGGCAATACTAAAAAGGTCAAGCTTTAAATTAGCCAAAGCAAGGCGAAGGTCTCATCTAGTGGCTACACCCAGTCTATTTCTTGGCTTAATCATTAGGTTTGTAACGCACTAAATTTAGGTTAATCATGTATGCTTAAAAATAATTCCATTTTTTGACCACATTTTTGGAATTTGACTGAAACCTTCAAGTGTAGACGTATCTCTGTTGTGCCTCCAATGCTAACATTCTTTTTACTGTAGACATACTTTTGTAAATCTATTGTTTCCTGAAACACAATTTGAACATCAGTCTAACATATGTTTTATAATTGTCATTTATATTTTTTTAGTTAGTTACATTCTAGAAGCGAATCGCCATTGCTTCCTAGTGCATTGTTATGTGCGTCACACAGATATCGATGTCCTTAGGCAGTAATTAATTTGTCAACGAACAAGTTATGTGAGATTGTAAAACTCTTTAAAATAGATTTAATATCTCGATAAAAGAAAAATTGATATAATAAAAGAAAGTCCATTTCCTTACCTTGTAGTCGGACGTTCATTTGCATTAGATACCTACCTTTTACAAATTTTTTTTAGCCTGCTTTAAGTCATCGCCAACCATTAAATCTTCCTGTCCCTCAAAATATAAAACCAGACTTTCGATGTGATTACTTAAACACGATATAAAGCGAAGCTTTTACTACACTGAATAACGTTTCTTCAACAATGGAAGAAACAGTTCTAAACAGAAAATTAAAATCGCCTAACAGAAATGAAGGTTAATATTTTCATAGACAATCTATCTTTTTTTATATTACTAGATGAATTGATTTATTTCTTAAATTACATCTTTTGGTTCACGTCGTTATTAATTATTCTAACGGAATAAATGCAGGTATTGTTATTTGTAGAAAAAAGCCGAGTAAAATTAAAGCCAGTATACAATAAAACAAAATCTTTAAATGTAAAAAAACTGAGCAAGTTTATGTAAAACTAATTAAAACATTTTAATGGGCTTATAGTGTTTTATAATGGAAACAATGTAATATCTAAAGATAACAACAAAAGCCTATGGTCCTACATTAAGTCTAAGAAAATGGAAACAACAGGCATACCACCATTAAAAGATGAACATAACATAATACATAATGATAATGAAACTAAAACAAACATCCTAAACAAATACTTTGCATCAGCATTCTCAGCCCCAGGAGACAAAGACATATTACTGAATTTGAACCAAGTAGACAACATAGAAGATATAGTAGTACAAGAAAATGGAATTAAAAAACTATTAGCCAACACCAAACCAAATAAAGAGTCTGGACCTGATGGTATTCCAGCTAGATTACTCAAAGAACTAAGCAATGAGCTAGCCCCAGTGTTCAAAATACTCTTTCAGGCTTCACTTAATCAGGGCAGAGTACCAAATGACTGGAAAGAAGCTAATGTCACTCCCCTATTTAAAAAAAGAGAAAAATCTGACCCAGGAAACTACAGACCAGTATCACTTACCAGCATCACATGTAAAATCCTAGAACACATAATATGTAGCAACATCATAAACCACTTAGACAAACATAATGTCCTCACCCCGTACCAACATGGCTTTAGGAAATATAGATCATGTGAAACACAACTAATAGGACTAATTGATGATTTTTCTAAAGGTGTAGATAATAGTGAACAAATAGATGCTATCTTACTAGATTTTTCTAAGGCTTTTGACAAAGTTCACCACCATAGTTTGCTTAAAAAATTAAAATATTTTGGCATTAATGGTCCACTGCATCAGAACAAACTGTAATAATAAATGCCTCTAAATCAACACTGATAACAGTAAACTCAGGTGTACCTCAAGGAACAGTCTTGGGTCCACTACTATTTTTAATTTACATAAATGATTTACCAAATTGCATTAATTCAGGAACAAAAGTCAGATTATTTGCAGACGATTGCAAAATATATAGAACAATAAAAACAACACAAGACACAGATATTTTACAAAGAGAATTAGATGAATTACAGAAATGGGAATCAAATTGGAGCATGTCTTTCCACCCAGAAAAATGTCAGTTGTTAAGAGTAACAAAAAAACTAAAACAAATTAATTCCACTTATCTTATTCATGGCAAACCAGTAACACAGACTAAAAACGCAAAATACCTAGGTGTTATAATAAATGAAAAACTGCCATGGAATCCACATATTGATGAAACTATAAAAAAAAAAATCAAACAAAGCATTAGGATTTATTAAAAGAAATTTCTATAAATCAAATAAGAACATAAAACTAAAATGTTCTTTAACCTTGGTTAGGCCAATAATAGAATATGCAATATATAATAGAATAGGACCCCTCAACTCAAGAAAACATTAAGAAACTGGAACAGACACAAAATAGAACAGTGAGATTCATAACAAATGAATATTCACATTTGACTAGAGTAACACCTCTAGTAAAATCACTAAATTTAGAAAGCCTTCAGGACAGAAGACTCAAAAGTAAAGTAGCAATTATACATAAAACACTGAACCATAATCTTCAAATACAAAAACAAAATTTAATAAAATACTCTGAAAGACACAAAGATAAATACACATTCCTCGTCCCATATGCTAGGACAAATTTGTACAAATACTCCTTCTTCCCTAGTACTATTAGAGCATGGAATGGGTTGTCTGAGCTATCCAGGAAAACCAGTGACTTGGCAGAATTTAAGTCATTGGTTTATATGCATGACTAAATGCATGACGCGTAGGACGTAATCATCTTCTTTTTTGAAGTAACGTCTGTATTATATAAGATGAGATAAGATAATGAAATGGGAAACTATCCGAGGCAATAATAACAAGCTCTTTTCTTTGCTTCCCCTTTAGCTTCAGGACGCCACAGGCCGAGTGTCTCGTCTCAGATAAGAGCGACGAGGGGAGGGCACTCGTTGCTAGTGGGACGAGAAGGGGGTAGGTGGTGGGACCTTAACAGCATTATGCAAAAATCTGGACGACAGCCAACAACAAGAAGTGAAGCAAAGGGCCGAATTTCTTTTTCCTGCTACTTAAGGCCCTCACTTGTCTTAGTGGTATTTAGAATGGCCTCGGACGAGCTAAGACTTAAAAAAAAAGAGCCCCACAACTTACTGGTTCCTTGTGCAAGTCCTTAACTTATTCCAGACCTGAATAAGTTGCTTTGCTGAATGGGTTTAGACTTTGATCTAGAAATCTAGATTTACTTTATAGATCTAGACTAGTTCGACTATCTCTAGACAACATCTAGAATCTAGACTAGATCTAAAATCTAGATTTCTAGACTAGGTCTATTCTAAACCTAGATCTATATCTAAATCTAAGACTAGATCTAGAATAAGTATGTTTTAATTTACACCATTAACCTTAAATTACTAGATGTAGACCAATGTTATAATTATGAGTAGTAGGTCTACTAGTAATAGTATACAATATTGTAGTAACTCCAGTGGCGGACTGAAAGGGTTAATGTGTGTGCGGCCTACTGATACACACGAGTCAGGCCAATCACACAGGTCAACGGCTGTCGATAGACAAGGGACAGTACTGCTAGTTCACGCAAGTATAACCCATGTTGTGGTCATGTGATCGAGAGCCTCCACGGACTAGTGACAATGTGTAAGAAAGGACAGTAGAGACCAGGACAGCAAGGCAGTAATCGAAAATGTAGCTGTACGAGCTAGAAAGACTTGTAGTGATTAGTTAGGCAGTTCTGTTAAGTGCAAGAAAGCATTTGAAGTTAGTGTAGCCAATTGTATTGAATTGGCTGTCGATGTAATTGTAATTAAAACGCCACATTGTCTATTGAAACTGTTGTCAAATTCTTGTATTAGATGTGCTGTGTTGTGTTTAGCAGTGTTTGCAGAAGGCCTGATAGAGAAGAACGTAACAATATGTTGTTCGCTTCTTAATGTGATACTACTGTATACTTAATAAATAAATCTGCTGTAAGAAGATAAGCTATTGCCTTAATAATTCATAGATGTAATTGTTTTTCCTTTATAACTAAATATCTAAATCTTGGCTGTATTTAATCTTATTAAGAATGTAATTCAGTGTATTATAATGAGGATATGCCAAAAACAGTTATAACAGTATTCCGTTTTAAAAAACTGACAACTAAAGCGAAGTTCTTATCAAAATTATTTTTTTTCAAAACAACATTTGAATCAATATTTTTTTCAATGAGTAAGTTAATAAATGGAAATTGTATTATAATGAACCATTTATACTTTTTCCATTGTGACCTTAGCTGCAAATGTATTTGTACCAATGCGCGAATGAAGCCTAAGTTATTAATGAAAAAGTCTGTGACCTTTCTAAAAACTTAAAGTTTTTCATTTAAAAGTGGTGTATTGTTATGAAAAAATGTTACACATATATTCAATTTAAAAAAATTAAATGGTTCAATTTCGGAAAAGAACCGTTGCAACAGAACCTTAAATGATCTAAAATATCACGATTATCCGATTTTCATTTTCTAGTTTTTAAGATCTAAACGGGACGGACGGACGGACGAAAAGACAGACAAACCACAAATGACAGCGAATATTTCCCCTTTCGGGGGCCGCTAACAAAATCATTCTTTTTTTTACAAATTCATAAGGTTTATTTTCCCTTTTTTTATACAATCTAGTATCATTTTCTTAAAATTTAAAGTATTTTAGAATATACAAACTGAGAAAAATAATAACTAAACACTATAAATTTGACGTACTGACGTATTTAAATCTAGCCCGCTTAATCCGCAAACCAGTGTTGGCAGTTGTGGTTGCAGACGTTGATTGTGATGTTCGTTGGCTAGAATGTCCATAGCTTGCTGTTGATGACGACATATGAGCTAGGGAGAATATATACACGTAAAAATAAAATCTCTAATGGACGGCTAAAATCATGTGCCAGGATGAAAAAAAAATACGTTAAAAAGGTTACAAAGACAGTTTGTGGGGAAACACAAACTCAAAATCGGCCCCCAAAGTGGTCCACCCAGGCGGGTAAAAAGGCAGATTTCAATATTTTCAGAAAGAATATCAGAATGAAATTCTATCAAAGGCAAATGACAGAAAAGAATGGAGAAAGAAGGTTGACGGATTTTGCATGGTGCCCTAACGGTGCAGCAGACCAAGGGATAGTTAAAAGTAAAGGTGAAGTTAGATGTGAACCTGACCTAACTGACGTCTTATAATAATTATCTAATTGGTGTAATTGTTTTGTAATGGGTAAATTTCTTATTCAAAGCCTCAAGGAAAAAAAAAACATTTCCGTAAAAAAAATATTTAAAAAATTCTTTAGTTATTTCCATAGACATAGTAGATATCTCTACAGTTCACGCGATATTATGAAAAACTACTTATTAAGTTTTGTTTCACATTATGTTCCACTTAAACTAAATAAATTTTTTCTCTTTAAAAATAAAAGTAAACATTCTTTTAATGTAGTAGTTAGTATGACAGAAGTTACTTAACTTTATAATACAACTAGACATATGTTACCCGCGACCCGCGGGTCTTTATTTGCGTATTACTGTCAATATAGTCACTGATTGTAAACAATTAAACGAAATAATAATGTAATAAGTAGAGCGAATGTGTCAATGTAAAAATAGTGTGAATGAAGCTATTCAATCAGAATAGCTAATAATCTTAAATCCATTTGTTCAAATTAAAACATTTGCTTGTAGGCCTACATATATTTGATTGAAATTTGAGATGAATAGACCTAATTTTGTATGTTCATGTGTTACAGTATAAAGTAGATCTTTAGGTAGACATAGATCTAAATCTACACTAACCTAGAGTTAAAAATTGGCTTTTAGAGAGTTCATTCTGTGTTGCGCATGCGTGACCTTTTTTCATGAATGAATATAGGCCTATCTCAACACGGCTACGCAGCTTTATTTAGCGAACAGCGAACGAATGTATTAAAAATGCTTTAGAAAAACAAATTTGAATGTTAATTTCATTAAAATATGAAATGAATGGACAATAATTAGTATGTTTATGTGTTAGAGCATAAACCTATCTTTGCGAAAAGAAGTTTTATCATCTTAAGTTCAATAAGAGTTTTAGACATAGGCCTAGGAATAGACGCAGTTGAGAGATTTGTTAATCACTGTTAATCTGTAACTATTTGGTAATGTCTAATGAAAGGATGTTCGCCAGACATTACCCGCGGCCTGTGGGTCTACGTTTGTGTTTACTAATCTAGTGGATTGGATTTAGATGTATGTTAAACTTAACTAATGATCCTTTCTTGTTTTTTTTCATTCGCTACGAAAATAAAATTAGGTTTGCGAAGCCGATACATTCATATCTATTAAAAACGAAAAGAGCGATAGCTTTGTTAAATGAATGGGATTATAAAGTGAACAATTAAACGAAATACTTTTTAGTACACGATTCATGAATGATTATAGATCTAGGCCTATCTCAACTCGGCTTCGCAGCTTTCGTAAACGAATGTAGCTTTAGAAAACCAAATTTGAATGTTTATATGATCAAAATATGAAATGAATGGACTTTAATTAATGTTTATGTGTTAAAGTATAAAACTATCTGTGCGATGAGAAGTTTTATCATCTTAGAGTTTAATTAGAGTTTTAGATCTAGGGATGGGATTATAAAGTAAACAATTAAACGAATTAATTTTTAGTACGCGATTCATTACGGTATTGTCTAATGAAAAAAAGTTTGCCAGGAAATCTGTAGTCACAGAAATCAGTAGCTAATTTATGTAAAAAAAGCTTTTGAAACACAAAATTGAAGGTTAATTTTATTATATCAATGGACCTTCCTTTGTATTTTCATGTGTCAAAGTAAAAAACTATCTGCGCAAAGTGTATTTCTTAAAATTAGATCTAGGTCTAAATCCTTTCGATCTTTTCTCATGTCAACATTGTAGACATGGCCTAGATCCATAAAATACTATAGCTGTAACAGAGTCGGACAACTTTATTTTTTTTTAGGGTCTTAAGTTTGTTTTAGGGCTACAATACATACACTACGGTCTAAGTTAGTACCCAAGGAACATTCCAGATTGGTCAAGCGGTTTTGATGTCTATAAGTAACATACATACATTCTACTTTATAATATAGATTGTAAAAAATATGGCAAATTTGATTTCTCTTGCCAGATAGCTTCAGTGTTGCGTTTGTTAATATTACTCGTGAATTGTTGTAAAAATGGTGTATTTTTATGAAAAAACTGCTTGCATACTTGATTTTAAAAAATAGGTTTTTCGCTTTCAAAAAAGAAAAAAGTAGCCGTTGCATCAGAACTTTGAATGGTCTAAAATATTATGATGTCAGATTTTCCCTATCTTTTCTAGTTTACGAGATCTAAACAGGACGGACGGACGGTAAACCACACAAAACTAATAGCGTCTTCTCCCTTTCGGGAGCCGCTAAAAAAACAACAACAACAACAAAATACAAAGTGTAATTGTATCAATAAGTTAGGATCAGTTATGTGATTATATGTATTTTTACCAATTGTTTTGTTAAGTTTTTAGCTTTTTCAATGCGCTATGATCCTATCACTTGTCTGGACCAGTGGTGAAAGGGGGAGGAAAGAAAGGAGTATCTATCTTCGAGAATGTTTGCATAATCGTTTTTTAAATGCATACAAAAACCTTCACCTCGGGCTCAAGTACTCGAGGGGACTAATTCAACTCATACCACCACATCTGTCAATTACGATTTCTTTCCCTTGCTCAAGATACCAAATAAAATAATTAATTATCAATAGTCAATTAATTAATTGGTTAATTTTTAAAAATTGATTTTGATTGTCATGTAAAAGAATTAATTGTGCAAAATTTCAGTTTAACCCGAGATTGGGCGTGGGAGAAATAAAGTGTACAAACTTTTTACGATGATGTAACGTTTGCTTTCGATATTTGAATGTCGACATTCTTTTACTTATAAGGAGATGAGCATTGACTTACATAGTACACGTTTTCATAAATCCGACATACTAATGTTGAATAGCATGAAATTATACTTCCTTTTTTTAAGCACTCATAAACATAAGTACCTGGTGACGTCTAACTCAATTCAATGATTGGTTTGAAAAGCACGAGAGACGGTAGTTTTGCGAAATTCTATTGCCAACAATTTTTGTGATGACTAAAAAGGGCAAATAGGAAACTACGAGCCCAAAGAGCTGTTTTTTAATTTGAATTAGTTATTGTTCTTTGTAGAAGGTCACTTAAACGGCCCCACAAATTAGAAAAAAATGTTAATGAAGTCAAGTTATTTTACATTGCAGCTTTTGTATGAAATAATAGGTCCATTATTGGTTTGGATGAAAGACTTTGCAGTAAAACTTCTCAAGCGGTAATGATTAGACGTCTAACATTACAGTTTTTGTATGAAATCTAGGTAACCAGAAATTTGCTAATATGGATATTCATTACTGCCTAAATATAAAAGTTCTTATCTTTATCTACATTGTATCCTTACAAATCTCTAGGGTTCAGGGTAAAGATTGGATTTTCTAACGAAGTAAAATGCTGTACTGGAACACAGTCTTATTATTCTAAAGAAGGGTTTCTTCAAATCTATTTTCGAACATAAAAGATGGAACAGTAAGGTCTTATTTTAAGTTAGTATTTATATTAAGGAAAATTGTTATCAACATAAAATATTACACAGCAAAATAAGACTATGCTAATTATACTAACTAAGCTTCCTAAAATGATATTGTCAGTCAGTTGAAAAAAAATACTTGACCGACTAGATGCATAAATGACGTCAATTTACTTGTGTGTGCCCTTGTATAAAGTCTAAGCCTATGGGAGTAAATACATAAAGTTTAAAAAAAAACAATGTCTATTTTGATGTCACAGATTTACAACACTACACACTACAACACAAAGCGGTCCATTTACAGTTATCTTCGGGGTGGAGTAAATTTCAGTGGGTGACTTCTGGAACATTACTCCCGTTTCTGCGAGGTTTATAAATACACCAAAAGTAGTCAATTCGTTGACCGCGCAAGCTGGAGATCATGTTCATTGCGAGCTAGTAGGATACAATTATCAGTATAGACCATTGGACAGTAGACGTCGAAAATATCCGTATTAGCGAAACCTGACGTAGACGCCTTCGTGCAATCGCTATCTATTTTCATTATCGACCTTTCCGTTTCTGGAGAGTGTGCTGCCAAGGTAGGCGACCCTGCATTTATTTGCTATCAATTTATCTTAATGCTTGTATCCGAGTAGGCTTTACCTGAAGCAGGTAGATTTCCGTTTTTTGTGTTATTAGTGAGGCAAGCGATTGAAAAGTCACTGATCATTTTCAGAGCAGACATTTAGGGCACAGTCATCAGCAAATAGTAGCTCCCTAATTAATGCTGATTTTGTTTTATACATTGCCTCGAGCTGCCTCCGGTTGAATAGGCCACCATCACATACGTTACATTGATTCCGTTATTATCACTGTTAGTGAATGCATCTGTTAGCATAGAAGAGAACATAATACTGAACAGTGTGAGTGCTAGGACACAACCTTGTTTATCAACCTTGTGTTCTTAAAAAAAAGCGACAGGAAGGCAGTCTTGATTAAGAGTAGCAGTGATCGCAATGGCATCAGTTTCGATTGTTGGAAGTCTATTATATTCTTTCGACGAGACAGAAGTGTTTTCAAGTTCAGGTTTTAGTTGCTTAAAAGCTTCTTTAGCTTGTTCAGAGGGAGGAAGGGTTTTGTTATTCCCCAATCTTGTTGGAGAAATTTGGGATTCATGAGAATAATAGGACAATAATCCAATCACGAGCTTTTGTGACTTCATGTCTTGTGGTAGAGGTAGATTTCCCAATGCCTGAAATCTTTCAGAGTCTGGTCTTAACTGTCCTTGAGAGATGTCGTAGCATACGAGGCACACTTTATTAGCCGCAATAGCACTTTTATCTTTGTTGAAAGTGATGCCGTATTTCTTAGCAGCGTTGAGAAATCTCTGTAGATTCTGGTCGCAGATGGTAACGTTATCCACGTATGAGAATGTATCCTGTAGTCCTTCCTACTCAATTATTGTGTTGATCGTCCTCCAGCAACTACAGTTGTCTCTCTGGAATGCGTCAAAACTGATAAAGCTTTCCGCAAGCCTCAAAAGCGTATACTGCTTTTCACCGTGCCTGATAGGTTTTTGGTGGTAAGCGCTTTTGAAGTATAGCTGTACTGTATATTGAGTATTCAATTCATCAACTTTTGGCACGGGGTACGCATCAAAGTAAAGTGAATCAATTAAAGGTTTGACTCTAGTCGAAAACCATTCTCTTTTTTTTTTTTTTTTTTTTTTTTTTGCCTTTTATTCGTTGTTACAATTATTTGGGCTCGCCACGGGGACGTGACAGGCTCAATAATTTTGTCCTACAGAAGTCTCTTATCAGACGTTCATTTCTTAGTTCTGTCTGACTTTGCTCATTAAAGGGGTACTTGATTACTTACAATTATTTATTATTAATAAACTTCAACTCCATGAATAACAATAAAACTTTCCATGAAATAACACTGATACTTTAATAATACCCAATAGGACACAAATAATGACATCAACTTCAAAAGATATTTTATATACAAAACACTAGTCCAGGAAAACAAAAAACTACCAACTACCAATTTCCCGCTATCATACAAGGGAAACTCACATTCAAACCCATCACGTGTAGACTGTTCACTTTCAAGCCTGGGGAAAATAAACAAAGGGATATAACTCTTTCATACTTAAATAGTAACAAAGAAATAACACATTCACTCTCACCATACCTGCCCCTGATACTTGTCTTCAGTTTAAATAATTTGGAGTCAGACATAGAATATTTTTTAGATTTAGTTGCAATGGGTGATAGTCAGGAGCTCCTTCCGTCTGCGTGCAGACCTGAAGAGTGTTCAGTTTTTCCTCAAATGGCTTCATCAGTATTTTGTGCTGGCTAATAAAATAAACACATAGGATTACTCTATCTACTACTGAGAGTTTCACACTTTCGTATTGTTCATCTTTGTACTTTATTTTAGCGAAAATATGGCCGTGAGTAGTGTGAGAAAGATCTGTAGAGGACATGTAGATTCTGTTTCTAGACTTCCATTTGTACTTTTTAGCAATTGAAGTGAAGAAGATATATAGCTTTTAGTGCTCCCCTTATCTACGAGAGCCTTCATAAATACTCCATTACTCCAGTATAGAAATAGTTGATTTAGTAAGACCGGACGCTGGTGTCGATGCCCAGGAAGATCCAACAGTTTTTGTCCTCGACGTCTGATCGCCCTCTTTTACTATGGCTGAGGTTACAGATTTATGTGTCTCTTTGGTTAATCTACAGACTTTCTGGAAATGACATTTGTTCCCGCACAATTTGCATGTAGCGTCACCGGAGGGACATCTAAATTATTAGTGTGATTTCCATAAAAGAAGTATCTTTTACCAGTAGCCACACTCCCCTCGTGTTCTTTGACTAGATCTGATTTTGGCGTTGAAGAAAGCTTTCCATATCAGCGCTGGCTCCACAGGGAGTTTTAGTATTGATGCTATAGCATGGTTATGGGAGTACTCAAGTTGCCTGGCCTCTTCATAAGCGCTTTGTAAAGATAAGGTAGATTTCTCTAGGAGTCGTAGCCTTATGTTGTTTGAAGCCAGTCCAGTTATGAAGGCGTCTCTTGTGAAGAAGTCCTAATGTTCTTCCGCGGTAACAGCTCTGAAATCACAGACTTTTGCCATGTTTTCAACTTTAGTAAGAATGAATCGACAGCCCGTTTTCTTGTCGAAAGTGCGTAATCATGTGTCTTGAAAATAATTTCACTCTCATATATTCTGATAAACTTTGATTAAATCTTCAAACGTTGCACATTCGCTTATATACTGGAATGCGCTGGAATATACTTAGTTTTCCAATGTTTCTTTTTATCAATATCACAGTGAGAGACTGAGGACATAAAATGTTTAAATGTTCTAAGCCAGTGATACCACTTCTCAGCAGCCAATGGCGAGCTAGTTCTTCTGGGTTTCAATAGACTTTTCATTTTTTAAACTATTTTTACTTACATTCTGAGAATAGTGTTGCAAGAAATTCCAAATAAGACACATAAATCCATATAATTGAAAACTTCTAGTTTAATAAATAATTGTAAGAATTGAATTACCACTGTATAGAACCTAAAACAAGGCTTTATTAAACTAGAACGACACATGAACTGACGAAAGAGTAACACACTAAATCAATGTTGTGAACACATTCTCACTAAGTTACACAAACATAAACAAGTAGTAACTATTTTCCTGAGCATTACTTTTATTAAACTATTGAGTCTATGAATCCATGCATTCGGAAATTCCCTTTCAAGAAATGACAGTCTTTCAAAAACGATGTTGGATTTAGGTCTAGGTGTAGTTCTCAAGCCAAATTTACATGTATTTATTTTTTACTTTAAAAAATTATAACAGTCAAACTAGAGTTTTACCCTGTATGGACAATGCGATAGTAATTCTTTTCTTAGCGATATACATCAACTGTTAAATTTCTAGGAAACTCGTCAGAACCATTTTTCAGATCTCGTATATTGCAAATTTCAGGTTCCTGGTTCCATGAAGTTCTGATTTAATAAGAGGTATTGGAAAAAAAGGAACATTTTTATCCACCCCCATTTCCTCCCCCCCCCCCCCCGAGAATATACCCTGGTTTATAATATTTTAATTATAGGACTTTAGAGCTAGACTTAAAAAACGATGCGCAAAACGTCCTTGATGATTAATTTATAAAACACTTGAATAAATATTGCCTACATGCGGAAATACCAGATTTTCTAGTTTCCTAGTCAAATTTAAATTATTTTCATTTTATATTTTAAAAAACTATAACTGTCAAGCTAGAGTTTTACTTATAATATCTTATATAATACAGAGGTTACTTCAAAAAAGAAGATGATTACTATGAGGGTTTTATGCGCCCGTGGCCACTACAAATATTAGGTTCGCCCACAGATTATATATAAAAAATGCATATACACTACAAATAAATAGGTTTAAATATCTATATAAAATTATAGAAGCTTCTGATTCTTATGATGAAGAGGCTAAAAATACCGTTTATATAGATCTGCATGTTATTCTTAAAAGTTTAAAGTAAACTATGATTATGTCGAAACATTCACCGAATGACGCAAACTCAGATCAGTATTAATTCATGCTATGAAAACCTGAGTTGAAAGTCTTGGGTTGTCATGGAACAAGATGGCGAGTGTACCAGCTGATGGTGACGATACTTTGACTGAGAATAACTTCGGTTGGATAATAAAATTAGAGAACGATAACCCAACCAGAAACTACCTCTACACGGGGATGTTTATGTTAAGTTTCATTGAATATCGAAATGCTATTGATTCAATTATCTCAGGGATCAAACTTATGAGAGCTGGTAGTCTTAACCACAGACTGTTTCGAAAAGTAATTGAAGATTTGGAAACTAAACATTGAGATGTTTGGTACCACAACAGTATCCACTGGCTTAACATGGGCAAGGTATCAAGAAGAGTTTAGGGTCTCAAGGAAGATACTGTTATGTTCCTTGAAGAACATTGATTGTGACTTTGTTAGTAAAATTTCTAATGAAGAGTGGAAAACAAACTTGATGTTTGCTGTCGGTACTATTGCAATGAAATGTATAAGCTTTCCCATTTTTCAGACAAGGAATCGAAAACAAGGTTTTATCATTTCCCTTTGTTAAATTGTGCATCTATTAATAGTGAAATGGTTGAAAAGTACAAGACTTATTTGGATTCCTTTAATGTGAAATTTGAAAACAAATTTCAAGACAAAAACTTCACCATTTAGCACAGAAGCTAACATATCTCCAAGCAAGTTATGACCTAAAGTAGAAGTTCAAGTAAGTTCTTCCTCGGAAGTTTTATGGAGTTTTGCTAGAAGCTGCATTTCAACACTTGAAACTTTGCTATTGAACATTCCCATTATTTGGGTCCACATACATTTGTGAACATTGTCTGGTATGAAAATAAACAAGTGTAAAAAGAGGTCGATGCTGACTGACTGTCATTTAAAAGCTGCCACGAGGATAACAACAAGTTTGTTTTACACTTCCGGAAAATTATGCACGCGAGTAAACAGTTAAATACATCTAGTACAACTGTACATTTAGGGTGAAATGTGATGTGAAAGACAATACTATGGCACCAAAATATTAGTAAAAATGGTTTTAGAAATTACTAACTTGTAATTCTTAATTGGGAGTGTAAAAATATAAAATGCAAATGTAGAGTTCAGTATAATTGTGAATTAAAAGACATTATACATAGTTGGCTATATTATTTTTTTCAAGTTGTAAGTACACACACACATATATATATATGCGCCCCCCCCCCCCCGTTCCCAAATTTAAAAAAAAATGTGACACTTGATAAAAAAAATGTTGTCCACCCCTACTCCAATACCACGGACGGATACAGATTTCGGCCTACATGCTATTGAAGCCTTTCAAATATTTTTAATACTCAATTTGTACGAAAATACCATTTGCATATTTTAATTAAACAAGAAAAACATTTTAAAAAAAATAAATGTTTTAAAAGAATACCTTCATTATACAACATATACAACCTAAAATATTATAAAATGTATAAAAAAATAATTTGAACAAATGTTTGGTTCAAACCAGTTATCGAAACCCATGGTTTTAACTCTTTTATCATTTATTTATTTTTTACTTTTTATAACGGTCCAAGTCGAGTGTTCCCCGTGTGGCTAACGAGCGAGTCATTTCTTGTCTCAGTGATCTACGTCAACTGTTACATTTGTAGATAATCGTTCAAGCCGTGTTTTTTTTTAAATCCGCGACGCGTCCAGGTTTTAGGTTCAATGAAGTTGTGATGTTTTATTGTAAAAACAAAAGGGTTCCAGGTATAATGTAGTTCTGAAGTTTTATTGTAAAAACGAAAGGGTTAGACGAATTTGTACGCGCTGCCGCTTCTTTTGTTTTAATAACAAGGTCAGGAAAAACAGCAGTCATGTTTCAGAAGTCAGCCCCAAATACCATCTTGAATGTACATCCCCTTAACATAATGATTCATTTGACATATTTGGGAAGAACAGCATCAAATGACGCACCATTGTTATGAATTGATCTTGGCGCCCCAATTTTGACATGTTTTCCCAAAGGTTTTCATGTCCTTTGCTCAAATCTATAAATACAGTATAGAGATTTGAGCCATTCCTAAGTCAGCTTCTAGATGTTGTAGTCTAGACAGGATTGGCCAGCAATGGATAGCTGGGATAAGATTTTGATTTTATCTAGTTTCTTTTTTCTAGTAGATATGAATAATGGAGGAATCTTTTAACTCCTGGGGATATTTTCCATTGTTTCTACATGTCCTGATAGGTCTCTGTTAATTAAGCTGTCATCTTTGAACTGCCTAGTGCGTATGTCAGCATGGATGGATTCGTTGACGTGACTACCCAGAACATCATTCCACGTCTTCAATCTGACATCTGGCATTGAAGTCACCAAGTATGAAAAGTTTGTCTTTTGGGGGTGTTTTATTTATAACAGAGATAAATTCCGTGTAGAAGCTTTTCTTGATGTCTTGGTTGGATGTAGTTGTGGTACATGTCGACATGAGGTCAGGGGAAGTCGTACAATCATTAGACGGTCATTTATACTTTTTCTGGTAGCTCTGCTAGCTTTTTGACAAGTTTAGATTTCACCACAAAGCCAACACTAGCTTCACGAATTTCCTCACGTTTTATTCTTTTATCAATGTATAAACAAATATAGCCTGCACCGACTTCTGTTATCTGACCTTCGTCTGCAAGTCGCGTTTCCCTCAGGGCAGCAATATCTCTATTGTAGCTGGCTAGTTCTCTTGCAACACGACGTTAGGAACAGTTTGCTTCAGTGCAGACCAGGCGCCGAGTGTCAGTCTTTGGATTTGGTTCTTTTCGTTTTCTTTTTTGTCCCCGCATCGATTAGCTCCCCCTTCCAGCAGCGAAAGACTGACCAGGGCACCTTTTCCATCCCCTTCCTCGTGCTTAGGCATTCCTAATTAGGGCTGCATAGACGCTCAGACGGCTACCGGGTATATCCACACCTGCCACTTCGCCATTGGCTATCACCACATGGCTTTTGATTGATGAACATTGGAGATGAGAATGTGGATTGCGCAAAATGTATTAAAGTTAGGGAGATTGGCGCTGCATCAGTGTGACGAGATGTTTAAATAGTTATTTTTGACTCGTTTGTTAAGGTCTAGGGGTAATTAATGTATTTATCCCGCTCAGATATACAATATTTTTGAACTGGCACACCGCAACTAACAGTAAGAACAGACCAGTATAGTAAGTTTATAATTTAAAAATGATTTAATGACTAAAAGTTTACACAAGATAACTGATGAAAAAATAATCTAACCAACAAATAAAATAGATGCATTAATAAAGAATAATTGCTCATAATGAATGAGTGAATGAGAGAGTGTTCCTATGTCTTGACTACTTATTTTCTTAGTTGCTAGCCGCCCGCGGGTCTTCTACTGGTGGTGATAGGACTGGCACTCGGAAGGATAAGTCATCCGGCTCTGTCTTAAGACATCGGCTCGGGATGTCCTCTATGCTGTTGGCAAGCTGGCTCTAGGGTAAGGGAACTGCCTGTTTAGCAGTAGAGAGGGTTGGTGCAGAAGACTAAATTTATAGTAGCTACCGTAGAATGATCTCTCAGCTGCAGTAACTTGTAGATGGCCGTGCTAACTCACATCAGTTTATTTTCAGTAGCGAAGGTTGCTCTAAGCAGTGGGCAGTAGTTATTGGGCAGTGGACAGCTTGGGCCGGATACTGGGCAGTAGGCACTGTGGATACAGGGCAATATTCTATGGCCAAGGACAGTAGGCAATGCCTTTTTGATGACAGGTATTAAATGGGGGGAGGGGGGTAATCTCCGGTTACAGCTTTACGTGGAAATCTGGCAGATGTGTGAACCAGTTACAGCAACCAGCTACAGCGATCAGTTACAGCAGGTAGTTACAGCAAGCAGTTACAGCGACAACAACCAAGCCGTTAGTCCCTAATGAAACCTGTATGAATTCTAGCGGGCCTATCTTAGAATGCTTTGGTCTCTATTTATATGTAGATAAAACTTTTTGTTGAACACATGGGCAAGATAGCTAGTGGATTTTTTCACATGTACTGGAGATGTCAGGCGTCAGCTCAAAATTATTTATATATAATTCTCTTCTTCGCTCAACAGTTTGGACGAGCAAGAAGTAAAGGAAAGATCACTCTCTTATTTCTGCGATAGTAACCCCACAAAAAAAAACAAGAGGGGGAAGAACAAGTGGGTATTCGCACGTTACTACGGATGGCTGCGCGCTGGACTGTCAAACCCTGCCCACTCCCATCCCCCTTCGTCCTGCGGGAGGTTTGGACTAGGAAGTAAACTCTCTTCAACTCTGAAGAAACATCCGAAACATGTAAAACATTTTACGAACAAACATTTTGCAAACACTAAATAGCAGCGCCGGACTTAACTATTGTGACCAAGAAGTCATGGAAAGAAAACAAGTAATCTACTATGTATATTCATCCGTCACTAAATAGAAGGACTCGACATAACCATTGTGGGGCCCTATGCGAAACGAATTTCGCGGGGCCAAATTTCGGTAGGGAGGCGGATAATAAGTGAAATTTAAGAGTTTGCACTAGAAAATAAATTCGTCGATGCATTTGATTCATTCTACGTTTAGAATTACTTTACGAGTCTTGCGTGTAGCAAAGTCATACAGAATCTCATACATAATAATTCTTTTTCCTTCATAGATCACGCTAAATAGCAAGAATTACCAAATGTTTCAATCTATCTTTGAGAATTGTTGACCTCAAGTAATTCTACATTAGTTTCAGGCGCGAGTCACCAGATTACACAATTACTGCTAATGCATAATGCTGTTTTTATTTATCTCGCGTAGGATTGGCGTTTACCAAATTAAATGACACCCCAAAATGACAATTTTTGTCTATATATTCCGTATATTTTAAGGACTTTTTTGTATCTTTTGCAATTTCGGGAGATTTCCAGGAGCTCCTGGTAAATCGACAGGAATGCGCGGGAAATCTAAGGCCTAAGGCCGGCCGTGCAAAATAGCGGCGTATGCTACGCCGCCGGTCGACTATATTCGTTTTCTACCGTGTGAGTAGGGACTTAAACGAATGTCTCTGTCCAAGCTGTGCAACACCATTCTTACAGCGGGGGGGGGGGGGGGGGGTAAGGTGTGAATAGTTATTAAGTGCTGGTACAGCGTCTATTGTGTCGTTGGTCACCCGTCCAGCGGTCAATAATTAAAACTTAGCCCTAGAGAAGCTAGTTTATGTTTTAAGTCAAGTTTCGTCCCGTGAAGCCAGTACATTTATCGTGACGAGAAGGGATAAATCATAGAAAACTTAAGTTATGGGTGGACAAGAAAATAATTCGTAAAGTTAAAAATAAAAGTTTCTTACGATTTACTGGGAAAACTCAAGTGAACTTTTGTATGCAAGTTTCGTATCGTCACAATCAGCTTGCATAAACCACAGTAAACATGACTACATCATATCCAGCTAATTCCAGTGGCAGAACAGAATCCAGACGAGAGATGGTTTGAGATGCAGAGGATGACAAGTGTGCTCCTCTTGTCCCACAGTGGTCTGAACGTTTAACATCGTTTTCTAGGTGACAACTGATTGCCCTGGTAGTTTAATTTGGTGACTTGAGCGCCATGCAGCCACAACTATACTTCACATGCTGGGTGCTGGACTGTGACCATAGTTTCATCAGATGCTAGCTCTTGCTATCTCTTACTTGGTTTAGCCCTAAGTCGAGACGCTTTTGCTGGCTGAGGCCGTATCCTCGTGTGACAACTGCTTGAAACACATATAAGAGCAGATATTCTAGTGTTGACCAAGGTCAATGAACTTCTAAACAAGCCCGACTTCCCAGTTGACAAGAGCTACTCAGCTTCCTACAAAAAACTATACACTTCTAATAGTACAAGTTTGGTGAATGATTGATTAAAGTTATTTAACTTGCCTTTAAGTCAAATTATTATTTTTTTAAATGCGAACAGTGTTCATATATAGTTAATGATATATTGAGAAATATGAATTAAAATTATCCATACAAATTCATAAATAGCAATAAAGTAAGTAATGCGTACCTTTTGTTTTAAATCCGCAACACGGCCCGCGTGTCTTTATTTGCGGTAATTTGTGATATATTCATTGATTAGAAACAAACAAATAATAAGGTTAAAAGTAAAGCGAATGTGAATGTAAAAATAGTACGAATGGAGCTATTAAAATAGCTAATCACCCTATGGATCAAGAGATTTTAAGTTCTGCGCATGCGTAACCTTTCGGTTTTGTCTAATGAAAGAAACGGAAATCATTGGACTATATTTTGTATAGTCATGTATCCAAGTAAAAACTATCTTTGCAAAGTGTAGTTCTTAAAATTAGATCTAGATCCTTTTGATCTTGTCTTATGTAAACATGGCTACATGACCTAGATCTATCAAATAGTAATACTTTCAAAGAGTTGGGCAGCTTTTGTGTTTGAGGGTATTAAGCTTGATTTAGGGCTTATTTAAATACGTTACCGTTCTAGTTAGTATCCAAGGAACATTTATGCCAAGGTTTATCAAGGTTGGTCAAACGGTTTTGATTTCTATTCAGAACTTATAAACATACATACATACATACATACTGACACGGATGAATGTGTGTATGTATGTATAATCTATTTTTACAATCTGCGCGAATGACCGGAAGTGTGTTTTGTTGTCAGACAGAGACCAGCGTGTGTGATATGCAGTAAAGCTGATTAAAGTTTATGTGTTTGATCTAGTGGTTTCATTGTTTTATTTCGTTAACTAGAACTGAACCAGGGACACCTAGACGTAGCGAGACCTAAGGGAGATTCTATCGAGTTATAAGTAGATAGAGAAATACAATAGGAAAGCTGTGACATATTTGGGGGCTCGTTTATCTAGTTACTTGACTTAGTCTTGGAAGACATTAGGCAGAACTGCGGTTCGCCATTGTGAAGTCGTGAAGTGTGTGCGCTCACGTGCAACGGCGGGAAAAAAACAAAGTTAATCAGCAGAGACAAAACTAGGTCAAACACAGTGATAAAGTAATTTGTATTGTTTATATTAGATGCTACACGCATAAACAAGGATGGCAGAGAAATGATCACAGGTAATAGCCGCTGGAAAAGAGATGGGATTGACTGGAACCGCTTTACAAGAGTGGGTAAAGGAAAGAGAAGACAAAGATCGAGACGAAAGAGCTAAAGATAGGGAAGTGAGAGCTAAAGAAAAGAAGCTGATGTAGAAATACACAAATAGAGAGTCAGAGAGTTGGAGCTTAGGGAGACGAAAGGAGAACTCAAAGAACATATAAAACCTGTATGGAAGCCAAAGTTGCCACCTTTTAATGAGAATGTGGATCAAATGGATGCATATATGGCGAGATTTGAAGTGCATGCTCAAGCTACAGAAATACCTAAAACTCAATGGGGAAGTCATCTATACACATTATTACAGGGAAAGGCACTGCAAGCTTGTATCAACTTTTCTAAGAAAGATTTAGAGGAATATGACAAGGTGAAGGAAGTATTGATGAAAAGATACAACTTGACAGATGATGGGTATAGAGAGAAGTTTCATAAAGCTAAACCAGAGACAAACCAGCCATTCCATGAATTTGTTAAGGACATTACAAGATACTTAATGCGTTGGGTAGCATTGTCTAACACTGAAAAGACATTCGAAGGTCACATTGATCTGTTCATCAGAGACAAGATCCTCACATCTTGCAATCCTCAGTTAGTAGCTTTTCTACATGACAGGAAACCGAAAGATGTGCCAACAGCTGTAAAGTTGTGTCAGCAATATATTACTGCACACCCAGAGCAGACAATTCAGAGAGAGGTAGACTTGATAACTAGCAAGTTTGCATTTGCTGCAAAGACTAATGATAACAGAAGTCGCTTTAAACAAGAAGGGAGACAGGACCGTCTGCAGAAAAGAAGTGTGGGTGAAAAAACAAAATGTTTTAAGTGTTTCAGAACGGGACATTTAGCAGCCCAATGTAGAAACAAAAGTCCATTAAGACGAAATGAGACTATGGGCTCAAGCAGAAGTCAGGAGTTTAAAACCAGCAACAGGGGAAGACCAACTGGATATCCATACAATGCTTCAGTTTGCATAGACTATCAATATGGTGAACAACTCCCTCATGAATCTGATCAGATCCAGATGGCTGGAGCTGTAACTTGTGATGCTGGGAAATTAAAAATGTATCCTGGATTCGTTGGGAAGAAATCTATTTGGGTCTTGAGAGACACAGGAGCGACCACAATCGGAGTGAAGAGACTACACGTGTACCCTCGCCAGTTGACGGGTAAGAAAGTCCAACGTATGACATTTGGAGGAAAAATTGAAGAATATCCCACAGCTGTCATTGACATAGATACGCTATTTCTATCTGGGAAAGTTGAAGCATGTGTGTTGGAGAGGCCTGCAGCTGACTTGATTCTAGGAAACGTGACTGGCATAACTGAGCCTACCATCACAGATGTCAGAAGTTACAAATGCGGTAACTAGATCTCAATCTGGTGTAATAGAAAACATGGGACAACCGATCTTACATAGTCAGATTGAACAGCCAGAATCAGAATTAACATCCTGTTATGCATGGAAACAAAAGGAGGACCAAACATCGGTTGATAATGAATCTAGAACAAGCTATCAACATGTCGTCGAGCTCAAAGAGAAAGTGGTAACAACATGTCAACTTGCAAAGCAAGCATTAGTGTCACAGTAAGAACGACACAGAACAATTGTTAACAGAAATAAAACTCTGCGAAAACTTCAAGGAGGAAGCCTTGTGTATGTACTACTTCCAAGGAAAAACTGATTGTTCAGCGGCAAGGACCATTTGAAGTAGTCAAGAAAATAACTGCAGTAGATTACCAAATCAATATGAGAGGAAAACTGAAAACATTTCACATCAACATGTTAAGAGAGTTTGGTGGAAAGTCACAGGAAAATAATGCTAACACTGATGAAGTAGTACGTTCCAGTTGTGCGATAGTTAATGAACCAGAGAAGGACGAAAATGAATTGACTGGTTGATTACTATCTGTATTAGCCTTAAAGCAATCAAAAACTTGGACAGATTGCAAAATTGAATAGTCACTATCAGTAGAGCAAACGAAGCAAGTGAAAGGAGTACTGGCTAGATATGATGATATCTTGACGGGTGTACCAGGGAGAACTGCAGAAATTAAACACCACATCATTCTCAAAGACACTGAACTCAGTGAAACCTAAACCGTATCCAGTACCTTTAGGGTATATGAAGGAAGTGGAAGAAGAGATTCAATTGATGCTGAAGTTAGACATTATATCACCAACAGAGTCACCATACACGGCACCTATGGTGGTGGTTAGAAAAAAATCAGGCGCAGTAAGAATATGTGTTGACTACAGAAAGCTTAACAAAGTTACTGTGCTTGATTCGGAACCATTACCCAATCCTGAAGACTTGTTACCTCAAATGGCAGACGCAGCATTTTTTACAAAGCTAGACCTGACCCGTGGGCATTGGCAGATACCTTTGGTAGATAAAGCTAAACCACTTACAGCGTTTAGTAGTCCTTTTGGTTTATTTCAATTTAATGTCATGAGTTTCGGGCTTGTCAACGCACCAGCAACTTTCAGAAGAATGATGAGAAAGGTGTTGTCTAATCTACCCCATGTACTGTGCTACCTTGACGACATCTGCATTCATGACATTACTTGGTCAGATCACCTACAACATCTAGAAATGGTTCTAGATACATTGAGGAGAAATGGTTTAACCGTGAGACCATCTAAAGTGGAGATTGGTTGCAAGAACATTTCCTTTCTAGGATATGTAATTGGAGGACACTCACTGAAACCGCAACCTGAACTACGACAACTGATTATGAATCTTTGTCAACCAACAACCAAAAGACAAGTCCGTAGTTTATTGGGACTCTGCAACTTCTATCGAAGGTTTATAGCAGATTTTGCAGAGATGACTGAGCCACTCACAAACCTGACCAGAAAGGGAGCACCGAACGTGATTAGATGGTCACATGACTGTGAAGTATCGCTGCAAAAGATAAAGAAGGCATTTGCTGAGGTGCCGATCCTGCGTCTACCTGACTGTCAGTAGGAATTCATACTAGCTACTGATGCATCTGCTGTTGCTATCGGGGGATGCTTAGCACAGGAATCACAGGGCATTCTACATCCCGTTATGTACGTCAGTAGAAAGTTGTCTCCAGCAGAACAACGATACAGCACCGTAGAAAGAGAGTGCTTGGCAGTTGTTTGGGCAGTAACCAAGTTGGCCAGATACCTGTTTGGCAGAACATTCGTACTCCGCACAGATCATGCACCCTTACGCTGTTTAAACACACGTAAGTCGGTGAATTCCAGGGTAACTCGCTGGGCCCTGATGCTTCCGGACTTTCAGTTCGAAGTACAGCCTATTCCAGGTAAAGGAAACGTGGTAGCGGACATTCTGTCACGTTTATCATACATATAAGCCTACGTGGCTTCTTACAAGCATATGTTGCTTGGTCAAAGACTTTGTGTCTTCAACAGTTTAGACGTTTAGACTTGTGTGCATGATGGTAGACTTTCTGTCTACAATTAAGACTTTGTGTCTTCATCTTTTAAGACTGTGTGTCTTTAGCTTTTATGACTGTGTGTTCATCTTCTAAGACTGTGTGTCTTAACTATAGACTGTGTGCCTATTACATTGCAGTCTGTGTGACTACATTAAAGTCTGTGTGACTACATTAAAGTCTGTGTGACTACATTAAAGTCTGTGTGACTATGTTCAAGTTGTTTGGATACATAAACGCCTGTGTAGCATATTCAGAGCCGTTGTGGCCTATCGAACAAACATTTTTGTTGTATTGTGGTTTAATGTTTGATACTTGTTTTATAATCATGTTCTGTATGTATCTTTGTAAAAATTGATTATAATTTTAGGAGGGGCGAGATGTCACGGATGAATATGTGTATGTATGTGTAATTCATTTTTACAATCTGCGCGAATGACCGGAAGTGTGTTTTGTTGTCAGACAGAGACCAGCGTGTGTGATATGCAGTAAAGCTGATTAAAGTGTATGTGTTTGATCTAGTGGTTTCATTGTTTTATTTCGTTAACTAGAACTGAACCAGGGACACCTAGACGTAGCGAGACCTAAGGGAGATTCTATCGAGTTATAAGTAGATAGAGAAATACAATAGGAAAGCTGTGACACATACATACATACATACATACATGCATACACTTTACTTATTTATATACCAAAACGAGTATAGTGATAAAAAGCTAATCTGAGAGCGCCACCTACAAATCTCTGTCAACGTCAACTCATTTGTTCTCTTATTAGCTTTACATTTTTAATTTTATAGACTCAAAAACTGATTTGTATCTACATTACACACAATGTTGTGCACATAATGATACAAACTGATTTGTATCTACATTACACACAATGTTGTGCACATAATGATACAAACTGATTTGTATCTACATTACACACAATGTTGTGCACATAATGATACAAACTGATTTGTATCTACATTACACACAATGTTGTGCACATAATGATACAAACTGATTTGTATCTACATTACACACAATGTTGTGCACATAATGATACAAACTGATTTGTATCTACATTACACACAATGTTGTGCATATAATGATACAAACTGATTTGTATCTACATTACACACAATGTTGTGCACATAATGATTCAAAGCCATACTTACTCTGACCTCTGGATGATAATGTTTCATTAATTATTCTATACACACATATTATACACATGAAAGCACCAGATAGACCAAGCGTTAGGACAAGAACAATTGTAAAGAAATTGCTAGAGTCTAGATGTGCGTTTGGCTTTAATTCTGGTGGACTTGGACTTGTTACATGATTTTCAACTCCAGCAGAAGAACCTAAATAAAAAAGAAGAAACACACAAATTTACAAAGACAGTTTGTGTATCACACAAACTCAGAGGAGGCCCCCGTCGGATTCCTATAGGATCCGCCTATTTGCAATATTATCGAAAGTCAAAAAGTTTCAAAGATTCATTAAGCGTTGTAAAAAATGTTGTTTTTTTGTGTGTAAATGTTTTAAATGATTCAGATGTTCCTTTAAAGTTGAAGAAAATCTACTTCCTAGTAGATCCTCCCTATGGACTACGGAGGATGTCAGCGACCAGGGTATGACTGAGAATAAGAGAATAAGTCCAGCCGATAACCGCACGACCAGGCATTAATAACAAACTAATATCCTATTATTGATGAAGACATTTTTTTAGACATTTTGGAACATAACTACCGTATATGTACAATATGTCAGACGAGCGATTTTAGATAATCTTTTAGCGATGTTTTGTAATTTAAAAAAAAAAAGAACAGGTATCGAGCCTGTACTTCGGCAACGTCTGCCTGATGTCGAAGCACAGTTACCAATAGAGTTATTGGAATTTTCATTTAAATGGGACCAAAATAAAGATGTAGATCTACCTAAACTAATTTTTTTTTGATTTAGCACTCTTAAGATCAATATTTACTAGATTTAGATCTAAAATCTAAATTTGAAATATCTTAGATGTAGTTTAGATTACATTTACGTAAAGGAAAAGCTTTTAATTAAGGAATTCATTCCATATGACGCGAAAGGAAAAAACAACTCCACTAATCCCCACTGCCTAATTAGACTAGAAATACACAAGAGAGTTGACGAGGGTTCCTAGACATTGGTGCACCGACTAAACATAGCATTTAAGTTAAATTAGTATATATATATATATATATGGAGAGGCGTTAAGTGATGAAGAAGACATCTCTATCAGATGGGAGAAACTAAGAGATGTAATCTACAGTTCAGCAATCACCGCCTTTGGGCCTCAAAAAACAAATATGTAGACTGGTTTGAGGCGAATCCAGCAAATATGGAAACTTGCATCGAGAAAAAGCGATCTGCACACCTTGGTGACAAGACAAAGCCTAGTCCAAAATCTTTGCAAGCTTGCAAGTGCTAATAAAGAGGCGAAATTGCTAGACAATGTGCAAACAACTTTTGGAGAGATACCTGCAACAGAATCCTAGACAGTATCTACTCAGGAAATAGTAAAGCTCTGTTTAATTGCATTAGAGCGGCTCTGGGTCCAAAAGTGTCTAAGCCTGCCCCCCCCCCCCCCATTCTATCAAAATCTGGAGAAAAAATTACAGATCACACCAAGCAGCTAGAACAACCGACAGAACACTACCTCTATGTCTATGCCACACAGAATACAGTAGACGATGTCGCCCTGGCTTCTCTACCAGATCTTCCAGTATTGGAATGCCTAGATGAGCTTCCGAGCCTTAGTGATCTCAAAAAAGCAATTAACTGCATGAAAAATAGAAAACCTCCAAGGAGTGATGGTATCCCAGCGGAAGTAGTTAAAGTCAACGAATCACTCCTGCTTCCTGAACTCTATATTCTCCTCTGCCGCTGCTAGGAAACAGGTCATGTCCCACAGGACATGCGTGACGCAACAATAGTCACAATATACAAGAACAAAGGGAATCAGAGTGACTGCAACAATTATAGGGGTATCTCTCTCCTCAGTATAGTTAGCAAAATCTTTGTTAGAGTGGCAATATCTAGGATGCAAGTGATAGCTTCTAGAGTCTACACAAAATTTCAGTGTGGATTCAGGAGTGGTAGATCCACTATAGACATGATATCCTCTCTACGACTACTGCAGGAGAAGTTCAGAGAGAGAGACAGACAGACCCCTTTACATCGTTTTTGTTGATCTGACTAAAGCCTTTGACATGGTCAGCAGAAGTGGCCTTTTCAATCTCCTAAGGAAAATAGGTTGCCCTCCCAAACTACTGAAGTTCATTGAGTGCTTTCAGGAGGAAACGAAATGTACTGTCAAATTCAATGGAGCCCAATCAGCACCTTTTGAGGTTAGCAGTGGTGTCAAGCAGGGATGTGTGCTCGCACCTACTCTGTTTGGCTTATTCTTCTCCTGTCTACTGCATCATGAGTACAACGACATAAACAAAGGTGTGTTTCTCCATACAAGATCCTCTGGAAAACTATTTAATGTATCATGCATTAATGTATTAATGGTTGACAAACTATCTGCTGCTTGCCAGAAGTTCGGAATACAAATACTGCACCTCAAGTAAACATTAATGGCCATCCACTAGATATTGTGGATCAATTTTGCTATACTCGGCTCCATCATATCTTACAATACTCTACTGGATAAAGACATTAACAACAGGATAGCCAAAGCAATGGCCACCGTGTCACAGTTGATATACGAAGTGAAACTTGGTCAACTTTTTCATGGCAGGACAAAAAGCTGAATGTCTTCCACCTTCGGTGCCTAAGGCGGATCTATAAAATAAGGTGGCAAGATAGGATAACCAATGAGGAAGTGCTACGAAGAGCAGTATGCCAGGACATCCGCTCTGTTATCAGCAGCAGGCGCCTTTGTTGGCTTGTACACGTTCGTAGAATGCCAGTAGGTCGACTTCCACAGGACATCCTGTATGGCGATCTAATAGAAGGCAGGAGAGTCGCTGGTCGCCCACTTTTACGTTATACGGATGTATGCAAACGCGACATGAAGCTCTTCAAAATCGACACTAGCAGTTGGAAAAAAGTAGCACTGGATAGATCCACATGGAGAGAGAGCATAAATTAAGGGTCTCGGATTGCAGATGCCATACACTACAGAAGCAGAAAGAAGGGTGATAATGCAACGGCGCCTGGTGATCACATAGGCCCAACCTACCATCGCAACTGTGTATCAATGATTGGCTCTTTAGTCACACAAGAAGTTGCAAAGGGAAAAGATAGTCTCTCGAGACGTAAAATGCCACAGAGTTTAAGATAGTTTACTTCCTAGTCCAAACCTCCCGCAGGACGACGGGGATGGGAGCGGGTAGGGTTTGAACCCGGGACCATCTATAAATCCAAACGCAAAACGCACGACCAGGCAGCCAGATTAAAGCTAAAAAGGCATTTATTAATACGAGAGAGTTGACGTGGGTTACTAGACATTGGTGCATATAGTTCTTATAACATATATATATATATATATATTTAAAATGTATTAATAATTTGAACACAATTTTTATTATTAAGGCAATAATTTATCTTCTGACAGCTTAGGGGTGCAGGTTTATTAATTATATACATAGAAGTATCACATTAAGAAGTGAATCGGATAAGAACAGCACAGTATACCATTACTAGGTACCAAAAGGCCTACTTTTCTTGACCATAACATTAGCCTAGGTACCAGCTGCTAATATCGATTTTGAAGAGCTAATTTTAAGATTAAACGTGTAAAGTCATTTGAATTCTAGTCTAGATCTAGATTCTATATCAAGATTCTAGATCCAGTCTAGATTCTAGTTCTAGATCTAGACAATCTAGACCAGTGGTCTTCAACTGGGGCGCTATCGCTTCTGGGGGATGTTTTCGAAATTTTGGAGGGCGCTGGGAGCCAAAGGGGCTGTAAGGGGCGCTAAGTCCAATAGGGGGCGGTAAGGGGGGGGGGGGCTGGGCATAAAGGGGGAAAGAAGAAACTAAAGGTGCACTGAAACAAAACAAAAAAAATTCTTCAAAATTAATGCTGGCAAACTAAATATAGACAAATATTATTAGCTTGCCTCTTATTTAACGTTAGAAATTGAGTTCGTGAATCCCATTTTCTATTTTAAATTCTTACTCTTTTGCTGATATCGAAGGGCATCTAGTGTCCTTAGATCTTGCGCGTATAAACGTTCATGATTTGATAAACAAACTAGGTAATACGCCTTTTAGATTATAGTTTATTTTATCAACATATGTTAATATATTGATATGTAAATGTTAATTAAGAAAAACGTTCAAGCTAACATTCAAATAGAATAATACAATCTTTTTGTAAACAAAAAACATTGACAAAGTGTTATGAAAACTCGCTGGTATGTAATGGAATATTGCAAAGAGTTTTAGTGATTTGCCACTAAATAAAAAGCAAATGATAAAAAAGATGTTAGCCTCTTGTTGTCAGAGACGGCCTTAGCAGTGCGTGGGGCCCTGGGCGAATGTCAAATGCGGGGCCCTGCGCTGTAATGGTAGACTAGATATATACCATGTCAGGGTAACGGGATCGTCCGCCACTAACACAGAAGGCCTTTTTTTTTTGTTACTAAACATACTATCTTACGTAATTACTGTACTATTGGCCTTTCAACTACATAAACTCAAAATGTTCCCGCCTTAACTTCTGAATGTAATAAGTCCACAAAATGTTATATAAAAGACATCTGCTCTTTGTGACCAACATCAAGCGTGCAGTCAAGGATGACGGGAAAATATGCCATCAGGTCCATAAGCTCGTTTTGAATCCTATATACGAGGTACTGTCGTGAACCTCGGCGTTTTAATTCGTCGAAGTTCTTGCATAGTTAAATCAATTTTGTCAAGCATCTCAACCAAGCCTCAAAACTGGCCGTTGTTCGGCGCATAAAGTTTCTCTGTTCTCCCACAAAATGTCTGTTTGCTTGTTTTGTCATATTTTATGCCAAGGTGAATTGTTCAAGTGATAGCCGCTTAGAATGTACAGGTCATAAGATGATGTCTTAATCGAAAATGAACAGTATTTCCAAACCAAAAAAGTAATGTCAAGAGTTTAAAGATGATTAGTACCCTGTAAATGCCCAGTAATATTGAGCAATAAATTGTAGTTTATGAGAACTGGTTTTCAAATCTGACGGTGACAATGAATCTCCTATGGCGCCACCCCCCTTTTAGACGCGGGGCCTGGGTCGGTTTCCCCACTTGCCACCACCTGAGGGTGCTGCTTGTAAACTGAAGTTCGCTGGTTTTCGAAAGGGGTTTGTTATTGCTCGTTAAGCTCTTAAATACAATTTTGAATTCTTTTTTTTTTTTTAGAAACAGGAAGATTCAATGGTTGGCGATGACTTGAAACCAACCTCCGAATGCTAGGAAAGAAATGGATTTTCATTGATTATATCATTTTTTATTTTATCGTGATATTAAATCTTTATTTAAGAGTTTTACAATCCCACGTAACTTGTTTGTTTACAAATGAATTGCAGCCTAAAGGTATTGATAGCTGCAATGCACACAACAATGCACAAAACAAGAAATTACGATTTACTTCTAGTAAGTTCTAGGATGCAAATATATAAATAAGTTTTTAAAATATAAATGACAATTATTAAACATCTGTTACCGATGTTCAAATTGAGCTGCAAGAAAAAATAGATTTACAAAATTATGTCTTCAGTAAAAAGAATGTTAACATAGGAGGCACAACAGAGACGTGGCTGCATTTGAATGTTTCAGTAAAATTCCAAAACTTTGGTCGAAAATGGAATTATATTTTAGCTTTTCCATCAACATACAAGGTCAATCTACATTTAGTGAATAAGCAAAGAAATAAGCTAAATGTAGCCACTAGATGAGACCTAAGCCTTGCTTTGACTAATTTAAAGCTTGTCAAGCATCTCAACCAAGCCTCAAGACACAGAAATCTTAAAGCTGTCCAACATGCCAGTATCTATGCGACAGTAAAAAGGTCCCAACTTCGATGGGCGGGACATTTAGTCCGTATGCCAGACAATCGCCCTTCCAAAGCGACTTCTGTACGGGGAGTTGTATGCAGGAAAGCGCTCCCAGGGAGGCCAATACAAGCGCTACAAAGAATGCGATATCGACATTCACGGCTGGGAAGCACTAGCTCTCGTTAGCTCCTCATGGCGAGAAGCTGTGAGTATCGGAGTCACAATAAGCAAGAAGAGTGGCCAGACCGAAAGACGCCGAACCAACAAAAAGCTGAGAGAAGCAGAAGGCGTATCTGTAACTGACCAAACCTACCCATGCCACGTATGCGTCCGGCTTTTTAAAGCGAGGATTGGACTTTACGGCCATCTTCGAGCCATAGGAAATGAGAAATGTGCTCATCTTCGAGTCCATAGGAAATGAGAAATGTGCTCATCTTCGAGTCCATGGGAAATGAGAAATGTGCTCATCTTCGACCACGAAGTAGGAGCTATATATAATTTAAAGCTTGAATTTTTCTAATATTGTCCAACTGCAGGAGACCAGAGTTCCCATTAACTAAATTACATTTTGTAGTAAATTCAGCAATAGGATTTGAAAGAAAGTCATGACAATGAGATTAATTTTCGTGTGTAATCTCTGCAAATTATTAGACATAATTTTGTATAATGATAATATTGGCAATGCCTTCGATTCCGAAGATTAAGGCTGAGTGCAGTGTTTCACATAACTACGCAAATCCAGTTGCGGCCGTCATATTTTCACGAATTTTGAGCAGGCAAAGCTGTTGTCTGCTGGCGGTCTATTTAAGTTTTCTTTCCGTCTTTTGCGCTTGTCTTCAATAATGACTTTTCTTTGAGTCTCAATTGTTTGTCCCACAGCTTTTGTGAGAGCTCTCTAACTGCCTCTCTCAGAGGCCATCTGCTGCCAGAGAATGCTGTCAGGTACTTTCCTCTATGCCAGTGAGAATAAATGGGGCCTGAGTAGATATTAATTGCGCTTACGGGGGGCACCTCTGTAACTCCGTCCACAAATATCGCAGGTTAATGTGAGTTCGCTACGGTGATAGAGGAGCTGGCCATTTTTCGTATAGTACGTTTTTCTTCCTGAGCTGAGACTCATGTTCTTTCACTGTCCATAGCTTTCTTGGTCACAGTCTCTCTCCATCTGGTGAGGTCTAGAGCTATGTCTTCCCAATGGTCAGTTTGATGTTCACTGAATTGAGGTCCCGTTTTATTACATCTGAGTAACGGAGGTGGGGCTGACCAGTTTTTCTTGTGCCAGTCGCGAGTTGTCCATAGAGGATGAATTTCGGAATGCGATTGTCTTCCATCCGGCGAACATGTCCAAGCCAGCTCAAACGGCTTTGTCTGAGGACTGTAAAGATGCTGGGAATACCCGTTCGCACAAGGATCTCAGTATTGCACACTTTTTCTTTCCATGTGATTATCAAGATCCTACGGAGACATCTCAAATGGAATGAGTTCAGTTTTCT
The DNA here is from genome assembly GCA_030265305.1 of Biomphalaria pfeifferi. NCBI lineage: Eukaryota > Metazoa > Mollusca > Gastropoda > Planorbidae > Biomphalaria > Biomphalaria pfeifferi. The sequence goes on from JASAOG010000065.1 coordinate 2,848,737, forward strand.
CTTGCTTTTCGTAGGTGGTCCATGATTCATTGCCATACAGCAGTGTACTCATAAACGCATGCCTTGTAGACTTCCGTTTTGGTCACTGTAGTGAGCTTCTGCTTTTCCCAAACTCTTGACCTTAGTCTAGAGAAGATAGAGGCAGCCTTCCCTGTGCGTTTTTTTTATCTCCTCTTCTAGAGACAGGTCATCTTGAATTGTGGATCCCAGATAGTAGAATTCATTTGCGGCGTCCAGCTTGTTATCGTCTATGAGGATGGAGGGTGGTGCTGTAGCAGGTGGTCCCATAACATTTGTTTTCTTCGTGCTAATAGTCAAGCCATATTCTTTACAGGCCTGAGAGAAGCGGGGACATAAGTGATGGAAGTTCCTCTTGTGTGTGTGCCACTATCGTTGTGTCATCCGCGAATAATATATCTATTACGAGGGTGGTTCTGATTTTAGTTTTGGCCATTAGTCTGGCAATATTTAAGAGTTTGCCATCAAATCTGGAATGGAGATTGATGCCTTCGGTGGATTTGTCAAGCGCTTTGTGGATTAGCAGTGAAAACAGTATTCCAAAGAGGGTTGGGGCCAGGACACATCACTGTTTAACTCCGTTGTTTATACTGAAACTTTCGGTGCTGGCACCGTTGAATTGCACTGTACCCATCATATTTTGGTGGAAAGATACGATTACATTTAGTAGCATGGGTGGATAGCCTACTATCACTAAAATTTTAAAGAGGCCATCTCTGCTGACTAGATCGAAGGCCTTTATCAGGTCAATGAACGCAATATACAGAGGCATCCTTTGTTCTCTGCACTTTTCCTGGAGTTGGCGGATGGAGAAAATCATGTCAATTGTGGATCTCCCTGAGCAAAAGCCGCATTGTGATTTTGGATAGACTCGATCAGCGAGTTTTTGTAGCCTGGTAAGTATCACTCGAGCAAAGACTATGCCTACAATACTTAGGAGAGAGATTCCCTATAATTGTTGCAGTAGCTTCTGTCACCTTTGTTCTTATACAGTGTAACAATTTTAGTATCTTCTGGCAGGTCTTGTGGCACAGCACCTTCTTGCCAACATTTGCAAAGCAGTTTGTGTAGAGGTTGGATTAGTGTAGTTTTGCATTGTTTTAGAAAATCTGGGGGGTGGGGGATACCATCGCATACGGGTGCTTTGCTTTTTATTCCTTCATACATCCTTCTTATGTTTCCCACTTGGGCTGAGAGCTGAATATTCTCAATGAGTTTCTTTCAGATTTAACAGGTTGCGTTGGGTAGGTTTTGCCTTGTATGTAGCGAGTGCATCTCTCTTTGCTCTGATGATAGGTGTTAAAATAGCTGATTTAGAGTCAAACCAATCATTTTGTTTTGTAATTTTTCTTCCAAAAATTTCCAGGGAAAACTTTTGTATGGTGGACTAGAGGTGTTCCCATTTTTATCGCTGTATTTCCACATCTTGCTTACATCCGATTGGGGTTTTCCAATCTGCTTGGTATGGTGGATTTTTTTAGGGAGAAGATTGATCTTACAACATACCAAGGAGTGATCTGTGTCACAGTCTGCACTTGATAGAACCTGGTAAGCTTGACAAATTTTAAGCACTTTTGTCTTACCATGTTAGGTCTAATTGGTGCCAGTGACGATAACCTGTTCCGTATTTGGGATCTCGCTGAGAGCAGACGAAAGGTTGTCATAGATCATGTCTTTGGCATCTGCTGTGGAACTCAAAGTAGGAGCGTAGGCACTTATCAAAGTCAGGTATCCAATAGATGTGTTAAGGCGTAGTGATAGGAGTCTTTCTGAACCGTTGCACTTTAGCTCTAGTGTGTTCAGCAGTGTGTTCTTAACTGCGAAACCAACGCCATGTTCCATTACATCACTTACGGCTTTGCCTAGCCAGAAGATGGTGTAGTCTTTTTCTTTGATTGAACCAGAGTCAGCTAAACGAATTTCCTGGAGGGCGGCTATGTCTACTTTGAGCCTGGACAGTTCATCGTTTATTATTATTATTAAAGCAAGGCGGATATCAGCAACCATCAAAACATTCCGCTTTCTCTTCCTCTCTTCCTTCAGTTTCAGTCTCTTTATAGTGCGCAGCCACAGAGCCACTACAGAACATGGTTATTACAATATAATGCAGATATAGCAACATTATTTATGTTAATTATCACACTAAATATACCATCCTTCACCTAGAAGAGAGAGTTACGCGCTCTTGCCAAGATGGCTGCCTTTTGTATTCAATTATCAAAAAAGAGTTAAACTTCTTGTTTTCTTCTTTTTTTTTGTTTATTAAAATCATATCCAAATTCATTAAAAAGCTAGTTAACTAAGAAACTAAATCTACACTATAAAGTAGAATGTAAGGCGTATGTATGTGCCGAAAAGAAACCAAAACCGTTTGACAATCTTGATAAAACTTGGCAGAAATGTTCCTTGGGTGCTAACTTGAACCGCGACGTATGTTTAGTAGCCCTAAAACAAACTTAAGACCCTATAAAAAAAAGTTGCCCAACTCTATAAAAGTATTGTATCTTATAAATCTAAGTCACAAAGCCACGCCTACATGATGAGACAAGACGAAGAGGTCACGCATGCGCAGAGATAAAAATTAGCTCTCATTCAAGAAAACATATTTTTTTACTTTTACACATGAACATACATATTAGTGTCTATTCATTTCATTGTTTAATGAAAATTAACCATCAAATTTGAGTTTACAAAACATTTTTTACATATAAAATCGTTAGCTCTAAATGTAAATAGCTTTAAATGTCTTGACATACTTTTCCGTAACCTGCGCTCCATTATATGAAACGCGTAGTGATACAAATGAAATGAACGTCAGAGGTCATAATATCGTGCATTATAAAAGTATATTATTAAACTAATAAACTACTTACATAATACAATTTACTTTCCAATGTGTTTTTTTTAAAGCATTTAAGCCTACAGTTACCGATTCGGTTTTAATTTTAAGTCTTTAATTTCAATTTACTTTTTTCTTTAAGATTTACTTATGCGCATTTAGACATTAAGCTACAAGATACAAGATACAAAAAGTTTCATTTAACATGTCGTCATAGATAGCGTGTAGCTAGATCTAGGTCAACACAAACCATTTACTAGACTCAAAGTCTTTAGTTATTGACTAGACTACTATGGCATTCAAGTTTGTTTTAGATTTTAGATCTATATCTACATTAAATTAAACTAACAATGTTATATTAACAGTTACATTCACGCGTTCGCTTTAATTATAAAATATATTTTGACATCTTGATATAGTGCACTTATAGATATAAATTAATTTACAATTTTTTCCTTTAATTAATAAAACTTAATAACTTTTAGTCTAGGATTACTTTGTCTCACTGAATAGTTAGTAAGCTCTTATGGTTGAACGCGAAGCTTTTTTTTTTGTAATTCATTTTTTTAATGTTTTGACAAAACTCGACGTTTCGGGACTGCACATGTCCAATTTTAGTAAGTTTCTGTATTTTTGTTCCGTTTTTCCAAAGCAGAAGGCAGTTTTTTAGATTCTCGGTAACCATGTATATAAAGCTATTGTTTTAACCTCTCCCGGCAATTCACACCCACATAAGGGATGAGGGCTATATTATGAGCCCGTTTGATCGTAGGCTGATGGGCATATGAAAATAAGCTTCCACTCATCTTTAGAAAGACATTCCAATCACATTTATAATGTTAGATGTCAAAGAAAATTTTAAAAAGGTGTCCAACGAATAATAATGAATTTAACTCATTCTTCTTCTTTGGACACGGCAAAATCGTAAAAAGAAATATTATTGGGATTAATAAAATCTATGATTTGTTTAATGAATAAACATGACCTAGATCGAGTTATCTAGAATATATAATTTATGTATGAAATAAAAAAAAAGTGCGGGCTGCTCATTTGAAGCCAGAGACCATCTTATCTTATATAATACAGACGTTACTTCAAAACAGAAAATGATTACGTCCTATGCGTCATGCATTTAGTCATGCATATTAACCAATGACTTAAATTCTGCCAAGTCAATGGTTTTACTGGCTGGCTCAGGCAACCCTTTCCATGCTCTAATAGCACTAGGGAAGAAGGAGTATTTGTACAAATTTGTCCTAGCATTTATAAAAAGGAATGTGCCTTTATCTTTGTGTCTTTCTGAGTATTTTATTAAATTTTGTTTTTGTATTTGAAGATAATGGTTCAGTGTTTTATGTATAATTGCTACTTTGCTTTTAAGTCTTCTGTCCTTAAGTCTTTCTAAATTTAGTGATTTTACTAAAGGTGTTACTCTAGTCAACTGTGAATATTCATTTGTTATTAATCTCACTGCTCTATTTTGTGTCTGTTCCACTTTCTAAATGTTTTCTTCAGTTATGATCTCATTTAGCCGCTTGATTCTCTATCTCTTCTATACAAATTACGTAACACACAATGGCTATCACGTAATATGTTTTTTGTTTACGATTGGTGAATGAGGTCCATTAGAAACAGCCTAAATAAATACTTAATACTCTTAATATTAATAGCAGGAGATGTAGAATCAAACACAGGACCTAGATCTAAAGATGTAGACCTAGGCAACATCTGTAAACAACAGTATACACCTTGAAACAGAAAGACATTCAATGTGACGCCTGTGATGAATGCTACCACTCGTGTCTCCATATGAATATACCTGTGTATTATGCACGGGCCTAGCCAGGGGGGTAGGGTTCAACCAACCCGAAATGAAATCCCCCCTGCAGGGGGGAGGGTGGAGATCGGAATTTAGTGAATAATTTTTTGCTTTGATTCTGTTTTTTTTAGGTGCAGGTTTTAATAATAAACCATCACTTGCCCCAGCGCAGCAAAGGGGGTTTTGAGTTTAAAACCCCCTACAAGGGGAGTTTGCAGTCAAATCCCCATCTTCTATAAAACAAAACCAAAAAAAAAAAATCCAAACGACAATCTCCTAATTCCAAGAGCATATCTAAGGAAGATTTTGATTTTAAAACCCCCTCCGAAATTTACTATAAACCCCCCTCTTTAATATAAGACTATCCATACATCTGTCTCCAGATTCTATGAGCGTAGCAAAAAGGGATTTTGTGTTTAAAATCCCCTCCACGGGGGCCCGTAAAAAAATTATGTTTTTTTTAAATAAAAAATATTTCTTTGGATTTATAACTCGGTAGGAATAATTCAACCCCTGTGTCACAGACCTAAAGCTTGTTGACAGTGCCACTCATTTTTATCACAGCATTATTATTATTTCATCCCAATTATTTGGGGAAAGATAAACAGTCCTAGTACGGAGCTGGTCATTGGCGCCAGGTGTCACCGTCTGGGTATTGTCCGGCAAACCTACCCACCCTGCACTTCCGGACATACTTCATTCTCTGTGGTACTCTTTTCTCCACCCCTACCCACGTCTCTCATTGATCAATAAGATAATCCGTGTCAACACGCCTCTTGACATTCCTAAGTGCGACTCTAAATACTTTCAAGTCAAATCCATCCTCGCTGTCCCTCTTTTCTGCCTCTCTCTTCCAGACCTTTATAAGCTAGGATTAAAACAGGAATCGACACATTTCGTCATTTCTCCAGCTCGCTGACAGTCAAGACCGGACTCTAGTATTCATCCCCCTTTCTATTATTCCTCCTCCTTATTTCTAGTGGAACACCTAGTGGCATGCAGGTCTTAATCGCCCTTTTTGCCAAACAACCGACCCCATGGACTTTGGATTGAGACTCCACAAGTACCGAGTCACCGGCCACCCTCTACCCACTAGATCGACCCTCCAGCTGCAAGACCTCCAACTACGGGCACAGCCAGCTACAACGTCTACAGGACACTCAAATAAGTTCGAGGACAAAGTGACACATACATTCTCTCATAACTTGCAAAAACGTGCATAGGGAGATGATTAAATATTACTAAGAGCTAAGATACAAACCCCTTCCCCCATTTAATTCTTCTATATAATTTGTGTAAATAAATATCTAGTAAATCATTAATTATTGTATCTTTCTCCATTGTCTGGTTCCGAGCCTGTTTCCGATATATCGTTGAAAACCCAGCGTGTTGCTAATTCAAATAATCATCCCCTAGACACCAAACAAGCCACACCTACAAGCAACACACGAGGGTCGTCACACCATGTTTAGGGTGAGTTACTCATTCCATGTTCTATGTGACTTTAACTATCTCCAGTTTTAGAGTTGAACTTGAGTTTTGTGTTTATTTGTTTTTCGGGTGCCAGTGTCGGGATGTATTATTGAACTCGATTCTTTGCAAGTATTGGAGTTTATTATCTTCTCAGAAGTATCTACTAAGTCTTGAGTGTCTTTGTCAGATTGTCGATCGTCAACGACGTGAGTATCAGTGGCCGTTACAGTTGGGGATCAGTTGAGGTCTTACTTTATCTTAGCCGATGTTTTCAGTAGTGTGACATCATCAGTCAGCGCCTGGTTTATTATGAGCACCGAGGTGCACCGGATAGACGCTCCGGCCTTGGACGAATATTCGGTCATTTTTTCACTATTCGGCCATATTCGGCTTAGGCCGAATATCATTGCCGAATAGTTAAGCCGGATAGTAAAAACTACAGCGTTGACACTGTCTAGAGGTCACGTTTTATGAAAGATCTGTGTTTGTTTACTTGGAGAAGAATCTTTATTAAGGAGCTGGACAACAAGCCACACACTCTACACGGTTGACCGGGTAATGAGTTTATGTATTTACTTTGTGATGTCTCAATTAGGGGGCTGGACTACAAGGTCACATCTCTACACGGTTACCAAGAATGCTTACTAGGAGATAAATGTCAATTAGGAGGCTGGACATCAAACACACCCCCACAAGAGTGATTGTTTGCAACCCTAAAATCAAGAGTATTTTATTACATTTGATAGCTTAGTAAGCAAGTAACTAATTTTAATTTAGATACAAGTAGAAAGGGAGGGCTCAACACCCCCAAATCCTTATTTGTTTAGTTCATGGCACTAAATGCATTGATAGACATAGATCATTTTAAAGCCAGAATGGATTAACGCAAATTGTTGACATGTTGACACTGTCTAGAGGTCACTAGATGACACTAAGTTTGTTTACTTGGAGAGAAATGTCAATTAGGGCGCTGAACCAGTGTGTCATGGAAAAGATTGTTCAGCGTCGCAGGACAAATTATGAATGACTATCGTGCAAAATTTAAACCAGACAATGCTGAAAAAACAATTTTTCTGAACTATAATTCAGGTTTAATCTGACAACTAATGAATTATGTTGAAATTTAGATCGTGTCATATACATTCATTTTATTTTGTTGTGCTTTAATGCTTTCACTTTTAAAGGATGTGTATATTATTATATTAAATTAGCATTATGCATTTTTTTGCAAATAACTAACCACTGTTAAATTACTTTTCCTAACGTGTTAATGTCGAATCTTATTTTTGTGTTATCTCCATGTTTTTCAAAACAGTCACACCTAAACCGGAATTAAATGGAAAATATTTTAAATAATATTTTCAAACTCATATCATGTCCTGTATCTACAGAATGTTCTACCCCTAAGTATGGCATACCTTGTTCCAAAATATGTAGCCAAGATTGCACTGATCAAAGGTGTCACTTCAATGGAGAGTGTTATAAAGGTAATCTTCATTTAATCTTATCTTATCTTATCTTCATTTAATAACCATATTCTTAATAATTTAAGAGTGTCAAGTAACTCCTCGTTTTTACTGGTATTACTTAAGTTATATACTTAGTCACTATCAGTATCAGGCGGCCCAGACCAAAGGAGGTTTGCGGCCTTTAAAACACGAGCATAATGACCAGTTGATGGTCTCCAATACATAAACACAAATATCTACCCACTTTACAACCCAGAGTCTGCTATACCTTTGAGAGATTTTAATTATATAATCCAAATAGCAATTTACCTTTCAAAAAATTAACATTAGTTAAATATACTTTTACATATTCTACATTTCCCATCCCATATACGACTTTACAATTGGTGTCCTAATGCAGAAACACACACCATCTCATATGTTACAAATATTAGTTTATGATTAGCATATCTGTTAATAAATTTTGTTCACTTTAATTTATCAATCAGTAATAGAGTTTAAAACAAGAAGGTAAATAAAAGGAAAAAAAAGGTAAAAGAATATAGGTGTTTTTTCGAAGATTTGCAAAAACTTCAGTAAAATGAGCTGTTTAAGTTATGTAGTTATCCGGTACCGGCCAAATATCAAATTTTACTGTCCGGTCATTTCCGGCTCTGGCCGAATATCAAAAAGTTCTATCCAGTGAGTATGAACTCATGTTGACAAATTTGTAGCAGTAACACGGTGCTTATATTTCTTTATTAAACTTATATGTATATACCATCAATTCATCATTCTTCCATTTTTCATTGTACATATACAAATATAAGTATCATATCAATAAATTCAACACTTTTGTTATTTAAATCATCCACATAGTTGGTTACTCTATGTACGAAGTGTGTGAATGATGTTTTTGTCAGGCTGAACCTCGGGACCTTAATTTTGTTAAGTTATTGAACAACCTAAATAAATCGTCAACCTGACAAAAAAAGTATTAGATATAGATCTATAAAATATACTTCTGGTTCAGGCAAAGTAATAGTTACTAAGATTGTCTGATACATCTACTGTATGATTTATTCTAGATCTTAGATTTTAAGAGACTAAAAGATTTAATTACTAAACTAGATCTAGTCTTAGAAGGCTAGAATAAATACTAATAAATAGACCACATTGTAAACTAGCTTTCCCCTTCATTTCTTGTGAATACAAATAATCAGGAACATCATATACATGACAAGGGCGAGAAAACTAAGTAGCATTTGCACCTAAACTTTGCTAACCGTAAAATAGGGTGAAATCATTTTTTAACATTTTTTAAAAAATGTTTTCAATGTTAATGGTGGATGGTGGATATGACAGAAAGACCACAAAAATTAAAAGTGTTTTTTTCCCCGTACGCTCAATGCGACAACAACAAAAATTAATCTTTACATGATTTTTATGAATTACCTTTATAACACTCTCCATTGAAGTGACACCTTTGATCAGTGCAATCTTGGCTACATATTTTGGAACAAGTTATGCCATACTTAGGGGGAGAACATTCTGTAGATACAGGACATGATATGAGTTTGAAAATATTATTTAAAATATTTTCCATTTAATTCCGGTTTAGGTGTGACTGTTTTGAAAAGCTAACAAGTTTACAAAAAGAGTTTGTGTTATCACACACACTTAGAAGCGGAACTGCTAAATAAGCACATAAACACGGAATATTGAAGCCATAGTTTTAACTGTCTATAGCAGTGTTTCCCAAACTTTCTCCTTAAAGAAACACTTCACAATTTCTGAGTAATTAGTGGAACACATATTTTTTTAGACAGGTTAATTCACGTGGTAGCCTTATAGTTCAAATATTTCAGTAGTTCTTGGAATACGTATTCAGTTTTCGCGGAACACTAGGGTTCCGCGGAACACAGTTTGGGGAACACTGGTCTAAAGTAATAAAATCATTACTAGCTGGATCGAGAAGATAAAAGAACATGGCCGAATAGATTGATCGACATCTTTATATCATTGATAACAATATCTACATCTTTATATCATTGATAATAATATCTACATCTTTATATCATTGATAACAATATCTACATCTTTATATCATTGATAACAATATCTACATCTTTATATCATTGATAACAATATCTACATCTTTATATCATGATAACAATATCTACATCTTTATATCATTGATAACAATAACTCCATATCGCAACTTAAATTTATTTAGTCTTAAAATTATTAAATGCTCATTATCTAATAATTTATCAAGATTACAAAGAGAGTTTGTGTTATAACACAAACTTGGAGGCGGCCTCCGTCGGACTTTTCCATTGGTAAAAAATATTCAAGCAATTTCTTTTTCAAAACAAAATCCGAAACATTCTTTACAGATAAAAAGTCTTTTTTTATGTTTCAGCTAGAAAAATAACTGTTAAATAAGTCTAAAAAGTGATTTTCAATAATCTTTCTAGAAATTTCTAATTGAAAAAACGAACTATTAAATATCGATAATTAAACTATAGTGTCCAAGAATATAAGTGTAACATAAGTCAATTATTCGATTTTAAACAATCATTTGACGTATTTAATTTTTTTATAAAACAAATTCAGGAATAACTTTATAGTTAATAAAATATAAATAAGTATAGAGATTTTCATTTAGCATTCATATGCTATTTCCTTAAAAAACGGAATAAAATATTATTGATCAAGTGTTTTTGCAATGTCTAAGCAAGGAAATTAAATGTAATATAAGTTAGAAGAACAAATTCACATTACTTGGCATTGGTTTGTTTTTCACACAAAAAACATCCAGAACAATCTATTATAGATACTTAATACTATTGCGATGTTTCTGAAGGAATATTAAAGGTTAAATCAGATTTTCAATAGTTTATGGTGTTGTTGTTTATCTAAACGTGACGGAAAGACGGACTAACAAACAAAACGCACAAAAATAAGCGGCTTTTATCCTGTTAGGGGCACTAAACAAAAAAATAAATAAAATCTGATTATTAATTTTGTTTTGAGGGAACTAGTTAAGTAGTATGTTTTGCCGCGGCCGTCACGCTACTGCACGAAAATCGCTTCGTAAAAAGTCCATTAAAAAACAATGCGCGTGATGTTTACATACAAAGTGCATTCTAAGCCTTCATGAACAAACATAAATGTTGTCTTTTACTTGTAGCAGCTAATTGACCAGAGAAACACGACAGGCAACTAATAGTTATATATTGTTTGTGAACTTTTCTTGTCCATTTTATAAATATTTTTGACTTTGTGATACTGAAAATACAAAAAAATTTATCTTTCTTTATTGACATTTTGTAACACCATTTTCTTTACATTTATGTATTGTTTTAGAATTGGTGTATTTTTATTTAAAATTCGCTTACATAATAAATTTTATAAATCAACGGATTGCTTTTCGAAAACAAAAGTAGCCGTTGCACCTAAACTTTGCAAGCTACAAAGCATGGTGAAATGATATTTTTCATTTCTATTCTAGTTTTTGAGATCTGAGTGTGACAGACTTACAGACGGACATTTTGCACAAACCTAGTAACGACTTTTCCCCTTACGGAGGCCGCTAACAAAAGCAAAATAAAAAACCTCTTTAAAAAAACAAAGCTCGTCTAAGGGGAAGAACTTCAGCAATGCATCTATATCTATTAATGTAGAAGTTATTGTCCTTATTCGTTATCAAATAAAATAATTAATTACTAGTAATTAATTGACTAATTGGTTAATTTTTTGAAGGCCCCGAAAGGGGAAAATACGCTATTAGTTTTGTGTGTGAATATTGAATGATTAATTTCATTGTTGGTATCAAACAAAATAATTAATTCCCAGTAATTAATTGACAAATTGCGATTTTTTAAATCAATTCCTGTCTTATCTAATTCTTATTTTTCTTCGTTCTCATTTTAAATAACGCAGGGTTCAGATCAGTAATTCCATATCTGAGATGAACTGCGCATCGGTTTCCAGATCAGGCAGTTCAGATCAGTAATTCCATATCTGAGATGAACTGCGCATCGGTTTCCAGATCAGGCAGTTCAGATCAGTAGTTCTTTATCTGAGATGAACTGCACATCGGTTTCCAGATCAGGCAGTTCTCCGTCTAGTTTTTGTTCTATAGATAGGTTTTGGGGCCATAGTCTTGTTCGGCCTCTTGATATAGTAGGCAGTTTGAAGGACATGGTCAGCATTCTCTGGTGATGCTCCACAAGGGCAGGTTTCGCTAGTCTCGACTTTAAGCTTCCGGAACATATGTTCTCTTTCTGTTGTGTTCAGTTCTGAGTCAAAACATTATGCGTTGGTCATGTCGAGAGATTTTCATTTGTTTCTTCCTTCGTCCATCTTTGGCTAGTATGTCTGCTTTTTCATTGGCTTCTAATTCAATGTGTGCCGGAATCCACTGAAGAACAGTTTCCTTGAATTTGATGTTAAGGGTTGTCCTGACTTTTCCAGTCTTTCTCCATTGGGCCATTCAATTAGTATGCCAGCTCCTCCTTTTGTATTGGATTTTTGAGAGGATCCATCTGTGTAGACTCTGACCCTTTAGTTGTTGGGGTAATGAGCTTTTAGAAATGAGTTCACTAATTCCTTGAGCTCTGTTTGGTTGTGATCGGATATTTTTGTTACACTTTGGATGCTGTCTCTTAGAGGTCCCAGGGAGGCAAAGAATTATACTGCTTCAGTGACTCAATAGTAATATTTACAAAGTGGTATTCTTTTTTAAGGTTTTGTGATTCCTGAACGAAATGAGTTCTTTTGAGTCGTTTTTGGGTGCCAGTCTTGTGGAATTTGGATTTAAGCGGGTGCCTGTCTAAGAAATCTATTTTGGTGAATTGGGACACGTTTTTTTCTCTTCTTTCATTCAACGAGACCAGGGCAGCAATTTCCTTCATAGCTCTAATGGGTGTTGTTTTTAAAGCTCCTGCCATAATCCCAAGGTCTATATTTTGTACCTTGTTTATTTTCTGTTAGTAGGTTTTTTTCTGCTGTGGCACCGTATTCTAGAGTGTCTCTGATGTAATTGGTGTATGTCTTTTTTGGAATGTTGTGATTCTTTCCCAAGTCAATGCCAGCTAACTTTTTTTTCATAAGGGATAATCTTTGGATGCATTTACTTTGTTGTTTTCTTTCTATTTGTTCTTTCCAAGTTAGTCTCGTGTCATTTGTGACTCCAAGATAAGTAGGACGGTCATGTTTTTCTTTAGAGCTTCTTTATCTAGTGTTAATGTTTGCTTTTGTTGATGGTGTTCTTATCTAATAATTGTACCAAATTTCAACTTAATCCGAGAATGGATGCGGGACAGAGTGAGTTGATAAGCTTTATAAGAATGAAATAAAGTTTACTGGATTCAGATGCATTAATAGATTTTTTAGAATCCATGATAGAATTAGATTTACTAGATGCATGGTCTACTTGAGGCACTTTTCGCGGCTATTGATAATGATAATATCATGCATAGAAATACAGGTATATAGGTATGTGTGCAGAACAATTATAGAAATATAAAAAAAAATTACATCTGGCATATATATTTACAATCGGCTTTTTTGCTGCACATAAAAATTGTATATGTGTCAGACGCGAATAGCATGACTAAATGCATGACGCATAGGACGTAATCATCTTCTTTTTTGAAGTAACGTCTGTATCATATAAGAAGAAGAAGCGAATAGCCCAAATTTTCAGTAAAAGAAATTACAAGTTGTCTTAAGTTATATAATATAAAACTACAGACCTATATATATAATACAATTAATATATGTATTTGCTCTCTATTTACTATTTATTTAGGTAGGTGCTGTTTTACTATTACACACCAAGCATCAGATTTTAGAAAAACCCAGGTTCTTTATTTTGTGTAACGCTATTCGCTATATTGCTAGAGCTACATATTATAAATAAGATTAGTAGATTTATTTTAATACATTAAGTGGATTGTTCTAGAATGTTAGAATCTAGATTTTTTTTGTCATCTCGTACAGCACAGCAGACAAACTCACAAAAGCCGTCAAGTCGCAATAGGTTCTGTATATACAGTTCACGCCATTCACGGTTCTGCGTATAGGGCCTACCGTAGGCGTAATCATATCATCACATGGGCACACGTGATTCGTGAAACATTCAAATAAATAGTAAACACAGCACTCATAATTAATCTTCGGAATTATTGACATTGTTGTTAAGTAGACTCTATATCTAGATCTACATTTCAGATCTAATCTAGTTTAGAAATCTAGATTCTATCTTGCGACTAGATTGTCACTTATTTGGCACTGGTCTACATCTAGCTCTATCTGACTAAAGCTTATTAATTAGTATAGGCCTACATCTACTATCTAGATTATTCTATATAGAGTCCATATCTAGTAAAAATTCTATAGCTAGATCTACTATCTATACAATATTGAATATACTTCTATTTGTAAATAATTTTCAACGCCAAGACCTAAGATACCAATATAATAATAATAAGGTTTTTCATCGAATCCAAAGATTAATGAGGAATGCAATATTTCACGTGGATAAGCAGCCCCAGCTGAGACCTATATTTTTTCCCAAAACCAGGTCAAACATAACCATTGTCCACCTATGGTCGATTGAGATTTTCTTTTCGCCGTCTGCGTCTGTCCTCGGCAGCGGATTTCCTTTAGGTCTGAAATGTGCATCCCGCGGCCTTTGTGAATGACCTCCAGCTGTCTGTCTCGCTCTGAGACCGCATGCAACCAGGTGCTATTTTCTGTCTGCTATGGCAAGTAAGCGCCTCAGCTGGTCTTTAAAGAGTTTCCGACCACATTCTAGCTCACTAAAAAAAAGACTGCTTTTGGCATACGTTCGTCCCCCATACCGGATACCTGCCCTGCCCAGCGTAACTGTCGGACCATAAGAAGTCCCTCTATACTAGTCTATACTGTTCATACCGGCGTTTGCAAGGATATCTTTGTTTATAGTGCTGTCTTGCCACCGTATGTCCATGATGGAGCTAAAGCATCTTTGGTGAAAGCGTTCAAGTAGTCTAGTTGTTTTCTGTATAATACCCATGTCTCAGATCCATTTAGAAAGGTTGAGAAAACCACTGCTTAACAGACACTTTTTTTGTAGGCAGGCCGATCGATCTATTCCGCCATCTCACTCCTGAAGGCGTCCAAAAGCACTACTGGCGAAGGCCAGACGGTTATCAACTCTGTAATGACCATTTCTTTTTTTTTATGGGTTAGTAGACGTCGAAGATTGAACGCATTGCGGTCCGAACGAAACCTGATGTCGATTCCTTCGTGCAATCGCTGCCTCATTTGACCCAGCATTACGCCAAAGAAAATAGCGAACAGAGTAAGAGCAAGTATACAGGCCTGCTTCAAGTCATTTTCTATTAGGAAATGATCGACAGGTCACCATTGTGTCTAATCTAGCCTTTTTGTCCCACATGAAACTGCTTGAGAATGGATAGGAGCGTAGTTGGTCATCAGAGCCTGGCCAAAATCCTACATAAATCATTGACCGTGTTGAAAGCCTGGGTGAGGTCTACGAAGGCAGTGTATATATAGGTTTATATAGTATACAAGACTAAAATCTAGTCTTACACCAAGACGCTACATCTAGACTGCCTAGAGTTACAGTCTATAGTATATTCTGATTATCTTAGATTCTATTTTTACTATATTTATAACCTAGATGTATATTCTAGAAGTAGATCTATTCTGATTCTATAGTAACAATTCGAATTCAACTTGAATATTTATGATTATATAGATTACAGATTCTAACTAGTTATATAGATCTATGACTATTATGACAATGCCCAGGACATGCGTGAGATCAATTTTTCAAAGCAACTATAATTAATGTAAAACAAGTTCATTTATATATTCACATGCAATTTTTTAAAATTCATAAGCTTGGCATAATTTTGGACCATTGTTCACAACGGCTGATAAGAGAAATAAAGTATAAACATCAGGAGAAACATTAAGAAACTTTGACCCAACTACCCGCATTTTTGCGCAGAATTTTTTTTTTTATCAGGCACACTTAAAATTAAAGCATTATAATGTCCGTTTATATTAAAAAGAGAACTGAAAAATGCAAAAGATATATAAGAAAAAGGCACTACCGGCACAATTTATAATTCTAGTTTTAAACCAAAGAAACTAAACGCATTAGTCCAACATAGCCCATTGCAGAAATATGCCCCATTTCAAACTAATTTTTGGCGTTAATTTGTTTTTATTTTTTTTAAATTCAGGAAAAACCTATTATGAATAATTAGACTTTTGTAATGTTTTTTGCAAGAAATGTCATAAAAGTCAGAAGAACGATTTTAAATAATCGTTTAGCGTTAATATTTTTCATTAAAAATACGGAACAATACGATAGTCAATGATATTTACCTACGTTTTGATAAGAAAATTAAATCTGATATGAGTCAGGAGTGTGATTTCAATCAATCATGTGGTTTTAATGTGTTTTTTACTTTAAAATATAAAACAGCCTATTATCGATATTGCGATTTTTAAATCTTATTACATTTAATTTATGCCAAAAATAAAAAAAAATAACTTTTCAATATATTTTCTTTCTTTTTTTTGTGGTATGAACATGACAAGCGAACAGACGGACAGACAAAAAAAAAAAAAGTAATAGAGCTAAGCATGGGCATAGCCAGGATTTTTTTTCGGGGGGGAGGGGTTTGGGCGATTTTCCCACCCCTCTCCCCTTGGCGAAAAAAAATATATTTATAGGTATGTATGTGTGTGTGTACATAATCTTTATTACATTCTGACCCTTCATTCTTTCGTAAGACGTGTGTTGTACCCTCTGAATAGGTTCTTCCTGAAGTTAGTGGACAATTTTAGACTCACCGCCATAGCCAGCAAGGGTGCCTGGGGGAGCGCTAAGAGCTCCTCCAGCGCGGGCGCCGCAAAGCACTATTTCTGGTATTGAAAGCCAACAAAATGCATATTCTGAGGTATCTACAGTGCATTTTCCTGATATGTTCTTATTGACTTAGACCCTCCCGCGACATTCGGCGCATTTGCAGTGTAGCTGTTTTCACAAAAATCTGTTACTGGTAATGCCTGAAGCCTCTTCCCACCTGCTTTGAGGACCTCCATGAATGTGTGGCGTCAAGTTGTACTAGGATGTCATCGCAACTATTTTTATTTTGTCCCGCAAACCTCATGCGACGCTCTGTCACAATTCTTTCTAAGGGGTCGACTCCCAAGGATTTCCTTGATTTAGACCCGATCTCTATAACTTACTCCTAAAATCTTTCTTAGCCATCTTTGTTGAGCCACATTTAGTGTTTTTCAATTTCGGCAGATGACTATTCACTGCACTTTATTAATGGAGCCCCGCCAGTGGTAGAATACCTATCTTGAATACGCTCTTGAAATCAGGTGGCTGTAGTTTGCTTTAGATTTTATATCGAAAAGGGAAGTTTTATCGTCAAAATCATCTGTTGGGGATTTTAAACTAAAAAATCTCTGGAGCCCATTTAGCTACGGTCATAGAATTTGGTAACTGTAGTTTGCTTTAGAATAATATTGAAGATAGAGGTTTTCCACCTCAAAACGCTGTGTAGGGGGATTTTTAACTCAATACCATCTGGAGGGGTTTTAAAAAGCCATCTGTAGGAGAGGGGGTTAAACTCTAAACTTCTTTAGCTACGCTCATAGAATTTTGAGTTTGTAATTTGCTTTTTTTATATTGTTTATCGTAAATTTTGGAGGATGTTTTAAAATCAAAATCTTCTTTAACTGTGCTCTTGGAAAATGGGGAATGTCATTTGCATTTTTTTTTCTTTTTTTATAGAAGAGGGAGATTTAACTGCTAAAACCACTGGTAGTGGGTTTTAAACTCAAAACCCCCTGGTAGGGGTTTTTAAACTCAAAACCCCTGGTAGGGGGTTTAAATTCAAAACCCCCTTGGCTGTGCTGGGGCTAGTGATAGTTTAGTATTAAAATCTCACCTAAAATAAACAAAATCAAAGCAAAAAATTAGTCACTAAATACGGCTGTGGAGGGGGCGGGGTCATTTCGGAGGGGGGGGGGTTTATATTAACGTGATTGAAAGACAGACTTACAGACAAAACGCAAAAAAATGCGGCTTTAATCCTATTTAAATGAATTCTATTAGAACTCAGTGCACCAATGTGTATGAACCCTCGTTAAATCTCTCGTGTTAATAAAGACATTTTTTTGGTGCTAGCCTAATGTGACGTAATGGAATTTTTTTTCCTTTGACTTCATATGAATGGATTATTCAAATGTAATGCTAAAAAACTCGGTGCACCAATGTCTATGAACCCTTGAAAAATTGCTCGTATTGATGAAGGCATTTTTTATTCTAACTAGGCCGTGTGACTTAGTGGATTTTTTTCCTTTGATGTCATATGGAATTCATTCTTTAAATGATATGCTAAAAGAACTCACCCGATGCACCAATGTCTATGAACACTCGATAACTGGCTCGTATTGATAAAGGCATTTTTAGTCTAACTAGGCCGTGTGACTTAGTGGACTTTTTTCTTTGACGTCATAAGGAATTTATTCTTTAAATGAAATGCTAAATCAACTCGGTATAGTAAACTAGATCTAGATATTTTACAGTACATCTAGATTTTTTAAACTAGATATTGATTTATATTCTTATTAAAATCGTTATAAATTCTAGATCTAGAATTTATAGGTCTATTTTAGAATGATATAGATTAGATCAAGATATAGAATTTCAATTTCTAGACTTAAAGTGTAGATTTTGATTTCCAAACGTCGAGATCACTATTGCAATGCTATAATATACTAAAACTAATCTACTATGTTTTATTAAATTAAATGTTGTATTTACTCTATTGATAGAATATCTGACTTTTTATTTTCATAAATCTAATTACATCTAAATTATTCCAAATTTATATTTTAGATCTAGATGTAGTAGATTTAGATCTTTAAAGTGCTAAATCAGAAGTTTAGTTTAGGTAGATCTACATCCTCATTCTAGCTCCTTTTAATGAAAATGCCAATAGCTCTGTTGTGAACTGTGGGGCTGAGACCTCCAAGTGTAGACCTACAAACAAGATATCAGCTCTTGTCTTCTCCTTTTTTTCAGTTACAAATCAATGCCGCTGAAAGATAATCTAAAATCTAAAATCTAAAATCTAAAATCTAAAATCTAAAATCGCTCGTCTGACATATTGTACACATCCGGTAGATGTCATGCCGTAATGTCTAATATATATCTTTATCAATAATATGCTATTAGTTTGTAACCTGTTTGTTATTAAGTTAACAGCAAAGCCTGGTCGTGCTGTTAGCGCGCTGGACTTATTGTCTCGACGATCCAGGGCTCATGTAAAACATTTTACATAAAAAAATATTTTATAGCGCCAAATAAATTTTTGAAACATTATTACTTTTGACAATCAAAACAAAATCACGCTTGACTATTCCTTGCGAATAGTTCCATCCGACTGGGATCCGACTCCGTCGGGGCCGCCTCTCTTTGTAATAATGTTAGGGTTATGGTTAGTCTGCATTGAAAAAAAAAATTTTTTCTTTGGTTGCAAACAGACTGGCCCATTTGAGGCCGGCCCACCGGACATTTCCCCGTTAGCCCATATAGTTAGTCTGCCCCTGCATATTGGAGCGTATCGCCATGACTTCCGAGATATTGGAACCTTGAAACTAATAAGGTGATAAAAATAAAAGTAACACTGTCGAGAAACCTAAATGAAGCCAGAACGACACATGAAGTGACGAAACATACTTGTACAGTAACAGACTAAATCAATGTTGTGAACACATTCTCACGACGTCACCCAAACATATACATGTGTTAACAATTTCCCATTACCTTCTGCTCAAATTTATTAATACTTTAGAAGTTTAAATTTAACGTTTTTAAACCATGAATATCTATAAATAATTATTCTATTCAAAGGGCTAGTGTTAAGTTTAAGCTTATAATTAGCTTCTTTTTAGTGTGCTAATAATTGTCCAAAGATTCGTGCCTCATCGTGGATACGCATGAAGTGTAAATAAATGTATTTTTTTGTGTGGTCGCTTTCAGTTTTGTGTAGTTTGTCTGTCCATCTGTCACGTTGTGATCTTAGAAATGAAAAAATTATTGCAAAATTCATTTTCATCATTTCTATTTTATTTATCTATAATGTAAATTTCATTTAGAAACCTTAAGAAAATGCGGCATAGTACATCATATGCTCCCTAAATCTTATTATTATTTATTCTCTGACAAAATCTTGCAGGACAGTGAAAAAAAAATAAAAGATTTAATGTATAAAGGTCTTACCGCCAAAGGCTTCTATTTCACAAAGGGTTGTATTTAGCTTCTGATTTGGATAAACAACTAACTGCAGTCTTGTTAAATAGGAAAAACTGGAATAAGGTATGAGGAACATTGCGTTCTGTTCAGAAGTATGAACCAGTTGAAACATTTCTCTGTTCTCGTGACCGCCAAAGCCAGTTATTGAGTAAGCTGTGGATAAAATATTTTATAATTAAATGTTAAGAACAAACAAAAAAGAGGATATACTTGATCGAACATAATAAAAAAGACAATAAATTAAGGCTATGTGGGACACTAAATTTAGGTAAAAAAGTAAAAAATTTCGATTTTCAGTTTTGACCTAATTTAAATAGCCCAACCATTTCAGGACATAAAATATCATTTTCATGATTGGCAAATAATTACTTATTTTTTTATATTTTTTTTGTAAGGTATCTACAGCTGTCTCTTTCCAATTTTTTTTTTTTTTTTTTTCGATTTTCTCAAAACACTATTTTGATTAACTTTTTTTACTTCTCCTTCTCTAATTCTGCATAGAAATCAATCAAACTTGTCCAGCTTATTATGTATACCTTGTATAACAACTTCTATATTACATTTTCTAAGTTTCAATTAATATTTTGTCTTTATTGCAATAAAATATTAGAAAAACAAAAAAAAATGTTTTTCTTTAGCAAGGTTAGAAAAAAAATTCTAAAAAAAAGTTTTTACTACATTCAAAAATAATTTATAAAAAATGTTCTGGAATGATTGGTCTACACATTGCATATTTTTGTTTAGCAATAGCTTAAATAGTTTCAAAGCCTTAGCAATTTAAAAACGATAAACAATAATCCAACATGGCGGCCGTTGCCATGACAACCATTATAAGAAAACATTTTAACCACATTTTTTATGGCTATTCATAGGGAGTATACATATAAAGTTTGGAGTAATTTGACTAATAAATTAAAAAAAGGTCTCAAGTGTCCCACATAGACATTTTATATTAAATTAGTAGGTGGTTCATAAATACAAGTTACATAATTTGTTGAATACAAACTCAAAACTAAATCAATTTGACAGTAGATAATATAAACAAACTGCTATATTTTTTATTCTTGGTTATAATCAACACTTATTATTCCCTTCTCAAATATTAATGAATTCACTGGCATAAAATACATTGACTAAAGAGAGACTATAAACGAACTATAAATATCTATATATATTTATATATATATATATATATATATATATATGTATGTATTTCTCATATTTAAATTGTATGACGTGATATGGAAAATATCTTTTACTTCAAAATTCTATTTATACCATACAATTAAAGACGGGCTGTTATTCTCCCTAAATTGCTCCATGCCTCAGAAACGTAAACAGTTTATTGTTAAAACCCTATTCGCGACGCAAAAGGGTTAACTGTGTGTGATCATTTGTGACACAGGCCAGCAATACAGTTTAGCGTGCAATATTGAAAGGCAAGGGACAGTACTGGCATGAACTTTGCACGTGAATAGCGCCCGTGTTATGGTCAACTGATCATAAGCCTGCGCAGATCAGAGACAGTTTGTAGGAAAGCGGCAGTTCAAGACCGGAGAGCGGTGAGACCGGGACTGTTAGTCCGCCATGAAGTCGGTCCTGGTGCAGTCCTCCAGTGAAACGTACGAGTCCAGGAAGAGACAGTAGAGTTATGAGTTTAGTACAGTGATATACAGTAACTGGCGCCATAACCAGTAAGCTTCGGGTAGGAGGGGCTCGTTAGCATGGCTGGCTACCCACCTAGGAGAAGGAAAGCTCTGAATTCAAACCTCTGTTGCCTTGCAGCTATACCCAATCATGGGAAAGGCTTCGGGAGTCAACCCTGAGGAAAAATCAGGAGCTGGCGACCCTAAGGCAGTTTGCAGCACCCAGTGCTACACTCTGGCAGAACCTGCGATGCCGCTGACCCCAAACTGTATCGGCACTGCCGTTCCTTTGGATACATCAACTGCATGGAGAGGGGGGAACTGATGTGTGGGCGACATCGTTCCGACCACAGCTAAGCCCAGGCATTCATCTCACCAAGATGATCCATAGTCGCTTTGCGACTGAAGGAGGCCATAGATACAGTCTAACGTTGTAGCAGTTGATTGTGTCGAATTGGCTGTTTGATTTGACCATTATTAAAGTACCAGATTATTTGGAGCTTTGCTGTCAAGTTCTTGATGCGTTGATGTGTTGTGTTGTGTTTAGCAGTGTTTACAGAAGTCCTGAGTAGCAGAGAATCGTAACAATATAAAGACATTTTAAAAACTGAAACATTTTCACATGATCTGTCACGAAAAAATAGTGAATGTTAAATGGTACGAGAAAATACGTGACAATGAAGTCCAGCGAATAGATGGCCTGAAAAACTTTTCCATAAGTCTAATGCAGTCTCAGCTTCGTTAGGCAGCCACGTCTGCAGGATCCCTAAAAGACTCCATTATGGTCCATTGAAAAAGGAAGCGATCACAAGCTGCACAAACAAAAGTATTCAAGGACACCCTCAAAGAGTAAGAGAAAAACAAAATCAGAGCAACAGCTTCTGCTGGATTCATTTGTGCCCTATGTGCAGCCGAACATTCTAGGCTTACATAGATCTCACATGACAAGGCACAAAACCGTAGTGGAAAGCCCCAGCCCCATGACGACAAAAGTGGTTATCATCGAACCACTATAAACGAACTATAAATATATATATATATATATGTGTGTATTTCTCATATTTAATTTGTATTTCATACGTGTAAATACGGAAAGTAATCTTTATATATAATTCTCTTCTTCCCTAATCAGGTCAGACGAGAAGTAAATTGGAAGATCACTCTTCTTTCACCTGATTACACAATTACGGCTAATGCATAATGCAGTTTTTAATAATAGCGCGTAGGCTTGACGTTTTCCATATTGAATGACACCCCAAAATGACAATTTTTTTCTATGTATTTCCGTATATTTTAAGGACTTTTTCGTATATTTTGCAATTTCGTGAGATTTCCCGGAGCTCCTGGTAAATCGACAGGAGTGAGCGGGAAATCTGTTTTAAGTTATGAAATGGTTTAATTTAATAATGTATACACCTTGAATTAGCGCGGGTTCCATGAAAGTGCGGATCCTTCGGTCACATAGGTTGCAGTGGCCTAAGACCGGCTCTGCAAAATAGCGGCGTATGCCACGCCGCCGGTCGACTATCTATATATAATTCTCTTCTTCGCTCTAGAGTTTGAACGAGAAGAAGAAGTAAAGGATAGATCACTCTTTTATTTCTGCGATAGAGTTATCCCACAAATTTTACGAGCCTTGCGTGTAGCGAAGTCATACAACATATCATTAAAATTCTATTTCCTACATAGATCACGCTCAATAGCAAGAATTACCAAATGTTTCAATTTATCTACTAGAATTGTTTACCTCAAGTAATTCTTCATTAGTTTGAGGCGCGAGAAGCTTCTTTTACCAGATTCCAAAATTACGGGATAATGCCGTTTTTTTTATCGCGCCTAGGATTGGCATTTTCCTTATTGAATGACACCCCAAAATGACAATTTTTTCTAGATCTATTTATTTCATGAGATTCGTATTGAGTTTTAAAAATATTCAAAGAATTTCCGGATATTTCCAGAACTTTTTCGTACATTTTGCAATTTCAGGAGATTTTCAGGAGCTCCTGGTAAATTGACAGGAGGCCGCGGAAAATCTGTTATACATTGGTTTAATTTAATAATTTATAACCTAGAATTAGCGCGGGTCATATGAAAGTGCGGGGCCCACTGCGGTCGCATAAGTGTGGAGCCCTGCACAATAGCGGCGAATGCTGCGCCGCCGGTCGACTAGTTATTAATATTTATCATATTTTAAAGAACACGAAAGTTAATTTCAAATGTATTGAAATGCATGTTTATCTGTATATGTTTATATGTATTAGGTTTATCTGTATTAGGTTTATCTGTATTAGGTTTATCTGTATTAGGTTTATCTGTATTATGTTATCTGTATTAGGTTTATCTGTATGTTTATCTGTATTAGGTTTATCTGTATTATGTTTATCTGTATTATGTTTATCTGTATTATGTTTATCTGTATTAGGTTTATCTGTATTAGGTTTATCTGTATTAGGTTTATCTGTATTATGTTTATCTGTATTAGGTTTATCTGTATTAGGTTTATCTGTATTAGGTTTATCTGTATTAGGTTTATCTGTATTATGTTTATCTGTATTATGTTTATCTGTATTATGTTTATCTGTATTATGTTTATCTGTATTAGGTTTATCTGTATTAGGTTTATCTGTATTAGGTTTATCTGTATTAGGTTTATCTGTATTAGGTTTATCTGTATTAGGTTTATCTGTATTAGGTTTATCTGTATATGTTTATCTGTATTATGTTTATCTGTATTATGTTTATCTGTATTATGTTTATCTGTATTATGTTTATCTGTATATGTTTATCTGTATTAGGTTTATCTGTATAATGTTTATCTGTATTATGTTTATCTGCATATGTTTATCTGTATTATGTTTATCTGTATTATGTTCACAGTTTTCACTACTTTGTATTTACAATTGCCCGATGTATGTCGGCATTTTTTTTATTAGTTTCATTGACTATGACAGTGTACATATTTATTTAAATTATTTTTTCAGGTGACGCTTACTTACAGTTATTTGACTTCCTGTATTAAAAATATAAGTACCTATGTTTTGAAAGTGATTATAAATTCAGCCTTCCCGTTTTTATTGTATTTAATATATTGCTAAGACGTGGGATTGAACTAAAGAAAATAACTAACCGATTCTCACACCTCCTAATCTTGCTAGTCGTTAACTATCTTTAGCAATTCAGAGGACTTTCTTCGCAAGGCTAACATTAATCCAGTTGCTTTTTCATTGTTCGTACTCCAGTTGTTCACTTTAGCAGCCGCCTCAAATTGTCTTTTATAGACTGTCCACGAGACTGTACCATCAGAAAATACGTGGCTTGACTTTCCAAATTGCTTCGCGCGATTCTACATTTGTCTTTTTGCGTTGAACCTTGCCCAGCTCAATCTTGACTGCCTGGACCTCGTCGTTAAGGGCTTTAATTTTTTGCTCCATCTCTGCTGTAAGCTGTGACTTCACAGCGGCGATTTCCTCCCTTAACTTACTTCTGAATTCCTCCAGATCTGTTTTCAGACCAGTCGCCATTGCTCGCATTGACTCTTAACATTCTGCCGAGATCAGCCTTCCTTTCAAACTCGTAAGTGTCCATGTCAAACCCGTCTTCTTTCAAAGCATCTGTTAGACGACTAAAGAGAACTTCTTTAATTCCTGACGCTACGATGTCCCGCCTCTTTAACTTATTACGATTTCGTTAATCTGAAGCTCATGCAGGCATTTAGAAGTAGACATGTTGGTAAGTAGAGTAGGCCATATCCCACTTCTGACACCAATTGTTTTGACGTGGGATTGAACTAAAGAAAATAACTCAGATCGCTGGTATCTCTCTGATTGTAGAAGCACAATCCAGCTATGATTAATCAATATCCCAGGTAAAAAGAAATAATGTCACAATCTCCAAATCAAATTTACATATCCCGATTAACTAACACGATAGAAAACAATCCTCAATCCTCAGTCAAGAAATCCAAAATCATAACTTAAGTTTCTTAACACATTTACACACTAGTCAAGGTCATTTATGTCCAACAGCATAAAAAAAAACCTACTTCGTACGTGAAAAAAAATGGTTAGTCAGGGTTGTGACAGGGTTACAAAATATCATAGCCTAAAATTTTATCTTCTGAAACGAGATCTTCCCCTCACATTGGATTATTTTCATTATTTCATTAGAACGTCGTTCGATTTTTGAATCGCTGTTGATCATGTTGTTTGGGTACTTCAGATGTCTAGTCGGCGTTGACAGTAAGTTACACAATTACTCCCTTTTCATGACCATTATTTTAGTTTGGATTAGTCATGCAATTGAATTTGTAATAGATCTAGATTAACAATAATAAACCTTTTCGAATAGAAATATTTTTAGCGGCCCCTGAATGGGGAATAGCCGCTATTAGTTTTGAGTCGTCTGTCTATCCGTCCGTCCGTCTCGTTTAGATCTCGTAAACTAGAAAAGATATAAAAAAAAATCCGACATCATGATAGTTTAGACCTTTCAAAGTTCTGATGCAACGGCTACTTTTTTCTTTTCTGAAAGAAAAAAAAAATCATTTTTAAAATCAACTATGCAAGCAATTTTTTTATATAAAAAATATACCACTTTTACAACTATTCACTATTTATAGCAGGCATGTCAAACTCGGCGTTCGGGGGAGAATAACAGATGACAAGCTACTTGAATTAAAAAAATAGTATTTGTTAAACGGAACAACGAGAGTGAGTCTGCAGTGTAAGCCTGTCAAACTTAATTACAAGCCATAGCAAATTATTTAGTAAATGTGACTTTATGGAGTTATCGTTAAGCCAAAGTAATTAGTCTAGAAAAGGTGAAAGCATTCTAAGAAAAAGCATTAGGAACAATGTGGAAGATAGAATAAATGATATGTCAGTCAGATTGCGTGAACAATTAAGGAACAAAAAAGTTGATTTTGAATTCTTTTCATTGGATCTCGATGAGTCAACATATGGTCCTGTAACAGGAATTTTAGATACATGAGGAGCTATTGAGCTCTGTTCTATGCTTAACACCACAACAAGCGAGGATGTTTTTGAGAAATAGTAGGTGACTAGGTAATATTGCAGTATTATTTCACTTTGATAAAGCTAGCTAGTCTAATAACGGATAGCGCACCAACCATAAAATGAAATGGTTTTGATGCAAAGCTTCTTGCAAAAATAAGCTCATTTGATCATTTTTAGTGCATCATTCACCGAGAAACATTATGCGCACAGCAATTACAGTTCCAACATGTCATAAGACCGGTTTCAGTCGCTCTCAATTTTATTCGTGCCCGTGGTTAAAATCCTCTCCAATTTTTTTTTTTTGGATGACATACGACACGAATTTGATTGTGTTCCCTGCTACACAGAAGTCCACTGGCTCTCCTGTCATAAAGTATTGAAGGGATTTTTTGCACTACGTGAGGAAATTGCATTGTTTCTAAACATGAAAGGTGAACCTGTTGAACATTTTCAAACTGACAAATGGGTTCGGGATTTGGCATTTGCAGTTGATTTCACTGGTCAATTGTAAGACTTGAATTTGAAACTTCAAAGTAAAGACAAAATTGTCACAACTCCGTGCAATCATGTGAAGTACTTCCAAGCAAATTACGACTTTGAATAACCAAATACCGAGTCACATAGGTGTGACTGGCAACACTATTGCATACTCTTTGGCCCACCAGGGAGGGCAAATTCCACCCACTGAACAGGCTGTAAGTTTTCATCATGCTCTGGCTATAATTCAAAAAACAGAAATGGAAAAGTGGTTTGAGTGCTGGGACAAGCCCAAAAAGCCCGTGGAGTGCATAACAGGCCATTGTCCTGTTGGCTCATATTTCTTATGGCTATGGCCTAATTTCGATTCACGGTGCCCCCGCTGCGGGGAAGAAGAGGAAACCGTGCCTCATATTCTGTTTCACTGCCCCAGACTTGCTGATCTCCGTCTAGGCAGGTCTGGGAAACTAAAAATTCTAGACCTGTATGGCGATATTTATGCAATACGCAAGACAGCAGGGTTTCTGTCCAGGGTTTTGCAAGAGAGGATCTGGGCCTCTCAAGCCCTCACTCAAATGGAGTTTGATGTTGATGATGATAATGATTTCTTCCGCAACAGTCGCAAGCGAGATCATTTTTTCTAAATTTAACTTTTTTGTGTGAGACACGATAGACTTAGAAATACGAATTCATTCGAGCTTCAGTCACATAGCTGAGAAGATCTTTGACTGTTTAGTGTAGTTAAAAATAACGGCTGTAAGTTGTTATAGGTTTAGAATGGAATTAGTTTAATCGGGCATTTCCTTTTAGCGACGCGACTTTCAATAGCACTTTATTTGGACGGAAGCAGTTCTGGGATAGTAACGACAGTTGAAGACGCACTCTTTTAGCTTAAAGCAAGACGTGAAGTTTGTTAGTAATTGTTGACATTGGACTGTGCCCCCTATTTTGTCTATTAAAGTATATTTCAAGATGAAAAGTCTTATCAAGTCATTTTATAGACTTACTATAGAGTGAGTGTCGGCGAACCGCAAGCCTGATTGTGAGTGTATTACTAAATCTAATTTCTACATTTTACAACATCTAATACCAACGCCACAACAAAGTGAAACAAGAATAACTACATATGTGTAATCAGGGCCTGCTCCTTAAATCTTACAAATGTATGTTTTCACAGTTATCGGAATTTAGTGGCTGATTTTTCCTTTTTTTTTAAATTTTTAGGTGAGATTTTAATACTATACCATCACTGCCCCAGCGCAGCCAAGGGGGTTTGAGTTTAAAACCCCCCTGCCAGGAGGTATTTAAGTTAAATCCCCCTCTTCTATAAAACAAAACAAACAAAAAAATAATGCAGAGGAGAATCCCCAAATTTCAAGATCACAGTTAAGGAAGATTTTGATTTTAAAATTGTATTATAACTGAGTTAACTATCTGCGTGCGTCCAGCGTGTCAGAAGGTCATGCCCAGTGTGTGTGTTTCATGTCCAGTGTGTGTGTGTGTATAGTACTTTATCAGTGTTTTTCGAGACGTGCTGGTTTCATTCACAGTTTACTGATGTCTAATTGTGTCGAATAAAGCCATGTTATTAGTAGACTGGTATTTCTTGTTTCATTACAAAAACTCTCTCCGAAATTAACTGAGACTATCCAATCATCAGTCACTAGATTCTATGAGCGTGGCGAAGAGGTGTTTTGTGTTTAACCTCCCTCCCAGCGAAGGTTGCAATTAAAAACTTCTTCAATATAAAAAAAGCGAATTACACACTCAAAAATGAAGCCAAAAGATACCTCTTTAATGTAAAAAAAAGCGAATTAATCAAAATTCTTTGTGAACAGCCAAAGGGGTTTTGAGATAAAAAGCCCTTTCAGCGGGGTTTAAAGCCACAAAAAATACCTCTTCAATATAGAAAATGGCAGTTATTAAAAGTAACAAAAACTAAAACAAATTAATTCTACTTATCTTATTCATGGTAAACCAGTAACACAGACTCAAATTGCAAAATACCTAGGTGTTATAATAGATAAAAACCTGTCATGGAATCCCCATATTGATGAAACTATCAACAAAGTGTGAGCAGGTCAGGGTGGCGCTACTGAGTGAGGCCTTTTTTGGTGTTTGCTGCTCAACATTTATTCATTTTAAAAAAAAACAGTAGGCAGGTGGTAGCTCTACTGGGTGGGCCCAATCTGTGCACGTCGGTATGGTGACCAAGGGGCTATAGTAACCTAAGCAACCAGACAGCACAATTAAACTAGACTAGCTAAAGATAAAATAACCAACTAAAATTATAAAACAAACTTATATACACTTTATTTATACGAGAAAAAAAACAAATCAATAAAAATATATGTGCAAACGAAAATATACGTAAACAACTAAACCAAAACAACTAGATAAACAAAAACTAAACAACTAATCAACTCTACTTAATCTATACTATTACAACTACAATCACTATCCAACAAACCAAACCCAAATAAAACCACTAGTTACCCCGATTCACCATAATCCACCAAGATACCTTACAAGACAATAAACCACTAAAATAACTTACGAAACAATAACCACTGTAACTGACATTTTCTAATCTAAATCTCACAACTACTAGATCAACAGGGTAGAACTATACAACAGTTTGACAGCTATTTGCGGCAGCAATAAAGCAGCTATTTGCGGCAGCAATAAAGGCAGTTAGACAGCTTGACAGGAATTATAGCCTGCAATTACAAAATATAAGCAAACATAAAAAATATATAAAATAATCATTCTAATATTAATGGAAATACTTTTAGAAACTAAAGGTAATAAAACATTGTATAGAAAAGCAACAAGGAGATCATAGGGATGGCTCCTGGGGGAGGGGGGTGACGCTATCCAGATTAAAGGACCTTCCAGTTCCATCATAGACAATGGCTGGGTAATTAAGCCGGTGATGCACGGCACTAATCCGTTTACATCAAAACAATCTAACCATAATCAACCCTAATTAAAATATATCAAGTAAAAATAAAACAATTTCTCAACTTACAGGCAGTCCACACAGAGCACGTCCACACAGGAACAACACTAAAAATAAATTTCTAGCTCACTGCTTGGTCACACAGACCAGCTAATCAAGCACTGACCAGCGGTCAACACCGGAAAAGGGACAAGACACGGCAGCATCCGTTCTATTTATAGAGCCAGGTCATGACTCGTCTACACTAACTTTAAAGTTAAAGAGCTGGCGGGAGACAGGCATGCACTCAGCACTAGCCTAGATTGTGTACAAAAATTAAAATACAGATATAAATAGATAAAAAATTAGATCTAGGAGCGCCAGCTCACAAAAGCATTAGGGTTTATTAAAAGAAATAGAGCAGTGAGATTCATGACAAACGAATATTCACATTTGACTAGAGTAACACCTTTAGTAAAAAGAAGACTTTAAAGTAAAGTAGCAATTATACGTAAAACACTGAACCATAGTCTTCAAATACAAAACAAAATTTAATAAAATACTCTGAAAGACACAAAGATAAAGGCCCATTCTTCGTACCATATGCTAGGACAAATTTGTACAAATGCTCCTTCTTCCCTAGCGCTATTAGAGCATGGAATGGGTTGCCTGAACTAGCCAGGAAAACCAGTGACTTGGCAGAATTTAGGTAATTGGTTAACATGCATGACTAAATGCATGACGCGTAGGACGTAATAATCTTTTTTTAAGTAACGTCTGTATTATATAAGACTAGACATATGTTACCCGCGAACCGAGCGTCTTTATTTGCGCATTACTGTCGATATAGTCACTGAGAGTGTTTTGTAAAAATTAAACGAAATAATAATGTAATAAGTAAAGCGAATGTGCCAATGTAAAAATAGTGTAAATGAAGCTATCAAATCAAAATAGCTAATAGGCTTCAATCCATTTTTTCAAATTAAAACATTTGCTTGTAGGCCTACATATATTTGATTAAAATTTGAGATGAATAGACTTAATTTTGTATGTTCATGTGTTAAAGTATAAAGTAGATCTTGAGGTAGACATAGATCTAAATCTACACTAATCTAGAGTTAAAAATTGGCTTTTATAGAGTTAATTCTGTGTTGCGCATGCGTGACCTTTTTTCATGAATGATTATATGGCCTGTCTCAACACGGCTACGCAGCTTTAGCACACAGCTAACGAATGTATTAAAAATGGTTTAGAAAAACAAATTTGAATGTTAATTTGATTAAAATATGAAATGAATGGACAATAATTAGTATGTTTATGTGTTAAAGCATAAAACTATCTTTGCGAAAAGAAATTTTATCATCTTAGAGTTCAATGAGGGTTTTAGACCTAGGCCTAGGAATAGACTTAGTAGAGAGATGTGTAAATGTGTAACCATTTGCTAATGTCTAATGAAAGAATGTTCGCCAGGAAATCTGTAGTCACAGATATAACGAACTAATTAATGCAAAAATGCTTTTGAAAAACAAAATTGAAGGTTAATTTTATTATATAATGAAATCAATGGATCTTCTTTTGTATTTTCATGTGTCAAAGTAAAAAACTATCTGCGCAAAGTGTTTTTTTAAAATTAGATCTAGGTCTAAATCCTTTCGATCTTTTCTGATGTCAACATTGTAGACATGGCCTAGATCCATAAAATACTATAGCTGTAATAGAGTCGGACAACTTTATTTTTTTTAGGGTCTTAAGTTTGTTTTAGGGCTACAATACAAACACTAAGGTCTAAGTTGGTACCCAAGAAACTTTCCTGCCAAGTTTTATCCAGATTGGTCAAGCGGTTTTGATGTCTATAAGTAACATACATACACCTCACATTCTACTTTATAGTATAGATATAAATAGTAGAGATGTAGTATATATAGTATAGATAAGAAGTCTACGGATGAAACATTTCTTTGCAATTTTAGGACAATGTTTTCATGTCTATTAAAGGGTTTCAATTTGTTTCAAAATTCATGCTTTACCCTGGAACCTAAAGATGTTACAACATTTGGCGGAGCTAATGCTATAAAATTTCGAACTAAAGCCAAGACGAATACCGAGCTTGAAAACTGCACAGCTTAAGTGTACAAAGATTTCATACAGGAGAAGCATTTTTCTTAACAATGCTTCTCATTTACGGGGGAGGGGGAGAAGGCCTTTCGATCATACGATCTGATCAGTAGGGAAGCAATACATAAATCTCATTGGTGAATATAATGACCGAGTCCATTGCACTGGCGGGAATGGAAGAAAGCTCTAACAAATATGTCACTGCTCACAAATATATTTCCTCAAGAGCATTGTGGATACCTGCACTTGATGAAGTAGGAATATGGGAGGTCTTATCTTCGGCCTCACCTCTAACCCAAGTATCTTGGGAAACCAGCCATTAGTAATAGGGATATAAAAATGCATATCTGCTTTGATCTTACCAAGACATAACGGTTAGTTCGGAGAAGCAGATGTGGGCAATCTTTCCTGTGCCTAGATTTCTAAGTTTCGTTGACAATTAAAAAGAACTTCAGTGTTAAACGTCTTTACCTACCTGTTAATCAAGTAGCACTTCAAAGACTTTCTTCAAAACAAAATATGGACCAATTATTTCAAGCAAAAGCTGCCACGTCTCGACCCGAGCAACGGTTTTAATAGACTGTAAGGTCTTTCTGGAATCTTAAAATATCCATGTATCTATTTATTTATATATCATTTTTCGACAAATAAATAGTCGGCTCCGGCACATATTAGAGAAGAAAATGATATAAACTTACTAAAACTACTGTAAATTACGATAAAATTTATATGCTTTGGTTCGTCCAAGAAAACATTCCAAAGTACTGTAGTCTTTTTGCCTTGAGCTTTAATGCATCGGGACTGATTTGTATCTCCATCATTAAGAACATAACTGGAATGCTCATAATCTTCATCTGTTGCATTGACATATTGATGTAATAAGAGATTCATTCCTGCAAATATATCAAGGGCAGACAACTAAAAAGTACTGTTGAAATAATATATAAACACTAAACCATAAATTTAAAATAGAAAATTTCAAGTCATCTCAACTTTCCCTTGACTTTCGTCGTAGGGGTATGTTGACATTTCGCGTAACAAAATCCCACCACTTTTCCCGGTCAGTAGCTGTTCTTAGCAGGATATCAAGAGAGAGACCGGCGTACCATACGCCGCTATTTTGCAGGGTCGGCCTTAGGCCAATGCAACCTATGCGACCGCAGTGGGCTCCGCACTTTTAAAGGACCCGCGCTAATTCAAGGTGTATAAATTATTGAATTAAACCATCTCATAACTTAAAACAGATTTCCCGCGCCCTCCTGTCGATTTACCAGGAGCTCCTGGAAATCTCCCGAAATTGCAAAAGATACAAAAAAGTCCTTAAAATATATAGATATATAGACAAAAATTGTCATTTTGGGGTGTCATTCAAAATGAAAAACGCCAATCCTACGCGAGATAAATAAAAACGGCATTATGCATTAGCAGTAATTGTGTAATCTGGTGAAAGAAGCTTCTCTCGCCTCAAACTAATGAAGAATTATTTGAGGTAAACAATTCTCAAAGATAGATTGAAACATTTGGTAATTCTTGCTATTGAGCGTGATCTATGAAGGAAACAGAATTATTATGTGTGATATGCTGTATGACTTTGCTGCACGCAAGGCTCGTAAAGTAATTCTGTACGTAGTAAAGAATGAATAAAATTCATAGACGAATTTATTTTATAGTACAAACTCTTAAATTTCACGTATTATCCACTTCCTTACCGAAATTTGGCCCCGCGAAATTCGTTTCGCATAGGGCCCCACAATGGTCCGGCCCTGCTATTTAGTAACGGGTGAATATACATAGTAGATTACTTGTTTTCTTTCCATGACTTCTTGGTCACAAGTCCGGCGCTGCTATTTAGCGTTTGCAAAATCTTTGTTTGTAAAATGTTTTACATGTTTCGAATGTTCCTTCAGAGTTTAAGGACAAAGGGGGATGGGAGCGGGCAGGGTTTGATAAATCCCCCTCTTGTTTTTTGTGGGGTGACTATCCGCAGAAATTGATCTTTCCCTTACTTCTTCTTCTCGTCCTAACTCTTGAGCGACGAAGAGAATTTTTCTTTGGCCGACACTTTCTTCGTGCTCTCTCCACTGTACCTTGATAAATGTGCGTCAAGTCTTACACTACGACAATAGCAGCCCAGCTTTCGTCTCTTCACAGTATTCAGGAGTTCGTCCTATGTGCCAGCCAGAACGTGACTTGTGACAATACAAACTTATTTATCTAATGCCCATCATTTTCCTGTAGCATTTACATTCAAAGGCTTGATTTTTTCGTTCAGCCTCGGCGTTCACTGTCTGACACAAACATATAGGAGTACAGAGACCACTAGGGAAGAATGCAGTTTTAGTAGCATAATTATTGCGTTAAAACCATAGCCCATAGACTATACTAGTGCATAGACATATATTCATTATACCTAGACTGGAAAACGGAATCAAAATAATATCCGATAAATGATCAGATTGCAAACTTATATATATTATCTTTAAACCTCGGGGAAATAGAAATAATGTTCCAAAAGTCACACAATAAAACCTAATCAGCCCAACTAATCATATAAATAAACACCCTTTTAAGTGGTAAACAATTCACACATCTAGGAAGCATAACGTCAAATGAAAGTTCATAGCCCGAATATACAAAGATGCTCGGACTATCAAAACTTTTCGAGAGAGATATCAGTAAGGCAATACTACATGAGATCCTAGTTAGGAAAAGAAACTCTAGCATCACCGGCTATAGTGCGCGGACTGCCTGGGTGTAATTATCTATGTACTCAATAAATTGGTCGTTCTGTAAGTCCCCGGTTCACGAGTGCACAGGCGTACTGACATTATCACCCTAGTAATCCATTTAGGTTACAAATGTATACTAACCCACCAGGTACTAAAAGCTCACTCTTTTAAAAGTAAACATTAAGAAACTGGAACAGACACAAAATAGAGCAGTGAGATTCATAACAAACAAATATTCACATTTGACAAGAGTAACACCTTTAGTAAAATCACTAAATATAGAAAGCCTTCAGGACAGAAGACTCAAAAGTAAAGTAGCAATTTTACATACAACACTGAACCATAATCTTCAAATACAAAAACAAAATTTAATAAAAATATTTCAGAAAGACACAAAGTTAAAGGCACATTCCTCGTTCCATATGATAGGACAAATTTTTACAAATACTCCTTCTTCCCTAGTGTTATTAGGGCATGGAATGGTTTGCCTGAGCTAGCCAGGAAAACCGGTGACTTGGCAGAATTTAAGTCATTGGTTAATATGCATGACTAAATGCATGACGCGTGGACGTAATCATCTTCTTTTTTGAAGTAACGTCTGTATTATATAAGATAAGATAAGATAAACCTTTATCAACATAGGAAGCGATCATACACCCATCCTCATAAAAATAGCTCTATAAGAGGCCGGGATGTAGCCCTAAAAGTACTGAGAAAATGAAACTATGACAACGACAACTGGCCAGCCTACGGTGAGGAGGGTCGATGCTGCTCTGTCAAATATAGCGTGGAGAAGGAAGTCGTCGACACTACATGCGGTGAAATAACTGCGGCTGTGACAAGGTTATCATTGAACTTTTCAGAGCAAAGTCAGTGACACACTCCTAGAATTGATGCTATCAATGTCGAATCCTTAAGAAAGGTAAAGGCAAAGACGCGACTAGCGTGGAGTCCCACACTCCAATTCCTCTGACTTTTGCCATTAAAGGAAGACTCAACGAGCCTTGTCTTGCACTCTTTGAAAGACACAACAAAATGGGTTGCACCGCCTTGTCTTGCACTCCTTTCATAGTCTATCTGAACAATTTCCCACCTTACTACTATGTCGCAACCTGCAGATGTAGATGATAATAATCCTCTTGTCAACTGGGAAGCGTGCTGATGTGCTTTAAGCTGCGATCCAAAAAGACCCCCATAAAATCTCCTTTAATGAGAGAAATGACATATTCCGATAAATGGTCACAAATCAAACGTATCCCTGTACAGCTTTGGGATCGAAACTTTTTTTCAGCTGAAACTTGGTGAACTGCGTCTCCAATGCGAAAATAAGCCCAAATATCTAGGGGTAACGTAAATGTTCCTGCTGTAAATAAAACATCGTTTGACGCAAATGAATTAATCTAAACCACTACATATTGACATACAACGCTTTAGATGCCAACTAACAGCCACTATATATCAAGATAAGATAAGATAAGATAATTTTATTGATCCAATCAAATGGAAATTCTTTACAAAAACAATATGGATGAAAAATTCGAACAACATTCACTCACGAAACACATACACATTCACAACCAACGCTTTATGAGTTTGACTTCTATGTACTTCTTAATGACGACATCTGATCTTGTAACACTCTGACCGATAGTGGGATAAAAGAGCTTTTGTGATATTAAAGTGTGACAGTTAGTTCGTATATTACACTAATGTCAAATAAAAAAAAATCTTTTGGAAAGAAATCCGAAAATGTCATCCAGTGCGATTAGCAGAACTCACATATAGCATGTCATTACCATTCAGGAATCTGACTTATTATAGGCCTATAGTCATAAAATAAGCAAAACCTTTATAATTAAAAAAAACGGTGTTAGAATTCATACTATACATACAATATTATGGTAGAGTGAAATAAACATTGTTATAAAAGCTACGTGCTTATTAAATTATCGTCAAATGATATCTCGCGCCAAAACGTCCCGTCGCCAAAACGGCTCGCGCCAAAACGTCCCGTCGCCAAAACGGCGTCGCCAAAACGTCACGTACCGGACAGTACACCGCACCGTACAGAACCACACAGTTGAACCAAATCGTCTGTATTGAACCGGAATGTAGAGAACCGGACTTTACTTCGCCATCTGACTGTAACTCCTCCGATCTTTATATAGGGTCCCTACTGGCCTTCTGGAAACCGACGGAACGTCGCTCGACCATTCTGGTTAACCACACGACCTGTGTTTATCACCACGTGCCTGGCCTTGGTAGCATTCACTCTAGATGTTTCTTGTTCGTAGTTGACAGTATCGGCTCGTCACGGTTGACTGCTCGTCTAGCGTTTGCCTGGGGCGGTT
This sequence comes from Biomphalaria pfeifferi, assembly GCA_030265305.1. Classification (NCBI taxonomy): domain Eukaryota; kingdom Metazoa; phylum Mollusca; class Gastropoda; family Planorbidae; genus Biomphalaria; species Biomphalaria pfeifferi. The sequence continues at coordinate 2,885,975 of JASAOG010000065.1, forward strand.
TGCTTCGGCTGACTATAAACAAACTACTACCCACATCTGTGTCAGCACTAGTTTTTTTACAGTATGTTATTTAAAAGTTTGCTAAATTTTCAGTAAGTATTTCAAAAACATGTAGGTATTCGGATCATGCTCGGCCGGTTATTATATTTTACTATCTGGCCGGATATTAAAAAGTACTATCAGGTGCTATACCGTGGACTATTATTCATTCGTTAGTTCGACCCAATAACATAACATATCTTTTTAAGCACGATATAAAATATTTTTGAGTTTAACTTTCAATAGCACCGCATGGTGCGTTACTTAATTTTAAAGACACTATACAAGAAAAAAAACTTGAAAATTTTTTTTTTTAAACTTTGATAATAATAATAAGAAGAAAAAACTTTGCTCAAGCCCCGGGTATCGAGCTTCAGCTGTATGTCCTAACAACGTTAGCAAGTTAGCTAAAGCTACAACTGCGTAAATGTAATTTATTGGTACTTTCATTATAGACATCTAGAACCACTAGCGGATCCAGAACTTTGGAGTGGGGGGGGGGGGGGGGGGGGCGATTTTTTTCCAAACCCTAACCCTAAGGCCCTAACCCTATGCATAAACGTGCGTACAGCACACACATAAATAAATATATATATATATGTATATATATATATATATATATATATATATATATAAGAATAAAAAACGCAGCATTTCTCAACCTTCTGCAGCGCTAGAGGTTCCCTAGTGGGTTTCGGGGTAAAGCCCCGACGCCAAAAGCGTTTTCTTGCTTTTTTGACTGCAGAAACTTTCACCCCACTGACATCTACAGCTCGTTAATCATCAGTGGGGTTCGGGATGAAGCCCCGATGCCAAAGTGTTTTCTTGCTTTTTTTCCAGCAGAAACGTATTCTCCTGACATCTACAGCTCGTTAATCATCAATGGGGTTCGGGATGAAGCCCCGACGCCAAAAGCGTTTTCTTGCATTCTTCACTGCAGAAACGCATTCTCCTGACATATACAGCTTATTATTCATAAAAAGAATTCGGGGCGAAACCCCGATGCCAAAAGCGTTTTCTTGCATTCTTCAATGCAGAAACGCATTCTCCTGACATCTACAGCTCATCATTTATCAATAGAGTTCGGGGCGAAGGCCCGTCGCCAAAAGCGCTTTTTTGCATTCTTCACTGCAGAAAAGCATTCTCCTGACATATACAGCTTATTATTCATAAAAAGAATTCAGTTCGCACCGTTGTCAAAAGCTTTTTTTGCATTTTTCACTGCAGAAACGCATTCTCCAGACAACTACAGCTCATTATTCATCTGTGGGGTTCCGACGCCAAAAAGGTTTTCTTGCATACTTCACAGAAGAAACGCATTCTCATCACCAAAAGCTCATTTTTCATACTATTAAAAAAGGACCTTTCGAATAATGTTGCACTTGAAAAATATTCTAATATGAATTTATAGGCCCTTAATACATTGCAAATAAAACCGATTTGTTCCTTGAGAAGATAAGATACCCCACTTATATAGATTTTGGCTTTGAGGATCGCCGCTGAAAAAAGAATTATTCGATAAATAATATTCAATAAAATTGAAGTATAAATTGTGAGTTATAGTCCCAAATTTATTTAACTAGAAAAATTTCAGATTGAGAAAGGTTGGAAAAAGGCGACTATGAAAAGATTATTTGGGTTTAGAACTCATCTCAATCATGACTCTTATACTGAAAAATTTCGTTTGAATTCTAACTTTCTTAAAATAATTATGATAAATTCATGTGAAATTACATAAAACTATGTCTGGAAATGGGAGGGGCTGTAGAGTGAAAACGATTAATCCTCGCTCCTTTAATAATTTCTGCTAAAGATTGCATTTGGCATTAAAGAATAGGGGTGGGGCGACTTAACTAATTTTGTTCAGAAACTATGATTCTCCATAAAAATAGGACCGCTCCCCCCACTTAGAGGGCTAGAGTGGGAGGGCAATACATGCAATCACCCCCCCCCCCCAACCCCACCGAATCGGCCAAGATACCAGAAGGGGATTGACATAATATAAAATTTATATATTAATTGAATTAATTTTGTTCACAAACTATGATTTCTCCATAAAAGTAGGACCGCTTCCCCCCACTCAAAGGGTTTAGGTGGGAAGGGCAGCAGAGGTATTCGCCCCCTCCCCCCTAATTGGCAAACAGGGAATGACATAATATAAAGATTGGTTAAAATATCAATAACACGTTTTAATCATATAAATATTTAATTGTTTCTGTTAGCAAGCTGTGATTTCTACAAATACATTGGACCGCCCCCCCAACTCGAAAGTGTATGGGGGGAAGGCGGGATTGATACCATCGCCCCCTCCCGACCCCACCAATTGGCCAACATACTAGAGGGGGGGGCGAAATAATCTAAAAATAGGTTGAAATATAAATAATTAGTATATATTTTTAACATAAGTAATAAATTCATATAGAAATTGTGTGAATTCTATACTAAAATACGTCCGCCCCCCCCCCTTAGGGGGGGGGGGGGTCGGCCGAGAGGTGGGGGGGGGGGGGGCGATTGCCCCTACCGCCCCCCCCCCCCCTGGATCCGCCAGTGTCTAGAACTAGCTGTAGATAATCTTAACTTCTGATTTAGGACTCTGAAGATCTATTCTACATCTAAACTTACTTCAGGGTTAGATTTACGTAACAATATATGCCCAACTTAAACAATCTATCAATGAAGTGAAAGCAACATTAAATTTAATCAACAGCTCAGTTATATATATAAAAGGCCTATCTTCTAGACCTGTGACTGTTAGCTGAAGAAAATCTAAATCGACCACCGATGGACAATGGTTATGCCTGCGTAATCCTAATATTAGTGAGGAATACAGTATTTCCCGTGGCTACCCAGCCCCAGCTGTGACCTACATATTTTGCCAAAGTTGATGCCATTGTGGATACCCCATTTTAATACTATGAATGATATTCACAAGTCATGGTTTAATAAGGTGAACACTTTAAAACTTTAGTTAACCAGAGTTAAGGGCAGATAGTTGGTGATAGTTGATAGAGTTTTTACTTTATTCGCCAAGTGTTCTATAAAGGATTACTACTGATTATTCTTGAATTGTGTATCATATTCCCTATGTGGTGTTATTGTATGTATTAAACGAATTACTTGTGTCTGCTACACAAGGAGTTATTTCCTCATTTGCAAGTGAAGTATGATCGCATGAAGTGTTAATCTTAACATTCATAATTAGAAACCCAATGTCACCGCGCCTACATCCATAAACCGCACAAGAAATATTATAGTGTCAGAAAATAATACGGTGACAAACATGTTTTCTATACGGCTTTGTAAAAAAGAATCGAAGTTACTGTTCCTTTAGTATAGTTCCATGTTCACACTACACAATGACAATGGAACGTAGTTACACTAGTTTTGAAAGATTGACCAAATCAAGCAAGGCAGGAAATGAAACTGTAAAGAAGGAAAGATGATGACATAATTCTAAAGTATCGCTTACCTGCATTGATATAAACAGAGCATAGCGAAGGTTCAGACTCCCAATAGACATAGAGTTCACTAACTGTACAATTGATGTCACAAGCCACGTCAATGGTAGTATGGTCAATACGAAAAACCTTCAAGAGGGCACATTTTTTTAATCTATTGGAAAGGCTTTCAAGGTAATAAAGACGAACAAGATCCTGGGACTCTGAAACAAAATCGATGTCAGATCCAATGTTCCTTTTGTTTCTATTGTATTGTGTATGAACTGACTTTTTCTGCTCACAGGAAGCCTGTCAAATGCCCTAGTCACTGCATAGTTCTTGGACCCTGATTTTCCTTACACACTCTCTCTTTATCCATACTATCCCCACTGGACACTTTGCCTTCTGCTTTGGTCCTTCCCTTCATTAATCTAGTCCCTATCAGCCGCTATATCGACCTCCGAAATAGAAAAAAATATTGCCTCATTTAAGTAGCGGGGAAATCATGGAATTATAGAAGTTAATGAGGCAATATTTTTCTTATATTCTATATTTCTATTTTTCTATTTGTAAATATTTTATCTACATTCTTTATTTGCATTTAGATATCATCTAGATTAGATTTAATTATATGTAGAAAAATAGTGCTAGATCTATAAGGCATAAACTGAAAACGACATTAAATATTCTACATAATCATCTAGATATGGAAATATAGATCTACCTGGGTACTTTTACAAAATATTTAAATTGATATACTGCAACAATAATGATCTAGTTATGAAGAACACTATGTAAGGATTACAAAGACACCAAGATTTTCTTTCTATTCATATAGCCTAAAAGAAAAGTTAAGGCGTTTCATGTCTTCGAAACTGGACTCATGAAAATGTCTGAAAAACTGTGATCGAAATTATTGGTATAACTTTTCATAACTGTGTAACCATGATAGATATCAGCTTGAAATGTGAAACAATTATATTGGATTATATGCTTTTTCAATTAATTGCACTACGTCGCATACATACTAAATTTTTGGTGAAATAAGACAATGTAGAAAATGACAAGATTAGCTTTGTAAAAAAAAAAAAAAAAAAAAAAGAAATAGATAATTATAATCACAATTTATATAATGAGGTGTGTGGTCATATTGGAAAAGCGCTTCATTACAATCATCAAGGGTGCTTCTCAGTTTTTGGGTCTCGAATTAGATAGCTGATCCTAGCGAGAAATTGGTGTTTTTTGGCGGCCCCCGAAAGGGGAAAAGACGCTATTAGTTTTGTGTGGCCCGTCTGTCCTCGTTACGTCCGTCCCGTTTAGATCTTAGAAACTAGAGGAGAAAATAAAAATCGGCCATCATGCTATTTTAGATCATTCAAAGTTCTGATGCAACGACTAATTTTTTATTTTCGGAAAGTGAACCATCTAATTTTTAAAATTATATATGAAAGCAGATTTTTCAAAATTACATCACTTTGAAATGAAAAACTTCAGGGGAAGTAAGTCTTTTAAAAAGGTCACAGGGTTCTTCATTAATAAATCAAGCTTCATTCATAGATTCGCGCATTAGTACAAAAAATGTGCATCTAAGGTCACAATGGAAAAAGTCTCAATGGATCATTATAAAATAGATTTTCTATTTATTAACTAACTCATGGAATAGAATACTGATTCAAATAGTGTTTTTAAAAAGAATTTAAATATGAACTTTGTATCAATTGTAAGTTTAAAAAAAAACGAACTACTTTTATAGCACGCAGTTTTCACATATCCTCATGACCTCAATTAAGCTATACACTTAACAATCTAGATTAAAATAAATAGAAGCAAAATATAGATCTAGGTTTAGATTTAATTGTATTAAACAATTTGAACAAAATTTACATTTATAATACATTAAGAAAATAGTTTATCTTCTAATAGCTTAGGGGTACAGATGTATTTATTATGTAAGCAGTAGTATCACATCAAGAAGTGAATCTGATGCGAACAGCATAAGTGCACTAAAACCCAGTAGTCGGACTAATAATCCTGATCATAATATTGACCTAGATCTAGCTCTAGTAGATCTAGATTCTATTTCTAGATTTCTAGATCTAGTCTATCTTCTAGTCTATATAAGGCTATATATTTATTTCTGGATCTTTATCTAGAGTCTATTTAGTCTAGATCTAAACATAGTCTAGATCTAGCTATTAGACCTAGTCTAGATTCTATATCGAGATCTAGGACGACAACGGTAGACACCATTTTTGGGGTGATAACAAAGTTTGAAAAATTATAACTTGGCAAAAGCAACCACACTGGAAAAGATATTAATAAAATCTCGAGATATATCTTGGAGCAGTGGCGTCACTAGTGGGAGGTGGTGCGAGGACTGCGGTCTGCACCGGTCGACACCATTTTAGGGATGACAACAAAGTTGGAAAAATTATAACTTGGCAAAAGCAGACACATTGAAAAAGATAATAATAAAATCTCGAGATATATCTTGGAGCAGTGGCGTCACTAGGGGGAGGGGGGTGCAAGGGGTGCATGCCCCACCAGTCGACACTATTTTAAGGGTGACAACCAACTTGGAAAAATTATAACTTGGTAAAAGCAGATTCAAGGAAAAGATATTAATAAAATCTCTAGATACATGCCAAAATATGCCTTGACACATCTAGATGTTAGTGTAAGTGTAAATGATACAGCACAACGTTATACCTTTTAAAGTATAACAAAAGAAAAGTCTGTCTCTTTACGAAGAGAATTAGATGAATTACAGAAATGGGAATCAAATTGGAGCATGTCTTTCCACCCAGAAAAATGTCAGTTGTTAAGAGTAACAAAAAAACTAAAACAAATTAATTCCACTTATCTTATTCATGGCAAACTAGTAACACAGACTAAAAATGCAAAATACCTAGGTGTTATAATAAATGAAAAACTGTCATGGAATCCACATATTGATGAAACTATAAAAAAATAAAACAAAGCATTAGGGTTTATTAAAAGAAATTTCTATAAATCAAATATGAACGTAAAACTAAAATTTTATTTAACTTTGGTTAGGCCAATAATAGAATATGCATCCTCCGTTTGGGACCCCGCAACTCAAGATAACATTAAGAAACTGGAACAGACACAAAATAGAGCAGTGAGAATCATAACAAACAAATATTCACACTTAACTAGAGTAACACCTTTAGTAAAATCTCTAAATTTAGAAAGCCTTCAGGACAGAAGACTCAAAAGTAAAGTAGCAATTATACATAAAACACTGAACCATAATCTTCAAATACAAAAACAAAATTTAATAAAATACTCTGAAAGACACAAAGATAAAGGCACATTCCTCATCCCATATGCTAGGAACAATTTGTACAAATACTCCTTCTTCCCTAGTGCTATTAGAGCATGGAATGGGTTGCCTCAGCTAGCCAGGAAAACCAGTTATTTGGCAGAATTGAAGTCATTGGTTAATATGCATGACTAAATGCATGACGCGTAGGACGTAATCATCTTCTTTTTTGAAGTAACGTTTGTATTACATAAGATAAGATATAATTTTAATGAAATATTATTGTAAAATTTGCAATAACATTTAAATAAATGTAATAAACATTGGAATTTTACATTTGATTAAAAATCATTAAAAGTAGTTAATTACCTTACTGTATTGGTTCAACAACGACAACAACAAAAACAAGCAGTAATGTTTATTGGAACATATTTCAAGAAAGTTGATGGGGAAGGGTGACACCCTGAGCTAACGCACTAGGTGCCACCGACACTGTATCGGGAGGTTTCCATGCTGATCTTAGGTGATCACTTAACGCTACTCTACTTATTCCAGAAGAGTTAGAAATGTCTTATCAAAGACGACGTGTTGCACTGTTTGCTTTTATGTGAAAAATAACGCCAAATTTTTTAAATTTCTTTAAACGATCAAAACAAGAATATGACTTGAATATATTTCTCGTCCATTTGTAAATTTGATGGGGGCCGTCTCAAAGTTTGTGTGATAACACAAACTCTCTTTGTAATCTTGTCATTTTCTAAAATCGTTTAGTTTATAAAATTAATTATGCAAGCGATTTTTAAATAAAAATACACGAATTTTAAAACAATACTGTTATTATCCCACCATGCACACCGCCATCCAAGATAGTGCGCACTATTAGTGACTAGACTAGGAAGGATGTTGACATTAGAGAGAAGAGAACGATTTCCGCCCAAATCTAGAGCCGATATAAAGATGCTGCGCTCAAGGCAGATGTCCTATATGTTTGTCATATCTCCATGTAAATAAATATCCATGTCTCATTAAGTTGCCTCCCATCAGTTATTACAATACATAAATGTAAGGGAGATAATGTTTTAAAATGTTAACAAAGAAAGGCAATATTTTTTTTTTGTCTTTTAAGTATCACTAGGTCAAATATGTGTGAGCTTGCGCTCCCAGAGCTTTTTTAAATGTATTTTATTTTTATAGGCTAGTGCCAAATTTATTATTTGTACTTGCGCCTATAGTTGTTATATGGGTTAGTGCGGGATAGTATATATTGCTATGTAAATGCTGTCTTAAAACAGTTAAGTGGACAGTTGACCAGTGTACGGTCAGTACAGCATTTCTGTCTGTGTGACGAGAGTTCTTGGTGATCTTAAATGCTAGTAATTGTTTTCAATATTTTTATTCCTGTACCTGGGACGGCCTGTAAGTGTAGAAATATTTTATATAATCTTTCACTAGATCTATGTAACACTGTGTGTAAATATGCTAGATGTATTTAGTTTTATTTTCTAGTTGGCAGCTTTTGTTTTGAGCAAGTTGAATAAAGATGGCGGCGCCCATTAGTCCCGCTATGAGTGTTCTAGATCTAATAGAATATATGATTTTGTATTTATAGTTTTGCATTTATGCATTGCAGGCTATTATTACTGCTGAATATAACTGCTGAAATACATGCTGCTTTATCTAATATTGCTGCTATTACTCTGCTGCATTTATTACTGCTGTTGTTATTGCTGCTGGAGATCTAGGCTATGTAGTGTTATTTTGTTTCTGTACTGTAGTGTTGCCTTAGTCGCTTAGACTTAGTGGCTTAGTCTGTCCTTAGTGAATAGTAAGGTACTAAGGTGTTCTTGTTTTAGTGTTAGTGTAGATCTAGGTCTAGTGTAGTAGTTGTGATTTAGTTAGATAGTTAATTTGATCAGTTTGTTTTAGATAGTTGGTTTGGTTAGTTTGTTGGTGTTTGTAGTGGCGTAGATTGAGAGGGTGTTAGTTAGTGGTTGGATTAGTTTACTATTAGTTGTTGGGGTTTTAGTGTATATATTATATTTTATTATTGATTTATTTTTGTATATGTAAATAAAGTTTCATTTTTAGTATTTAATTTCAAGTTTCGTTGGTGCTTTCATTTAGTTTAGGTTATTTAGTATGTCTGGTTACTTAGGCGACGCTAGCCCCTTGGTCATAGACTGAGATGTCATAGTTGAAACCCACCCAGTAGCGCTAACATCTGCCTACTGTTATAAAATTTAATGTTGAGCAGAGAATAGGTCCACTCAGCGACTCCTGACCTGCTCATATATGTATTTAAAAATGTACGAGAAATGTTCACAACAAATATAAATATTAGTTAACTGTGTTTTTTCTCGCCAATTAGCTGCTAAAGTTAAAAGAAAACATTTATGTTTGTTTATAAAGGCTAAGAATGCTTTTTGTATGTAAATATCACGCACATTTGTTAAAAATAGACTTCATGTCCAGGGACCTTTGTGCAGTAGCGTGACAGCTAAGACGCAGTACAAAACTAGCTCCCTCAAATATTTTTAAATAATCAGATTTTATTTATCTTTTGTTTAGTGCCTCCATCAGGATAAAAGCCGCTTATTTTTGTGCGTTTTGTCTGTTGGTCGATCTGTCTGTCGCGTTTAGATAAAAAAAAACACTAAAAGCTATTTAAAATCTGATGTAAACTTTAATGTTTCTTCCGAAACATTGCAATAGTTTTAAGTATCTATAATAGATTGTTCTGGATGTTTTTTGTAAAAAAACAAACCAATGCCAACGAATGTTTGTTTGCTCTTCTAGCTTAGATTACATTTAGTTTCCGTGCTTAAACGTTTCAAAAACTCATGATCAATAATATGTTGTTTAGGTTTCTTACAATAATAGCATATAATTGCTAATTAAAAAGGTCTATATTGACTTTTATTTCATTCACTAAAAAGTTGTTCCGGATATTATTTTATAAAAATAAATTACATCAAATGATTGTTTGACATCACATAATTCACATACATTACACTTATATTCTTGGAAAATACGTCACTATAGTTTAATTATAGAAATCAAATTGTTCCATATTTTCAACTTAAAACAAATTTATTTCAAGTTACTTTTATTTTTTCAAAAAATAGGCTTATCCACAATAGGTTATTCAGAATTTTTAAAAAAAGAAAGTAATTTCCTAGAAATACGTATTGAAAATCACTTTTCAGACTTATTTTACTTTTAATTTTCTTGCTAAAACATAACAGAAGTTTTTTTTATCAGTATCAAATGTTCCTGTTCTTGTTTTGAATAAAAAATTGGTCTACATTACTTTCATTTTTTTACAAATCGTCGCCAAAATGGTTCCGAATTTTTTAAAACTAAAACTCTACTAACGCCAAATATACGTTTGAATTCACCTTCTAATAAATAAAATAAATAATTTTCTTGGCAACACGTCGAAAAATTTCATTTACGAAAATCGGTTATTCTGGATTTTTTAAATGAAAAACATTTTAACTCTATTTCAAATCGCACTTCTATCATACACTACATTTAATTTTCTAGCTAAAATGTTACAAAATCCTATTTGACTTGTACTTTGCGAACCCGAAGGAATGTCGCTCGACCATTCTGGTTGATCACATGAGGGCTGAGAGGGCGGTACTAGTAGCCCTGGAGCGTTATAAAAGGAGCGATCCAGGGCCCCCAACCCATTTGTTAGTCAGTCGGTGGAGAGAGAAAAACAGGATTCGACGGCAGTCATTCACGCACATAGCGACGAATTTGAGTGTGCAAGCTGGACTCTCCACCGACCGGGTACCAATCCGAAGGATAAGTACCTGCTCTCCATGGAGATGTCTGCAGAGTCACTTGACCTGTATGGGAGCTTGAAGGCACTACACCTAAGAGTTTCTCGCCAAGACTCTACGGGAGGACTGATCCTTCCAGCCTTGCCACCAATTAGAGTTCATCTCAGGTTGATTACATGAATACATTCGATTTGATTGAGTACTATTCACAACACAGATCCTTCCTGAACTTTCTTTTCTAATCGCCATGTACATTGACATTTAGAACTAAAAGAACACGAAAGCAATTTTTCGAATACTAGACAGATATTACCCGCTGCCCGCGGGTCTTAACTTGCGTATTGCTGATATAGTCACTGATTTAGTGCATTAGAAACGATTAAAGAAAATAATGATGTTATAAGTAAAGCGAACGCATGAATTCATGATTTAAAAAAAAAATACTATGAATGGAGCTTAAAATAGCTAATTGACCTTAATTCAATTTTTTATGAAAACATTGGCGAACGAATGTAGATCTATGTAAAAATGCTTTAGATAAACAAATTTGAATGTTAATTTGATTAAAATATGAAATGAATGAACTATAATTAGTATGTTAATGTGTTTAATTATATAACTGTCTTTGCTAAGAGAATTTCTATGAATCTATCATCTTAGAGCTGAAATAGTGTTTTAGACGTAGGAAAAGAGAGTTTCGTAATATTTCGGTCTGCGCATGCGTGACTATTTCTATTAGATTACGTGAATGAATAAAACTATTAGATTACGGCTTCACACCTCTAGCGGATGAAGGTATGAAAAATGCTTTAGAAAATCCAGTTTTAATTTAATTTGATCAAATATGAAATGAATGAACTATAAATTAGTATGTTCATGTGTTAAAGTATAAAACTATCTTTGCGAAGAGAAGTTATTTAATCTTAGAGTTGAAATAGAGTTTTAGACCTAGGAATGGTATTACGGTATTGTCAAATGAAAGAGTGTTTGTCGGGAAATCTGAATTCGCAGATATAAGGGGTAATCGCATCAATTCCGCAATCCTCCCTAAGAATTTAAGTGTGGGGGCAGTCCAATTTTTTAAATAGAAATCACTGTTTGTTAACAGAATTATTTACGGATCTATATTCTTCTTCTTCCTCGTTAACATTTATACATTGGAGCGTTCAGATGACTAGACCAGCATATATATATATATACATATATATATATGCTGCGTATTTGCATTTATACTTACAGTTATGGTTTACTAGGCGCTAGGATTAGGGTTTTGTGAAAAAATGCCCGCTACCACTCAAAGTTCTGGATCCGATAGTGGTCTTTATCGAGATTCGAACCCAAGACTCTAGGTTCAGAAGCCAAGCTCTTAACCACTCGGCCACAATGCTAGTAGGTAAAATATTGCCTATATAATTTATTGATATAAACTTCAAAATATTATTAAATTTATTAATAAATCTAGATCTAGAACGATGTAGATTGTCGTCAGGTGTATAATTAGGATATGTCAAAAATGCGCTTTGTAAAAATAGTCCGTTTTTTTAAACATAAAACTTAAGTGAAATGCTTATCAAAAAAATTGTTTTTTCAATACACAACATTGAATTACTAATTTTATTAAATTAATTAGATGATAAATTGAAAATGTATTTAATAATAAGCCATTGATACTTTTTCTGTTGTAATTTTTATGTACCAATGTGGGAATCTATGAATGAAGAAGTCTGTGACCCTTTTTAAAAACTTAACTCGCCTGTAGTTTTTCATTTAAAACTGCTGTATTTTTATGAAAACAAAACTACTTGCATAGTTAATTTTACTAAATTAAATGGTTTACTTAAGGAAAAGAAAAAAGTAGCCGTTGTGTCAGAAGTTTGAAAGGTCTAAACTATCATAATGTCCGATTTTCATTTTTTCTACCTTCTGAGATCTACACGAAACGAACGGACGATCGGAAAGGCCATACAAAAATATTCCCCTTTCAAAGACTGCTAAACAACAGGCACACAAAAAAAACACACTGTTTGAACATTGGTGGGTCAGGTGGTGGCCACTTCTGAGTTTCTATGATAATACAAACTCCATTTGTAATTTTATTTTCCTTAAGTAAACTAAAGTTGTTATTTTAGAGAAATAACTATGAAATAACTAAAATAGTAGAAGATATACCTGAGCTTTGAACTATTCGTAGCCACGTAAATTTAATACTTTCTTCCAATATGAACTGTACTGATTTATTAGCATGAGAAATATTGAAACAGGTATGGTCATCACCATCCGACAGAATAGGCATGTTTTTGTACATCATTATCCCTGTGAATATAATAATTAGTTCATGTCACAGCTGTATGTAAAATGAACTTTTTGTGTAACTATATACGCATGTCGAAAAATGTAGTTTTCTTTTTAGCACACAAAATGTTCATTATCATCATTTAGAGATTATGTAAGCAAAAAAATGGCTTTAATAAAATACTTACTAAATTGACATTGAGGTCCAAAATAATATGGATGACACTTTTGGTGTAAAAAACAACTACCATCTTCTTTACAAGTGCCATCTTGACATCGACATTTTTGTTTACAGTTGTAACCAAACCAAGTCACATTGCACTCTATACAAGCCGTAGACCAAAATGAGAATTTAGTTTTTATCATTTATTAACTAATATAAATATTCTGAAGACATCTAACTTATTGCTAAAATCATGTTATTATATTACAGTAAGACAAATACATTTTCATAACAAGACTACAGAGAGAGAGAGAGAGTTTGTGTTATCACACGAACTCAGAGGCGATACCCGATAATTTTCCAGTAGATAAGAAATATTCAAGCCAAGTTCTTCTTTTCCTTGACAAAAAGTAATATCGCAACGTAATGAAACAGATCTTTAATAATAACGTAAATGAGATTCTAGACAATGTGCTTAATATGTATATACAAAAGCATTTCTAACATTTATGAATGAATATTAAAAATTAAACATGTGGAACACAATATATATATATATACATACACTCAGATACGATATATATATATACATATTTATATATACAGGCAAATATATACACGCAGATACGAGCAACAAATCAATTTACTGAGCGAGGAGTCGATGTAAAAATAAACTTTCTGCCATGTCCCGCTGCATAGTTAGACTAAGAAATGTCTTTTTCAACACGAGAAAGTTGTCAAGGGTTAATAAGCATTGGTGCACGAGTTCTTATAGCGTTTGGGCTAATGTAATAGAAAAATATTTACTTTCAGAATCCCGAATTACCAATAGTTAGATTTTGGCGATGGTTTAGCATGAAAATAAAATGTACCTAAACTCACAAGAGAGATTTTATACAATCCTTTTAATGTGAAGTTGTTGATTTTTCCTAAAAAAAAAACTGAAACACAATATTAAGGATAATGAGATTTTTGTGAAGTTTTGGCCTGAAAATTAAATATAGTATAAAGTAGAAGAACGATTTAAAAATTATTTAGATTAAAAATGTTTTTCGTAAAATATCGGGATTAACCGACTTTCAATAATAAGTTTTAGCGAAGTTTTAGCAAGAAAATTTATTGTAATGTAAACTAGAAGACCAATTTCAAACAGTCATTTGGCGTTAGTTAAATGTTCTTAAAAAGGATCCGAACAATCTTTTTTGTTCATGAAATTTGAGCTTTTTTGGCAAAATAAATAATTAATTAAATCTATATTTTATTTCTAAGGGCCCTGATTCTTTCATGTAGTAACCTATCAATAAATCTCTCACTTGACGTGGACTAAAAAAAAGAAGAAATATGAACCATTTTCTACTTTCTGTGTGCCTATAACAAGTAAACACCTTTCTCGATCGAAACCGGAGCAGTCTAATTTACCTAAAACGTTTTTTTTTCGCGAATTAGACACAGTATGTTTTTTTTAAAGCCGACATCAAAAAGTATAATTTATATTTTTTTTGTCGTACTTTTGTACTTGGCGCGAAACTAGCTTTTGTATAATAATACTAATCAACCGGCGGCGTAGCTGACGCCGCTATTTTGCAGGGCCAGCCTTAGGCCATTGTAACCTATGCATTCGCAGTGGGCCTCGCACTTACATAACCCCACACTAATCCTAGGTGTAAATTATTAAATTAAAACATTATAAAAGTTATAACAGATTTTCCTCGGCCTCTTGGTTTACCAGGAGCTCCTGGAAATCTCCTGACATTGCAAAATATACGAAAAATTCCTGGAAATCTCCGGAAATTATGAAAATCTTTTGAAAACTCCTTCAAATATCCTGAAATATATAGACAAAAATTGTCATTTTGGAGTGTCATTCATAATGGAAAACGCCAATCCTACGCTTGATAAGAAAACGGCATTATGCAATACCCGTAATTGTGGAATCTGCTGAAAGAAGCTTCTCAAGCCTTAAACTAATGAAGAATTACTTGAGGTTATCAATTCTCGTAGATAGATTGAAAAATTTGGTAATTCTTGCTATTAAGCATGATCTATGTAGGAAATAGATTTTTTTATGATATACTGTATGACTTCGCTACACGCAAGGCTCGCAAAGTAATTATGTACGTAGTAAAAAATGAATAAAATGCAAAGACAAATGTATTTTCTAATACAAACTTTTAATTTTCACTTATTATCCGCATCCCTACCCAAACTTGGTCCCACCAAATTCGCATATGGCCTTACAATGGTTAAGTCCGGCCCTTCTATTTAGTGACGGGTGAATACTGATTGTTCTAACCTCCCCCTCTTTTTTTTTTGGCCCTTTAAGTTACGTGGGGTAACTCTAGTCCGACTAGTAGAAATAAAAAGAGTGATCTTTTCTTTACTTCTAATAACCTGTTGAGCCATGAAGAGAATTATATACAGAGTGCGTCAAAAAATGTATACACACTTTGAACTGTCATAGACAATTTATTTCCCGTTCTACAATGCTAAATTTCAGCACAAGGAAAGCTTAATGTCTAATTAACAAAATTAATGTGAAGGTGGTTCTGTACCACACACAGTACCGGAGTGGCAAGGAAGTAACTGCAACATGGGGACGTGCGTTTGAGTTTCGAAGAGCGGAAGCAGATAATTAAGTGGTATTGGAAGTTTGAGAATGTAGCTGAGGTTCGAAGACTGCGGAGGCATGAGTATGGTACAGAACATGGGCGTAGCCAGGATTTTTTTTTCGGGGGGGGGGGGGGATTTCGCCCCTCTCGCCCCCTCTCGCGAAAAAAAATATTTGTATATATGTATGTGTGTGTGTTCATACTCTTTAAAATATTTTGACCCTTCATTCTTTTGGAAAACGTTTATTGTGCCCTAGAATAGGTTCTTCCTAGAGTTAAACAAAAAAACTAAAACAAATAAATTCCACTTATCTTATTCATGGCAAACCAGTAACACAGACTAAAAATGCAAAATACCTAGGTGTTATAATAAATGAAAAACTGTCATGGAATCCACATATTGATGAAACTATAAAAAAATAAAACAAAGCATTAGGGTTTATTAAAAGAAATTTCTATAAATCAAATATGAACGTAAAACTAAAATTTTATTTAACTTTGGTTAGGCCAATAATAGAATAAGCATCCTCCGTTTGGGACCCCTCAACTCAAGATAACATTAAGAAACTGGAACAGACACAAAATAGAGCAGTGAGAATCATAACAAACAAATATTCACACTTAACTAGAGTAACACCTTTAGTAAAATCTCTAAATTTAGAAAGCCTTCAGGACAGAAGACTCAAAAGTAAAGTAGCAATTATACATAAAACACTGAACCATAATCTTCAAATACAAAAACAAAATTTAATAAAATATTCTGAAAGACACAAAGATAAAGGCACATTCCTCATCCCATATGCTAGGAACAATTTGTATAAATACTCCTTCTTCCCTAGTGCTATTAGAGCATGGAATGGGTTGCCTGAGCTAGCCAGGAAAACCAGTGATTTTGCAGAATTTAAGTCATTGGTTAATATGCATGACTTCTTTTTTGAAGTAACGTCTGTATTATATAAGATAAGATAAGTTAGTGTTGACTCCCCGCCATTGCCAGCAAGGGGCTCTGGGGGAGCTCTAGGAGCTCACCCTAGCGCGGGGAGGAGCCCCGCCGCCAAGCACTATTTCTGGCATAGAATGCCAACAAAATGCATATTCTGAGGTATCTACAGTGCATTTTCCTGCTATTAAAAAGTCTTATTTCATAAATTTATGTGCTATTTTTACTGACTAAGACCCTGCCGCGCCGTTCCGGGCATTTGACGTCAAGCTGTTTCCACAAAAATCTGTAACTGGTAATTTCTGAAGCCTCTTCCCACCTGCTCCGAGCACCTGCATGAATGTGTGGCGCCAAGTTGTACTAGAATGTCATCGCAACTCTTGTTATGCGTAATTCATTTTGTCGGAGAACATGTCCCGCAAACCTCATGCGACGCTCTGTCACAATTTTACTATGGGGTCGACTCCCAGTTCGGCATAGGATTTCCTTGATTTAGACCCAATCTCAATAACGAACTCCTAAAATCTGTCTTAGCCATCTTTGTTGAGCCACATTTAGTGTTTTTCAATTTCGGCAGATGACTATCCACTGCACTTTATTATTAGCGCTCCGCCACTGGTAGAAATGTAACCTCTCTTGGATACGCTCTTGGAATTAAGTGACTGTAGTTTGCTTTAGATTTTATATCGAAAAGTGAAGTTTTATAGTCAAAATCATCTGTTAGAGGTTTTAAACTAAAAATTTCAGGGCTTTGTTGTTGTTTTTTTAAATTCAAAACCCCATTTAGCTACGATCATAGAATTTGGTAACTGTAGTTTGCTTTAGAGTAATATTGAAGATAGAGGTTTTCCAACTCAAAACGCTCTGTAGGGAGATTTTAAACTCAAAACCATCTGGAGGAAAGGAGTTTAAATTTAAATTCAGAACCCCCAATTCGCTTGGCTACGTTCAAATAATTTTAGTGTGTGGTAGGGGGTTTTAAACTCAAAACCCCTTTAGCTGCGCAGGGGCAAGTGATGGTTTAGTATTAAAATCTTACCTAAAATAAAGAAAATCAAAGCAAAAAATCAGTCACTAAAGTTCGTTTCCCCCCCCCCCCCCGTAAGGGGGGGGATTTCATTTCGGGGGGGTTTGAACCCCAAACCCCCCCTGGCTACGCCCATGGTACAGAACCACCTTGAAGGTTAACAATTACACGTCTACGAGACAAATTTGAAATTCACGGAACAGTTTGTGATGTGTCTAAAGGTCGATCAGGGCGACCTCGTACAGCTACAAGTGATGAGTCCACAACTGCGGTCTTGGAATTGTTTCAGCGTTTACCTCAAAAATTGTCAAGGCAAGCGGCACGTGAGAGTGATGTAAGTGCTAGTAGTGTGCTACGCATTCTGAGGAAAGGCAAGTTTCGTGTGTAAATTCCAAGGCTGGTGCAACAGCTAAATCTCAGTGGACACTTTGGTACGATGTACGGAATCAATGTTGGCTCGTACTCAGCAATGTATTGATGCTAAGGGCCACCAGTTTGAACATTACTCACATCAAACACATTTATTTTCCAATTAGACATTAAGCATTCCATGTTCTGTAATTTAGCATAGTAGAACGGGAATAAATTGTCTATTACAGTTCAAAGTGTGTATACATTTTTTTGACGCACCCTGTATATCTATAGATAGATTCACTTCTCACAAGAAGCCGAAATTGACTGAATAAGAATTTTTTTTTTTTAAATGTATTTTAAATAATAATTATTTTGTGTGTTGAGGGTGGCAGTAAAATAATAATAGATTTCTTGGGTGTGAGAGCGTTACGATGACAGAATGATAACAAAAAAAGGGGTGCGATTAAAAAAAAAGTATGGAATTCTTAAATATTGATTTACGATGCAGAAGAAAATTTTGTGATTGTATGTAAAATCAATTTTCAAGGGGGTGGTAGCTGGGAAAGCTAGAAGAATGAAGCATGTGTTTGGGATGTCAAATAAGAGGGCTGTTGTAATTCAGCGTAATAAAATATAAATCATGGGCCAAAATGTAACAGGAGAGTTAAATTTGGGGATAGGGGTTCAGGCCAAAATATGTGAGCGTTAAATGCGCAGGAAGCAATGTTAAACAAGATTACAAAGATAGTTTGTGTTATCATACAAACTCAGAGGCGACCCCCGTCGGAGTCGAATCCCTGTCGGATTCGCCTATTCGCAAGGAATATTCAAGACGATGTTTAATTTTGATTGTCAAAAGTAATAATGTTTCAAATTTTCATTTGCCTCTGTAAAAAAAATATTTTTTTTTCTGTTTTACATGTTTCGGATGTCTAGATTTTAAAAACTTCTCGCTGGACGACGGAGGATGGCGGCGAGCAGGGTATAACCCTGCCTGGTCGTACAGATTGCGAGCTGGACTGTCGTCGGATTTATCGATGGTCCCTGGTTCAAACCCTGCCCGCTTCTATTCCCCGTCGTCCTGCGGGAGGTTTGGACTAGGAAGTAAACTATCTTCAACTCTGAAGGAACATCGGAAACATTAAAACAAACAAACAACCCGGGACCGTCGAGATAATCATTTCAGCATGCTAACCGCTCGACTGAATTGCTCTTAAATTAATAACAAACTGGTTACAAACTAATAGCCTATTATTGATAAAGAGATATATTACACATTACGTCATGCCATCTCTCGGGATATTTACAATATGTCAGACGAGTGATTTTAGATAATCTTTCAGCATTAATGTTTCAACACGGCTATCAACAGAGCTATTAGCATTTTCATTTAAACGCACTAGAATGTCGATCTACATAAACTAAACTTCTGATTTAGCACTCATATGATCTATATCTACTAAATCTAAATCTATAATATAAATTCGGAATAATTTAGATTAGATTTATGAAAAAAAATCCTAGATAATCTATGAATAGACTAAATGTAACATTAGATTTAAAGATAGTAGATTAGTTCAATATATTATAGCATTGCAATATTGATCTAGACGTTTGGAAATCAAAATCTACTCTTTAAGTCTAGAAATTGAAATTCTAAATCTTGATCTAGTCTATATCAGTCTAAACTAGACCTAGAAATTCTAGATTTAGACTCTACAATGATATTAAATTAGAATATAAATCCAGATCTAGTTTAAAAAATCTAGGTATACTTTAAAAAAAAAAATAGATCTAGTTTAAAAAATCTAGATTAGATCTAAATCTAATATCATGCCTTTAAAAAATACGTCACATAACGAGGTTTAATAAACATTAGGCTTACTATACCGAGTTGTTTTAGCATTTTATTTGAAGAATTCATTCTATTTAAAGTCAAAGGAAAAAAAAAAAAATGTTTCCATCAATACGAGCCACTTATCGAGGGTTATAGACATTGGTGCACCGGTTTCAGTCGCTCTCAATTTTATTTGTGCCCGTGGTTTAAAGCATCGCCAATTTTTGTTTCTGGATGACATTGGACACGAATTTGATTGTGTTCCATACTACACAGAAGGCCGCTGGCTCTCATGCTATAAAGTATTGAAGTGTTTTTTTGCACTGCGTGAGGAAATTGCATTGTTCCTGAAAATGAAAGGTGAGCCTGTTGAACATTTCCAAACTGGCAAATGGGTTTAGGATTTAGCATTTGCAGTTGATCTCTCTGGTCACCTGCAAGACTTGATATTAAAACTTCAAGGTAAAGACAAAATTGTCACAACTGTGATGATGTGAAGTGCTTTCAAGCAAAGTTACGACTGTAGATAAACCAAATATTAAGAGAAAATCTTGTTCACTTCTCAACGTGTCAGGAACTACAAAGAATTAAATACGGCTAAAACATTTGGTAAATATGTCTTACATCTGGAATCGTTAGTAGATGCTTTCAATGACAGTTTTCGTGACTTCGTTTCATACGAGCAAGAATTTTTGTTGTTTGTATCTCCATTTTCATTTGCTTCTGAAGATGCTGCTGGTAATATGCAACTAAAGCTGATATAATAGTAGTCTGATTCTTTGTTGAAAGCAAAGTATAGAGAAGTGGCTGTGGTAAAACTTTGCAGTTATTTACCCTGAATTGCGGAAATTGACAACCAGAATTCTAGCTATGTTTGCAAGCACTGATCTCCGTGAGCAGTTTTTTCCATAATGTAAGCTACAAAAAACCTCACACCGTTCGAGATTATCTGATCAAAATTTGTCATCAGTGATGAAAGTGTCAGTTGCAAACAAACTTCAACCTGACATTAATAAACTTGTAACCCAGAAAAAATGTCAAGCATAAAGACAACAAAATTAATACGTAATCATAGGAATTTTTAATTATCAAATAGTACTACAAATTTAGCTAACTAAGGGTCATGTATGCCATTAATTATTGTATTCTATTTTATTGTTTTTTAATTTACATAAAAGTAGTAGGCTGTTTTGCATGTGATTTTTGGCTGCGGCCTCTCAGGTCATAGTAAGTTTTTTATGTGGCTCATACACCTTAATGAGTTTGACATGCCTGCCGAATTGTATGTTTACTGTCCCTCCTACAACAAAGGGGTTCTAAAAATAGACAAAAAGTACATAATTGTATGTCTATTTATGAACGAAACTTTTTAAAAGCTTTCACAGTATTGTAACGTTTCTCAATATCCAGGCCCTCTGCAAACTGCACCACACGACACAACCAATCTAAAGGACTGCACAACTCAGGGCTCCAAAGTAACAGTAACAGTTTCATTTCAAATACATCACAAATACTTTACAGTCGGCACCATTACATTGACTGTTCAAAAACCTTCCTCTATTCCGGACTGGCTTCATACAACGTGCTGGTTCTGACTTCGCCTCCTACTGGTCACATTGAGAGATAAAGTGAAGTCTTGACTCTAACACACTCTCTCTTATATAGGGTCCTTACAGGCCTTCTAGAATCGGATAGAACGCCGTTTGACCACTGGTTGATCATATTCGCCGTGACTTGCATGCGTAATGTTTACAACACGGGTCTTTGCCGAACTGGCGTGTAATGTCACTCGTTACGGTTGACCTGGGGCGATTGGCATAGTCTAAAAAACACTCAGCACTACCCCCATATGTGTTACCACCAGGTTTATAACAGTATTTGATATTTGATAGGAATATGTAGGTTGAATTGGTAAACCCATATAGACGTCATGATTTTTTTTCCTCGCAAAAGAAAACAATAAGAAGGTAAAATTCTCCAGAAATTGTCTAAATTCTATCCGGTAGATCAGTAATATCCACACATGGGCCCGCAGGCGAGGGCCAAATTGGCTAGTATACTATGAAGCAGAAAGTAAGGTGTATGTATTTATGTCCCAAATAGAAAACAAAACAGTTTAAACAATCTTGATAAAACTTGGCATAAAAGTTCCTTGGGTACTAACTCTAATAGTAACGTATGTAAAGTAGCCCTAAAACAAATTTAAGACCCTCAAAAAAAGTTGCCCAACTCTATAAAAGTAATACTATTTTATGGATCTAGTTAATATAGCCATGTTTACATGGACAAAACCGAAAGGTAACGCATGCGTAGATATCGAAAGCAAAGCGTATCAAGCAAAATAAAAAAATAATATTTAGAAAAACAGCTTTATTGTAATGTGTATCAATTATTTTGGATCAGTCATGTCATTAAATTTGTAACAGAACTAGACTTACAATAATAAATCTGTACGATTAGAAATATTTTTGTAACAATAGTTTTTGTTAAGCGCAATCTCATGCTTTTAGCGTTCTCAATGCACAATGATCCTGTCAGCTGTCTGGGCCAGTTGGAAAGGGGACGAAAGAACGGGTATATAGGTGATCGCTTTTTTAATGTATTTTTTTAAAATTCGAACTTGTGGGATAAAGCCTTATCATGCTTCTCGGTAACTACTCTGCGAAGAGTCTATGAACATAAAATATTGTAAAGTTAACTATTGTTTCTATTTCATGTTTGTGTTCACTAAGCCTAAGACGACAGCCAAATATAAAGGGGACTAATTTTGCTTATACCGCCACTTCGGTCAAGTACTATATTTTCTCAAACTTTTGGCCAAATAGACACACAGACAGACAGAGTGAGTTGATATAAGCTTTGAATAAAACGTGTGACACTGGTCTGTATTTAGAATCCAATATTTTGTCAATATTTTCTTTGTGAAAACATTTATGAAATTATTGTAGGTGGTTATTTACGTATTCACTCAATAAATGGACACTAGACTTAAACAAGGAGAAAATCAAGGTTTTATATTATTTCAATTTACATGCCATCAACATTAGCCTTACTTTCTACTCTAGATGGCTCGTTTCGTCATTTCATATTCTCTTCCTATTTTAAGAAGAAGCAAACTTGACCAGCGATTAATCTCGGCGAATCTATTGTCTGAGACAGAAGGAGTCATATATAGACCAACTCTGTTTGATTGTTTTATTACTGAAAAAAAATTCATGTTATTTTTCTGCTAAATTATTAATTTCCAGCTAAACAGAAATATTTTTTCTTCTCATGGGTTATAATAAAAAGGAATGTTATATTTTTAGAATAGGCCAAGTCATCGGGAGCTGTTATTATTATGCAGATTTATTGTCAAACCAACTACTAGACCAAACTACTAACAAAGCATCTTGTGTGGTTATCAATGCTCGAATTTTAGATGTCTGCAATAATTTCCATTATCTAGGCTCCAAAATGTTACATGATATTCTAATGACAATGAATAGCTAAGGTATGAGACTGCAAAAGAGAATATGAAAATATGCACTGCTTAATAGAACTACTAAAAGTGCCTGTATGTTTAACACTCTGCTATGAAGTATGGCACTTACTCATGGCATTAAAAAGAGCCCAAAACTGCGGCGCATCGTGATAATAAGGTAGCAAGAAAAATCATCACTAAGGAATTTTCGTGACGAGTAGTTGCCAGGACATACGTACTGTTGTCATGTAAAAAAGATGGCACAGGGCCAACTTCCACAAGACATATTTTTTAGAGGTCCTCTATATGATATATATATATATATATTTATATATAACAATAAGGCTTGTCTTCTAGTCCGAAGATTAATGAGGAATACAGTATTTCTAGGGACTGCGCAGCCCCAGCTGTGACCTGCATATTTTGCCACATCCAGGGCAAGTACCACCATTGTCCGCAGGTGGTCGATTTAGATTTTCCTTTCGTGGTCTGCGTTTGTCCTCAGCAGCAGATTTTCTTTTGGTCTCAAATGTGTATCCCGCGGCCTTCGTGAGTGACCTCCATCTGTCTCGTTCCGACGCCGCATGCAGCCAGGTGCTCTCTTCTATGTAAGCCAAGGAAAGTTTACGCCTAAGCTGGACTTTGAAGCGTTTCAGTGGGGCGCCTCTGTTACGTCGACCATCTTTTAGCTCACCAAAAAGGACTGCCTTTGGCATACGTTCGTCTCCCATACGGGATTTATATATATATCATATGATGGGAACTAAACTAAATTTAAAAAGTTAAACCAAAACTAAGTTTCAACTAACATTAAGTAGTTAAACTAAAGGTTTACCATAGAATATTGAAATATTAAAGTAATTAATTTTAAACTATTTTTTTTAAAAGCTTGGAATAATTATTTATCCGCCCCCTAAAGTCGGCCGCCTGCGTGCACACATTGCACAATAGGTAGTGGTGGCCCTGTTTATATATATATATATATATATATATATATATATATATATATACATATATATATATATATACAAACTTTTTCATAACTTTCTTTTGGGGGGGGGGGGCGACAGGGGTGATCTAGACCTAGCTATAATCATTTGAATCTATTCATACGGCTCGAACTAATTCTTTTAACGTTATAGAACCTCATACAATCAGTGATAAGGAAGATGTTTCATACATAAACATTAATGCACACTAAAATTTGAAGAAAAAAAGATGTCTAAATAAATATGTGGCTGGTACTTTTTTTAAAAATTATATTAACTTATAATATAACGGAAAATATTACTTATGCTGGTAAAGTTTAAAATCTCATTAAATAACAGATTTAGAATTTCACGTTCAGATTTAGTAACCAAAGAAATAGAAACGAAATTGTTGGAGTCTTATGAAACATTTGACCTGTATAACTATTTTAGTTTCAAGTACATGCTTGACTTACCATGCCAGTGTGTTTTTTTCTTGACTGACCACTCACTAACACTATCGCATAACCGTTAAATGCTCAAGGACAAAAACAAACATGTGGTTGTCTTGTCATTATGGGCTGCACACTACAGGACACTAGGCCTTTGGTCCCCAGCTTCTAAAGTGGATTCGAACAAAAATATTGTTATCTAGGAAGTCGACACCCGGGAATGTGAAAAACACTGCTTACTATGCTTTATTTCAAGTAATTGATTAAGTGACTTGTACTTTTGGATTATTTACTTTGTATAAAACTCAAGAAAAATATTCAGCGCTGAGTTGCTTCGTCTGTTGGATAAATTTGTAAGCAAATCTGAATCTGTTTATGTCAGATGATTGTGGATGACTATCACGGAAGTGTACAGAAAGTTGAAAAAGTTCCACTGTGAATGGCTTTTGTATTTCGAATATTTTGGGCGGATTGTGCTTTAACTTACAATAACAAACAAGTTAACATACCCACGTCCATACCATGCCACAATGTTGAGCAGTCAAAGTTATCGAGAAATTGTATATAGATCATGATCATTTAGACTGTATATTGTAATATAGAGCTACCTGCCACAATTTATCAATTTTAAATTCATCGTCACAAAACAGGAATATAAGCGAGTAGTCAGAACGAGATCAGTTTTTAATGTTTATCACAAAGAACCAAAATGGCTGATGGCACGTAAATACAACCACAACCACAACCCTCGCTGCGTCCCTGAACATAAAGCAGAAAGTAAGGCGTATGTATGTATGTATGTATGTATGTATGTAGGTATGTAGGTATGTAGGTATGTAGGTATGTAGGTATGTATGTATGTATGTATGTATGTATGTATGTATGTATGTATGTATGTATGTATGTATGTATGTATGTATGTATGTCCCGCAAAGAAATAAAAACCGTTTCACCAATCTTGTTAAAACTTGGCATAATTTTAAATGTTCCTTGGGTAATAACTGTAACCGTGACGTATGTATGGTAGCCCTAAAAAAAACTTAAGACCCTCAAAATATAGTTGCCCAACTCTATGAATGTTTTACTATTTCATGGATCTAGGCCATGTTTACCATGTTTACATCAATTTTGGGAGAAAATTGGTCTTTTTTAAATACATATTCTGCTGATAGCAGAGGTAAGAATGTATAGCGTTCTCACTATGAGTGTTAGCATGACAGTTCTTAATAAAACAATGAAACAGGCTCCCTTACACAGGCGACTACCTTAAAAGAAATTAGATTTATGTGCCGATTATCAACATCAACATTTTTACCGCCCTGTCCCACCATTCTCTTTAAAAATTATGACCCTTCCCTTTTCCACATGCACATCTTAAAGGTTAAAGTAGATGGAGAGGGAGATTATATTTATCGCCAACACTCCCCTACATAATATAAATAGTTATTAATATTATTATGTAATCTAAAGTATTTGCATTAGTAACTAAATATTTTGACAACTTGGTAATTATCAATTTCAAAAATTCATCTGTCAACCTTAGGGGTTGGTGAAGGAGGTGAAGAAATGAACGGAGAATCATCTCTACCTCCCCTCCCCTGAATCCTGTGATGTCTATAGTAGTTATTTTTTCCACACATTCTCATGATTGTCATTTGTTTCCGCTTTGTCAGCTTTTCTTTTGTATCATGAAAAAGCGTTAAGTTGCTACGTTTGATAACGTCACCGATAGCCCATAGCCTAAGAATAAATATACGTTAAAAGTTTTTAATTATGTTCAAAATTAAGGTCGCAATTAAAGAGTGCCTAATTTTCCGGTGCCTAAATTTTCGCCTTGTCAAAATGTGCCTAATTATCCGGTGCCTAAATTTCCAGACACCTAAAAAATCTATTTGCTGCCCTCCTTGTGTCATAAGTTACAAAATGTAGATGATGGATCTAGTCACTCTAGCCTGGTCAAGTCACGTCAAGAGACGGGAGTCAAGACAAGACACAAGTGCTTATGCAAAGAGACCTGCTGGAATGTTCCATGAAGGAATAAAGGGATGAATTGAAGAAGTCATCCATGCCTGACGCATTACCAGGCGAGGTAAAAAAAAAACGCCACTATTATCCTCACGTTCGGAACTAGGACACCGCAAGAGTACCTCAAAGCAGATTACCTACGAATTCCACTAGGACCATACATTTATACCCGCATGAATCACTTGAAGTGCAGGTTCATTGA
This sequence comes from Biomphalaria pfeifferi, assembly GCA_030265305.1. Lineage (NCBI taxonomy): Eukaryota > Metazoa > Mollusca > Gastropoda > Planorbidae > Biomphalaria > Biomphalaria pfeifferi. The sequence goes on from JASAOG010000065.1 coordinate 2,912,860, forward strand.
CACAGCACGACAGTCTGTAAGAATAGCCATGTGTACTAGATGTGCTGGGGAGGGTCACGAGGACAAAGGCTGCCCAACTCAGCCCAATTCAAATGCTCAAACTGTCACGCTGGTCACTCTGGTACTGCTATGTGTGGAAACAAGAGGTAGCCATGCAGAAGTACAAGGCAAGTAATGGATATACCTTCATCCAGTCAAAATCAGCTGTGTTGACCTTCCCCGAGGGATATTTTAGCTTGACAAAGACCTTCGCCCAAGCTGTGATTAAGAAGATAGCAAAGTCAGACAGACAGACCGACAACGCCCCCATCCTCCAACTCAGAAGAAAACATTGCCGCCAAGATAACTTCAAAGTAGACTGAGAGCCCTGTCATGCTTAAGAACAGATTCTCTATGCTCGCTAATGAGTGCATGGGGGCTGAGCATTAGGAGAGGACCATCACTGCGGGACAACCCGGGACAACGTCTGACTTTTCTTCTCGGAGAACCCAGCCAGACAACGTAATCCCCACCAAATTAGGGGTTGATTTACTCCTTAAAGGGTGAAGCTTAACTAAAATGGAGGATGCCTAAATTGAGGGTGGACAAAATAACCTCCGCTTTAACCTTTTCTCTCTACAGAGAAACACTTCCCCTAAAGGGCGTGTCTTCCTCTCCACCCAAAATAAATTTTAAAAGTACAAGGTCACAGGATATATAGAAATCCTTTGGAGGCATCCCAAGCCCCAACATCTCCAAATAGGTCATTTTTGATAGTTCCACAATGCACTAGCCTTGAGATGACTCTGAGATCTAGGAGAAACGTGGTGGCTAATGCGATAAGTGTTCTTTCTTCCTTACCAATGTACTCAGTATTTCAAAAATCCGAAGGAGTTTATGGTTTATTTTCCAAGTTGTCCTATCCATTCCTTTGTATGGATATTTATTGACATTTCCACGATGATGCCACGACGACGCAATGCTAAATAAAATGATGCAACGCCTGCATGAGGGCATCTACCAGTTCTACACCAACGATAGCATATATAACATATGGGCTTACTCTCCTGTGATAGAATTAAAGAGATGATTGCTGCTGAGCTGCTCTATGTGGATAATTGTGAATCCTTGCAAACACCGAGCAGGATCTTCAACTCGCTGCCCATGAGTTTGCCCAGACTGCTGTCTTGTTAACTCTATCAGACTAAAAAAACAGAGGCCATGCTTCACAAGTCCCAACGAAACGAACCCAGCTTTACAAATCCATGTGAATGACCATTTCCTTAATGTTGTTCACAACTTAACCTACCTGGGCAGCACAGTGTCCAAAGACGCATCACATTCTATAGAAATAGACAACTGTTTTTTTTTTGTCTAAGGTCAACAGCGTTTTTTGTTGCCTTCAATAGGGAGTACGGCGGAATAGGTCTCTTCACCTAAACAACAAAATTCAATGTTTATAAAGCACTACATTGTGTATGGTTGTTAGACCTGGATGCTCTACAAAAGGCATTTAAGGCTCTTTGAACGATTACATCCATGTCTCTTGGTTCAAAGATGGACCTACAGGGTAGTAGGACGACCTTACAAATAACCAGGATTGGCCAAAGGTTGGTGTGGACAGTATTGAAGCATTCTTAGAGCTGTGTCGGATACTTATCACATACCGAGGACGACCGCATGAGGCGATAATTTTTGGTGAGTTTAAAGACAAATTAAAATTGACAAGTTGAAATTGACAACCAGTGATGTATTCAATGACAACTAGTACAGTTCATTACGAATGGTTTCAAAATAAATTAATGCGTAATGATTTTAACGCATTCTTTGGAATGAACCTGTAAGTAAAATAAACAAGTAACGTTCCCCTTTCAGACCTTGTGGTCTATAGGGCAGATCATGCTCAAGCAGTTTATCAGCTAAATATAGATCTAGATTGTTGATCTAATAGTAGAGGTTTAGATTCTAAAATATTGTAAAGTAATTCTAATCTTGCAATCTGAATCTAGATGAATTAGATCTAGAATTCTATAACGTTTATACCATTTGTCAACTCCAACTGACCTTTTGATAATCCACAAAAGAAAGACGATGTAATTATGAAATAAAGCCCAATTAGAATGGTTGTGTTAAAACTGCACACACTTTTAGTCATTGTTTGATATACGATTCATTCGTACATGAAGCTCTAGAGTCAAAGCTCTACCTTTAATGGGCCAATGTTGGACTCGTTTCGTTTCTTTGATTCAAAAGTTGAATCATAAATTGGGCCGGAAGTGCTTTTTTTCCTTATATATATTTGCGTTTTTCAGTTCTCTTTTTAAATTAAACTGACATCATTATGCTATAGTTTTAAGTGTGCCTGATAGAGAAAAAATTCTGCACAAAAGTACGGGTAGTTGGGATAAAACCCGATAGAGGCTATAAAAATAAAAGACCTGAAACTAGCTCGTGAATCTACACATTTACAGTACCTTATTTGATGAGTCTTTTACCCAAGATTTGTGCATTTTTGTTAGGACTAGCTTACTTCAATTACCCGGCATTTTCCGATACACAATTTCAAAAACAAAAATAATTGTAAAAATAAAAATTGTGATTTTAAAACATTTAATGATTTTTTAAAAGTTTTTTTTTTTAAATGCTACTGTAGGCCTAATCAATTGTGAATATTCGTTCCTTATGAATCTCACTGTCTATTTTGTGTCTGTTTTAATTTCTTAGTGTTTTCTTGAGTTTAGCGGTCGTGTTTTCTCCAGATGTTTATACCTGAATTCTCTTATCAGTCATTGTGAGACATTGGTCCAAAATAAAGCTAAGCTTATAAATATATATAAAAAAATCGCATGTGAATATATAAATGAACTTGTTTTAGATGAAGTCCATTATTTATAGTTGCTTTGAAAAATTGATCTCAGACATGCCATAGGCCTTGTCATAATAGTCATAGATCTATCAAATCTAGTTATAATCTGTATCTATATAATCATAAATATTCACGTTGAATTTCAATTGTAACTATAGAATCAATGTAGATCTACTTCTAGAATTAGTATCTAGGATATAAATTTTTGGACGACAATCTTAAAAAGAAATGGTCATAACATAGTCTCTCTATGCCGATGATTGCGCCTTGCTAGCCTACAATGAACATGATCTCCAGATGGAGGTCAACGAATTCGCATACGATCCCGCTTCTTTCTGTTTATCTATAAACCTTGGGACAGCAGAAGTAATGTTCCAGAAGTGACCCAATTAAATCTACTCAGCCCTATAGATCACCGTAAATGGACGTCCATTACATTAAATGTAATATGGTAGACCACTTCACATATCTAGGAAGCTTAGTACCGAATGACACCTCGCTTTTAAAGAAGTTGATAACCGTCTGGCCATGGCCAATAGTGCTTTTAGACGCCTCCATGAGTGAGTTGGCGGAATAGATCGCTCCGGCTGCCTACAAAAAAAAAGAAGTATTTACCAAGCAGTGGTTCTCTCAGCCCTTCTCTATGGATCTGAGACATGGTTATTAAACAGAAAACAACTAACACTTCTTCAACGCGTTTACCAAAGATGCTTGAGCTCCATTATAAACATACGGTGGCTAGACAGCTCTACAAACAGCGATGTCCTTGCGAACGCCGGTATGGACTAGTATAGAGGGACTTCTTATAGTCCGACAGTTACGCTGGGATGGGCACGTACTCCGTATGGGGGACGAACGTATGCCAAAAGCAGTATTTTTTGGTTAGCAAGACAGACAGCAGCTGGAGGTCACTCACAAAGGCCGCGGAATGCACATTTGAGACCAAAAGAAAATCCGCTGCCGAGGACAGACGCAGACGGCGAAAAGAAAATCTCAATCGACCATAGGCGGACAATGGTTATGCTTGCCCTGGTTGCACCGAGTGAGTTCTTTTAGCATTTCATTTAAAGAATTAATTCCATATGTAGACAAAGGAAAAAAATCCATTACGTCACAATGGGCTAGTACCTAAAAAATGTCTTTATTAACACGAGAGATTTAACGAGGGTTCATAGACATTGGTGCACTGACTTCTAATATAATTCATTAAAAGAGAATCAAATCGCATTTTTTTTTGGCGTTTTGTCTGTCAGTCTGTCTGTCTGTCATTTTATAATAAAAAAAACAACTAAAAGCTATTGAAAGTTTGATTAACCTTTAATGTTCCTTACAAAACCTCCCACTAGTTTTAAGTATCTATATTATATAGTTCCAGATGTTTTTGAGAAAAAGAAATCAATGCCAACGAATGTTCGTTTGCTCTTCTAACTTATATTACATTTAATTTCCATGCTTAAACGTTGCCAAAACACGTGATCAATAATATGTTGTTCCAATTTTTTAAATTAAATTACATATAATAGATAAAATGAAAATATGACGTGATCTTAATAATAGGCCTACAGACTACAATTTGATCTATGCTTCGGCATTATCTAAGGTTTAAGCTACAAAAAGGTATAATTGATGTTCCCGCTGTTAATAAAATATAGTTTGCCGCAAATAAATAATTTATATATCTAAAACAATTAATATTTGCCTACAACACCTCAGATTAAAACTATTAACTAACAGCTATTATCAGTATTAAGCCCTTTAAATCACAATCCTAATGACCAGTTGTTAGTCTGAAATTCATGAACAAATACATCTTCCCACTATACAAGCCAGATTGCACTTTACTTATGAGATTTACATCAGTAATTAGTGAAATATATATTTACATATTTTACACTGACCATCTCACTCAGACCTTTTACAATTGGTGGCCTCGTACACACGCACACACGCTCATGTTCCACATATTAAATTTATGATAGGCCTATCTGTTTATAAATACTGTTAAGCTTTAATTCATCATCATCCGGCCAAATATGAAAATGTACTAATATACGTACATAGTAGCCTCGACGTCAGACGTCGGCCTTTTTTTCACCATTTTAAAGGGGAGCGTTAAATTGCGAGCCGTGACAGATAGACGAACAGACAGACCACACAAATTTAATAACGTTTTCGTGGGCTGCTAAAGATGAGCTTTGGAGTTTATGTCCCATTTAATCATCATCTTTCCCTTGCGGTTCTCATAGGGCCTCAATATAAACACGCCACTCTCCACGATCTCTTGCTAGTTTTTTTAATGGCTTCCCAGCTCTTTCGTGTCCTCTCGGCTTCATCTAGTACACTGCATCACCAAGTTCTTTTTGGTCTTCCTCTAGGTCTTGTGCCCTGGGGGTTCCACTCTAAGGCCTGTCTAGCTCTGTTGTATCTTTTCTAACGGTGCGATCAATCCAACTCCACTTTCTCTCTAAGATTTGCACCTCTATTTTGTCCTGTCCACTCATCTTCCACAGTTTGATGTTTTCTATTCTTCGTACCAGTGTATTTTTAAGATAATTCTCAGACATCTGTTGATGAAGGTCTGTACTTTTTAGTTGTTCTCCATATTTTAGAACCATACATTAGGACCACCTTGACATTAGAGTTAAAGATTCTTTTTAGATTATTTTAGTTTTGTTAGAGATGTGGGGAGATTTCCAGGTTGGTTTTAGGTGTGTAAATGTCTAAAGTGCTAGATTTATAGGAGGTTTAATATCTTCATCTGTTCCAACTGATACACTGACTATGCTTCCCAGGTATATAAAACTATCTACGTCTCCAATATGTTTTTTGTATATCCTATATAATGACGTGACAAAACATGATTAATATATATATTTTTATTGTTATAATATATCGTAAGAAGGCTGATCAATTCGACGAATACAATGTAGCCATAACAACTCTACGAGTGTCAGGGACAGCTTTTCCTTGAGATCTTTCAACAAGACCTTGACCTTTTAAAAATTGTTGACAAAATTTTGGAGAGCTGATCTGTGTTAAAATAATTTGCAAACAATTGTCCCAGAAAAAGTATCTGAGATTCTGAAAACAAAGGAAAAAAATGAAACAGCTATCATATTTGAATAGACAAAAATTAATTTTAAAAATTTAAATAAATATTACGCCTTCATAGAACCAAGTGGGGTGACGAAGGCTGAGTGGTTAAGCACTTGGCTTCCAAACATGTGATCCAGTGTTTGAATCTCGGTGTAAACTGTGACTTCGAATTTCGGGATTTTTAGGGCACCCCTGAGTCCACCCAATTCTAATTGTAACGGGTACCTGACTTTAGTTGGAAAAAGAAAAGATGTTTGGTCATTCTGATGGCCCAATGACACCCTGCTCGTTAACCGTTGGCCATAAAAACACAGGACACATCTGCTCCATAGATCGCAAGGTATGAAAGGGAAACTTTACTTTACTTTTATAGAAAAAGGTAGCGTAATAGTACTTTTAAAAAACTATTAATAACAATACCTTTTTTTTTTGCTTCTTACAATACCTTTAGTCAATTCTTAAGTTCAATGTAACTTCAAAAACTTAAAATCTGAGTTGGTGGACACGGATCTCAAAAACGACTTTAACGATATTTCTAGAAATTTAACAGTTACCAAAAGAATTACTAGCTTGTTTGCCACACATGGAAAACTCTAGTTTGACCGTTATAATTTTTCAAAGTAAAAAATAAATAAATTTAAATTTGGCAATCCTCCCAGATTTATTGATATGTATTTTTCATTTTTAGTATTGTATAGGCTAGATTTATTTTATGTATTATTGTTTTTACTATTTTTATAGGTTAGAAATATTTTTATATATTCTTTTATTTTTTAAGAGCTAGTGTCAGATTTTATATTTGTACTTCCGCCGATTGTTATATAGGTTAGGGCAGGGTAGTATAAAAAGTTAATTCCATGCTGCTCTCTGGACATTTGACCAGTGGCTAGCATCTCTTCGTCATTGTGACGAGTAATCTTTGGGATAGTTAGAAGCGTGAATTGTTTTTCAATATTTCTATACCTGGAACTGCCTGTAAGTTATAGAATTTTTTTATTTTTTCATTTAAATTAACTATATGTAAATACACTTTCTATTTTAATTTAATTATTTACTTTTCTACTGCGAATAAATGTCAAAATAATTGGCAGTTTGTTTCTCAACGTTGATATATATCTAATAATGGCTGCGCCCAGCTCAACACTACCATGATGAGTGTTTTTGTTCTAGATCTAATAGTTGAATAACCGTATGTGAGTTTATCTTTTGTATTTGTATGTTACAGTTCATTATTACTTCTGCTGCAGTATTTGTTACTGCTGCCTTAGTCTGTTCTTATTGTGTAGTAAAGTGTGTTTTATTATAGTGTTTCACTGTAGAATATTTATATTGTAGATTTAGAGTAGTTTAAGTTTATTGTTGGGACGTTAGTGTAGATCTAGATCTGGGCTTAGTGTAGTAGGTTGGTGTAATTTAGTTAGTTGGTTTGTATAGTTAGTGTTTGTACTAGTATAACGAAATATTAGGGTTTGGTTAGTTGTTTGGCTCAGTAGTTAATGTAATATACATATACTATTATATTTTATTATTAATTTATTTTTACTCTGGTCACATGGAAATAAAGTATCTTTTTGTATTTATTTTCAATTAAAGTTTGTTCCTTGCTTTCTTTTAGCTAGTTTAGTTGTGCTGTCTAGTTGCTTAGGCGACTCTAGTCCCTTGGTCTCAGAATGAGGTGCACAGATGAAACCCACCCAGTAGCGCTACCATCTGCCTACTCTGTGTGAGAAAAAAAATCTGGTTAGCACGAGGCTCAGACCTGACCTAGAGCTGAGCCAGCCTGACCTGCTAACACCTGGTTAAGAGAATGCATACATCTAGTGACTTAAGTAGACTCTTTAGTCTTAAATTCTAATTATAGACCTATAGATCCAGAAAATGTTACTGCATTCTATTAATTTATTACACTCTTGAATAACTGGTGTCATACATTGGAAAATACTCGAAGACGAAGTCTTTTCAACATAAAGATTGTCTAGTCCTCTAACAAAATTTAAATTAATTTTTTAATACTTTAATAAATTATAACGGTCAAACTAGAGTTTTCCCACTGTCTGTCACATTAGTTTTTCCTCTGTCGGTCAAATTAGAGTTTTCCCACTGTCCGTCAAACTAGAGTTTTCACAGTGTGGCCAACGAGTTAGTCATTTTTTTCCCAACGAACAAATCAACTGTCAAATTTCTAGGATTATCCCAGAGGCTTTTTCGAGATCCATGTCCAGATACCACCCAGGTTTTTTTCGTAATAAAAAAAAAGCATTACTGATTGCATACTCTTAAAATATGTATAAATCTTATTATAATCACGCTTAATCTCATTCACCTTATAAGATCTCAATCTATTTTATGTTATCAAACTTATTACAAAAATAAACATAAAATTAAAAATGCAATTTTACTCTGCGTAAAACGTGTTCCAACCATCTTTGTAAAGGAAGAATATGCTCATTGAAAGAGTGCCAAAGTACCAAGAAGTCCTCTACCACATGGTGAATGGAATCTGGACGAGGCAAACGGTCATAATCTTTCCATCTTTGAAAATCTGACTCTTAAAAAAATCATTTTAATATATAAACCAGTCTATCTATCTAATATATCTATCGATCTATCGATCGATCTATCTATCTCTCTTTCTCTCTCTCTCTCCCCTCAGGTCAACGGCTGTCGATGGACAAGGGGAATTTAGGAAATTTAGGCACCGCGTATTTACGGATATTTAGGCACCCGAAAATTTAGGCACTCTTTAATAAGCGATCTTTATTTTGAAAATAATTTTTAAAATCTTAACGTATATTTTATTTTTAGGCTATGGGCTATCGGTGACGTTATAATAAATAGCAACTATAACGATTCTAACTAAAGAAAAGCTGACAAAATGGGGAAAAATGACAATCATGAGAATGTGTGGAAAAAATGACTCATGAGCCATTATATAATTTAGACATCACAGGATTCAGGGGAGGAGAGGTAGAGATTATTATCCGCTCATTGCTTCCCTCCATCACCAACCCCTAAGGTTGACTGACTGGTGAGTTTTTTTAAATTGATGATTATGCAATTTGTGTAAATATTTAGTTACTAATGTAAATACTTTAGATTAAAAAGTATTATAAAATATTTTGATTATGTCGGGGAGTGTTGGCGATAAATATAATCGCAATCGCCCTCTGCTTGTGGGAAAGGGAGGGGTCGTACTTTTAAAATGGGATGGGCGGGGGGGGGGGGCGCACACTCTCACTTAAATGAAAAGATTTCTCGCAGGAAGATGTAAACTTGGTCGTAAAAGTTACGTAGTGAATCTGAAGGCTACACACTGGACTAAAGGGTATGGTACACAAAGGTGTTAAAATGGAAGTCTGGGGATTATATTTTAGAGGCCTTCCAAAAACTTTGGTAGACATATTTCTGTTAAAACCATCATAATAATAATAACAACAATAATAACAATAATAATATATATAAGGGAAATATAGTTAAATTTCATTGGGCAGTGTTGAAAGTTAGGAAAACGAGTTTTTGTTGTTGTTGTTTTTTAATCATATGTGTGTGTGTGTGTGTTTAATAATGTGTGTATGAAACCATTTTTGGACCTTTTTTTTTTTTCATTCTGAAGAAAAAAAAAATGTATATGGTACTGAACACAAGGAATTGGGGGAATCATACCTTCTCGAAAATTGTAGTAAATATATTAGGTTTGTGATAGAGAAGGCGGGGTTAAATTGGAACATCAACAATCTTCTATAAGCAGAATTAGTATCTATAAGAGACCAATATTCCAAAAAAAAATGATTTTAAATTTTTAACTCATGTCTTTTAAAAAAAAAAATTAATTTTCAAAACATTTTATTTTATCGTAATTTCTAGCCGTTTTGCGATTTCCATTGCAATTTATATAAATATTATATTACATAAGTTTACATATATCTATATTATAAAGTAGAATGTGAGATGTATGTATGTATGTATGTTACTTATAGACATCAGAACCGCTTGACTAATCTTGATAAAAATAGGCAGGAATGTTCCTTGGGTACTAACTTAGACCGTAGTGTATGTATTGTAGCCCTAAAACAAACTTAAGACCCTCAAAAAAAGAAAAAGTTGTCCGACTCTATTACAGCTAATAGTATTTTATGGATCTAGGCCATGGTTAACAATGTTGACATGAGAAAAGATCGAAAGGATTTAGACCTAGATCTAATTTTAAGAAATACACTTTGCGCATATAGTTTTTTACTTTGACACATGAAAATACAAAAGAAGATCCATTGATTTCATTATATAATAAAATTAACCTTCAATTTTGTGTTTCAAAAGTATTTTTTACAAAAATTAGTTCCTTATATCTGTGACTACAGATTTCCTGACGAACATTCTTTCATTAGACAATACCGTAATGAATCGCGTACTAAACATTAATTCGTTTAATTGTTTACTTTATAATCCCATCCCTAGATCTAAAACTCTAATTAAACTCTAAGATGATAAAACTTCTCTTCGCACAGATAGTTTTATACTTTAACACATAAACATATTAATTAAAGTCCATTCATTTCATATTTTGATCAAATAAACATTCAAATTTGGTTTTCTAAAGCTACATTCGTTTACGAAAGCTGCGAAGCCGAGTTGAGATAGGCCTAGATCTATAATCATTCATGAATCGCGTACTAAAAATTATTTCGTTTAATTGTTCACTTTATAATCCCATTCATTTAACAAAGCTATCGCTCTTTTCGTTTTTAATAGATATGAATGTATCGGCTTCGGGTAATCCCATTTTCGCAAATCTAATTTTATTTTCGTAGCGAAAGAGAAAAAAACTTGAAAGGATCATTAGTTAAGTTTAACATACATCTAAATCCAATCCACTAGATTAGTAAACACAAACTTAGACCCGCAGGCCGCGGGTAATGTCTGGCGAACATACTTTCATTAGACATTACCTAATGGTTACACATTAACAGTGATTAACACATCTCTCTACTGAGTCTATTCCTAGGCCTAGGTCTAAAACTCTTATTGAACTCTAAGATGATAAAACTTCTTTTAGCAAAGATAGTTTTATGCTTTAACACATAAACATAGTAATTATTGTCCATTCATTTCATATTTTAATGAAATTAACATTCAAATTTGTTTTTCTAAAGCAATATTAATATATTCGTTCGCTGTTCGCTAAATAAAGCTGCGTAGCCGTGTTGAGATAGGCCTATATTCATTCATGAAAAAATGTCACGCATGCGCAACACAGAATGAACTCTATAAAAAGCCAATTTTTAACTCTAGATTAGTGTAGATTTAGATCTATGTCTACCTAAAGATCTACTTTATACTGTAACACATGAACATACAAAATTAAGTCTATTCATCTCAAATTTCAATCAAATATATGTAGGCCTACAAGCAAATGTTTTAATTTGAACAAATGGATTTAAGCCTATTAGCTATTCTGATTTGATAGCTTCATTCACACTGTTTTTACATTGACACATTCGCTTTACTTATTACATTATTATTTCGTTTAATTGTTTACAAAACACTCTCAGTGACTATATCGACAGTAATGCGCAAATAAAGACCCGCGGGTCGCGGGTAATATATGTCAAGTATTCAATAAAAGTTAATTACCACATTTGAAGAACGTAACACAACTAACTATACACTCACACAATAGATCTTCCTAAAGGGGTTACCCATTAACAATATAAAAGAAGGAGTGTTGATAATAGATATTAATGCTATTATAAAATATGAATACTACTTTAAATTATCAACATATTTAATTCATATAAGTATCGCGCGCAAATCCCTCCTGCTGATTTCCATTCCCACTATAAGAAGCAATTTTCTCCAAATTCCGTTTTAGCAGTTTGTACAATGCTGTACCCTACCCTGTACTTCAGTGTGTAGCCTTGAGACTCATTACGTCATTTTCACGACCTAGTTCAACATCTACCCGCGACAAATCCTCTCCTTTTAGTGGAAGTGCGTAGAGGGGGGAGAGCTAAGGAGGTGAAGCAATGAGAGGAGAATCAACTGTACCTCCCCTTCCCTGAATCCTGTGAGGTCTACATTTTATAATGACTATTAATCCGGAGTCATTTTTTCCACACATTCTCACGATTGTCTTTTATTTCCTCGTTTTGTCAGCTTTCCTTTTCTATCATGAAAGTTCTGTAAGAATCGTTTTAGTTGCTATTTTTTTATAACGTCACCGACAGCCCAGAGCCTCAGGAGAACATATACTTTAACATTTTAAAACTACTTTCAAAATTAAGGTCGCTAATATTAAAAGAGTGCCTAATTTTCCGCCTTGTCAAAAGTGCCTAATTATCCGGTGCCTAAATTTCCGGGTGCCTAATTATCCGGGTGCCTAAATATCCGGTGCCTAAATTTCCAGATACCGGACAAGGGACAGTACTACTATTACACGCAAATATGACACGTGTTATGGTTATGTGATCGAAAGCCTGCGTGGACCAGAAACAGTGTGTAAGGCAGGGCAGTTCAAGACAGGACAGCGAGGAGACCGGGACTGTTAGTCGGCCATAAAGTCGGTCCTGGCGGAGTTATCAACTGTTATGTACGAGTCCAGGAAGAGATAGAGACAGTAGAGTTTAGTACGGTGATGTACAGTGTAGCATTTTTAGTTGTTGATATGTTGCCAGTAGTCTAATATTGGCTGTTATCTATTCATTAAAGTACAAGATTATTTGGGACTCTTTGTTATCAAGTTCTGATGTGCTGTGCGCAGTGGCGTAGCTAGGGTATTTGATGCCCTAAACGGGAGCTCCTGATGCCCTCATAAAAAAAAAACACATAACAGCAAAATGAAGACTCCCCACCACCAGAAAATAACTATTGTTAATTCGCAAAAATAATCTTACAAAGACAAAAATGCTTCCAATGAATTCTACGAGTTTAATTTGCTGGCGAAATCAATTTTTTCCCCGGAAATTCGTGTATAATAAATGAAATGTCCAATGAAGTCAGTCGTCATTTAGTCATCAAAAGTTGCAAATAATTCTTGATCAACTTTAGTTTTAAACAAACTTCTATGTGTATGTATTGTTATGACATGATTAGGAATTAGTTATTTGTTTCGGGAATAAGGGTAAAGTTTTACTTAGCGACAAATGACGTGACAGATCTTTAAAAACAAGAACGCTCTTAGTGACGCTAGAAAGAGGATGCTTTGTGTAGAGCAGTAGAATAGAGATACGAATGTACGGACATAGCTGACATCGGACGATTCCCTTCTTAGTTATTAAATGTATTTGTAAACAGCATCAGCGTCGACTACCTATTTTGATTGTTTCGGCTTTTCGCCGGTGTTACTGAAGTAGTTTTGAGTTCGATAGTACCTCCAGCCAGACGTAGATCTACACTAGATATATCTACAAGCATCACCACCGCGCGGAGGCCTGAACAGTATACACAAACGTCACATATAACTCGAGATCACCATGTTTTTGTTTTAAAAAAATTGGTACTTCTGAAGAAACATTCATAAGTCGTTGAAGCCTCTATCGCTCCAGACGAAATTAAATTTTGTTTATTCCGCTAGGAGGACTCAAGATTTGTTTCAATATGATGATCCAAAAGTTGGGATAGTGACAAAAAATCAAATTTTTAAGCCTCTTTATATAAGGTGCTCAAATTTTGTGATAATCTTTTAAACAGTCCAGTACAACAGATAATAAATTTCCCTCGGTATGTCTTTCTTGTGTGTCAATACAGAATCTTCATTTATTTCGCTAGGCATCTTTTTCTTGTGGCCAATACGAAGAGGTTTTGCACTAATCCCTAGATCTGAGCATATGTTTTCAGTAAAGGTAATGCTGGCTTCAGAAATGGTAGAGTATATCGAAAATTAGAACTACATCGACTTCAGCACCAGCAGCATAAATTCTGCTAGATTTAGAGATTTGGACATCCTAGTGTTGAACTTTCATGAGAACAGCAAATATCAAAGTCTTGACATTCCGCAGTCCATTATTTCTGAGCCATACAAACGTAGTTTTTCTAAAATAACCGCAGAGATTCCATAGGCATGCTTATTCTTAGTGTCGATGAAGCCCATGAAAGACTCGTCGTTATCCATTACCGTCAATGTTGGAAGCTAGGCCCAACTTTTAGATGCCAGATATACAATTAAAAATAATCGAAAAATAGATGGCTAGTTTTAATTGTTGTATGATCTATTTCCATGACCACCCATAATTACAATACATTCTTATGTATTTTTCTAAGTTTGGTTCGAACCCAATGTTCCTTCAGGAGTGGAGTCCACTAGGATACTAATATCACTAATTCCAACAAATTGCCTTCATTTTTGTTCTTTCAAGTCTTCTTCAAATTGTTCGTGATGCCCAAGAGTGCCAGTTTCTGATTGGAGAGCAAAACAAATGATGTCCAAGAGTCTCTTTATGTAGGGTTTCCATTTTTTCTTTCTTGTTTCAATAAATCTTGACCATTGCTGTGAATACCGCACTTTACACATTTCCTCCCAGCAGTCTGAATGTTCTGCTGGTCTCTTCCTATTCAGTTCTTGGTGATAACCTCCATCTATCGTTTAATCCATTTTCATGCAGATGTAACCTAATACTAGATCTTGAGAAAAGAGTTTGCAGGGAAATTGTTTTTTTCTTTGGGGGGGGGGGGGGGATGGTAACAATTTCTGAAAACTTTTTTGCCGTTTAGTATTTTCCTTAGAAGAAAGTAACGTGGACATCTAAAAGTGCGTTAATTAGAGATGTAAACAAACCTAGTAAACTCAGGCTAGTCTTTAGTTAATATTTAAGTTTAGAAAGAATAGATGATATCAACAATGTAGCTAAATAAATAAACGTTTACATTTCAAATGGAATAGTCTGAGTTTGTGCAGTTTTTATTGAGAAAGTTTAAATTGTCCTTTGTTTGATGCCCCTTGTCACTTTATGCCCCGTGCGGCCCGCACCACCCGCACATAGCTAGCTACTCCACTGGCTGTGTGTTGAGCAGTTGTTTACAGAACGCCTGATTGGGAGAGAGAGAATCGTAACAATATATATATAGATATTGTATATATCTATATCTATCTATCTGTCTGTCTATATATATAGCTAGTGGGGGGGGAATTTTATGACTGATTTTTTCTTTGATTTTGTTTATTTTAGGTAAGGTATAATGTTAAACCATCATGCTCCAGTGCAGCCAAATGGGCTTTGAGTTTAAAATCCCCCCTCTTCTATAAAACAAAAAATAATACGAACGACATTTGCCAAATTCCATGAGCTTAGCCAATGGGGATTTTGAGTTTAAAAAACAGCCTCCAGAGGGCTTTAAGTTAAAAACCGCTTCAGAGGATTTTTTAGTTTAAAACCCCCTTCTGCTGAGTTTGAAGTTACTATCCAACTCTTCAATGTAGAATTAAAACAAACTACACACACGAAATTCTATGAGCGTAGCCACGAGATTTACCCCCCTCCCGAGGCCATAAGTTAAAACCCCTGAAAATGGTTTTCAGGTTAAATCCCCCCAACAGATAGCTTTTAGGTTAAAAAACCACTCTTCAATATTAGCAAACTAAAGTAAACATTCTATGAGCGTAGCTAAAAGTTTTTTGAGTTTGCTTAAAAAAACTCCAGAAATTGTTAATTCAAAACCTCCCATCAAATGGTTTTGACGATAAAACTTCCCTTTTTGATATAAAATCTAAAGTAAACTACAGTCACTAAATTCCATGATTGCAGCCAAGAGAGGTTACACATTTCTACCAGTCACTTGGCTCCATTCATAAAGTGCACTGAATAGCGGATTTGATTTTTGAACTAAATTTTTTTTCAAGCAGGATAATTCACTGAAGATACCTCAGAATATACATTTTTTTGTTTTAAATATTGGAAATAATAGTTGGTGGCGGAGATACGCCCCTAACCCCGTTCGGTAGAGCTCGCAGCGCTCCCCCAGATCTACTACCTGGCAAGGGGCGGGATGTCTACAGTCTTTCCAATAACTCCAGTAAGAATCTCTTCTATGGTGCAATAAATATTTTCAAAAAGAATGAAACGTCAGAATAAAATAAAGATTAATTACGCAAACACACACATAATATATATATATACATATAATTAAACACTAAAAACGATCATCACAAGAAAACGGCTGTCCAAAACGTTATGCTTCACAGACTAATAGCCCACAACTAAATTTCCGTTAAATATATAGATATAATTGAAATAAATAAAGCAACTTTGATAATCACCTGCTGGCAAATTTTTAAAGTAATATAAAATTGGATGTAAAAAATACGAAAGGTGAGCATTTGATGCAATGGCTTCAAACTTGTTGTCATTTGTGTTTAACCATCCGTAGTCTAAAAAAACAACTATTATCTGAAACAAAAAAAAATAATAATTTTCGGGCATGTCGTCTAAATTTATATTCTCACAAACTGATTCAAAAGGTAACCAAAAGAATTGACTTCAAAAGAGCAAAGGAAAAACCTTATTTAAAACTGAATTGTCTGCTAAATGTCAAAGCTGATTTGATTACAATAATAGCTACATTAAAACGTTTATATTTAAGCACCATTGTTAGTGGCCCTCTGTAACGACCCGCATGTATTGCTTGTATGTGTAGCTTTATTAGATGTCTAGGGGATGATAGGATTGTTTAATTTTGCAACACACTAGGTCATCAAAGATATATCGGAAACAGGCAATAGAGAAAGATACAAAAAAAAATGATTTACTAGATATTTATTTACATAAAATATTGTAACGAATCTCCCTATTCAGGCTCTCGACAAACTGCACCACGCGACACCACCAAGTTAAAGAGATTGACAACTCAGGGCTCCAAATAACGTAATAGTTCAATGTCAAATAAATAACATCCAATACTGTACAATTGGCAGCACGTAACACAAGACTGTACAAATATCTTTCCGTTAACAAATGCCGTATCAACTCTTGCACAGGCCTCTCCGTCTCGTCCCGGACTTGTACTGAGCCGTCGTACTGAACCCTAGATCAGGAAGTTGTAACTGTATGGGGCTCTAACATCTGCCAAAGGATTTTTAGTGAGCTTAAAGGTGTTCAGCGTAACAGATGCTCGATGGGAAACGCTTTTTACAATACTAACGCAATGCTTTTAAGTCTCTTAGTGAAAAATGCGCCATTTTAATTTGTTACAAAGTGAATGTTTTACCCATAGACTTATATATACTACTAGACTGGAAACCGGAAATAAATTCTTATCCGCGATCTAAAAATTAAATTATATGTTACATAGGTTAGGGTTGAAAAAAAATAGCCTTTACTTCTTTGAACTACTTTACAAAACAACGCCTTGATCCAATTTTCTAACAAATTTTCACGACATTTTTTGTAGTGTTAAAAAGTATCCATGTCCAGTCTAGATATAG
Organism: Biomphalaria pfeifferi; assembly: GCA_030265305.1. Taxonomy (NCBI): domain Eukaryota; kingdom Metazoa; phylum Mollusca; class Gastropoda; family Planorbidae; genus Biomphalaria; species Biomphalaria pfeifferi. The sequence goes on from JASAOG010000065.1 coordinate 2,930,214, forward strand.
TATATATAAGCATATGGTTTTACCAATAGCGTAGAGATTTTGCATCACTTGATGTTTCGTACTAAAGTCATATTTAATATACTAATTGCAATATTAAATGTCTGAACGTTACCATTTGAGAAGTTACACTGCAAAGACTTTCTATTAAGCCAATAATAGGTCACTAGTTTAACGCAAAAGTTTCAATGTGAGCTTTGACTTTGACTACTCTGTTCTGGGGGACTTTCTAATCGAATCGCCATGTACAATGTCACTTAGTACCAAAAGAACACAAAAACAACACTTCGGATTGGTAGTCTTTACCCGATCGCTCATTTTCGTCACTTAAAAAAAAGTTTCTAAAAAAAGTTCGGGTAAATATATGTCCTAAAAAATTTATTCCTCCGAGCGAAGCTCGGTATCTTGATACTTATAATTATATGCACACCATTGCCCGGTACCAAAAGGCCTACAATTCATGATCATACATTACATTGGCCCAGGTGTAGTAATTTTAAGATTTAACTTGTAAAGTTATATGAATTCTATTCTAGATCTAGATTCTAGATCATGTCTAGATTCGACATGTAGTCTACATTCTAGTTCTAGATCTAGAAACTTAACTTTATGAATATATAAACAAACAACAACTTGTAATTGAAAAAGTACTTGTTTGAAAAAAAAATATTTTGAAAGATTTAAACTTTAAAAGAGAAAAATTAATTTAATTTTATAATTATTGTTTTAGTGCCCAATGATTTTAAAATTTTATTACTTTCAACGCTCAAAAAAAAACAACAACTATGGCTTGAATATTCCTGTTACACTGGTGAATTTAATGGAGGCCGCCTCTGAGTCTGTGTGATAACACAAGCTCTCTTTGTAAACTTTTTTTTTTATTGATTCATGTATTGTCTATGTCAATGAATATTTGCTCGAAGTTTCAGCTTGATCCTAGAATGGGTTTGGGAGAAATTACATGTAGGCCTACACACTTTTTACCAGACAGACAGACATAGTGAGATATTATAAACTTTGTAAAAATATCCGTTGCCCAGAAAATCGTAAGCTTCAAATTATCTAGGAACTGGAATTTTAAAAATTAATTTTAAGCCTTTGAATTTCAAACATAACAGATGAACAGACAAACAACTCAAAACTATATAGGTTTTTCCCCTTTCGACTTTCGAGTCCACAACTTCACCCGCTACTAAAATGAAAACTTTATTTGATCCAATAAGAACGTGTGCGAGAGTGTTCACTGCTCGAATGTGTAAACTTCTTATAAGTTTCTACCGTGGGCATCTAATAGTTTGCAAAAATTAAGGCTCCTAAAATACTCCTCAGTCTAGGAGCAGTCTGATCGGGTTTACCCAATGTTGGAGACTAGCCAGGCCCAAACAAGCTGTAGTACTTCAGGACGTATCCCATTGTAGCTGGATCATATTCTGCACAGTAAAGAACTAATTCGTGGTACGCTGACTCAGCTACGAGAAGGAAGAAGAAACCATGTTTCAGATTCCTTTTGACCTCTGACTTCAGTTTCCGTTTCGACAGGTTAGGGTACATAGGTGTGTACTACCGCAGGGTTCTTGTTCAGGGCTCTTGCTGAGAGGATAACATGGAGTTGTAAATGATAGTTTCCTTTGTAAATTGGTCAGGTAGGATAACCAATATGGAAACATCTGTGACCTTTGTGAAATATCGGTTTTCACATAAAAACAATAAAAAACAACAACAACAATCCCACATACATTTATCACACCTTATAAATTAAAATGTATATATAATTTTATCAATTTACTTCTGAAGCGTTGTGTCCTGTGCACTCAGGTAAATGATGTAACAATTTAATGGGAAATTCCTCTATATATATAGCTGAATCAGTATCCCTGTTGAAAAATGAAAACATTATAAGTGAAATGGAATTACTTGTATAATTTGTCTGATAAAAAGAAAAATGAATTTAAAGGTTTATTCAAATTATCAAATGAATGTCAAAAGCAGTTTATTTTTTGAGAACCATATTTTTTGGCCATCAATAGTAATGATCAAAGAAAAACTGAAACAATACCTGTGTACAATAATAACATCCGCCAAAACACCATACATCTGATAGATACCAGAACCTTCATTTAGTCTTTTAAGAATGTGAACAAGTAAATTTTCAAACGTAATTGTTACGGAAGGCCATCTTTCATTTTCAAAACGCCATTCTAACAGACGCTGTAACGACTGACCTGCGGCAAGCAAAAATAAAAAACAAAAAGAAAGTAACGAAAACAAATGTAGAAAAACAATTTCGTTCATTTCTTTAAGACTTTTGTTCATCACTTCTTCATGATCTGTCTAATAACTTTCGTCGAAGAGGTGCTGTGACAGTTCGTGTAACTAAATCCCTCCATTGTTCCCGGTCAGCAGCTAATCTTTTCTTTTGATGACCCTTTCTTGGTGCACATCCATTGTACCTTGAAGGGTGACTTTTGACAATAAGTCATGTCTCAGCTGACTTAAGCTTGATAGAAAACTTACAATGCATGAGCACAGTCAGGAAAGAAAGGCTTTGAAGAAAATTAAACTTGTACGGAATTTAGCCAGGTGAGGTGAGGTGATTCTAACACTGTAACTGGGGCTTTCAGATCGCAATTACAATAAGCTTAAATTTAAAGTTTACTTTTTAACATTACTTTTCTATAGCACCACTTTCATGCTATGAGCATGTTTAGTGTGCTCTTATCCAATGTCTTTTGTGGACCCATATCTTGCCGTGCGCTCAGCAAACACAACTCAGCTCCAGTTGATAATTAAACTCGAGCCTCTTTGATATACAGCCAAGCGGTTTTTAGCCACCCAGACACTGATCCCAGGCAGCCCTAGAATCACTTGACAGTCACAGAGGTTTTTTTTTGCAACACCTTTAGGTCCAACCCAAAACAAGCTGCAGAAACAATGTTGAGAGAAAGCAGTACGAAAACTAAAAAGTGATTCACGACAGCTTTTCGATATTTGAGTCATTCAGTGGAAGGAAACGTCAAGTTGAATTCGTTTTTTAATATAGTCACGTATTTGAGCAATTCCTTTGTGGCATGAAAGGAACTGGGTCGGCCCTAGCACGAGAGAGTACACTGGACATACCTATTTATATTTATATAGAGATTTGGGGTATTACGCGCACAGCCCAGTTTCTTGCCAGAAGGGTAGTACTGAGTACTACATGCTTTATTGCCAAAAAAGATTTCATCTCAAGATCTATTGTGTCATATGATCACATTCATAAATATGTAAATGATATTGCTAAGAGAAAGGGATTTACATTTTATTTAGACATTATGAAAACATTTGGACATCATGTAAATATTGTGATATCAATACACACACTGGTGAATCGGCCACGTTCAGAGAAACATCAATATTATCAACAGGAATTCAAGCATGAAAAGAAGGTAGGCCTTAGCATTTAGTGAATTTAAATATATTGAATTTCAATGACAATATCAGCTTCTTAATGGAGTTGGGGGCATAAGACTTTCTAGTATTTTCCATTCAGTGTTTCTTTAAAAAAAATGTGTGTTTTTTAGATGTTCGAATTTGTGTATAAAAATAAACTAAACACTCGATACATTATCAAAATAAACACTTTCATATGACGTAATTTATGTAATAAGTTGATGCTGTTTCCTTGCAAATAACCGCAATTGCTTGTATGAAAGGACTTCTATGTCTTAAGCTTTACTTTAGTGACAAACCTGTGTAACGAAATCCATGAATGAATCCTCCAGCAGAGCGCTTGAAGTCTAAAGAGTGCGCCGCAGTTCCAGCAATAAATACTTCAGGTAAGTCAACCGACTCGTAGCTGTCAGTAACAGCTGGGTATTTTCTTGCTCGGCCCCATGGTCTACTTAGAGATGATGGACTTTTGGAAACAAAATAAACAAAGGTTAATGCCAAATTGTTTCTTTATAAATCTGATATTATATGATTTTGAAAACTAGGTTTGTATGGTACATCTTGATTTAAAAAAATATATTTCGTAGGATGCTACTATGAAATGAATGTTGCTTAAAAGCATTTTATATAAATCAAAAACTGTATCGTGTCGACAACAATATGGAGGCTAGTGCGAGCATATTGATTATTTTGAATGAAACACTTTCACAAACACTTTTTAGACCTTTAAATATGAAAAACGTTTGATACTGCCATGGAACTATCCGGCACCGCTTTTAATCATTTAGTTCTCCCCGAATCAGAAACCCAATTAGTAACGAGCCATTGTTGACAATTACTCCCTTAGAGCACGTGAAAGGAAACGGACAGTGAGTTTTAAGGTCGCCCAGCTCTTACAGTGCCCTCGAGCGTCTACACTGATCCGTCTATAAAGATAGGGAACACTCCTGCTGGATACGATAGGATAGTTTCTCTTGTTGCTTGTAGCTTGTTACCCTTGGGTCGAGAAGGCACTTTCGTATCGTCGGCATGACGAAAGCCTTATTCGGGGGGAAGGAACAAGGACGGTAAAAGAGCAGCCCGCTTTGACAAGCCCACGTGCCTCATGCATAAAGCAGGGTCGTTTTTTTTAAGACGTCTCCTACCCTCCTAATTGTTGACCAGACTTCTGAGTGGCTTGTGACGGTCCGTCCGCTGAGCAAAAACAATCGACCTCGTCAAATTACGCAGAAATGATTTATTTTATTTTCGCCCTAACAAGATGTACCCAGGATATTTTCCCCGTCTTTCTCCTTATTTGAGCAGAAATGTCTAACCACATTTGCGACTTACCATTTTGCCCATCTGGGCAAGCCTCGATTATTCTATTCTAGTATCAAGTCTGCTACCTTGTTGACTTTATCACTAGCGAGAGAAGATCTAGACTCCTTTCATCTTGCGAGGCAGTCAAACTGTCCTTCATTTTGCCTAGATCCTAAGCGCACGTCACGCTTGACATCTAGACTGGTGTTCTTAATACTTCATTGGCAAATGAGTGGGAAGAGCTAATCTTCACCGGATTTCACATTATCTATCTTGACTTATCACATGATCTATCACATGCTATCCATCCCAATCCACACTTCCGGACAAGTGGCATATAAGGCTCAAACTTCTCCACTCGTGAGCAGTTGTCATTTAGAACGTTGAAGGGCGTTCATTTACAGACTCCATTATGTTTACCCTCCCCCACATTTGTATTATGATCATTCCTCTTGTATTTATCTGATCTGACCTGACCTGCAGTGTTTGTAAGTGTTTATTGAACTAAATGACTCTCTGATTGACCTGCAGTGTTTGTAAGTGTTCATTGAACTAAATGACTCACTGATTGACCTGCAGTGTTTGTAAGTGTTCATTGAACTAAATGACTCACTGATTGACCTGCAGTGTTTGTAAGTGTTCATTGAACTAAATGACTCTCTGATTGACGGCTTATGCCCGAGGAGAACACGATGCCTTTTTATGCATTATATATTTAGCTATGTGATTTATTTCAACCAAAATTTGTATTTAACGCAATATTAGTCAGTATAGAGATTTTCATTTAGCATTTATATGCTATTTACATAAAAAATTGGAACAATATATTATTGATGAAGTGTTTGTGTAACGTTTAAGCATGACAATGAAATGTAATAAAGTTACAGAGCAAACTAACATTCGTTTTGCATTCATTTGTTTTTTTGCAAAAACATCCAAAACAACCTATTTATAGATACTTAAAACTATTGCAATATTGTTGAAGGAACATTAAAGGTTAAATCAGATTTTTAATATCTTTGAGTGTTTTTTTTTTTTATAAACGTGACGGATAGACCAACCGACAGATAAAACGCGCAAAAATAAGCGGCGTTTATCCTGATAGGGGCACTAAACAAAAAATAAATAAATCTGATTATTTAAAAATTTTGAAGGAACTAGTTTGGTATTGTGACATGTCTCTGCGTCACGCTACTGTACGAAATTCCCTGCATAAAATGTCCATTGTATAAAATGTGCATGATATTTACATACAAAGTGCATTCTTAGCCTTTATAAACAAACATAAATGTTTTTTTTTAATTTTAGCAACTAGATGACCATAAAAAAACTAAGTTAACTAATATTTATATTTGTTTGAACATTTGTTGTACATTTTATAAATATATTTGAGTTAGTGATATTGAAAATACACAATATATTGTCTTTCTTTGTTAACATATTGTAACATTATCTCCCATACATTTATGTATTGTTTTAGAATTAAAATTAAATTATAGCTTTTTGTAGAGTTACTTTAATGCTTATAGCTTGTTCAGAGCGCTATGGTCCAATTACATTTGTGGACCAGTGGGGGGAGGGGGTATCTGGGAAGAAGGTTTTCCGTGATGCCTTTAGGCGTTCAGTAAGTACAATTCTGCTCTAGTCGGGTGTCGAACCTCGAGCCCCCTTCATAGGTAGCCAAAGCATTCCAAGTTCAAGCGTACTTAGCCTCTCGACCACGCTTCCCAATTGGTGTATTTTTATGAAAAAATCGCTTGCATATTTAATTTTATAAACTAAACGGTTTGTTTTTTTAAAACAAAAAATAGCCGTTGTACCTAAATTTTGCAGGCCGCATCGCAAGGTGAGAGAATATTTTTCATTTTTCTTCAAATTTTTTAGATTTGAAGTGACAGACGGACATTTTGCACAAACCTTATAGCGGCTTTTTCCCCTTACGGGGGCCGCTAAAATTGTATATTTACCAATGTGTCTATTTAAAAAAACAACAACTGATTTCAACATTTTCGATGTTTACAACTTACAAAAAGAGGTAAAGTTTTCTCTTTCGGACCTTGCGATCCATGGGGCAGATTATGTTAAGGTAATTTGTTTCTGTGGCCAATGGTTAACAAGCAGGTTGTCATGTGGCCTTCAAAACGACCAACCATCCAACCTAACTTTAGTTGGGGAAAGTAAAGAAGGTTGATTAACTTAAGAACAATGATTAATTAATCCTTTGGAATAATCCTATCTCTTGACCGACAGTTATCGTTGGTTAAGTTTTTTTAAATAGTAAGCAAAAAAAAAAAAAAACGTACCTAAAAATAGAATCATCAAAGGTAAATCCTAAGCATCTGATGACTACATCGTATCCACCACGTAAAGCGAAATTATCAGGAACGAACCGCTTTTTGTTTTTGTTTGATAAATACTGTAAAAAAATATAATATAATAATACATAATAATAAATAGATTTAAATCACAAATAGACTTCTAGCATTACTAAAAAAAGATTTTTACCATATGGTAGATGAATGTAAAAAGAAAATTTAAAAAAAAACTTAATAAAAAAATAAATAGCTTATATTAAGCGATAAATCAATAAGCTAGATGTCAGTTGCATTTCTTCTGTAAAAGAAATTACGGAAGTTCATTTTCTATCAAAGAAGGTACGAAAGTTATACAATATAAAACCACCCACCTATATATACTATGATAGGTATTTGATTTCTATATAAAATTAAATTTGTAGGTGCTGTATCGGAACTAAGAAAAACTCAGATTCGTATCTATGTGCTTAATTAATAAAACATATTTTGCAATAAAGTCTTTACAAAGAAACAATTTAAAAAAAAAGAATCTATATTAAGATCTACTCCTGCGTAACGCTAATGCCGTATAAAATTACATCTATATTTATATAATACAATACATGTAAATCTAGTAAGCCCTGTCTTTGAGTGCAAAGATTAATGAGGAGTGCAGTGTTTCACGTGGAAACGCAGACCTAACTGTGACCTACATATTTTGACACATCCAACGCAGCTCATTGTAAGCCGGTGGCCGATTAAGATTCTCTTTTCTCCGTCTACGTCAGTCCTCGGCAATATACAATTCATGTATTATAGTGTGACAAATCTAGGACAGACAACTCAATGACAATGCGAAATCAATGTCACAGTTTTAATAAAAATTGTAGCTTTTATATAGCGCTACTTTCATGCTTATAGCTCAGAGCGCTATGGTCCAATCTCATTTGTGGACTTGTGGGAGAAGGGGGTATTTGGGAGAAGGTTTATCCGTGCTGCCTTTAGGCGCTCAGTAACAGTAAACACAACTCTGCTCCAGTCGGGTGTTAAACCTCGAGCCCCCTTCATAGGTAGCCAAGAAAAGTTCAAGCATACTTAGCCTCTCGACCACGCATCCCACTATATCAGATTTAATATAAAATTAAATACATATACTATGGTTCATCTTGTAGAACACTTTGTCATGTGACTGTGGAGCCCCATTTTTTTCTGCCAGTTGCTGGAACCCGTTAGTAAAAAAATTCAAGCTACAAACTTAAAAAAAACAACTAAAGAAAACTACAGACATTTGAGGCTCACGCATTGATTTATTTTTGACCAGCTACTAGGCTCCGTTAAAAAGTGCAGTGATTAGCAGATTTGATATTGACATACTATTTGTCAATAGAAGAGTATCGTAGCAGGGCTATTGCGCTGTAAAAACCTCTGGATATGCATATTTCAAAGTTTCAAACACAGACAATAATGCTCGAACTACGCTGGAGGGAGTTAACAGCGCTTCCTTAAACTCCCTAGCTGCTCAGGGAGGGGCTACTAATGTTGTTCCTTTACCTCCAGAAAGATCTCATTCTAATGTAGAAATGACCTCCAAAAAAAAAAAAAGATCGCACTGGGTGTACTGAAAGAGAAATGCGTTCAATTAATGTTTGCTATAGAGTTTCAGTATGATGACATTAAGCCTACGTCCATCTTTTTTTTATTTGTAGTCACCTATCAACAAATTCAATATGAGTATGAGTAGTTCATCTCTACCTCGATTGATATACCCGCACAGCTAGACAAACGTCTGCTGAGCGTGACGTAGCCAAGGAATAAAACACCTTAACCCACTCAATGGTCAAGATAGATGGCAGAAGAAAATCGTCAGAAAAAAAAAGCAAGGCCAATGACACTAGCTCCAGCTGGAATAACCTGCCCAGTGTGTGGCCGTACATACCGGGCTCATATAGGTCTCACCAGCCTTGGGTTTACTTTTCAGAGATTTAGATTAGTAAGTAGTTAAATATAACTTTACATATTTTACATTGACCATCCCACACACCACTTTCATAGTCGTTGGTCTTGTACATACACACACACACACTCACGTTACAGATATTAGTTTGTGATAGGTTTATCGGTGAATAAATACTGTTAAGCTTTAATTCATTGATTAGTAACAGAGTTGAACACAATAAGGAACAAAGATACTAGGAATATAGGTAGGTTATTATGCAGTTTTGAAAATGTTCAGTAACACAAGCTATTTACAAAACATCAGGCTCCTGTCGTATATAAAATTTTACTATCCCAACACATTCGGCTCCGTCCGGATATCAGAAAGCGCTATATATAGAGTATATATATATACTAACCAGATATTACCCGGGGCCCGCGGGTCTTAATTTGCGAATCACTGATATAGTCACTGATATATTGTATTAGAAGCAAAATAATAATAAGTAAATCGAATGCGTGAATATAAAAATATTATAAATGGAGCTAAATACTACTAGCTAATTGACCTAATTAATACTTGCAAGTTTTCTGTTCGTCGCATTCGTGACCTTTCGGTGGTGTCAAATGTAAAAAGTGCGCGATATCGAGCTATTGGGCTAAGTCGCAGCTGTAGCGAACGAATGTATGTAAAAATGCTTTATAAAAAAAATTTGAAGGTTAATTTGATAAAAATATGAAATGAATGGACTATTTAGAATGTTCATGTGTTAAAGTATAAAAATATCTTTGCGATATGTAGGTCTATCATCTTAGACTTCAAATAGATGTAGTAGATTAGGGTTCGAGAGATTTTAAGTTCTGCGGATGCGTAACCTTTCGGTTTTTGTCTAATAATAGAAGCACTCGATGAATGGAATATAAAATACGTCAGTACGTCTAAACTCGCAGATACAGGGAACGAATTTATGTAAAATTGCTTTTGAAACACAAATTTGATGGTTAATTTGATTAAATAATGAAATCAATAGACTATATTTCATATTTTAATATGTCAAAGTACAAAACCATCTTTAAAAAGTGTAGTTCTTAAAACTAGGTCTAGACTCTTTCGGTCTTGTCTGGTGTAAACATGGCTATATGATCAAGATCCATGAAATAGTATTACTTCCATAGAGTTGGTCAACTTTTTTGGAGAGTCTTCAGCTTGTTTTAGGGCTACTTTACATAGGTTACTGTTCTAGTTAGCACTCAAGGAAAATTTTATCAAGATCTGTCAAACGGTTTTGATTTCTATTCGGGTATCTTATCTTATCATACATGATACAGATGTTACTTCAAAAAATAAGATGGTTACGTCCTACGCGTCTTGCATATTAACCAATGATTTAAACTCCGCAAAGATACTGGTTTTCCTGGCTAGCTCAGGCAACCCATTCCATGCTCTAATAGTACTAGGTAAGAAGGAGCTTTTGTACAAATTTGTCCTAGCATATGGAACGAGGACTGTGCCTTTATCATTCTGAGTATTGTATTAAATTTTGTTTTTGTATTTGAAGATTATGGTTCAGTGTTTTATATATAATTGCTACTTTACTTTTAAATCTTCTATCCTGAAGGCTTTTTACATTTAGTGATTTTACTAAAGGTGTTAATCTAGTCAAATGTAGAATATTCGTTTGTTATGAATCTCACTGCTCTATTTTGTGTCTGTTCCAAGGTTAAATAACAGTTGAGTTTATGTTCTTATTTGATTTATAGAAATTTTTTCTCCAAAAAAACCATAATGCTTTGTTTGAATTTTTTTTATAGTTTCATCAATATGGGTATTCCATGACAGTTTTTCATTTATTATAACACCTAGGTATTTTATGTTTTTGGGCGGAAAGACACGCTCCAATTTGATTCCCATTTCTGTGATTCATCAAATTCTCTTTGTGAAATTTCTGTGTCTTGTGTTGTTTTTTTTTGTTCTATATATTATGAAATCATCTGCAAATAATCTGACTTTTGTTCATGAATTAATAGAATTTGGTAAATCATTTATGTAAATTAAAAATAATAGTAGACCTAAGTCTGCTCCTTGAGGTCTACCTAAGTTTACTGTTATTGGAATTGATTTAGAGCCATTTATTATTACAGTTTGTTCTCTCCCTATCAGAAAATCTTTAATCCACTGATGCAATGGACCATTAATGCCGAAATATTTTAGTTTTTTAAGCAAACTATGGTGGTAAACTTTGTCAAAAGCCTTGGAAAAATCTTGTAAGATAGCAGCTATTAGCTAACTATTATATACATATATATACATACATATACATATACATACATATACATACATATACATATACATACATAAAAACATACATACGCCTTACTTTATGCTTTATTAATCGTTTATGCAAATCAACATGGTGGCAGAGGTAACAAGATTAATAGTTAAATTTTATCTTAGTGATATAAATCTAGTATAAATTAAAGTTTAAAAAACAGAATGTAGATCTAGAGTCTAGAGAAAATCAGGGTTATTCAGTTAAGTGAAGGTATTCTAGTTATGTCTAGTCTAGATCTAGTAAAGTTTTTATTGTAGATGGCAGAAGATCAACTAAGACCACCAACAGAATTAAATGAAGTAGATGGAAAATGTTAATGAAAATTGTCGTCAATGGAAAATACATAAGGAGCAGAAGAGAAACCTAAAAGCAAACAAAAGCAATAACAGTACATTGTGCTGGACATCAGGCCCAAGAGATTTATGAGAATTTTAAATGTGATGAAAATGACGATGTGAATGACCCACAAGTATTACTAAAGAAATTACACGAATATCGAAACCCTAGGAAAAACAAAGTTCTGGAAACCTTTAGATTTTGGAACATGGAAAAGGTGTTTCCATGTGATATGTTTGTTAAGCGGCTAAGAGCTCCTGCTGAAAAAATGCAATTTTAAGGAAAAAAGATTGGATGATAAAAAAGAGATTAGGTAGAACAAAAGAAAAATTACAACAGAGACAAGCTATTTAATTGTTAGTTTAGGGGAGGCAGCGTGGGGTAAAATTTGCAATAAATGCAAAGATAACAATCATTTTGCAGTTAAAATCATTTTGCAGTTAAGTGTAAAACGCAGAATAAAATGCATATGCATAATGCCATGGATGAATTTGACCAAAAAGAACACTTGAACTCAATAAATTTGTTGAACAATAGGGACAGAATGACAGCACTAGTCATGATAAATGGTCAACAAATGCGATTTCAACTGGACACTGGAGCTGATGTTAAAATTATATGTAAGAAATATGTTAAAAAGACAAAAATTAAGAAGACTGTTCAAACGTTAACAATATGGAATAATTCAAAAGACTGAAAAAGTCAATTGCCATAGAACAGAAAGGCAAGCACTGTAAATAGCAGCTATCACACTAAACTACTCATGTACACCAAACAGCCTAATTGTCTTACTGACCAATGCCAAAACAGTCCTTCAGAACCTGAAAAACTCGGATACTTCCTATGTAAAGCAACTCAGGGCAGCTATTGTAAAGCTTAAAACCAACAGCAAGAAAACTGTTCTTCAATAGATTCCAGCACACATTGAATTATAAGGCAATGAAAAAGCAGAGACATACAGGCCAATAAAGAAGGGACAAACAAATGAAAATCTCTGCCAAGAAGAAATGAAAATAATAGAGTGAAAAAAAGAAGAATCGGACAAGCTCACATCCCAATTGCAAGAAAAGACGCCTATTATAAGCTCGAGATGACCAACGCATAATTTTACGACTCAGAAACGGACACAACGGAATGAGACAACATATGTTCCGTAAGCTTAAAGTCGGGACGAGTAAAATCTGCCCTTGTGGAGCATCACCAGGGTATGCAGACCATGGCTTTTAAAGCTGTACACTATAGCAAGAGGCCCGAACAAGACTCTGGCCATCAAACCCTCCTATAGAGCAAAAACTATACGGAGGACTGCCTGATCTGCAAGCCACTGCGCGGTTCATCTCAGATATAGGATGACTGATCTGACTTCTCCGACAGGTAAAATGAGAACGCAGAAGAAGAAGAATCAAAATTAAAAACAGAGGGTACAGCTAACTTAATAATAACGAATCCTAAAAATAAAATGATCTATTTGGTAACATTCACAGTTGTAGAGAACCATTATCAATGTTTATTTGGCCGTAAAACATGCCAAAGTTTAAGTGTGATCACATTAAATGAGGGTAGAAAGATATCACAAGTAAACACAATGGATTGTAATCTTGGAGATTTGGGTAACAGATCAATTAACATAGCTTCATTGGTATCACCCTGTAGTAATATACCATTTGCATTTCAAAATAAAGTGGAAACAGAAATAGAGACATTAGTAAATGGAAAAATATTAATCCCAGTAGTTGTACCAACAGATTGGGTCAGCCAGATGGCCGTAGTTCAAAATCCAAATAGGGATTGAAGGATCTGCATAGACCCAAGACATCTAAATACTGCTTTAAAAAGAGAACATTTTTAAATACCTTGGAATTACTTTGGAGTTCCTAAATGCAAAAATATTTCCAAGTTAGACGTAAAAGAGGCTTACTGGTACGTGATGAAAAGTCTAGTCTCCTAACAACCATGATCACACCATATGGGCGTAACAGATGGTCAAGACTCCCTTTCGGACCTAATGTAAGTGGAGATATATTTCAGAAGAAGTTAACATAAACATTGTTAAGATTAAAACGATGCATTAATGTAGCTGATGATATCGTGATTGTGGGATGTGGCCAGTTCAAATTTGAAGCTAAAAAAGATCACTCTGACAAACTGGACTAAGAGACAGGTGCAAACAGAAGTGCATTAAATTAAATGAAGCCAAAAAAGTAGAGAAACAAGACCAGATAAGTTTCATGGTATACTGCAACAGTGCACAAGGCATAAATCACGACATAAAGAAGATCAAATATATTCTTGAAATGAAGAAACCAGAAAATAGCCAGGAAGCAAGAAATGGAATGGTGCAGTATTTGTCAAAATTTTTGAACAATCTAGTCGAAGTGTATCAACTATTAAGATAAATAACAAAGAAAGACTGCAATTTTAGATGGACTATGGACTAAAAAATGTGAAGGGGGATTCAACAAGATAAAAACAAAGATCATTACTACTTCAGTCCTTATATTCTACAAACCTGACACAGAAACTTGAAATACAAGAGGACAGTCAAAATAGTTTTGCAGTTGGAGCTGTATAAATGCAAGAAGGACAAGATGGACAACCAATTGAGTTGACCTCTAGAGCACTGACACCAACTGAAAAACGGTGGCTCAGATTGAAAAATAACTATTTGCCGTAGTTTTAATCTAGAAATATTTTATCAATATACTTTTGGAAGACATGTCATAATTATAAATGATCTTAAGCCACTTGCAAATATTTTAAGGAAGCCTCTAAACCAGGCTCCAAGAAGATAACAAACCTGATGTTAAGGAGCAATCGTTATGATTTCTCATTTCAGTGGGTAGAAGGAAACAGTTTACACATTGCTGACACATTATCACGACTGTGCAATCAAGAAGAGAAGCAAGATGAAGTTTTAAACATATGCCAGGCACATGTTGTGGACATACCGGATCCATTATTAGAAAGAATAAAACAAGAAACAGACTTAGATGACAATGTAAGTAAATTATCAATGCAAATTATGAATGGATGGCCCCAAAGAAAATAAGATTTAGACAACACGATAAAACCATATTTTGATTTTGCTGATACTTTGGGACTTAGTAATGAAGTAATCTTGAAAGGAGAAAGGATAGTCATACCTATCAGTATGCGTCAAGAAATGACTATACTGTACACATTGCATATGACGGAATGATGAGGAGGGCCCGACTGACGATATTCTGGCTGATGAAATAAGGCAGATAGCAGAGACATGCACTGCTTGTCAAGAAAGGAAACCTATGAACCAGAGAGAAACACTTATGCAACATGATGAAGGAAATGTTCCATGGGAAAAAGTTGGAGCTGACCCGATGAAAGTGGATGGAAGACAGTATCTAATAACTGTTGATTATTAATCTAATTTTATTAAATATGAGTATCTGTCAACAACAACATCACAGATGTGATAAGAAAATTGAAAGAACAATTTGCTCATTTTGGTGTCCTAAAAATATTAGTGACAGATGGCGGTCCGCAATTTACTTCAAATGAATTTTTGAAATTCTCAAAGCGATGGAACATCACTCACATCAGATCAAATCCTGGTTATCCGAGATGGAACATCACTTCACATCAGATCAAATCCTGGTTATCCGAGATGGAACATCACTCACATCAGATCAGATCCTGGTTATCCGGGAACTAATGGAAAAGCTGAAGCTGCTGTAAATATAATGAAGAATTTAATACTGAAAACTTAACGTAATGGTGATGATCCAAATGAAGCTTTACAGGAACTCAGAAATACACCTCGGCAATGTACTGGATTTAGCCCAGCTGAAATGTGCCCCAAAAGAAGTCCTCGGACATTGATTCCCACCACTTCAAAGTGTTTAAGTGAACATGTTGTAGTTGAGAAAAAAGAGAATTACAAACGACAAGTAAAAAGACAGTATGATAAGCAAGCTCAGGATTTACCAAAACTGCATCTAGGGCAAACTATTTATTACCAAAACCCAGGTCAAACAGGATGGTATCCTGGAATGATCACGGAAGAAGAATCGACAAAATCTTATAAGAAGATAAAGGAGGATACTACATATGCAACAGATTTCATATTCGAACAAGGAAAACTGTTTTGAAAGACACTGAAGTTATATGATGGGAGTGTCTTGGATGATAATGATGATAATGAAAGGCCAGATTTTTCTGATAACCGTCAACATACAACACAGTCTGAAGTAGTTACTCCTGTAGCAGACTATAATTGTGATAGCTATAGGCCAACAAGAACTAGTACTCGAGAAACAAATAGATCATTGTTGCATAGAATTTATGATATGTAGGCCTACAAAGAACTTTTATGACCATCTTAACATGTCAGTTGTGATATTTATTCTATGTGTTTCAAACTCTCAATTGAAATTTATTTGTATTTTTAGTTGTTACAAATTTTGCAAAATAAGATGTGTGATTAATTTCGTTATTCTAATAGCAAAATTTTTTTATCTAAAATATTTTTTTGGCTATAGAAAAGGAAGTATGTTGATGTGCGTTTTGTATAGGTTTTACCACTCAGAGTTTGGCAGTAACATCCTTTGTAACTGTTGTTATCAAGCAAGATGGCGTAAGCCTATACAGCTGATTTGTCGTTTATAGCTAACACTAAGAGTTTTGTTTCATGCTAATCCACAGTAAGTCAAGGTGAATGAGAGAAATTAATTTTTATTTTCGAGGGGAAACGTCTTAATTTTTGAGACCCTAGTTATTTCTAGTTCACTATTGGAAATTAAATTAAATTGTGAAGTGGGTCAAGAATACTTTTTGTTCGTGTGGCCAATTTATCTAATGTAACAAAATGAATATTATTTTTATACTTTCTCTTTATAACATAGCGCTTGGCTTCCGAACCGGGGGATCAGGGTTCGAATATTGGTGAAGACTAGGATTTTTAATTTCGGGATTCTCGGGGCGCCTCTGAGTCCACCCAGCTCTAATAAGTACCTGACATTTAGTTTGGGTAAAGTAAAGGCGGTTAGTCGTTGTGCTGGCCATATGACACCTCGTTAATCATAGAAACCGATGACCTTTACATTATCTTCCCCGTAGATCACTAAGTCTGAAAGAAAAAACTTTCTTTTATGAATATATATAAAAAAAAAAACAATAACTTGTAAAAAAAAAGAGCAGTAAATATTACGATTACGTTTAATGTTAGTGAAAAGGCCTTGGCCATGTTTCATAATGCTCACATCTGCAATATTTTAAGTTTTAATATCACTGCCTGGTATGGCAATCTGAGCATTAAAAATTAAAAAAAAACAACTCCATAGAATCCTAAATGAAACTAAAACAAATCCCATTTTGGCAGCTGTTTGAGACATAAAAAATACATAAAAACATAAAAAAAAACAAAAAAAAACTAAAAAGGTTATAGAAATAAAAAATCCTCCTTTCGGTCAAGATTTTGTGATTTTATCATCACAAAAGAGATACAAAACACCGATAGCAAAGACAAACAGACACAAAAACACTTTTGTTCCCCTGGCAATCAAATCTTTAAATAGAAACAATCTGATATTAACTTTTCACATGTGAATTATGAGTGAGTCTGGGTTGAATGTACATTTTTTTTATAGTTACAATGTGTTGTTTGATGTAATGCACAAATTGTAAGACAAATTTCCCTACGGACAATAAAGATTATTATTATTATTATTATTATTTTTATTTTTATTATTAATTGACAAAGTACCTCCGCTTGATAAAAATTCATTTTGAAATATTTGAACTTTAAAAGTTAAAAAATAATTTAATTTAAGTGCCCAACTATTTCTAAAATTTTATTTCTTTTAAAAACAAAAACAAGACTATAGTTTGAATATTCCTGGTCTATTGGTGAATTTGATGGGCCCGCCTTTGAGTTTGTGTGATAACAAAAATTCTCATTACTCAAACTCTATTTGTAATCTTGTTTTTATTTGTTTGTTTTTTGTATTGAATATTTGCATGGCATGGTCATAGAACTATGTTGTAGACGGAGTTTCCGTCAGCTTTAAACATATTATAGGAGGGGTTGGGTCATTTCTTGCACGAAAGGAAATTGAATGGTTCCAGAAAAAGGCGAGAAGACTAGATCGAATCTCATGGGCGTAGCCGGGGGGGGGGGATTCGAGGGGGGATTTCATTCGGGTGATTTTTTGCTTTGATTTTGTTTATTTTAGGTCAGATTTTAATACTAAAACATCACTTGCTCAAGCACAGCCAAAAGTTTTTGAGTTTAAAATCCCTTACTAGGGGGTTTTAAGTTTAAAAGCCCGACCAGGGGGGTTTCAGTTTAAAACCCCCTACCAGGGGGGTACCAGTTAAATCCCCCCTCTTCTATACAACAAAAACCCCCAAAAAATGCAAACGATAATCCCTAAATTCCAAGAGCACAGTTAAGGAAGATTTTGATTTTAAAACCCCTTCCAAAACTTACGATAAGCGCCCTATTCAATATAAAAAAGCAAATTACACACTCAAATTTTTGAAGGGGTTTTGAATTTACCCCCCCTCCCGCCGTCTTCAGTAGGGTTTGAAGCTAAAAAATACCTGTTCAATATAAAAAAAAAGCTTATTACGCACTCAAAATGTTTATACTACACTCATAGAATTTTGAGTGAATAAATTTGCTTTGTTTTTAATATTAAAGAGGTATTTTTTACCTTCAAACTCCCCTCCAGTGGTTTTTGAAAAGAATACCTTTTCAATATATAAAAAAAAAAGCAAATTACACACTCTAAAATCGTAGCCAAATACCTTTAATATTAAAAAACAAAGCAATTTATACACTCAAAATTCTATGAGCGTAGCCAAAGGAGTTTTGAGTTTAACCCCGCCCCCCGGCCAGCGTGGCTTGAAGCTAAAAAATACATCTTCAATGTAAAAAAAAAAGCAAATTACGCACTCAAAATGCTATGAGCGTTGCCAAAAGGGGTTTTGAGTTTAAACCCCCCTTCAGAGGGGCTTGATGCTTAAAAAATACTTCTTCAATGTAAAAGAAAAGCAAATTACACACTAAAATTATTTGAGCGTAGCCAAGCTAATTGGGGGTTTTGAGCTTAAACCCCTATCCTACAGATGGCTTTTTTAAAGTTTAGAACCCCTCCAGATGATTTTGAGTTTAAAATCCCCTTATAGAGCGTTTTGAGGTGGAAAAACTCTATCTTCAATATTATTCTAAAGCAAACTACAGTTACCAAATTCTATGACCGTAGCTAAATAAGGTTTTGAATTTTAAAAAAAATAATGCAGGGATTTTTTAGTTTAAAACCCCCAACAGATGATTTTAAAACTTCCCTTTTCGATATGGAATCTAAAGCTAACTACAGTCACCTAATTCCAAGAGCGTATTCAAGAGAGGTTACACATTTATACCAATGGCGAAGCTCCATTGATAAAGTGCAGTAAATAGCCATCTGCGAAATAAAAAAAAAACAACAACACTAATTGTGTCTCAACAAAGATGGCTAAGACAGATTTTAGGACTCTGTTATACAGATCGGGTCTAAATCAAGGAAATCCTTTGACGAACTGGGAGTCGACCCCTTAGTAAGATTGTGACAGAGAGTCGCATGAGGTTTGCGGGATATGTTCTCTGACAAAATGAGTTACGCATAAATAAGAGTTGCGATGACATCCTATTAAGTACAACTTGGCGCCACGCATTCATGAAGGTCCTCAGAGCAGGTGGAAAGAGGCTTCGGTGACAGATTTTTGTAGAAACAGCTTGACGGCAAAAGCGCCAAACGGCGCGGGAGGGTCTAAGTCAGT
Source organism: Biomphalaria pfeifferi (assembly GCA_030265305.1). NCBI lineage: Eukaryota > Metazoa > Mollusca > Gastropoda > Planorbidae > Biomphalaria > Biomphalaria pfeifferi. The sequence continues at coordinate 2,949,640 of JASAOG010000065.1, forward strand.
AAGAATAGCACACAAGTTTTTTTAAATAAAACTTTTTAATATCAGGAAAATGCACTGTAGATACCTCAGAATATGCATTTTGCTGGCTTTCAATACCTAGAAATAGTGCTTGGCGGCGGGGCTCCGTCCCGCATTCGCGGAGCTCATAGCGCTCCCCGATATCCCCTTTCTGGCAATGGTGGGGAGTCTACAATTTTTCCACTTACTCCAGGAAGAAATTCTAGCGCACAATTAACGTCTTCCGAAAGAATGAAGGGTCAGAATGTAATAAAGATTATGTACACACACACATACATACAAGTAAATATTTTTTTTGCGGGGGATGGGGGGGGGGGGGGAGAGAAAAAATCCCCCCGAAAACCCCCCCCGAAAAAATATCCTGGCTACGCCCATGAGATCGATAATGGGTACATGAGAACGGAAATATTCAGTTTGGAGGAGGGGAGGTTAGGGACTATAGTAAATGTATTCAAATTAAATTGTTTGTACATTTATGAAGTGTGTATATTATCATGGTGATCCCAAGTTCTAAAATAAATGTTTTGTATTTATTTTGAAAGGATTTTCAGTTTGATTTTATATTTTAAAGTAGTATCTCTGGCATTACGGTATTGTTTGAGAGATAAGAAATTGGCACTCTGTGTAACAATGAAGAGTTTCTTACATTCTGGAAAAGCTGGGGTTTTTGAAATATTGCTTCGTGTCCCAGCTATCTATAGTCAAATGGTATGACTGAACGCGCAATACAATATGCAAAGAAAATTATGAAGCTAAATTTCATGTTACAGTTGAGAAATGCCAGAAGTCCTGCTGGTGAGCAGACGCTTGAGAACCAATTCTCCGACAACGAATGCTATTTCAGATCACCAACAGGTTGAAAGCCCTTAAGCTAAACACATCTTTACCAAATAGTCTCCCGTTTATTTTTTACTTGTGAATAGTTGTAAAAATGATGTATTTTTATGAAAAAAAAACTGCAGGCATAGTTGATTTTAAATATTAAATTTGTCACTTTCAGAAAAGAAGAAAGTAGCCATTTATATCAGAACTTTGAAAGATCTAAAGTAACATGGTGTCGGATTTTCAATCTTTTATAATTTACAAGATATAAACGGGACAGATGGACGGACAGACAGACCCCGCATAACTAGTACGGCTATTCCCCGTTTTGGGGTCCGCTAAAAATCAATTTAAAATATTTACATGTTCATTTAGGACGACAAAGTATTTTCCATGTTTTTCTTGAATACTGGAACCTTTTAAATCTAGCCATGAGACACCATCCAAAGACTTGAGTAGAAATGTATCGAGAAGATTGTTATTGACAGCTCTGAAATTATGATACAAATAAAATAAAAATAAATGAGAGCGAAAGTATTGATTATTTCTTATTTTGATTATTATTGAATCTACAAACAGCCTGGACAGATACAAGTAGTTAAGTCTTGTTTAGTTAATATATGATTTCATATGAAAAGCGAAAATTAGAAACAACTCGTAAAGAAGTGTCTTAAAGGCATATGTAATAGACAGAGACAAAGTATAAAAGGAAACAATTCCTCGAAATAAAGAACGTGAAAAAGAAGTCAATAAAGGTTCAATTAGATTATTAGCATCCCTTCCTAAGAACTTCACGGTATTGATGAGCCTGATTCAAGTTGAATATTAAAAGCACCAGATACTAGTGTAGTGAGTTAGATTTGTAAAGATATATGATTACCAAAGTCTACTACGTTTATTTCATTTGATCCCAAGTTGATTTTGTTTATATTATAAATAAACGTATGTCTAGTTTTGTTGACAAAAGGAAGTTATATAAGTTATTAAAAGTTTTATTAGTTACGACACATTACGCCTACAACGGTTTAGTTGTCTACCAGCCAGTTTGGTGCTACAAGACAACGACAGGTAACAACATGCAGCTTAAAAACATAATCACATTTAGACAAAATTGTGTTCTAAAAATAATTTTAGATAGAATGTAGAGATTTGTTTTAGGAGATAAAACTTATACTAGTTGACCTTATATCTCCAACATAATGTGTAGACCAAGCCAGATTAAGGTTTGGTTGTCTTGCAATTAGGTGAACATATTGTGTATGACTGTAGAGAGATGTGGCAGTCTCCAAGGCAGAATTTCCAACACCTTAAATAGCCAAACGGTCATATGTTATAATAAACAGAACGTAAAGATAATTATAAAATATGACAAAAGTAAATAGATATAGCTAAAACATTTGGTTTTTAAATTTTACACTAAAAATTATAAATGATAAAACTTACCCAAGATTAAAATACTTTTATTTTCGTATATTTCTGGGTTCGTATTGAAATTCTCATAGCCCAATGCTTTCTCAATGCCTCTTATATTGGGGATATTTGGTTTCCACATCCCAGTAGCAACTATAACAATTCTAATATAATTTAAAAAATAAATTTTAAAATACATCTAAGACATAATAGTTGATGTAATAATACACCAATACTAATTTTACCCAACACCCATTAATATGCTTCTCTTTTAATCACAACTAGTAGACCGGCGGCGTAACATACGCCGCTACTTTGCAGTGCCGACCTTAGGTGGCAGCAGTGGGCTCCGCACTTATACAAACGCAAAGGGCCCCGCACTTTCATAGGACCCGCGCTAATTCTAGGTGTATAAATTAGTTAAAAAAAACATTGTATAACTTATAACAGCTTTCCCGCGGCCTCCTGTCAATTTACCAGGAGCTCCTGAAAAACTCCTGAAATTGCTAAATATACGAAAAAGTCCTGGAAATATACGGAAATTATTAAAATCTTTAGAAAACTCATTCGAATCTCCTGAAATATATAGACAAAAATTGTAATTTTGGGGTGTCATTCAATAAGGAAAACGCCAATCCTATGCGCTATAAAAAAAACCGGCATTATCCCGTAATTTTGGAATCTGGTGAAAGAAGCTTCTCGCGCCTCAAACTAATGAAGAATTACTTGAGGTAAACAATTCTCATAGATAGATTGAAACAATTGTTAATTCCTGCTATTGAGCATGATCTATATAGGAAATAATATTTTTATAATATACTGCATGACTTCGTTACACGCAAGGCTCGTAAAGTTCGTGAGATAACTCTATCCGCAGAAATAGAAGAGTGATCTTTTCTTTACTTCTTCTTCTCGTCCAAATTCTTGAGCGAAGAAGAGAATTATATATATTTAGATATATAGATATAGCTTTGCTCTAGATCTTGAACTAGATCTGCTTTACAAGACTAATGGAATGGGAAGGTGAGATATTAATTTTTATTTGCGAGGAGAACAATCTTAATTTTGTGTAAACACTAGTACACTACCTAATGTAGGTAAAGAATATTTTTTTTCGTGTTGCTAATTGATCTAATTTTGTAAAAATATTTATTTTTAGTTTCTCTTTATTGCACCTAACATTTGATTAATTTTGAGTAAGGCTAATAATTATTATTTAAAAAATATGAGTGTACGCTAAATGAATATATGGAGGCGCGTAGGCTGAGTGGTTAAGTGTAAGGCTTTCTAATGGTGTTCCTGCGTTCGAATCCTGGTGAAGACTGGGATTTTTACATTGGGGATCTTCAGGGCGCCTCTGAATCCACCCAGCTGTAATGGGTATCTGACATTAATTTGGGAAATGTTTAGGTGGGTGGTCGTTTTGCTGGCCATCTGCCTCATAGATCACTAGGTCTGAAAGGAGAACTTTACTTAACTTGTAATTCAAAAATTATTTATTCTTGAAAAAAAATTATTTTGAAAGATTTAAACTTTAAAAGACAAAAATTAATTTTATTATATTATTATTATTATTATATTTCTTAGTGCCCAGTGATTTCAAAATTGTATTACCTTCATCGATCAAAACAAGACTATGGCTTAAATATTCCTGGTCCATTGGTAAATTCGATGGGGGCGCATCTGAGTTTGTGTGATATCTTGTTACAACTTATAATGCATTAATTTTTTATCACATGATTTATACTAATTCTAAATATTAGTTCTTTGTATTTAGTATTTAATAGTGTTATTGTTGAACGCAGTGCTCTTTTTTAAAACAAAAAAATAGATGCCGGTACTCAGTGATTAGGTGCTGGTACTCAGTGATGAATAACTTAACTTTTAACTACTAATATATTAATAATAAACGTTAAAATACAATAAAAGTAATATTTTCCCCCCACATTGAAAAAGGTGCCGGTAAGCAGTAAAGGTGCCGGTAAGCAGTAAAGGTGCCGGTAAGCAGTAAAGGTGCCGGTAAGCAGTAAAGGTGCCGGTAAGCAGTAAAGGTGCCGGTAAGCAGTAAAGGTGCGTACCGTCACAAAAAAAAGCCCTGGCTGAACGATTGTTAACCACTTATTTACAGTGGTTTATTATGCAACTTGGTTTGCTGTTGTTTTTAATTAATACATTAGCCTGCCGAGTTGGGGAAACCGGTTCATTATATCATCCGCTAGCTAGACCCGTAAAACCCACCTTGACAGCAGCAAGGCATAAAGGTTTGAATTCAGAGTTTTCCTTCCAGAAGATTACTGGTTTAGGCGCAAGCTACACGCCTTCGCCGCTTCTCCTTGTCAGTGAAAGTTATTCCGTTGGAGCTGAGCTTTCAGTGAAGGCCAAAAGTTGGACTCTTTGTCAGAGGCTATTTGAGACGCGTGCTATTAGGATTTATTTACTTCTACAGGGGTTACGCAATAATTTTTTTAGATAGGCAGTATCAATTTGGATTGGATTAGTAATTTTAACAAGAAAAACAATTTTAAAATATTTTTAAAAAACCTCTTTCTTGAAATTATAGAGCGATTTTTTTTTTTACTTTTCTTTTTCTTTTAATAACTAATGAATGTTAAATTTGAAAAAAAAAAAGGAATATTTTATACTCCTCGCATTACACCCTTATCTCACGGCCGAGAAAGAATCCTGGCTAAGCGAATGTCTATCTACTAGACTTTAAACTAGCCCAAAGGAATATTTTATACTCCCCGCATTACACTCTTATCTCACGGCCGAGAAAGAATCCTGGCTAAGCGAATGTCTATCTACTAGACTTTAAACTAGTCCAAAGATAGGCCTTTAGATCTAGTGTTAAAAGACGATGCGCAAAATGTTCCTGAACATTCAATTATTAAACTCTTGAATGAATAATGCCTACATGCGAAAATATCTTAAGTCGGTTCAAGATAAATATTCTCTAGCCAAATAAAATTAATTTATTTTTACTTTGAAAATTTACAACGGTCAAACCAGAGTTTTCCCAGTATTGCCAATGTGCTAGTAATTCTTTTCCCAACGATATACACAATGTCAGATTTCTAAGAAAATCGTTAGAGCTATTTTCGAGATGCTTGTCCAGTTTTCACCCATCCAGAAGGTTCCGGGTACCACGAAGTAACTAGTTGGAATAGAGGTATTCTAAAAATAATCTAAAGATCTAAAGATTCCGTTTTAACTTTTATGTAGGTTGAAGTGCTAAAATTAAATTGGGTGAAGACACCATTTTAATTATATATATTAAAAATAAATAAAAATATCGCACGATTAGATACTTGAACCACTGAACTTCAGATCTTAAGTCTGATGATCTACAGACTGAGCAAGACGTTATTAATATCATAGGAAATTACGTATAAAAAGAAAACGGGAGTAAATCTTATAATTTTCATAATGTCGGTTTAAACAAAAAAACAATATTGAGTCGAAATCGCGAATAAAAGTCGTTTTTGGTAAATTGAAAAGTGCTTAGTTTTCCGAAGCACACAGAAAAATGTAACTGGTTAAATTTGCGTATTTTTTCACTCAGGGCAAGTGTGAGAATTGATTGGTGTATCAATCAGTCCGAGTCTTTCTAAATATAAGTCTACTAGAAGATCGGGTTGCGAATCTTTTAAAAACGGTTCGTAGCAAGCGCCTACAAGGTAAAAGAAACATGTGTACGAAATTTCATGCGGAACCGTACGACAGTTTAAGATATCTCTTGATCAATGTGTGAGTGGTAGTTGGTAAATATATAGTAAGTTTAGCATTACAGATAAAATCAAATCACATCAAGACGGTTCACTATAGCGGGTTAACTACAAACGACTTGGTTCAGCGGCGTGATTCTGTACGGTGCATTACGACGGTTCGGGGTACTCTCAAGACACCTCTCGAGTACGAGACGAAGTCTTGATCTTGATCAGCGATCAAGTCCGACACGAGCCCAGTGTGTGAAGTCAGTCCTGAACAGTTGAACCCAGTACGTCCGGGAATATACGTACTGACCAGTGCAAGAGTTATACGGCGGGACGGCTGTTAATGAAGAAATATTTGTAGTCTGTGTTAATTGTACAATATTGGCTGTGATTTATTGGACATTAAACTGTTACGTTTTTTTTGGAGCCCCGAGTTGTCAAGTTCTTTGAGTTGGTAGTCGTGTGAAACAGTTTCAAAGAGAGCTTGGATAGTTAACATCGTTAGAGAAAGCGTTAAAATCAGATCCCGTTTTATGGATAGTGCACAAAGAAAAAAGGAGGGATATCCAACTAAAATATAATCTGAGCGTACATTGCGCAGGATGCAAAGAAGAAAAAAATACATCTGACAAAAAATATCCTAGAGCCAATTAGGTCGATGAAGAACGGAAAAGCCAAAGAATAGAGATCAATTTATGGAAAGGGTTAGTCAACAGGCCAAAAGTATCTTTAGGGGGCCTTATCTAAATCGTATTGGACGTTACAGATCCCAGAATTGACGAGCCAAATGTAGAGGGAGCGTTATATGAGTATTTTATTATTAGAAAATAATGGGGGAGGGGGGTTCAGCCAAAATAAAACAAAAGAAAACAAGGTAACATAGACAGTTTGTGTGGAAAGACAAACTGAAAATCGGCCCCGGAAGTGCTACACCCAGGCAGGTAAAAAGGCAGGTTTCAATATTTTCAGATCGAATATCAGAATGAAATTCTATTTATCAAAGCAAATGACAGAGAAGAATAGAGAAAGAAGGTTGGCCGATCTTGTGTGGTGCCCCAACGGTCCAGCAGACAAAGGGATAAGTAAAAGTGAAGGTGAAGTTGGATGTGAACCTGGCCTGTCATATAATGAGTTTCTAATTGATCGAATCGTTTTGTAGAGGGTCAATCTCTTATTCAAAGCCTCAAGAACAGAAAAATTTCCGTAAAAAAAATAAAAAATCCTTTAGTTCAATGGTATTGTTTTAGAGTGTCACGCGGCAGTTCACATGATACTATGGAAAAACTACTTTCTAATTGATTTTTTTCTCTCTAAAATATATTTTACTTTATAAATGTAGTAGTTAGAACTTACTTATCAATACTTTTGTAAAAAAAAAATTTGGCAAAAAAATCGAAAAAAAAAAATTGCATTAATGTGTTTAAAATATGGTAAATTGTTACCTCCCTTACTAAATAGCCTCCGGTTTTTTTTATTACTATTAATGGTGAATAGTTGTAAATTTGGTGTATTTTTATGAAAAAAACAAACTTCTTGAATAGTTGATTTTAAAAATTAAGTTTTTCTCTTTCAGAAAAGAAAAAAAGTAGCCGATTCATCAGAAATTTGAATGGTCTAAAATATCATGATGTCGGATTTTCAATATCTTTTCTAGTTTACGACATCTAAAAGGGACGGACGGACGGACAGACCACACAAAACTAATAGCGTCTTTTCCCCTTTCGGGGGCCGCTTAAAAAAGACAAAAATATAGATACTATTAAATATTTTGATAAAGAACCTAAAAACAAAGACTAATTTGTAGGACTATTATTAAAGGTGAAAAATCGGGGGTTGGTGATAAATGATACTTAAATTCTGAGGCGGTGCAATGTGTAGGCAACTGTTCAAGGCCTCGTGCTCCTTAAACGGCACATAAAAAAATACTCAACATAAAAGCATAAAAAAAGGTATACGAAGTGTAATTATATCAATTAGTTAGGATCATTCATTTAATTAAATTTGTAATAAATCTAGACAACAGCAATAATAAATGTGTGATTAGAAATATTTTTATCATTTAATTTTGTAAAGTACTATTTCAGGCTTTTAACTTTCTTAATACGCTATGATCCTATCATTTATCTGGAAGGGTCTGAAATGGGGGAGGGAGAGAGAGAAAGGGATATCTGGGTGATTATTACCGTAATCGCTTTTTTAAAAGCATTTATATTTTATATGAAAACAGAAGATTGTTTTGTTATCCAGTGTTTGTTAGAAACTTACTTTAAAGCGGCGACCTATAAAAGGACTATCAAGTACAGTTTTTTTGTTTCGTATTTCAAACAAGACAAGTAATTGCCACGTACGTTAAAAATTTTGTGCTATGATGATAACATACAACAGGTGATATGTTGTATGCCTACTAATTTAGATGCATGTATTTGGATCCTTGTGTCTTACAATTATTGTGCTGTTTAGAGTTCGAATTCAGGTCGTTCGCTTTTGTTTTTTAATAAAACGATCACCCAGGTACTCCATTCTTTCTCTCCCACCCCTTAACAACTGGTCCAGACAAGTGATAGGATTATAGCGTATTAAGAAAGCTCGTAGCATGAAATTGCGCTAAACAAAAATAATTTTTAAAAAATAGTCCTAATCACACATTTATTATTGTTAGTATAGAGCTATTAAAATTTAATTATGTGACTGATGCAAACTAACTAACTAACTAACTGATACACTTAATATTAGCTTTTTGAAAAATAATTTTTTTCTAAATTTCGCTTGTTTCTTAAATTTAAAAATAAAAGAATTTGTTTAAAATATGTACAAATTAAAACATTTGAACATTACTCTTCAGCATTTGCATACATACATTTTTGACTGGAACATATGTCTCCAACATACTAAAAATGCTTATTTCAAGTTTGCCAATTTATAGAAAAAAAAAAAACAAATAGTACCTGACAAAACACTTTAAAAATTAAAGGGTAACCAATAAGAAACTAATATTTGATTTTGAAGGCTAAACCGTTACAATTTTATTTTGAAGGCTAAACCGTTACAATTTTATTTTGTAGGTTAAACCGTTACAATTTGATTTTGTAGGCTAAACCGTTACAATTTGATTTTGAAGGCTAAACCGTTACAATTTGATTTTGAAGGCTAAACCGTTACAATTCCCTAAATCAACATTTTGGTTTTCTCTATGATTTACAGTCAGCAAAAAGAAAAAGATGAAATATTAAAGAATCGTCAAGAGTTCAACACAGTCCTGCGAGTGGGCGAGAAAAGTGACTTCCATCCTTAAGCAAATGATAGGAAGACTAACAAAACCTTAACTTAACCTGAGATGAGCTCTCTCTCCACAGTGACGGCATCGGGAGTCGTAGTTCGGACGGAACCGAACAAAGTATGCCCCAACAAGACTGTGTTCCGTCCTACACTGTACAATAATTATTTGTTCTGACCTCCTCAACCGCCACCACGGATCGTTGCGATCTGGGTGAAGTATACGCTGCCAGACATGACAATCACAGGCATCAACGAAAGTATGTGGGAGGAGATGGCCCAAGACCAGACAGCTAGAGAAAGACTGTGCGTGCTTGTTGGAACCTCGCCGTGAGCTTTTGCTCACGAAACGAAGCTGCCTTAGTGAAGAGAGAGAAAAAGAAGGCTGCCCTATCAGCTAGCCCTAAAAACGATTCATATACATGAACAAACTGTGGCAAATCTTGATCCGTTACTCTCAAGACGAAACCAAAACCTGGAGTTAGTGGAAAGACAGTAGACACTCCGCCCTTGCCAGCGGTGTCAGGAGAGAAGCTCCGGCACCAATCATTATTTCGGTATTTAGCCCCCTCCCCCCCCAAAAAAAAAAAACAACAACAACATAGTCTGATGTATCTATTGTGCATTATCATGCTACCCTTCTTGGTCTTCTACTCAGGGCCGCCGCTACCTATTGTGCAATGTGTGCATTGCACGCAGGCGGCCGAATGTAAGGGGCGGCCAAATCATTATTGCAAGGTTAACTTTTTTAAATTTTTAGTCTTCAAAAATAAATTCTTAAGTATTAAAATATTTTATATGAATTCTAATTATTCCATTATCCTTTTTAAAAATGACATTCCTATTGTTATGACTCCGCCATGCGCACCGCCATCCAGGCTACTGCAGAGATGCGCACTTCTGATAACCAGACTAGAAAAGGATGTTGACATGAGGAGACAAACGATTTCCGCCCAAGTAGAGAGCCAATATGGAGAGACTGTGCCTAAGATAGATGTTATTTTGTATACCTGTGATGTCCTGTGAATAAACGTGCATGTCTCGTTGAGTTGCCTCACTTAAGTTATTACAATTGGTGTCAGAAGTGGGATTTAGACAGCTCACCGAAAAGAAAGAATGACAACGCTGAGGAAGCTAGACGAGCTGAGCTACAAACAGTTAAAAGAGGAGCTCCGAGCCAGGAGCTGAGGATCTTATGTTCCAGTGAAAAGATGAGAGAACGCCTTCGACAAGCCTTGCTGGACGAAGATGAAGATCCGAACTCGTATCTGTTCGAAGCACAACAAGATATCAAAGAGCTCATGAGTGCCGTGATAGATCTGATGCAGGTACAGTTGGGTACGAAGCTGAAAGAGGTCAACGAGCAGATCTGTACCATGGTTAAACAGATAGGTATCATTACCTCGCTGAACAAGACTGATGAAACGTTTGATACCGTGATGAGCAAGACCGACGACTAGATGGCTACCATGTCGACAGGTATAAACAATCCGTTACTCAACGGAGACGCAGTTGATGGTAGCGCTGTCTATGACTGTAACAGCGAGCCGTGCAAGCTTGACTCCTTACGACAAGAATCCTAACATTTGTTGTGAAAGCGCTGAGCATAGATCTGATCGTGTTGTCATGATTCCTGCCTACACTCAGACGTTCAACAAGAACTGCGCTAACGGGACCGCCTCGAAGGGAGAGTGCGAGCACCGGAAGACTTGCCAACAAAGTATTTGTCTTGATACCAGTATCAGGAAGAGAATGATGATGGTGCAGCAGATGGACACATAGGACGTTGCAAACGTGCCCCACAGATATGTCTTTCAGACAAGCTTGAAGATTATTCCAAGTTTGACAACCTGGCCTCCTGGGGGCCTACGGCGCATCTAGAAAGCCTGCTGGAGCAACGTGCAAGACAAATGGTCTTGAAGACCACCGCCATGACATCCACTGCCTCGCTTCTTGCCATGAGGCTGCCGTCGGTGGTGACAAAGAGAAAGGCTAAACAACGAAAACAACTTCCCCTTAACCAAAGGCAGATCAATTGGATCAGAAGGAGAAAGCGGCGCCTGCAGAGAGCAGTGTGGATTGCTTTGTGGGGAGCACGATACATGCAATCTGTGACTCCCACCGACCGACCTCCACCTGCACTACACTAGATATGTCTCATACCGAACTAATCTTTATTAATATTGCTTCTGTTTCTTAGACACTTCATGTAGAAATACATGAACTGGAGAAGGGCTTTATAAGTTTGTAGTAGACAAAAATGCAAAGTTAAAATTGAGGGAAAAAAAACCTAACAGGACATGAAGGATACAACAACGGTGCGATTATAAAAGGAAAAAAAACGATTGGTCTATAAACATGGTTTGAAATGGGGGCGCAATGTTGGTACAACGTTCAGGCTCCAGCGTATATTTTTTTTTCTAGGGAAAAAAAAGGGTAAGTGGGCGTCATTTTAAAATTTTGCACACAGGAGGCCATAACCCTCGCGGCGGCCCTGCTTCTACTAGAAAAATTGTAGTTCAAAAACCAAATCTGCTATTCACTACACTTTATTAATGGAGCCCAGTCACTAGTAGTATAAATTCATTTTTTTTTTTTATTGAAAGAGGTTGGTAACCACAAAACTCTTTTGGCTACGCTCATGAAATTAAGTAATAGTAGCTTTGCTTTTCTTTTTGTAGGAGGGGGAGTTAACCTCACGACCCTTCTTGGCTACGCTCATGGAATTAGGTGACTGCAGTTTGCTTAAGATCTGTATTTATCGTCAAAACCATCTGGTTTAAATTCAAAACCCCATTGGCTACGCTTCATAGAATTAGGTGACTATAGTTAATTGCTTTAATTAAATATTGAGTGGGAGTGGGAATATATTTGGGATAATGTAGATGTAATTTAGATAAGATTTATATAAAAAAAACACTAGATAATCAATTAATAGACTAATTGCAATATAAAATATTAAAATAGTAGATTACTTTTAGTATTTTATAACATTGCAATATTGACATATTGACAATCTAGACTTTAGAAATAAAAATCTACACTTTGAGCCTAGAAATTAAAATTATAGATCTTGATCTACTCTAAATCATGGCTGTCTGGTAGTGCGGTTTGCGCGCTGGACTGTCGTTTGGATTCATCGATGGTCCCAGGTTCAAACCCTGCCCGCTCCCATCTCCCGTCGTCCTACGGGAGGTTTGGACTCTGAAGGAACATCCGAAACATGTAAAACAACAAACATTCTAAACTAGACCAAGAAATTCTAGATTTAGATTCTATAATGCTTTTTATTAGAACTTAAATCTAAGTCTAGTTTTAAAAATTTAGCTCGTGTAAGAAAAAAAATCTAGATCTAGTGTAAAATATCTAACTCTAGTGTAAAAAAAAATCTAGATCTAGTGTAAAAAATCTAGATTAGATCTAATCTAACTATTATGTCCTTTTAAAATGCGAGTCATATTACGAGGTTTAATAGACATTACTACACCGAGTTGTTTTAGCATTTAAAGAATTTATTCTATATGACGTCAAAGGAAAAAAAATCCACTACGTCACACGGCCTAGTTAGACTAAAACATATCATCTATACGAGTAGCTTGTTGAGGGTTCATAGACAATAGTGCACCGAGTGATTTCTTGTAGCATTTTATTTAAAGAATTAACTCCATATGACGTCAAAGGAAAAAACAATCCAATACGTCACACGGCCTAGTTAGACTAAAAATATCATCTATACGAGCAACTTGTCGAGGGATCATAGACATTGGTGCACCGAGTTTGTTCTTTTAGCATTTCATTTGATGGGCTAGTTAGACTTAATATATATTATAAAAGGATTAAAGACCCTTTTTTTGTTTTGTCTGTCAGTTTGTCTGTCCGTTATGTTAATAGCGAGAAAAAAAAAGACAAAAGCTATTGAAAATCTGATTAAAAATTTAATTTCCCTTCCGAAACATCGCATTAGTTTTCAGTTTCTATTATAGATTGTTCCGGATTTTTATATATTTATAGTGAGAGAAAATCAGAATTCCGGATTAATCAAATGCCGTTAATTAAATTTGTGGGATGGTCTGTTATGAAAATTAGATGAACCATAGCCTTATGGAGATTTTTTCAAACCATACTTTGGTGTTAGGAAGTTGTTTTCCTTAAAAATCGGAGCATAATATTAACGATAATTAGATTTTCTAACGTTTTAGCTAGAAAGTTAATGTAGTGTAAGAGAGAAGTGCGATTTTACATAAATAGAGTTAAACTATTTTTCATAAAAAATCCGGAACAACCAATTTTCGTAAATGAAAAAATTATTTGTTTTATTTATTAGAAGAGGGATTTCAAACATTTATTAGCGTTATTAGATTTTTCATATAAAATTCGGATAATTTTTGGCGACGATTTGTAAGAAAATTAAGGTAATGTAGGTCGATTTCTTTTTCGAAACAAAATCCGGAACATTCTTTACCAAATAAACAACTTTTATTATGTTTCGGCAAGAAAATTAATTGTAAAATAAGTCTAAAAATTGATTTTCATTAATCGTTTCTAGTAAATTACTTTCTTATTTTAAAATCCTGAATAAACTATTGTCGATATTTTTGAAAAAAATAAAATTATTTGACATAAATTTGTTTTAAATTAAAAATTCAGAACAATTGATATTGATAAATAAACTATAGTGACGTAGTGTCAAAGAATATAAGTGTAATATTAGTCAATTATGCGATGTCAAACAATCATTTGACATAATTTATTTTTTTATAAAACAATATCCGGAACAACTTTATAGTTAATGAAATATAAATCAATATAGATATTTTTATTTAGCATTTATATGCTATTTACATTAAAAAACCGGAACAATATATTAAAGATCATGTGTTTCTTGCAACGTTTAAGCATGGAAATAAAATCTACTATAAGTTAGAAGAGCAAACAAATATTCATTGGCATTGATTTATTTTTTTACAAAACATCGGGAACAATCTATTATAGATACTTAAAACTATTACAATATTTCTCAATGAAAAATTAAAGGTTAAATCAGATTTACAATAGCCTCTAGTAATATTTGTTAATCTAATCGTGACGGACAGACCGACCAACATACAAAACGCACAAAATAAGCTTCTTTTATTCGGATTGGGGCACTAAACAAAAAATAAATAAAATCTGATTTTTTAAAAAAGTTTAAGGAATTGGTTTGGTATTTTATCATGTTGCGACGTTACGCTACTGCACGAAAGTCGCTGCATAAAAAGTCCATTTTTAAAAATGTGCATGATATTTACATACAAAGTGCATTATTAGCCTTTAAAAACAAACAGAAATGTTTTCTTTTAATTTGTGCAGCTAGTTGACCAGAAAAAGCATCTTTAAGTATTATTTATATTTGTTGTAAACATTTCCTGTACATCTTATAAATATATTTGACTTTGCGATACTGTTAGCATATTGTAACATTGCCTACCTTACATTTACATAATTGTTTTAGAATTGGTGTATTTTTAAGAAAAAATCGCTTGCATAATTAATTTTATAAATTAAACGGTTTGCTTTTAGAAAACCAAAAGTAGCCGTTGCACCTAAACTTTTCAAGCCGCATTTAATGATGAAATAATATTTTTCATATCTCTTCTAGTTTTCGAGATCTGAGTGTGACAGACACACAGACGGACATTTTGCACAAACCTAATAGCGGCTTTTTCCCTTATGGGGGCCGCTAAAAACAGAACAGTCACAAATTCTCCCATTCCGCGAGGAAGATTCTTTGTGGGGGGGGTTGATTGGAAATTTCCATTATTCTACCACACCGAAAGAACGGCAGTGGCTCATGGCATGGTGCTATTTTAATGCCCAGTGACATAGCGCATACAACATGACTAGGCAGCCATCCTAAATTATATCGATAGTATAGAAATTTTTTTTCACAATTAACATTTAATTTTCACTATACTGTAATAACTTAAGTGAGGCAACTCAACGAGACATAGACGTTTATTTACACGACATCACAGGAACACAAAACAACATCTATCTTAGGCACAATTTCTCCATATTGGCTCTCTACTTGGGCGGAAATCGTTCTCTTTCTAATGTGGACATCCTTTTAGGTCTAGTCTATCACAGTGCGCACCTTCTAACACTAGCCTGGATGGCGGTGCGCATGGCAGAGTTATAACAATACTATTACGTTACTGTATTCAGCAATTAAACTTTTTTTTTGTCTTGCTAGAAAAAAATTTTTGATTCTTTAAAATCATTGTTACTCTTTTTTGACAATATTAAAACCCAGACGACATGAGTCTTTGTAAAGTAAGCAAACATTGATTACATTACAAACTTAAAGCAAAAATGTAAGGTGTCCAAATCATTTACCACCAAATGGTCATAACGATCACAGCACGAAAATCATCTGGCCACTACGTCCCGCCAAGAATGGCTATAGAAGAGATATAAAAACATCAACTGCTTTAACCTTGGACTAATTGAGCTCATTTTGAGGGAGGGTGACTAGGAGACTACTGATCACCAGAAACAAGGTCAAGCATAGATAGGCTACCACTGGTCAGATACATAGGCTACCACTGGTCAGATAGATAGGCTACCACTGATCAGATCATGGAAACGGAACCTCCTTCCCCAGTGGGACCGAGTACAAAGTGGAGTCACGAAAACAAAATCGCAGTATGGTGAATGATATAGACTAAAGAGAGAGGGGGGGCATCTAACCCACAGCTTATGAGGTCAGTCACAGACTGTGAAGAATGATGCGGCGCATGGAAAAAGAAAATGTAAGCTGGTAAAAAAAAAATAAAAAAACGTACAAAATATGGAGGACTAAAAAAAACACACACACGCAGACACACACACAAGCACACATATATATATATGTGTGTTTGTGTGTGTATAGTAACGCATTGTTTAAAGGGGAATAATTATACTTTGCTAATAATTATTTAAAAAGCTCTGTTATTTATCAAAATAATGCTGTGAATAACTAAACAAAAAGAAAATATTATTCTTGTATGCGTTTTGCAATGTAGTAGCCTTGCTATTAAAGATTTACAGAACAAAAACCAAAAACAAAAAAACCAATAAAAGTACATTATATGTGCACACATTTGTTCGGGTTTGCCGAACTATTATTTAGCAGAGAAAAGAATGTCCGTGCATTGCATTACTTGCGCTACCTCGGACGGCTCCTTACCTGCAGTAGTAAGCTTGATCTGACTTGTCCTTCAGTTGATATAAGCTAGTGCTATGATGTTTAACTCTCAATATCTGTCGCACCTGTAGTAAAAAGATGTTTTTTTAAATATTCAATAATACAAACCAATATAGCCATTTTTTAATATAATTAATAACTGCAAAAGCTGTTGCTGGGCTTAGTAATCATGAAGTTATAATTAAATTCAAAGAATAAATATAATTTATAGTCAAATATTTATTACTTAAAATGTTATTGCTCCTTTTTGTTCCACCATTATGATATCATTATTTTGTTATCATGATACAGTGTAACAGTCCAATCACATGTCCAATCCAATCTCAAAGAACTAAGCAATGAGCTAGCCCCAGTGTTCAAAATACTCTTTCAGGCTTCACTTAACCAGGGCAGAGTACCAAAGGACTGGAAAGAAGCTAATGTCACCCCCCTTTTTAAAAAAGGAGAAAAATCTGACCCAGGAAACTACAGACCAGTATCACTTACCAGCATCACATGTAATATCCTAGAACACATAATATGTAGCAACATCATAAACCACTTAGACAAACAAAATGTCCTCACACCATACCAACATGGCTTTAGGAAATATAGATCATGTGAAACACAACTAATAGGACTAATTGATGATTTTTCTAAAGGTTTAGATAATAGTGAACAAATAGATGCTATCTTACTAGATTTTTCTAAGGCTTTTGATAAAGTTCACCACCATAGTTTGCTTAAAAAATTAAAATATTTTGGCATTAATCGTCCACTGCATCAGTGGATTAAAGATTTTCTGATAGGGAGAGAACAAACTGTAATAATAAATGGCTCTAAATCAACACCAATAACAGTAAACTCAGGTGTACCACAAAGAACAGTCTTAGGTCCACTACTATTTTTAATTTACATAAATGATTTACCAAATTGCATTAATTCAGGAACAAAATTCAGATTATTTGCAGACGATTGCAAAATATATAGAACAATAAAAACAACACAAGACACAGAAATTTTACAAAGAGAATTAGATGAATTACAGAAATGGGAATCAAATTGGAGCATGTCTTTCCACCCAGAAAAATGTCAGTTATTAAGAGTAACAAAAAAACTAAAACAAATTAATTCCACTTATCTTATTCATGGTAAACCAGTAACACAGACTAAAAACGCAAAATACCTAGGTGTTATAATAAATGAAAAACTGTCATGGAATCCACATATTGATGAAACTATAAAAAAATCAAACAAAGCATTAGGATTTATTAAAATAAATTTCTATAAATCAAATAAGAACATAAAACTAAAATGTTATTTAACCTTGGTTAGGCCAATAATAGAATATGCATCCTCCGTTTGGGACCCCTCAACTCAAGATAACATTAAGAAACTGGAACAGACACAAAATAGAGCAGTGAGATTCATAACAAATGAATATTCACATTTGACTAGAGTAACACCTATAGTAAAATCACTAAATTTAGAAAGCCTTCAGGACAGAAGACTCAAAAGTAAAGTAGCAATTATACATAAAACACTGAACCATAATCTTCAAATACAAAAACAAAATTTAATAAAATACTCTGAAAGACACAAAGATAAAGGCACATTCCTCGTCCCATATGCTAGGACAAATGTGTACAAATACTCCTTCTTCCCTAGTGCTATTAGAGCATGGAATGGGTTGCCTGAGCTAGCCAGGAAAACCAGTGACTTGGCAGAATTTAAGTCATTGGTTAATATGCATGACTAAATGCATGACGCGTAGGACGTAATCATCTTCTTTTTTGAAGTAACGTCTGTATTATATAAGATAAGATAAGATGTATTATCAATTTAAAGTTTACAAAGCTTCCAAACATTCTTAACCTATATTTATATGGCACACTTCAATCACGAAAGGACTATGGATTTATTTCATAGAAATGAAATTAATGCCCGGGAATGTCGTCCATACAGCGTTTACCCCATATCAACCCATTGAATTATCCAAAGAAACGGCAAGTGCCGATACTGTCTAGTTAGCGGCATCGCAGGCTCTGCCAGGGTGTAGCACAATGTGCTGCAAAATGCTTAAGTGTCGCTGGCTCCTGATTTTCCTTACGGTTGACTTCCGAAGTTGTTCCCATGTTTGGGTTTATGCAAGGCAGTAGTGGTTTGAATTGCAAGTTTTTCTTCTCATTGTTGGTTACCCAGCCAAGGCTAACGAGCCTCTACTGCCCGAGGATTATGTTTAGGTGCCAGTTGCTCGTCTTTGTCGCTTCAAAGGAAACAATACCTGAGTCACACGTGAAGCCATTAGACTGGTTGTTAGAGAATCTTTGAGACAAAACACATTGATAGTATTATGTAGGTAGTGGAGTGCTTATAGACATTATTATGAATATTATTATATTAAAAGAATAAAGCAGATCTCAAACCATCAATGGCGTACATTTGGTTTCGTTTTTTCTTTTTATAAAATAAATATCCGGAACAACTGAAATCGGTCCATGAGATTTAATGAACTAGGAGTCAACTTAGAGATTTCAAACAATCGGCTATTGAAAATATGATTTCATCTTTAATTTAACTTCATTAACATCGCTATAATAGGTTGTTCCGGATGTTTTTGTGAAAAGCAAATTAACGCCAATGAATGTTTGTTATTGCTCTTAAAACTTAAATTACATTTGATTTTCTTGCCTAAACGTCACAAATACTCATTATAAAAATAGAGTTGTTCCGGATTTTAAAATTCTATTTATGTATGTACAATTAGACTAAATATAAGCATTGCCTTTTTTGTGATCTAAACGAGACCTACTGACAGCCCAACAGACAAAACATAAAAGTCCACAATAATTTAAGTAGCTAGTGTACCAGAACAAACACAGTTGATAAATATTTATATTTGTTGTAAACATTTTTTGTAAATTCTACAAATATAAATGAAGAAGTCATGGTGAAACAAAATTATCTTTCTTTATTAACATATATTAAACATTGTGTCCGTAATTTACCGATTGTTTAAGAAGTGGTGTATTTATATGAAAAAATCGCTTAAATTATACATTTTATAAAATATATTATCAGCTGTCATATATCTAATAATTTCGTTAGAACCGCTTTTGAGAACTGCGACCACAAAACTGTGCCCATCAATTTGCAAGCTGAATAGAGGAAATGTAAAAAAAACTTAACAAATTACCTCTGTATTAAACTTAACTTTGATATCCAGTTTCTTTTGATAATCTTGAAAATATCTGACTAAAAGGTCAGCTGAAGGAAAAATTTCCTGCGAAAACATTTTGTTAAAATTATTAAACGTATACATAAGTACATTATATATATATATATATATATATATATATATATATACCAGACAGATATTACCCAATGCCCGCGGGGCTTAACTTGCGTATTGCTGATATAGTTACTGATATAATGCATTAGAAACAATAAAAGAAAATAATAATGTTATAAGTAAAGCGAATGCATGAATTCATGAATAAAAAAATATTATGAATGGACCTAAAAATAGCTAATTGAGATGAATCCAATTTTTTTAATGAAAACATTGGCTTGTGTATAGATCTATATTTAGAAGCAAGTGATATCAAGAATAGAGTTGCACTAATGGCGAACGAATGTATGAGATTTTTTATGTTTTCAGGAGATTTCCATGAGATTAAAAGTTTAAATGGTTTAATATAATTATTTACACATAGAATTGCGCGGGCCCTAAGAAAGTGCAGGGCCCACTGCTGCTGCATAGGTTGCAGTGGTCTAAGGTCGGCCCTGGATACAATGGGCGAAGCTGAATACTCAAAATCTTAATTTATTTAGTACTACTAAGAAAAAATGTTATTTGAAATATAATCAATTAATTTGTCAGAAATAAATAAATAATTGATTTTTAATTGTTTGATTAACTATTTTTGTTAGAATTTGTTTATTTGTAACTGTTTATTATCATAAACGAATAATAACGAGACTCTGGATATAAATTATAAGACATGAAATCAGCTGTTTAATCTAACGCCATCTTGGTTGACAACAACAGTTACAAGGGATGTTACTCCCAAACACCGAGTGGTGCAACCAATAT
Organism: Biomphalaria pfeifferi; assembly: GCA_030265305.1. Taxonomy (NCBI): domain Eukaryota; kingdom Metazoa; phylum Mollusca; class Gastropoda; family Planorbidae; genus Biomphalaria; species Biomphalaria pfeifferi. The sequence continues at coordinate 2,970,176 of JASAOG010000065.1, forward strand.
AAAACACACATCAACATCCTTTATTTTCTATAGCCAACAAAACATATATCAGAAATATTTGCAATTAAAATAACAAAATTAATAACACATCTTCTTTTTAAAAATATTGTAACAACTAAAAATAAAAATAAATTTCAATTGAGAGTGTGACATATAGAATAAATATTTCAACATGCATATTAATATTGTCATAAAAATTCTTAGTACATATCATAATCCTATGCCACAAAGGTCTATTTGTTTCTCGAGTGCTAGTTCTTGCTGGCTTATTACTATCACAATTATTGTCTGACACATAAGAAACTACTCCAGACTGTGCTGCATGTTGAGAACAGTTATCAGAAAAATCTGGCCTTTCATTATCATCATCATCATCCAAGACATTCCCATCCATGACATCAGTGTCTTTCAAAATAGCTTTCCTTGGCCTAATATGAAATATGTTGCGTATGTAGAATCCTCCATTATCTCCCTTGCTCTTATAAGATCTTGGATATGGTTTTTCCCTGATTATTCCAGGATACCATCCTGTTTGACCTGGGTTTTGGTAATAAATTGTTTGCCCTAGATGGAGTTTTGGTAAATCCTGAGCTTACTTATCATATTGTCTTTTTACTTGTCGTTTGTAATTCTCTTTCTTCTAAGCTACAACATGTTCACTTAAACACTTTGAAGTGCTGGGAATCAATGTCCCTGGAATTCTTTTGAGGCACATTTCAGCTGGGCTAAATTCAGTACATTGCCGAGGTGTATTTCTGAGTTCCAGTAAAGCTTTATAAGGATCATCACCACTATGTTTAGTCTTCAGTATTAATTTCTTCATCATCTTTACAGCAGCATCAGCCTTCCCATTTGTTCTCGGATAACCAGGATCTGATCTGATGTCATTGATGTTCCATCGCTTTGTGAATCTCAAAAAGTCATTTGAACTATATTGTGGACCGCCATCTGTTACTAACATTTTTGGAGCACCAAAACGAGCAAATTGTCCTTTCAATTTTCTAACCACATCTTGTGATGTTGTTGTTGAAAGATAATCATACTCAATAAAATTAGAGTAAGAATCAACAGTAATTAGATACTGTCTTCCATTCACTTCCATCAGGTCAGCTCCAACTTTTTCCCATGGAACATTTCTTTCATCATGTATAAGTGTTTCTCTCTTGTTCATAGGTTTTCTTTCTTGACAAGCAGTGCATGTCTCTGTCATCTGCTTTATTTCATCAACCATGCCTGGCCAGAATATCGTCTGTCGGGCCCTCCTCATCATTCCATCATATGCAATGTGTGCTGTGTGCAGGTTTTTCTTCATTTCTCGACGCATACTGAAAGGTATGACTACCCTTTCTCTTTTCAAAATTACTCCATTACTAAGTCCCAAAGTATCCGCAAAATCAAAATATGGTTTTATCGTGTTGTCTAATTCTTGTTTTCTTTGAAGCCATCCATTCATAATTTGCTTTGATAATTTACTTACAGTGTCATCTAAGTCTGTTTCTTGTTTTATTCTTTCTAATAATGGATCCGGTATGAACACAACTTGTGTCTGGCATATGTATAACACTTCATCTTGCTTCTCCTCTTGATTGCACAGTCATGATAATGTGTCAGCAATGTGTAAACTGTTTCCTTTTACCAACTGAAATGAGAAATCATAACGATTTCTTCTTAACATCAAGTTTTGTAATCTCCTTGGAGCCTGGTTTAGAGGCTTCTTTAAGATGTTTGCAAGTGGCTTAGGATCATTTATTATTATGACATGTCTTCCAAATGTATATTGATTAAATCTTTCTAGCCCAAAAACTACGGCAAGTAGTTCTTTTTCAATCTGAGCCCACCGTTTTTAAGTTGGTGTCAATGCTCTAGAGGCAAATTCTATTGGTTGTCCTTCTTGCATTAGTACAGCTATAAGTCCATGTTGACTACTGTCCACTTGTATTTCAAGTTTCTTGTCAGGTTGTAGAATATAAGGACTGGAGTATTGGTAATCATTGTTTTTTTCTTGTTGAATGCCACTTCACATTTTTCAGTCCATCTAAAATTGCAATCTTTCTTTGTTAGTTCTCTTAATGAATGAGACACTTCGGCTAGATTGTTCAAAAATTTTGACAAATACTGCATCATTCCACATAATTTTCTTGCTTCCTGGCTATTTTCTGGTTTCTTCATTTCCAGAATAGCTTTGATCTTCTTTGTGTCAGGCTTTATGCCTTGCACACTAATGCAGTGTCCCATACTTTTCCAATTTTAAAATCTTTTGACGCTTATGTTGTTTTTACAAAAGTATATTCTTTTAACATAAATAACAATCGCATAATCAAAATTATTATAAAACCTAATGTATTCGTGACTTGCTTCAATAACTATTTAGGCTAGCGTATTTCAAGTTTACGTAGGATTTATGTTACACTGCTAGTGATCCAGGCTGCGCTAGGTATTTTAGCGGCTCCCGAAAGGAGAATAGCCGCTATTAGTTTTGTGTGGTCTATCCGTCTGTCCCGTATAGGTCTCAGAAACTAGAAAGAAAATGAAAATCGAACATCATGATATTTTAGGTCATTCAAAGTTCTGATGCAACGGCTACTTTTTTCTTTTCCGAAAGTGAACCATCTAATTTTTTAAATTATAAATGCAAGCAGATTTTTCAAAACAATAACCACTTTTAGATAAAAAAACTTTAGGGGAGGTACGTATTCTAAAAAAGGTCACAGACTTCTTCATACATCAGTCAATTCATTCATAGATACAAAAAACTTGCATCTAAGGTCACAATGGCAAAAGTATCGTAATTTTATTACCTTAAACGATCAAAACAGGAATTTGGCTTAAATATTCCTGGTCCATTGGTGAATTTGATAGGGGCCTCCTCTGATAACAGAAACTCTCTTTGTAATCTTGTTTTATAATGGAATGTGGATTACGCAGACCAAAGCCACTCTTTATGTCCATTGAACACAAAAGTTCGTGAATTAAAGAACAACTGGTGGCTGGAACTTTCAGAAAACATGCAAAGATACGCGGACGCGTTTGTGTCTCAGGAGTCTCAATAAACATTAAAAATGAAACTAGAGGTTGAAACGGCAAGCTCAAGACACAAAACACCTGGCTCAGACGGTCTATAGTAGAATTAATTTAAAATAGATGGAGCAGCTTTCACAGATATGTTGACAGGCCTCTTCAATTTGTGCTGGGACGCATGTACTATTCCGCCGCAGTTTTGTGATGCCACCATCATATCCCTGTTCATAAAGGCGAGAAAGCAGACTGCTCCAATTACTTTGGCATTACCTTATTGTCAGTAGCGGAGAAAATCCTAGCTAGGATACTCCTTGACTCATTGACCAACTCCATATTAGACAGTGTGCTTTCTAAAAGTCATTGTGGTTTCCGGGCTAGCAGAGACACAACGGACATGATTTTTGTCTTGCATCGAACGCAAGACCAACCAAATTGAAGCTCCTTTTCGCTGGCAGAAGATTGCCTCTTAAAAAACAGAGCTTTCACATGCCTGACGGAATTTTAGACATTAGACATTAGACATTTTAGACGGAAGAAAAAGCTTAAATGGACTGCCGGCAGATAACGGCTTTGACTACAAGAGATGCGGGAAAATATGGAAGTCGCAACTGCGTTTGCGTAGTCACGTAAGATAATGGAGGTAGGGTTGCTACTGAAGACATGAAGACATTGCCATTCTTACTATTATTCAAGATACATTCTCGACCTGTATGGTCATGCAAAACAGCAGGGTTTCTGTCGAGGGCCACTCAAATGGAGCTTGATGATGATGATGATTACATATTATGTGCGTTGAGAAGCTTATTTTGGAGAAAATGTCGTAGCGGACCTTGCTTTGTAAGTTAACGGCGCTCCCCGAAGACCCCAAAGTGGGTCGCATTGGAGCAACCCACCGCACGCTACTGGTGCAGCCCTTACAGTGCCATAGGTGTAGATATTATTATATTAGCTGTTAGGTAATACGCATTAACCAGTTTATAGATGTAGTTATAAACGTGACACTAACCTTAGAGTAATGAGTAAACAGTAGACTTTCATCCTCAGAAATCAACGAATTCCAGTCATGCCGAAAAGAGAAATGTTTATTCCTTTGACCAGTGTGACGTTTATTTACACTAATTAATGTACGGTGTCTTGGATAGATGGTGAAAAAGTGACCTAAAAAAACAACAACAAACATTGGAAGCATTATTTTAAAAGGAATCGCTAATTGCTTGAGACCCCGATCCGAAAGACGTCGTTTCTAATCTACGGCCTTGTAGATCATACAATTCAAACAACTAACCACGGGTGCGAGCGAACCCATAGATTGGATGGCAGGCGAAAGGCCAGGCACCAAAAAGTCCTTTACTCTCCGCCTAGGGCCTTATTTCGGAAAGATACTAACTAAATTTTCACCCAAAAACTTGATCTCTCAGATAGACTACATTGGTTCCTCCAAGCGGAAGTTAAGATGTCTAGAAACACGCAGCTTACGTCAAGTCGTTTACATTGCATTTGTTGCCTAAAAGTTTTGAGCTATTATTTGCTTGGTTGAAAGTTTTTGCAGTATAACTTCTCAAATGGTTACGTTCAGACATTAAGATTGCTATTAGTATTTTCATTAAGTTTTTAGTACGAAACATTTAATGATGCAATATCTCTAGGTTAAAATATGGAATGTTTTTACATTTAACAAAATAAAATCGTGTATAGTTTCTATTGTTGCTTTAGCATTCTAATGAAGGAGTCATCAAATAATTTTTGGACAACAAAAAGGTGAAGCAGTCGCTTCTTTATTTTATCAATAAACATAAGAAAAAATAAGAAAGAAAAAACAGAAGTCGTATTCCAGAATTGACCCAATAAAACTCAACCCCAAAGATCCCCGTAAATGGACAGCCCCTTCACGTGGTAGACCACTTACTTTAGAGAAAAGTTAAGATCTAGATCTACAGTGAATAATAGCACAATTTGATACCTAGTGGAATGTGTGAGAATAATGAAAAAGGAATATAGAACCAATTAGAATGTCTAGTCCAAACTAGTACAGTTGTTTATATCTAGGCAAGATATGAGTAGTGATCAATAGAGCTAGATCTAGTTCATGAGTAGGATAATTGGCAATGGCTGTCGACAGTAGTATTGCTCATGAGAAACATTAAATCTTCATAATCAATGTATAGAAATAGATCTAGAGTAATTTTCGTCTAGGGAACACCCCATATTTTCTGACATTAACAAACACCTCACAATCTTTGCTAAACTGAGCCTCTATTTTGATAGCTATAACAAAACTAGTCCATTGTTTTCATTTCTTTATAGTTCAGACACATTTCGTTTTGTTTACTCTGAAAAACAAGGGTTTTAAACGGGTTCAAATAGCACTGGTAGGACGATGCCATTTTTTTTTCTTCCAAGACAGAAGGAGGGTAGGTAAGGGGTGAAGATTTTCTTAGAAAATTTAAGAATCAGCTAAACATGAACTATCTAAAATGCTTCTAAATAGGCCGAAAAACACACGCACGTCATAGTCTTTGAGTAAATATGGGGTATTCCATAATATTCGTTTGTCACAATCAATGACACTAACGGTCTGGACGTTATGAAGATGATCCGTCGCTTCGAAAATTCCTCTGCGGCCAATGTGTCAAGTGCCCAGATGGAGCTGCAACTTATCTTATCTTCTTATCTTATATAATACAGACGTTACTTCAAAAAAGATGATTACGTCCTACGCGTCATACATTTAGTCATGCATATTAACCAAAGCTTCTTTAATCTATTATTTTGTTTGATGTGTCATTAATTGGTATATGGTTTTCTATAATGCCACAAAGATAGTTTTTTATGAAATTCCAGAGGTCATCGACTGATTGGTTAATGTCTTTTTCTGATAAGAATGATTGTTGAAAGTTTAATGCAGCTTGGTGTAGTTGTGTTAGGTTGCATTTGTTCCAGAGTATGATTTTTCTTTTGGGTTTTATATTGGCTACTGCTTTTATTTGACTGTGTATTTTTATGATCTCATGGTCTGATAGACCAGGGATGATATCATAATCTACTACTAATCCAGGTCTGTTGGTTAAGAAGAGATCTAATGTGTTGTTTAATCTAGTTGGCTTTTTAATGATTTGATCTAAACTTAGGTTGTGTAAAGTTTCTATGAAAAGCTCATGTCCTTAAGGTTTTGGTGTTTATGTATGGTTAGTGTTTTCCAATATGTATCATGTAGGTTGAAATCACCCATAATCCAAAAAACTGCATTTTTATTTGTCTCTTTAAGTGTAGTAAACTGATTACATAGTTCTTGCATGTATTCTAAACTAGAATTTGGCGGTCTGTATTATTAGGGATGTTGAGGTGGTATTGATTTTACAAAATATTGATTCTATATTTTTTGAGTTAGGTAAGGTAATTTCTTCTGCTATAAGAGTGTTTTTTATTGCTAAAAGAACTCCTCCATGATTATCAGCCCTATCTTTTCTAAAAATTTCATAATTACTATTGAAAATTCCTGCATTATAAATTTTAGGATGTAGCCAAGTTTCTGTTCCTGCAATTGTCTGGCTTCTCACATTCTAATAAAATTTCTAAGTCTGCTGTTTTGTTCCTAATGGTTTGAAAATTTATTACTAAGGTTTTAAGGTATTTTGGTATTACTTCTATAGTAGGTTTGTTTAATGAGGGTGTTGTATTAGTTTTAGCAGATTTAACTGGAGTGCATCTGGCTAGTGGTTGGTCAGTTTGATTTAGGATTTTGTTTAGGATGTTGTATGGATTAGCAATGTCTGCATCAAAGGAATCAAACAGTCCTGGTGTAAACTGAGGTAACCCACACGGTACACAGTGCTACGATGCGTTTTTGTTGCCTAAGGCATAATACACAGGTGTATTCATATGGAGACATGATGCGTGGTACCATTCATCACAGGTGTCACATTGAATGGCTTTCTGTTTGCATACTTTTTTGCAGATGTTGCATCTATCTTAAGATCTAGGCCCTGAATTTGATTTTACATCTCCTGCTATTAATATTAAGAGTGATATTTATTTATTTCGGCTGTGTCTAATTGAGAACTTCCATTTGTGTTGGGTAATTTTCTTTAATGTTATGGATGTGTATGTTAGGTTATTTTTGAAGTTGCATTGATCTATACTGTGATGATTGGTAATGATTGTTTCCTTTTTAAGTTTAGTGATGACTGATCTAGATCTGTGTTCAATTAGTGTGTATTTAGTAATTATCAGAATAAATAGCCAGAGCAATTTCATGATGGCTGTTGTTTGGTTTTAGTTTTTAAAGGTCTAGTCTAAATCTAGTTTAAAGTTTACAATGCTTAAGGCTAAAGTAAAAGCTAGTTTTAAGTTTACAATGGTTTATTTATTAGTATTCTAAGTCTGAAATTTTAGATCTAGAATAAATCTATTTATCTATCTATCTGACTATCTTAGACTTAGTAACTATTAGTAGATCTACTAGTAACTAAGTATGCCTAACCTAGAAGTAGAAGTATATTTTATAGATCTATGATATTCTTTGTCTAAAATTATTATTATTATTATCATATTATGCTATAGTATTACTAGTATTAGATTTTATAGACCTAGGAGTCTAGATTCTAGACTTAAATGGATTGACATACAAACTCCATGTCGAATTACAAGTGATGCAGACATTTGATTTCCACTCTAGGCTACCTGCAGAAACTTTTCTAAATCTCAAAAAATAACAAAAAAAACAGCGCGATGATCACAATAATTACAAGCATATTAGTGAGGATAAAACTTTTAACTGAGGAATAGGGCGAGACCCATGTAACTTAATTGTCTCACGCAGTAACAACTTCATTTCTAGTTTCAGTAGCCGACTCAGACTCGATGTGGCCCGTGGCACGAGTGTAAGAAAAAAAAATGGCCCGTCGGCCGAATTAGGTTGGGCATCACTGTTTTAGAAGAATTGGATGTTATTTTGGATTTACGTTAGTTTAAAAAAAAACTTCTAATAACTTGAAGGCCGAAATTTTTATGCCGATTTTTCAGTTAGTCATAAATACATCATCGATTTCATTTTTTATGGTTGATTTTCCATTACTATAGATAAAAATGCACATTATCTTAAAAGGAAACTCAAAATAAATTTAAAAAAAAATAGATGTAGATCTAAACAAAAGTTGGTAAAGATGTAAGAGTGTATGCTTATTGACTCACTATTGTTATTTTATTTAGACTGACTCATTCACAGACTTAACATATATCACCCATTATATACAAAGTTAATAAATGACACTCTCAAAAATGTATTGACTTTTTCAGTAAATCGCTTATTTAACTTATGTTAAGAAAATACATTTAAAAAAACATTATTGTCTAATGTGATAAAAAAAAAGAAAAACAAATAATCCAAACAGGCAGCACCATTTAGCATTATGCAATCAACATTGATTTTTGTAGGCAGGCGGAGCTATTTATTCCACCAAACACTCACCTGAAAGCGCCCAAAAGCGATACTGGCCCTGACCAGACGGTTATCAACGTCCCATGAAAGTGAGGCGTCATTTGATACTATATTGCCCAGATACATGAAGTGGTCTACCACATTAAGGGGCTGTCCATTTACGTGATCTTTGTGGCTGAGTAGGTTTTATTGGGTGACTTCTGGAACATTTATAGATATGGTCCAGGGGCGGACTGGGTAACAAAATCGGCCAGGGCATTACTATATAAACTGACCCACAAATAAATGGCATTTTATGTCATGGGCGTAACCAGGATTTTTTCGGTGGGGGGATTTTTTTTATTCTACCCCTCTCTGCAATGTATATGTATGTAATTAATCTTCATGACCTTCTGACCTTTCATTCTTTCGGACGTTTTTTTTAAAGCCTAGAATAGGTTCTTCTTTTAATTCGTGGGAAGACAGTACTCACCACCAAGGACAGGTCCTTAGGGAGTGAGGGGAGCGCTGTGAGCTACCCCAGCTGGGTCCGGGGCGAAGCATTATTTCCGTTTTTTTAAGCTTTAAAAAATGTAGAAAGTGGTAACTATAGTATTGCTTTAGTTTTTGTATTGGAGGGTAAGGATAACCACAAACCCCTTTTAAAAAATTCGGTGATTGTAATTTGTTTAAGTTGGTTGCATTTGCGCATTACGTAAAGTTTCTTTTTCAGACAATGAGATCTGAGGCAAGTGATGATTTGAACCCCCATTCTCAACAACTTGACCATGACGAAAGAACCAAAAGCAGCAGCGCCCCTGCAAACGGCTCAAGGCATAGTGGTCACAAACTGTAAAAGGCCGGACGCTCTAAACCGTGCCTTCGAGGCTCTAAGTCAGGTAAGATGAGCGAAGTGTCAAAAGCTCTAGACGGCATCAGGAAGGCCAAAGCAAAACGCAGCATGGTCTATGGTGAGGACGAGACAAGCACATTCACTAACTCTTTCGCCCACGGAGAGCTAGGTATTGCACTTCGAAAGTAGAAACTGCGTAAGGCAGCGGGGCCAGATGGACTCAGCAACGAAATGTTGAAACATCTCGGCCCCATTGGCAGAGAGAAAGTGTTGGAATTGATCAATCGTACTTGAACTGAAGGGGATTTCCCTAAGGCTTGGCGAGTCGCAACGAACGCTCCCCTTTTCAAGAAGGAGAAAGTCCCCGATCGTGCGAAATCTACTGTTACGTCTTCATATTAGATGAGACTCTTTAGACATGGAAACGACAAATCACCGTTTATAAATACTTTAATCTTTATTAACACTGAAAACACTTGTTCATATTCCTCCATTTTGGTTCTCTTTTCACTTTCAACACGCATTCGCACCATTTCACATTTACACTAAGATGCGCACGTAACACCCCCCCTGTTTAACAAGTTCGATGTACATCGAACGTTTAAAATACAAATCACTGAATATATTATCAGACTATTCCAAGTTTAAAAAAAAATCAGTAACATATAAAACCATAATGTAATAACCAAAAAAAAATCATACACAATGTCTTGTTAATACCACTACAATTCGAATCCAAAATGACAATTATATTAATCACAATAATAACTGTTATTATGAGCAATTGCAACAACTTCTGTTAACATATATCTATAAGTAATCATATTTCTATTAATGATTTGCTAAATAAAATTGTATCACATTTCATTAATACAACTCCCCACTCATAATTTTATGCCTGTACAAAACACCCTCATTCCAGCCGCAATCAAATAGTAAACAAACCAAATCCATGTTTCTCCATGCATATTGTACCCCCAACAACATGACCCAGGATATAACAAGCTTATAACACTCCTAATAACATAGATTTAACCCAATGCTATTTACTTCTTATTATCATCCGGCCTATATAATAATTCCAGTCTTGACGTTTCTTTTTATGTATTTCTACCACACCATTTCGATAATTTTCTTACAAATGTAATTTTAATAGAATAATTATAATCAAACAGAACCACGCAAAATTAGATACATTGTGCAAAATCTACGTATCTACTTTCCACTACTTATATTCTTTTACATTCTCTATATAGCCTTTACTAAACTTCTATAATGTAGTATCCTTAACCTACATGCATACGTAACAACAATATCCAATTCATTACACATATATTTATTCATTTTAGAATCTAATCCCATCTATATAATTTTAACATTATTGACATGCCATCCTTTCCGCTTCCCTCCTTTGCAATGATGTCCCATTGTGATCCCACTACAGAATGATCTAGCTGTACTGTTTACTAGCCTGCTAATATCCATATCTTTTCTCGTATACGCCTCTCCACTATTGTACCTTAATTCCTTAACTCTGATAAACTGTTGACACTGTCTTCTATTATGCCCCCTTCTCCCACAATTAAAGCATAAGATGTATGGACTTGTACGTGTGTATGTGGGTTTAAATCGCGTTCCCTGTACCACTGATTGCCTTACTTTACTTTGATTTGGACCCATTCCAATTGCATTGCTTTTTACCTTATCTGGTAATTCTTTCTTCTCGTGCTCTCTGCTACCCATGTCGTCTGATGTATGGGATCTTATGTCTTCTTCCACCTCCCCATTTCTACATCGAGTAGACTTTATCCCATAATATTTCTTCCAATTCCCAATCTCCCCTACTGAACATATTTTCACCCATGAATGTTCCCAATAATTAAATCTATCTCACCCTGATCTACAACACAAGCTTCTACTGTCCCCTTAAAATACGGTGTGTCTATACTAACTTTAGCAATCGGTAATTGTACAATATTCCCATTAAACATAACACACTTCCTAGATTCGCCTGTATATTCATGGTCTTCCATTAATTTCTTATTCACTCCAATAATAGTGCTCCCTGTATCCCTGATGGTCTTGGCTGCCTTGTTCCCTACGAATGTCTGAAAAACCTCCAATGTTCCAGTATCAGATGATAATGATAAGCCTTGCTCTATTCCACCTTTCTCCCAGTCCTTTCTTTCCTGTCTGTTTCCTTGATATCTTCCATTGCGGCTAACATATTGTCTTCCATCTGTACCACGTCTATTATGTCTATCCTGTGTCTCCCGTGTTCTGTGAGAGTTATTCTGTGTCTCACATGTTCTGTTAAAGGCAACTATTTCTTCTATGTCGCTGCCTCTGGATAGTTTCTTATCGGGATGTGCCACCTTATAGGCCCTTATCAGTCTTACTATGTCTTTTATGGATTTTGGTTTCCTCTCCAACAGAAATATTTTTAATTCCTCCTGACACTCGTACATCACTTTGTCCAGCATGAGAAATGTCTTAAGACTGTCAAAGTTTTTTTCTACCTCAGCGGTTTCTATCCAGTTATCGAAATGGCTGCTCATTTTGTCCGAGAAGGTCTGCGGGTCATCCTCTGGTTCTATCTCACAATTAACAAACTGTTGGCGATAGAAAGCTTCTGTTTTCCCGAAAGTTCGAAGTAGTTGTTCTTTCACAATGCTGTAGTTACTCTGGTTCATACATATTTTTGACGGCACCTCCGCTGTAAATGATCTCGACAATAAGAATGTCCATTTGTCTTCAGGGTACTCCAGTTCTCTCATTTCTATTTCGAACTTCTTCAAAAAAATGTCAATGTCCATTTTGTCTTCGTTGAATATCAAACCTTTATATTTGGCCAGTTTATTCCCTGTAGTGTCACTCTTTCTTTTATCACTCTCTTTTTCTTAGTTTGTTTTTAACTTTTTCTCTGCTGTCTCTTTTTCAAACGCTAATCTTTCTCTTTCAATGGCAACTAATTCATTTTTCTTTTCCCTTTCAATTGCTACTATCTCCTTATCCTTTTCTCTTTCTCTTTTGTCCTCCTTATCTAATCTCTCCTTTTCTTTGTCTCTTTCCATCGCTAACCTCTCCTTTTCTTTGTCTCTTTCCATCGCTAACCTCTCCTTTTCTTTGTCTCTTTCCATTGCTAACCTCTCCTTTTCTTTTTCTCTTTCCATCGCTAATCTCTCCTTTTCTTTTTCTCTTTCCATCGCTAATCTCTCCTTTTCTTTTTCTCTTTCCATCGCTAATCTCTCCCTCTCCATTAACCTTTCTTGTACATATTTTCTTAGTTCTGCCCCTTCCAGCTCCAACAACCTTCCCTCTTCCTTCAACGCTGCTACCTCAGCCTTGTCCGCCATAGTCTATTTCTAATAATATCGACTCGAATGTTCTCCTGTCTCTAGATCTAGACTTTACTATCTCTACTGTCTGTTGACAGGAGATCCACTGTGTATAGAGGGATATGTGGGTTTTACCTTTTACGTTGGGCGCCACTTGTTACGTCTTCATATTAGATGAGACTCTTTAGACATGGAAACGACAAATCACTGTTTATAAATACTTTAATCTTTATTAACACTGAAAACACTTTCTTGTTCATATTCCTCCATTTTGGTTCTCTTTTCACTTTCAACACGCATTCGCACCATTTCACATTTACACTAAGATGCGCACGTAACAGCTACCGACCCGTTTCGTTGACGTCCAACGTCGGAAAGGCACACATGGTTCCTAGAAACGAAAGGTCTCATTGCTCTTGAACAGGGAGAGTTCAGGCTGCACCGAAATGCGATCGATCAGGTTACGTTATTCATGCAGAAGGTGGCGGACGGCTTCCAATGGGGCAACACGAATCGACCTGGTTTGTCGACGCTAGCGGTATTTATTTAAGCTCATGATAGTATGGTGGTCCGGTTCGTAGTTAAAACGGGTGAACCTAGGTGTCGGTTCACATATGCTTAGGTGGATACAAAATTTCCTCACGAACGGACTGTACAGACACGTGTTGGTAAGAACCTGTCGAGGAAACTTCCACTGGAGCAAGGGTTGCATCAGGGACGCTATTTCTCGTCTACATCAATGACTTATCGGCTCTCTTGAAATATCAGAAGCTCCTGTTTGCAGATGATATTGTGTTGTGGGAATCGGGGAGAGTTCGCCAACAGCTAATTGGCACTCTCCAGCAGGCATTAACAGAATGTGGAACCTCGAGGTAAACCACTCAAAGTCGGTTTATCTTGGACGTAACATATCGAAGGAACCAGTTGAGCTACGGATGGACGGTAAGATTCTGGCATGAGATAAAAAGTCAAAGTACCTTGGGGTCATCAGAAACTGACTATGTGCGTTCATATCCAGCATGTGTGAGAGATTGCTTCCGAAAAGCTGAATATTGTGAAGAAGCTAGCTGGAACGAAGGGGGGAGCGAGAGCGGACGTGCTGAGAGGTCTGTACAGGGGTGCAGTACGCTTTCACTTGGACCTGTTCAGGTCTGGGCTTTGCAAACGATAATCAGAAGTCTTGACGACAACTGGGAGGGTAAGAGACGTCTCAAAAACGGCCCTACTTCATGCCTGTTGGGCGTGGGCTGGTTAGAGAGATGAATCTGGCGGTGCAGCGTGTAATAGACTAAAACAACATGAGCTTCAATAAACACAATGATTTTATTAGTCTCTATTTATGCTCTTTACTCCAGCCACTTGTTCTCTAAACTGACTTCCTTTTACACACAGTCCTGACACACTGCTGTTCACTCAACCATGTACAAGCAAGGTCCACTGGTCATTTCATACACAGGCACACACACTTCACTACCAGCCACTCAAAACACATACACTTACTATCACAGAGCGGGCTGCTCTTTCCCCGATGGAGGCTCACGGCATGCCAACGATACGGAAGTACCTAATTGACCCAGTAGTAACAAGGCAGAGTTATCCTACACGGCTACTACATGCAGCCAGAGAGACTATCGCATCGTATCCAACTGGAGTGACCACCATTTACAGTCACTGATCTACACAGACGGCTTTGTGCAGACGCTCGAGGGCACTGTGAAAGCTGGGTATGGGGCGGTAGTTCGACTCTCTGGCACCCCGAAAGAGACGAGCTAATGGGACCCTTCCAGGGGAAAAGCAGCCTCGAGGCTGAATTTGAGGCAGTGTTCTACTTACTGGATTGGGTGGAAGGAAAAGTACTTAGCGGGGCTGCGCCAGCCAACAACGTGGTCTTATTTACAGACTCGACGTCCGCTCTAGAGGCCTTAGAGGAACTAGACGAAGGTGTCAGAATGGTATGGTACGTCCTCACGGTCGGAGGGTGTCACCTACTATTCGGTGTGAGCATTACCTTACAATGAGTGCCCGCCATTTGTGGAGTGGTCAGTCACGATTTGGTGGACTAGCTTGCTAAAACCGCGTTCGCAACGGCGCTCGAGCATGATGAACCGTGCACATACCAAAGTGTACGATCTCTTGCCGACAAACGATTGTTGGCGCTTTGGTACTATGGCTGGGATTCTTTGGACAAGTACCGTGAGCTTTACAGGGCAATGAGTAGACCAGACAAAAGAGATGCGTGTGGCAACTTAATCGTGCGGAACAGGCGGTCCTAGCCCAGTTCCGAGTCGGGCACTGTCAATTGGTGTTTACTTCGGACGTTGGAGGGAAAATTACGACACACGATACCGCTACTACATGGAGGACGACGAGACAATAGAACACATTCTTTATGAATGTAGAGTTCTGCACGAAAGACGATTGGGACAAGGGTTTGATAGAGAGAAAACTGGTACATGTCCGACACTTGGGCAGTCCTTGTACGGGGACTAGGCGACCTTAAAACTCACTGCTCGCTTCCTCTCACGTGCTCTAAGGGAGTAATTCTCAGCAATGTTCGCTGCCAATGATGTTTCTGATTCGGTCTTTAAATCATTTCCATGGGTCACCTCTGTTACGTGGACCACCTTTTAGCTCACCAAAAAAGACTTCTTTTGGCTTACGTTCATTCACCATACGAGAAACGTGTAAATTGTCAAATGTGATTTTTTTTAAAATCCAAACTGGCATCACAATTCAATCAATGTCGTAAACAAGAAAATACACGAATATACAGGCTTAGCTAATTAGTCTATATTGGCTTAGAAAATCAGTTATAAAGCTTTAGAGTTATAGATCTAAGTCACAAATTGAGTTATGCACACTTACCTCTTTAACATCTTCTGTGACGATTAAGTTTCCATTCATGATTTGCTGTAAAAGCTAAAAGTCAATTTACGCTGCAACCAAAGACGCCTCGGTGAACGGAACTTATGATTAGTTACCTTAATGTTGGCAGTCCATGCATATATATAGTCTATGGTTTAAACATGTTTCATTATCGTAAGATTAAATAGGGTACACATATTTTATGAATGAAAGTGTTTCAAATGACATCAAAAGTAAAACTGAAAAAAATGAATCAATAGTCCTTTCTTACATTATTCCTGTTAAACACCTGTTATAATCACTATATGAATGCATATTCCGCCTATGCCCTACATAGACCAAAAAAATAATAATTTTGTACTATAATAATGAATAATGGACTTCATTCACCAATAGTAAATAAACACATTTAGCCAAGTCATAATATTGATAAAACAATGAAAAATACGTATCACTTGACATCCTTTATGGATTATATAATTTGTATAGAAGATATATAGAATTACGTGGCTAAATGTTGTTTGTTTACGATTGGGGAATGAGATCCATTGAAGTTCAATAGACAATTTAGTCCAGATGTTCTCCAAAATGATGCAGTGTAATATTATTTTATTTTGATACTAAATTATTACAATATAAATCCAAACTTTAAACAAAAATTTACATTTACATTGTAACTATACTGCACCATCTTTATGTTCGGAAGTAGATTTGATGAAACCTTTAAAACATTAAAGCATTGATTTCAAGTCGTTCCGGGAAACGTGCGGTATTTTACTTTGTTATGCTTTACCCTGTAACTTAGAGATTTAGCATCATTAGATGAAGCTAAGAAGTTTTGTACAAACGCTAGAATGAATAAGCAGAATAACAAAAGTAGTAATGTTCCATTTTCAGACCTTGCGATCTATAGGGCAGATGATGTAAAGGTCATCTGTTTCTGTGGCCTACGGTTAACGAGGGTGTGATGTGGCCATCATAACAACCAACCGCCTTTACTTTTCCCCAACTAATGTCAGGTACCCATTAGAGCTGGGTGGACTCAGAGGCGCCCAACTACCCGAAGTAAAAAATCCCAGTCTTCACCAGGATTCGAACCCGGGACCTCTACCGCTCAGCCACCGCGCCTCCTAGAATAACAAAGTGTTGTGTAGATTTTCCTAATTTTCATGCACTACTGCTATATTAAATGTCTGAACGTAACCATTTGAGAGGTTACACTACAAAGAATTTCTTCCAAGACAATTACTGCGTTACGCAAAAACTGCAAACGAAAACGACTTGATGTGAGAACGATTTTTTGTAGATTGTAGGTGCACTTCAAGATTGTGTATTCTCCTTGCCTTGTACAACTAGAATTAACACGCACAACATATTAGCAATTTTCGGGTAAATATTAACTTTACATGAAAAACTGTTCAACCAAGCAAGGCTCGGTCAACAGTTACTACCATCATTAAGAATAGAAAAAAAAGCCTAGTCAGTACAAGGTAAACCTTTTTGTTTTCAGTATAACAATCCTAAATAAAATAGTAGCAGATAATTAGAATGTAAAAGTTATTAATAACCTGGAGTATGACTCTTTTCAAAGATAATATAATCTCTTTTAGATGACTTTAGAAAATATCCTAATTGTAAACCAGCTGGACCTGCTCCAATAATACAATACTTGTGAAAGTTCTGTGTCCTATTCTTTGTCAGTACAATAGACAAATGAGTTACGATACACGCAATGCGTATTAATAACGACATTCTTAGTTCCGATCACAGATTGAAACACTTTTACAAATTAGAGATGGCGTTTAGATATGTACATAGTTTTCCTAAATCCTCAAAAAAGTTTAAAATGAATTAAAGGTCCATAAATTATTGTATGAACGACTTTAAATAGTTTTCTGTTTTAGTGAAAAGAAACAGATCTCCTGAAACTCATACAAGTCACAATTTATAATATGTTAATATATTAGAAATACTAAAATAAATTAACTTAATTTAAAATTTATTTCTCAATTATTTATCTCTTAACATAATAAAAGGGGCCAATGATATATCGACAAAGTTCTACACAAAATCCTTTTATAGACAAGAGGTCTTTATATATACATGCACATCTAAATGAGGTTCATTATCATGTGAAATGACTAGTCTGTGTTACAGCTATTCTCAACAAGTTTATTGTGGGGTATAAGACATTGAATCCTAATGTAGCCTAGTTATATGACGACTTGTACACACCTATCCAGAAAGACAAAATAGGACACTAGATCGTAACTGAACATATAAGAGATTTTTGTTCTTTGTGTCTTGGCCATAGAAACGAGTAATTTTTAACAATCGTTTCTAGTATATGACTTTTTTCTTTTAAAATCACAAAAAACTTACTATTAATACCGGTATTTTTGTAAAATAAACTTCTTTTAAAATGAAAATCCGGAACGATTTGATATGTCTAATTAAACTAAGGTGACGTATTGTTCAAGAATATTATGTGTAATATAAGTCAGTAATGCAATTTCAAACAATCATTTGACGTAGGTCTAATCATTATTTTTTTATAAAACAATATCCGGAACAACTTTATAGGTAATGAAATATAGAGATTTTCATTTAGGGTTTATAGCTAATTAAATAATGTTTAAAATCCGAAGCAACTTATTTTTTATCATGAGTTTTTGCGATATTTAAGCAAGAAAATTAAATGTATTAGTAGTTAGAAGAGCAATACCAAACATTCGTTGGCATTAATTTGCTTGTCACAAAAACATCTGAAACAAGCAATAAAGATACTAAAATTGTTTAGATTTTGGAATGAAAATTAAAGGTGAAATCAAATTTTCAATAACTTTTATCCTTTTCTTTTGCAACCCAAACGTGACGGACAGAAAGACCGACTGACAAAATCCTCAACAGTAAGCTACTTTTATCCTGATGGGAGAACTAAAAAATGAAATCTGATTATTAAAACGTTTTGCGATAGCATGCCAACTATAGGGCGTCCGCAACGTAACGCTGCTGCTCGTTAGTTGCTGCATAAAAGTCGATTAAAACAAATGTGTGTGACATTTACAAATAAAATGCGGTCTTTGCCTTTATGAACAAACATAAATGTCTTCTTTTTATTTTAGTAGCTATTTTAACAGAAAGACACAGTTGATTACTATTTATATTTGTTGTGAAAAATTTTTTTTTCATATTTTATAGATATATATTGTTATAAACTTGGTGATGGCACAGATGGGGGTGGTGGTGTGTGTGTAGTCAGCCGACGCATATCGCCACAGGCCAGCGCTAGTCAAGTGGTCAACCGTGACGACTTACGATGGTCAGCTGAGTCGAGTGTCAACAGGACGGTTCGGGAAGGATCGCCGTCGTGAACAGAGCTCAGGAGCGTCACGAGGGATGTAGTCATCTGACCACCCAGAATGGTTGAGCGACGTTCTGTCCGGTTCGAGAAGGTCAGTAGGGACCCTATATAAGAGCGGAGGTGACGCAGTCAAGACGGTTTAGAGCCCGGTTCACTACAGGCCGGTCGACTACAGCACAGTTCAGCGGTGTGGTTCTGTACGGAGCATTACGACGGTTCAGTGCGGAGTACTGTCAAGTACAGTTGAGACGACTGGCGTCTTGATCTTGGTTTGCGATCGAGTCCGACACAACGAGCCTAGTGTGTGAAGTCAGTCCTGAACTGTTGAACCCAGTGCAAGCCCGGAACGAGACGGAGAGACCAGTGCAAGAGTTCATACGGCGGAACGGTGTTACCGGAGAGATATTTGTACAGTGTACGTGTTGCCAATTGTACAGTTTTGGCTGTTATTTAACTATTAAAGTGTTACGTTACTTTGGAGCCCTGAGTTGTCAAGTTCTTTAAGTTGGTGGTGTATGGTGCAGTTTGCAGAGAGCCTGGATAGTGAGATTGGTAACAATATGAATAAGTGATAAAGAAAATAAACAAAAATTATCTTTCTTTGTTAACATATAGTTTACATAATCTCCCTTACATTTATGTGTTGTTTTAGAAGTGATATATTTTTATGAAAAAATCTCTGGCATAAATAATTTTATAAACATTACGGTTTGCTTTTAGAAAACCAAAAGAAGCACTGCAACTAAACTTTGCAATCCACAATGCATGATGAAATTATACTTTTCATTTCTCTTCTATTTTTCGAGATCTAAGTGGGACAGAAGGATTGACAGACATTTTACACAAACTTAATAACGACTTTTTCCCTTACAAGGGCCACTATAAAAGTAAACAAGAATTGATTTTAAAATGTTAGTACTATGTTTGATATTGATAAATTGTCTCTATGATCTAGTACAAAGTATATAAACTAACACGTATAGCGGATCCCTTAAACTTTTCCATTTAAAAAGTTAAAATACATGCCTTAAAAATAATTGCAAGTATAACATTATCGAAGATAAAGTAAATTGTTCAAAGTCTTTCTTATATTGGGACTCTAAAATGCTTCATTGTGAACGTAATGGAAATAAAGAGCACTAGTTATAAGGCCCATTATGACAATAAATCTATTTCTCCAAGAGAGAACTATATTTCGTTTTAGAGGTGTACACATAATCATTTTTAGAACCATCTATACAAAAGATTGTATCTGTTTAGATTCACGGATATGTTTATTATTGATCTCTAAATGTGACCCTACAGATGTTACAATGCAATCTTGGTCACTGGAGCAAGCACAATGAGCTGACATTTATGAACAATAGTCAGTCAGCATACTTTTTCTTTTACACAGAAATAAAATGTTGCATCACGCTTTATATACAGGAACATAAAGAACATTCAAAATATTATTTAAAAAGATGAAAAACAGCAAAATACAAATACAAAAAGGAAATGAAAGTATTTTTTGACAAAATATAGGTAAAACCAAATCTTCAAGTTTCTAAGAATGTCAATTAGAAATTGTGAATATTATCATCCCGAAGAAACACACACAAAAATATTAAGAAAGACGATGCTTGAACAAGTGCATAAACATCTGATAGCACATTGATGAACAACTGTTAACATTGATATATTAGCAGTACAGTGCAGTGGTCTTAAACGGGGGCGCTATAGCCCCCTTTAGGGCGTTTTCGAGATTTTAGGGGGCGCTGGAAGCCAAGGGGGCGGTAGGGGGCGCTGCATACTATAGTGGGCGGTAAGGGGGCGCTGGGCATAAAAGGGGGAAAGAAGAAACTTGAGGTGCACTGAACAAAAGAAATTTTTAAAAATTCTTCAAAATTAAATCTGGCAAACTACATATAGACAAGTTATAGTTTGCTTGCTTCTAATTTAAGAACAGAAACAACGTTAGAAATTGAGTTCGGGAATCCCATTTTCTATTTTTAAGTCTTACTCTTTTGCTGTAATTGTAGGGCATCTAGTGTCCTTAGATGTTGCGCGCATAAACGTTTATGATTTGATAAACAAAGTAGTTAATAAGCGTTTTAGATTACAGTTTATTTTTCCTACATATGTTAATATATTGATGTGTAAATGTTAATTGGAAAAAACGTTAAAGCTAACATTCAAATAGAATAGTTTTACCTTTTTTTAAAAACAAAAAACATTGACAAAGTGTTGCTACGACAACTCGCTGGTATGTAATGTCATATTGTTAAGAGTTTTAGTGAATTGCCACTAGATAAAAAGTATTCCAATGTTCTACTTTGAATGCCGGCATTTTCAGGTGAGGTCATATGAAACCAAGTCGCCTGCACGAACATAGCAATATCCAAAAATAATTTAAGAATATTCATGAACAATAATAAAAATCTACAATTAAAACAATATATATATTAAAAAAAACGCAAAGCAGGATATGTTTTAGTGGCTTCTTAGAAAAATGCATAGCTTTTTTTAAAAAAAGTCTTATAATAAATATTGTTTGAAAAGTGATTAAAACTAAAAATTTTTTTTTAAAACATATTGTTACGAATCTCATTATCCAGACTCTCTGCAAACTGCACCACACACCACCAACTTAAAGAACTTGACGACTCAGGGCTCCAAAGTAACGTAACACTTTAATAGTTGAATAAATAACAGCCAATACTGTACAATTGGCAACACGTACACTGTACAAATATCTCTCCGATAACACCGTAACCCCGTATCAACTCTTGCACTGGCCTCTCCGTCTCGTTCCGGGCTTGCACTGGATTCAACAGTTCAGGACTGACTCCACACACTAGGCTCGTTGTGTCGGACTCGATCACAGACCAAGATCAAGACGCCAGTCGTCTCAGCTGTACATGACAGTACTCCGCACTGAACCGTCGTAATGCTCCCTACAGAACCACATCGTTGAACTGTGCTGTAGTCAACCGTGTTCTAAACCTCTGTCGTGAACCGTGCTGTATTGAACTCCTTTTCTCAGCCGTCTTGACTGCGACACCTTCGCTCTTTATATAGGGTTCCTACTGGCCTTCTAGAATCGGACAGAACGTCGCTCAACCATTCTGGGTGGTCAGATGACTACATCCCATGTGACGCTTCTGAGCTCTGTTCACGACGCCGATCCTTCCCGAACCGTCATGTTGACACTCGTCTCGGCTGACCGTCGTATCTCG
The DNA here is from genome assembly GCA_030265305.1 of Biomphalaria pfeifferi. Classification (NCBI taxonomy): domain Eukaryota; kingdom Metazoa; phylum Mollusca; class Gastropoda; family Planorbidae; genus Biomphalaria; species Biomphalaria pfeifferi. The sequence goes on from JASAOG010000065.1 coordinate 2,992,248, forward strand.
TCACGGCTGACCGTTCGTCTAGCGCTGGCCTGGGGAGATTTGCGTCGGCTGACTACACACACAAACCACTACAAACATCTGTGCCACCACCAGGTTCATAACAATATGTTACACAAAAAGACTTTTTTCTGTTTGTGATGAAATTTTATTTCACAATTGTCTAGCTATGTAGCTTATAAAGATATATAGGGAACCATCAGTGGTTTGACAATGGCTTCATAAGTAATATAGAATAAAGAAAATAGCTATTCACTATTCACCTTGTGAGTTATGATACACAGGCAACATCTTAAGAAAAGTTTAGCCTGCAATTTCATTTCTATTTGAATCTAATTATAAAAATTATAATTATAAATTTATAAAAGGCTGGAAAACTAGAAAATTAGTGGATGGTTGGAGATGCACAAGACGTATTAAGATGCAGTCTTTTATGCATCATGCCACTAGACTATCTGATGAAGCTGGCCTCTCCACCAACCGACTAAACATTCAATGCTTTCATCCCCTTTTCCCTTGGTGTCGCCCAACGACCCCAGACATACGCTTGAAACTAGTAGACCCTAATGCCACTAAGCTAAGTCGTTCATCTAACGACCTTCAACTTCTAGCACTGTAGACCATTAATGCCTTCAAGCCCAGTGCGATTTTTTAATAATATACTGATGGGTCGGCATCAATAAGTTAGGTAGTAAGTAGATCTAGATTGAGAATAGATCTATTGTTCTACAATATTAGAATCTACATCTACATATGTTTCCGCATCTCCTGTAGCACAGCTGACAAAGCCGTTAAGTCACAAATGCGTAGACCTCGTAAAACATTCAAACAAACATTAAACATTGCACGTGTGATATCAATTTTTCAAAGCATCTATAATTATTGGACTTCATCTACAACTACTTCGAGTTCCTTCCTACATTAAATTTAGAGACCCTTTATGATAGAAGACTTAAAAGTAAAGTAGCAATTATACATAAAACACTAAACCATAATTTTCAAATACAACAACAAAACCTAATTAAATACTCAAAAAGGCACCTAGATAACGGCACATTCCTTGTTCCATACGCTTATACAAATGAATACAGATACTCCTTCTTTCCTAGTGCCACTAGAGCATGGAATGGATTGCCTGATATAGGAAAACTTCCCATTCTCAAATCAATTGAAACTTTGCACAATTTTTCATTGTCGATGACGACACATGAATCCATCAGAAAATTAACCATTTATTTAATCAATTAGTCGTACGTAATTCATTTTGTATATGGAAAATGTTCGGACGAGACGTTTGTGTTTGAAAGGCATCTCCCAGATTACCCCACCCGGTGTCCACTCAGTGATTGGACCATAGTGAATTGAGCATTGCTATAAGCTTTTAAGTTGCGCGAACCAAGTTCCATCCAAAATAAAAGTCAACAGAAATTACCATTAAGATGACAAATTCTTTCATTTGTTCCAAATAAAAACATAGTAATCTTTAATATAAGAGCAAAATACCTACCGCTGACTGACTGATTCATTGATCAAGAAATCTCTTACACTTTCGTACGACTCACATGAAATTTCGTTCACAGGTTCCTTTTACCTCATAGACACCAGCTTAGAACTGGTTATGACAAATTCGCAAGATTTCTACCAAATCTTTGTATTTTATTTTCGGTATTTCATCAAAAGGCCGCAGTTTAAAGCATTTCAAAAATATCACAAATACCAATTTTTTTATAGCATTTTTTTGGCCAAGTCTTCTTATTTTTAATATATCCTACGTCATTTTCGCTTCTTTTTAGACGCGGTCTAAATAATATAAAATAATCCACAGCATTAATAAGATACATCTAGAGTCCTTTTATATTCTTTGAAAGAGAAAAAGAGAGAGAGAGAAAGTAAAAAAAATAATCCTAATACCATTACAAAGATAAATTTTACTATTATCATTTCACTACATTCAAAAGGGATAATATCAATGATTTCAATAAATAAGACCAAATTGATACCAAAATAAATGTAGAAAGGGGAAAGGAAATGTGGCATTCAATTTGGGCCTACAGAAAAAAACATTTTTTTCTCTCGACCTGAAACTGATGGTATGAAGAAATGAACTAATATCTTGAAATGAACTAATATCGTGAAATGAACTAAAATCGTACATTGCTTGCATTAAGATTAAAGGCGGCAAAAAAAAATTACCAAAAACTAACCAAAAGGAGGGGTGGGTCAAGGTAGAAATATAAAAGATAGAATTGAGAAACTGAAGAAAAGTCAAAAGAGCAAACGAAGGACTAATTTTTGTTTTTGGACGGGGGGGGGGGGGGGGGGGGAAGAAGCGGATAAGTGAAAGGGATACTAGAATTAACGGGCCCAAAATATGTGTCGGGGGCGCATTATAAAGCGGATCTTTCCAAATGAAGTCAAAAGTCTATGTCGGAGAATATACGACACGCAGGTTAAAAACAAAACGGAGGTTCTATAATAAACCGTATAAAGCCAGGGTAGAAATCAAAGTGTGTACTGCTAGCTATTGAGTGGAGACAAATCCTTCTGTCCTATTTCAACACTAGTAAGCAATATAGTGAATCGTTATTCAATGATTTACAATGAACAAATAGTTTTAAAAGGTTAATGCAAAGGTTGATTTTAAGCCTGATCGTGACAACGATGTTATATTAAACAGACATGCTGAACTTAGTTTGGGTGTAGTTTATTGACGTGCAACTATCTCCCAATATGTAGAAGAAGTGTGTTGCTAAAAATAGAAACCTTTTAGCTGTGTACGACACTCTCCAATGTTTGTAAAAGCTCACCTCTTCACTCACCACCAGAAGCTTAGACAATCAATAGTCGTGTGTTGATCAATCGACTGGTTCCGAGACTGGAGACTAGCTGACTTGGAGGAAGCCAGGACACTCGTGCTGTGTTGTGTACATTTGTTTACTTTGGATTACTTGATGTGCGAATAGCCCCTATTTGTTACCTATGTCACTTGGAAGTAAAGCTTCCTCGTTCATTTGTTGAACAAATAAGTATATTTTAATGAATGGATGGCTTGGTGTATACCTTTAAAGCCAACATTTATATACTGAATGTTCTTAAGGAAAGATTTTTAACACTATGTGCAATATTATAGTTCAAATAGTATTGTTTTCTTTAAATTTCACACTCTAGTGATTGCTTTTCTCTAGCATCTTTGCATTGACTCAAACCAAGAAATAAACAATACAAAAAAATATTTATTTAAAAAGTATAAATTGCAACGGTTTAGCTCCCTTTCTGCTGTATAAAACAAAATTAATTACTTAGTACTAATTGATTAACTAATTGGTTAATTTTTGGATTGATTTGTGTATTGTCATCGACTATGAATAATTTTGCGAAATTTCAACTTGAACTGAGAATGGGAAGTGGGACAAAAAACGTATCGCCAGTAACAAGATGAACTCAATATATACACACCTCTCTCATTCAGTACTCAGATGAACTCAATAGATATACGCCTCTCTCATTCAGTACTCAGATGAACTCAATAGATATACACCTCTCTCATTCAGTACTCAGATGAACTCAATAGATACACACCTCTCTCATTCAGTACTCAGATGAACTCAATAGATATACACCTCTCTCATTCAGTACTCAGATGAACTCAATAGATATACACCTCTCTCATTCAGTACTCAGATGAACTCAATAGATATACACCTCTCTCATTCAGTACTCAGATGAACTCAATAGATATACACCTCTCTCATTCAGTACTCAGATGAACTCAATAGATATACACCTCTCTCATTCAGTACTCAGATGAACTCAATAGATATACACCTCTCTCATTCAGTACTCAGATGAACTCAATAGATATACACCTCTCTCATTCAGTACTCAGATGAACTCAATATATACACCTCTCTCATTTAGTAGTATTTATTCCCGTTATTTCAATATCAAACAAAATAGTTAATCACCAATAATCAATTAATTAATTGGTAATTTTTTTAATTAAGTCATGTCTTATCAGGTTCAATAAATAATTATGAAAAGTTTTAACTTGATCCAAGAATGGGAAATAGGAGAAAAAAACAAGTTCAAACTTTTTACCTGACAGATAGACAGATAAACAGACAGACAGAGAGATTTGATATAAGCTTTGTAAAAAGAAGCTCTTTAAAATGTTTGTATTTTGTTCAAATATGTGAAACGTTTGTATATTATTTAAAGAAATCGATACAGTTCGACAAATCTTGATTAAAACTTCAAACTAGATTGTTACTGAGACAATAGAATCAGTTGCGTAACTGACATACATACATACAGCTGTAAACTGATTGTCGATTCTCTTATAAAATTTGTTTCTTTATCACAATTTAGCAATAGTTTTTATACTGAATAATAAGAAACAATTTCAATACTGTCATGCATTCAATATTATATCTTAAAGAGGTTCTTACATTTTATTGTCATGTATGTAACTTTCGTAAAATACACTAAAGGGGGCATAGTTGCTTAAAAAAGATTTATAGACCTAGTATTAAAAGGCGTACAATAATAAAACGGTCTTAAAAATCTGAAGTTTTCTTTTCTGGATTTCAAACCTATCTAGAACTTCTGTCATCAAAAGGTATTTCATTTCTTGTTGCCAAAATGCGAGTTTTTGTTTTTTTTGTTTACTTCACCAGTTATAGCCATGTTGATATTTAATGCTGGCTGAATTTAGGACTGGCCTCCATACACAGTTGCAAATGGGCTTCCATCCTCAAGATTCTACTATCGGATATATCGGATGAATTTCAAATCGCTTGACCTTGAGTTTAAAAACGATCATGGAATACTAAGTATAATATTTTAGTTTCTTAAAAATCGTTGTTTAAACAAGTGTGCAGTCTGTTTTATCTTCACTGCAATGGAAAAAGAGCAAAGAAATGTCACATTTTTGTGGAAAGCCTTGCTGAAGAGGTGGCGAGAAACAAAGAACGATTGTCTTCAAAGAGAGATGGAAGTTTCTACAGTGACCAGTTTTCTGTCTCGGTTGGCGTCTAGACAAAAAATGAGGTAAGTTTTGTATTTCACTTTCTCTCCTTTGGTTTCAGGAAGGAAATAAAGTAGGATAGAAACATTCACTTTCAAAATTGTCTATGTTATTGCTTGGATGGAGAGAGAGAAAAGTAAAAGACTTTTTTATATTGGATTAGTGGTCACATAAGGACTTGGTGTCTGCAATGGAAATACAAGGTCAGTGGCGTCACCTTTTTAAAAAATCCTACTTGAAAGATAAAACAGCGTCTTTTATTTAAAACATTTTAATTGTTGAAACATTGCCATTTAGCTTGGTTAATTCTGAATAATGAATTTATAACCTAAATGAAACTACCATTTTTTCATCCCTCTTAAGATTAATTGACTGTCCGCTCCCCCCCCCCTCCGCGTTCCAAGTTTAGGAACCGCTGGGCTAGTCTAACCATACGTTTCCAATGAATGTATAAGCCAGAAACTTTGGTCTAATTCCTCCGAACCAGAGAGTATAAAACATTGTGTTTTGGTTGTTGATTAAGTTTTTATTCATTTATTGAATTGTTCAATTAAGTCATTTGATTTGTTTACAGCTAACCGCATAAAAGATTTTCTCAATCAAGATCACAATAGTAATGTGCTCTATGTATTGATGTTTGAGATCTGGTTTACATTCAAGTCTACTAATGTTACAAGTAAAACGAATGCATGAATTCATGATTTAAAAAAAGTATGAATAGAGCTAAAATTAGGTAGGCTAATTGACCTAAATTCCAATTTTTATGAAAACATTGTCGAACAAATGTAGACCTATGTAAAAATGCTTAAGAAAAACAAATTTGAATGTTAATTTGATTAAAAAATGAAATGAATGAACTATAATTAATATGTTCATATGTTTAGTTATAAAACTATTTTTGCGAAGAGACGTTCTATCATCTTAGAGTTTTAGACTTAGGATGTGTAACATTTCGCGTAATGTCTAATGAAATAATGTTTGTCAGGAATTCTAAATTCACAGATACTAGGAACGAATTTATGTAAAAATGCATTTGAAACACAAATTTGAAGGTTAATTTTATTAAATAATGAAATCAATAGACTATATTTTGTATTTTCATGTGTCAAAGTAAAAAACTATCTGCGCAAAGTGTAGTTTCTAAAATTTTATCTAGATTTAGATCCTTTCGATTTTTCATGTAAATATGGTAAACATAGCCTAGATCGATAAAATCATGATGCTTTCATAGAGCTGGAAAACTTATTTTTTGAGGGCCCTAATTTTTTTAGGGCTACAATACATACCCTACGGTCTAAGTTAGCACCCAAGGAACATTTCTGACAAATTTTATCAAGATTGGTCAAACGGTTTTGATTTCTACTCGTAACATGCATCCATCCATCCATCCATCCATCCATCCATCCATACATACATACATACATACATACATACATACATACATACATACATACATACATACATACATACATACATACAGACATATATACATACATACATACATACGCCTACATTTCTACTTTATAATATATATATATATATATTAATTTCTTAGCAAACTTGTTCGAGCAAAGACCTTGCCATCGATTGATTTGTCTCATTTGATATCACCTGAAGAGTTTTTGCTTCACGGCATTCATGTAGCAGTGACATCATCTGAAGTTAGACCAATTCAAAATAAGGCTATAGACAAGAAAATTAATTTGAGAAAAATGTCTTATCCTGAATCAACCATTGCATTTATACGACAATTCGGAACGGGCATAACAATACGTTTAAATGGTAAGTTACTTTGTAGATTTGCTTAATATATTTTTTTTAACTGTCAGGTCCAATACATCTGATAAAAACAACAACATCAAGACAGAAAAATAAAACTAAAATCTGCTTTTCTACATTCAGAGGCTGCTAAAAATTAAAAAATCTATAAGAGTAATGGTAATTGAATATCAATTTTATAGGGTTTTCCAACAGTACTTGCACGATAAAAATATATAAAAAAAAATTTCTATTAGACTGGTCTTAAATAATCTGGTATGTTAACTGAAAATACATAGGAGATATTGTTCTATTCAGACTGGTATGTTAACTAAAAATACATAGGAGATATTGTTCTATTCAGACTGGTATGTTAACTAAAAATACATAGGAGATATTGTTCTATTCAGGCTGGTATGTTAACTAAAAATACATAGGAGAGATGTTCTATTCAGGCTGGTATGTTAACTGAAAATACATAGGAGATATTGTTCTATTCAGGCTGGTATGTAAACTGAAAATACATAGGAGATATTGTTCTATTCAGGCTAGTATGTTAACTGAAAATACATTGGAGATATCGTTCTATTCAGGCTGGTATGTTAACTAAAAATACATAGGAGAGATGTTCTATTCAGGCTGGTATGTTAACTGAAAATACATAGGAGAGATGTTCTGTTCAGGCTGGTATGTTAACTGAAAATACATAGGAGATATTGTTCTATTCAGGCTAGTATGTTAACTGAAAATACATAGGAGAGATGTTCTTTTCAGGCTGGTATGTTAACTGAAAATACATAGGAGATATTGTTCTATTCAGAATGGTATGTTAACTAAAAATACATAGGAGAGATGTTCTATTCAGGCTGGTATGTTAACTAAAAATACATAGGAGAGATGTTCTATTCAGACTGGTATGTTAACTAAAAATACATAGGAAAGATGTTCTATTCAGACTGGTATGTTAACTAAAAATACATAGGAGATATTGTTCTATTCAGACTGGTATGTTAACTAAAAATACATAGGAGATATTGTTCTATTCAGGCTGGTATGTTAACTAAAAATACATAGGAGAGATGTTCTATTCAGACAGGTATGTTAACTAAAAATACATAGGAAAGATGTTCTATTCAGGCTGGTATGTTAACTGAAAATATATAGGAGATATGTTCTATTCAGGCTGGTATGTTAACTGAAAATACAGAGGAGATATGTTCTGTTCAGGCTGGTATGTTAACTGAAAATACATAGGAGATATTGTTCTATTCAGGCTAGTATGTTAACTGAAAATACATTGGAGATATTGTTCCGTTCAGGCTGGTATGTTAACTGAAAATACATAGGAGATATTGTTCTGTTCAGGCTAGTATGTTAGCTGAAAATACATAGGAGATATTGTTCTGTTCAGGCTGGTATGTTAACTGAAAATACATAGGAGATATTGTTCTATTCAGGCTGGTATGTTAACTGAAAATACATAGGAGATGATGTTCTTTTCAGGCTGGTATGTTAACTGAAAATACATAGGAGATATTGTTCTATTCAGGCTAGTATGTTAACTGAAAATACATAGGAGAGATGTTCTTTTCAGGCTGGTATGTTAACTGAAAATACATAGGAGATATTGTTCCGTTCAGGCTGGTATGTTAACTAAAAATACATAGGAGAGATGTTCTATTCAGGCTGGTATGTTAACTAAAAATACATAGGAGAGATGTTCTATTTAGACTGGTATGTTAACTAAAAATACATAGGAAAGATGTTCTATTCAGGCTGGTATGTTAACTGAAAATACATAGGAGATATTGTTCTATTCAGACTGGTATGTTAACTAAAAATACATAGGAGATATTGTTCTATTCAGACTGGTATGTTAACTAAAAATACATAGGAGATATTGTTCTATTCAGGCTGGTATGTTAACTAAAAATACATAGGAGAGATGTTCTATTCAGACTGGTATGTTAACTAAAAATACATAGGAAAGATGTTCTATTCAGGCTGGTATGTTAACTGAAAATACATAGGAGATATGTTCTATTCAGGCTGGTATGTTAACTGAAAATACAGAGGAGATATGTTCTATTCAGGCTTGTATGTTAACTGAAAATACATAGGAGAGATGTTCTGTTCAGGCTGGTATGTTAACTGAAAATACATAGGAGATATTGTTCTATTCAGGCTAGTATGTTAACTGAAAATACATTGGAGATATTGTTCCGTTCAGGCTGGTATGTTAACTGAAAATACATAGGAGATATTGTTCTGTTCAGGCTAGTATGTTAACTGAAAATACATAGGAGATATTGTTCTATTCTGGCTGGTATGTTAACTGAAAATACATAGGAGATGATGTTCTTTTCAGGCTGGTATGTTAACTGAAAATACATAGGAGAGATGTTCTTTTCAGGCTGGTATGTTAACTGAAAATACATAGGAGAGATGTTCTTTTCAGGCTGGTATGTTAACTGAAAATACATAGGAGAGATATTCTATTCAGACTGGTATGTTAACTGAAAATACATAGGAGATATTGTTCTATTCAGGCTAGTATGTTAACTGAAAATACATAGGAGAGATGTTCTTTTCAGGCTGGTATGTTAACTGAAAATACATAGGAGATATTGTTCTATTCAGACTGGTATGTTAACTAAAAATACATAGGAGAGATGTTCTATTCAGGCTGGTATGTTAACTAAAAATACATAGGAGAGATGTTCTATTCAGACTGGTATGTTAACTAAAAATACATAGGAAAGATGTTCTATTCAGGCTGGTATGTTAACTGAAAATACATAGGAGATATTGTTCTATTCAGACCGGTATGTTAACTAAAAATACATAGGAGATATTGTTCTATTCAGGCTGGTATGTTAACTAAAAATACATAGGAGAGATGTTCTATTCAGACTGGTATGTTAACTAAAAATACATAGGAAAGATGTTCTATTCAGGCTGGTATGTTAACTGAAAATACATAGGAGATATGTTCTATTCAGGCTGGTATGTTAACTGAAAATACAGAGGAGATATGTTCTATTCAGGCTTGTATGTTAACTGAAAATACATAGGAGAGATGTTCTGTTCAGGCTGGTATGTTAACTGAAAATACATAGGAGATATTGTTCTATTCAGGCTGGTATGTTAACTGAAAATACATAGGAGAGATGTTCTTTTCAGGCTGGTATGTTAACTGAAAATACATAGGAGAGATGTTCTTTTCAGGCTGGTATGTTAACTGAAAATACATAGGAGAGATATTCTATTCAGACTGGTATGTTAACTGAAAATACATAGGAGATATGTTCTATTCAGGCTAGTATGTTAACTGAAAATACATAGGAGATATTGTTCTATTCAGGCTGGTATGTTAACTGAAAATGCATAGGAGAGATGTTCTTTTCAGGCTGGTATGTAGTCCGCTTCGCTTTCTTGAATCACAAAGATGTAGTTGGCACGTCAAAAAGGAAGTCATCAAGTACCACCCCACCCCTTTTAATAGTAATTCAACGTGCTGAATTAAATGTACGTAAAATAAAAAAAAAAGGAAAATAAACACACCTCTTACCAAAAACATTATATATCATGCTTTAAGTTTTTTATGTGGATTGTAATTATTTTTTTCTTCAATATCTTAGACTTGTGTGCATTTTCTATAAGAGCAGATTTTTTTTTCTAGAGAAAACCAACAAACTTTTCAAAGCTAAGAAAACTTTGCGACTAAGAAATAATAGTGAAGAAAGACAGAGAAAAACAAGACGAAAGTCGGATTCCACACAAGGTAAACCCAATAGATTCTACACAAGGTAAACCCAATAGATTCTACACAAGGTAAACCCAATAGATTCTACACAAGGTAAACCCAATAGATTCTACACATGGTAAACCCAATAGATTCCACACAAAGTAAACTCAATAGATTCCACAAAAGGTAAACCCAATAGATTCCACACAAGGTAAACCCAATAGATTCCACACAAGGTAAACACAATAGATTCCACACAAGGTAAACCCAATAGATTCCACACAGGGTAAACCCAAAAGATTCCACACAAGGTAAACCCAACAGATTCCACACATGGTAAGCCCAATAGATTCCACACAAGGTAAGCCCAATAGATTCTACACATGGTAAACCCAATAGATTCCACACAAAGTAAACTCAATAGATTCCACAAAAGGTAAACCCAATAGATTCCACACAAGGTAAACACAATAGATTCCACACAAGGTAAACCCAATAGATTCCACACAAGGTAAACCCAATAGATTCCACACAAGGTAAACCCAACAGATTCCACACAAGGTAAGCCCAATAGATTCTACACAGGGTAAACCCAATAGATTCCACAAAAGCTAAACCCAATAGATTCCACACAAGGTAAACAAAATAGATTCTACACAAGGTAAACCTAATAGATTCAACACAAGGTAAACCCAATAGATTCCATAAAATGTAAACCCAATAGATTCCACACAAGGTAAACTCAATAGATTCCACAAAAGGTAAACACAATAGATTCCGGACAAGGTAAACCCAATAAATTCTACACAAGGTAAACCTTATAGATTCCACACAAGGTAAGCTCAATAGATTCCACAAAAGGTAAACCCAATAGATTCCACACAAGGTAACCCCAATAGATTCCACACAAGGTAACCCCAATAGATTCCACAAAAGGTAAACACAATAGATTCCGGACAAGGTAAACCCAATAGATTCCGGACAAGGTAAACCCAATAAATTCCACAAAAGGTAAACCTAATAGATTCCACACAAGTTAAACCCAATAGATTCTATAAAAAGTAAACCCAATAGATTCCACACAAGGTAAACTCAATAGATTCCACAAAAGGTAAACCCAATAGATTCCACACAAGGTAAACCCAATAGATTCCACAAAAGGTAAACCCAATAGATTCCGGACAAGGGAAACCCAAAAGATTCCACAAAAGGTAAACCCAATAGATTCCACACAAGGTAAACCCAATAGATTCCACACAAGGTAAACCCAATAGATTCACAAGCCGTGCCATCTTAAACTATGAAAACTTTTTCTCTCACTTTATTTTCTTTAGTGTTAGGCGCTTCCGCGGTGTCTAATGCAAATAACCAAACGGAGGTAACACTCAACGAAATCCAAGAACACCGGCGAAAGGCCGAACAAGCAATATAAGTTAGTCGATACTGGATGTCGAACAAGAAGTTTAAAAACAATTAAATCAACCGTAGAATGTCAGCTAACTCTCTACGTTCATAACAAGCTTATTATCTCTAGGGCGTCCTGGAAGTGGTCTGTTTACGTCGGCTGATTTTTCGTTCTACTTAAAACCTATCCTTAGTCTTACTAGTCACGTCCTTGTCTCTAAATAAAAACTTCCCCTATTTCTGAAACAAATAACTAATTCCTAATCGTGCCATAACATAAGCATTATTCAAAAGTGAAGTCTGTTGGAGATTTACACTGTAAATTAAACAATGTCAAGGACGCAAAATTGTACTTTAAGTTGAAAAATAAATAAAAACTGCAAACATATGGACTATATTAAATGTAACAATTCTTTTAAAATGTGGATTTATATATATTGTGATAAATTGCCAACAAAATAAAATATCACCCTGCTTATACTAAGCTATCTCTGTGGCAATTTATATCTCAAGAGACGATCTTTTCGCTTTACAACTTCTTGTGTGACTAAAGAGGTCAATCCTTGATACAGAGCTGCGGACAGAGGTTGGGCATATGTAATTCTATGGCATGTGCAATCCCGGACCCATCCTTTATGCTCGCTCTCCATGTGGATCTATCCAGTGCCACCTCTTTCCAGCTGCTAGTGTAGATTTAGAAGAGCTTCATGTCGCTTTTGCATACATCCGTATACCGTAAAAGTGGTCGACCAACGACTCAACTGCCTTCTGTTAGATCGCCATAGAGAATATCTTGTGGAAGTCGACCAAGGCGACTGCTGCTGATTACACAGCGGATGTCCTTGCACCCTGTTCTTTGTAGCACTTCCTCATCGGTTATTTTATCTTGCCACCTAATTTTCATTTAAATGGAACTAAAATGAGGATATAGATCTACCTAAACTCTAAATCAAAATTCTGATTTAGCATTTTTAAGATCTATATCTACTAGATCTAGATCTAAAATATTAATTTGGAATAATACACTTTAAGTTTAGAAATTGAAATTATAGATCTTGATCTAGTCTATATCATTTTTAACTAGCCCTAGAAATTCTAGATCTAGAATCTACATTGATTTTAATTACAATATAAATCTAAATCTAGTTTTAAAAATCTAGATTGCGTGTTACAATTCTAGCTCTAATGTAAAAAATCTAGATCTAGTGTAAAAAATCTAGATAAGATCTAAATCTAGCTAGTATGTCTTTTTTTAATACGACAATATGACGTGGTTTAATAAACGTTAATGAACCGAGTTCTTTTAACGTTTCATTTGAAGAATTAATTTCATATGACGTCAAAGGAAAAAAATCCACTACGTCACACGGCCTAGTTAGACTAAAAATGTCTTTATCAATACGAGCTAGTTGTCGAGGATTTAAAGACATTTCATTTAAAGAATTAAAGAGTTAAGTTTCTATAATAGATTGTTCCGGATGTTTATATATTTATAGTGAGAGAAAATAAGAATTCCAGATTAATCAAATACCGTTAATTAAATTTTTGATGGTCTCGTATGAAAATTAGATGCACCATAGTCTTGTGGCGAGATTTTCAAAATATATTTTTGTGTTAGGAAGTTGTTTTCTTTAAAAATCGAAATGTAATATTAATAATAGTTACAATTTGTAACGTTTTAGTTAGAAAATTAAATGTAGTGGAAGAGACAAATTCGATTTTACATGAATAGAGATAAAATGTTTTTTATAAAAAGTCCGTAACAACCTATTTTCGTAAATGAAAAGAAGATTGTTTGTTTATATTATAGCATTGCAATATTGATCTAGACGTTTGGAAATCAGAATCTACACTTTAAGTCTATAAATTGAAATTTTATATTTTGATCTAGTATAAACTAGTCTAAACTAGACCTAGAAATTCTAGATCTAGACTCTACAACGATTTTAATTAGAATATAAATCCAGATCTAGTTTAAAAAATCTAGATATACTGTAAATAAAAATATAGATCTAGTGTAAAAAATATAGATTAGATCTAAATGTAGCAACTATGTCTTTTTTAATTCGACAATGTGACGAGGTTTAACAAACATTAATGCACCGAGTTCTTTTAACATTTCATTTAAAGAATCAATTTCATATGACGTTTTAGAAATGGTGTATTTTTATGAAAAAATCGCTTGCATAATTAATTTTATAAACTAAACGGTTTGCTTTTAGAAAACAAAAAGTAGCCGTTTCACCTAAACTTTGCAAGTCGCATCGCTTGGTGAAATAATATTTTTCATTTTTCTTCTAGTTTTTGAGATCTGAGTATGACAGATGGATATTTTGCACAAACCTAATAGCAACTTTTCCCCCTTACGGTGTCCGCTAAAAATTGGTGAACAATTTCTAATGGTTGGCCATTAATGGTTACGTGAGGTGCAGTATTTGTGTTCTGAACTAGTATCTTAGTTTGCTTTGATTAATATTTAAGCGGAACTTCTGGCAAGCAGAAGATAGTATGTCAACCAGGGACTGAAGCTGAGTATCAGAATCAGCTACAATAACTGCATCATCAGCATACAGGAGTTCCCTGATAAGTATCTTCCTAACCTTGGATTTTCGCCCGCAACCTTGATACAACGGCTACTTTTTTCTTTTCTGAAAGCGAAAAATCTAATTTTTTAAATCACTTATGCAAGCAGTTTTTTCATAACAATACACCACTTTTACAACTATTCATTATTAATAGTAACAAACACGGGAGGCTCCTAAGTAGGGGATAGATAGTGGTCCATATTTATAACACATTTATGCAAACGGTTTAAGATTTTGTCAATTTTTTTTCACATTTGTATTGTTAAGTTAAGTAAGTTCTGTTATACTAACTACTACATTTACAAAAAAAAAAGTTAAACTTTTCTTTTTTAAGAGAAAAAATCTATTTATTATACATATAAGTTGGACATAATTTAAAACAACAGTTAATAAGTAGTTTTTCATATTGTCGCATGAATTGCATCACGATAATGTACTAAAGGAAAGGAAATGTTTTTTTATTGTTTTTATGGAAATTTTTTTTTTTTTTTTTTAGAAATAAGAGATTGTCCCTTTACAAAATAATTAGAGCAATTATATATTCATTATAAGACACTAGTTAGGCCAGGTTCACATCTAACTTCACATTCACTTTCACCTTTGATCTGCTGGACCGCTAGGGCACTACACAACCTTCTTTCTCCATTCTTCTCTGTCATTTGTCTTTGATAGAATTTCATTCTGATGCTTTTTCTGAAAATATTGAAGCCTGCCTTTTTACCTGCCTAGGTGGACCACTTCGGGGGTCGATTTTGAGTTTGTGTCTCCACACAAACTGTCTTTGTAACCTTGTTTGTTTTTTTTACTATTGAATAAAAGTGTTTTTTACAGCTCAATTTGTTTTTCAGATTCAACCTGGGGTTTCCATGACGACCAAGATGATTTAGCTGATACTTCAAACAAACTTCCTTTCTTTTTTGTATCTCCACCTGAAACAGTAAGTTTTATAGTTATTAATGTTCTTAGATGATAATTTTTGTAACAATCCCTGTGTGCGTCACTTGTGTGTCACAGACCTTTGACATGACAACGGACTATTGATCTAAACTACCCACAGGATGTGACCTTACAGGTCAGTGTTGAGGCCTTCTATTAAAATGGTCTCGTCAAAATATACTATCTATAGTGCCTTGTTTTGAATATGAAATTCTAACTTACAAGAAAAATTTGCACAAATTTAAAGGAGACACTCTATGGGTCAATCCACTTCCTTTCTTTGTCAAGAAATGAATGTAAAAAGATAGGCTTTGATATTTCCAGCATGAATTGAAGAAGTTACAAACTTTCAACAACCAATATATATTACCTTTTAATAAAACACTTTTTTTTTGTAAATTAACCGATGCACGAGATCCTGCTTGTAAACGTATGAATAGATCTGGCGCCAACATATGATTTTTACAAAGTTTATATTAACTCTGTCTAAGCCGTATAGAAAACAGACACTTTATGCATCCTGGACTGTATATACAAAATTACAAGGACAAAAAGGAATTTTAGCCTCGACCGCGAGCAATTTGCCCAAGTTCATTAGATTTTTTTGTGGTTATTTATAAACAGGTTCTTAAAAAACTTCATCCATTGTCAGACAAGCTGTTATAGATATAAGATATTAGAGTAAGAGATCATTACAAAAAAAAAAAAAATTTGATCACACTTCGCGTTTTGAAGTTGTTCGTTAAATTAAGTATAGTTCCATGTTGGGTATTTTTTTAATTAGATCTGTGTATTTTTTTTTATCTGCAACTTATTAATGTTCCTACATACATTAACGAAAAAAAAAACAACGAAATCCATAGAGAATGAACATTTCCATCTCTCATTACTGTAATGCATAATTGCATAACAACAGTCACCAGTAGTATAGGCCTAATGTAAACAAACTTAATAAAAGTATGGGTATCCCGCGGCATTTATCCAATAGAGAGGTTCCCTTTAATCAAAAGGTAAATTAGATCTAGGTTTATTTATATATATTATCTACATATCTATATACAGTATTAAGATACTTTGTTCTCAAGATTATGAAACAAAAAATGTAAGCCTATTCGGCCTATTGAAAGTATTCTTATTCGTAGACGTTATATTTAGAGACCTAGATCTATATCTAATAATGCTACTATATTTTTTAGAAATGTTTATAAAAGTCGAGTTCTATCTATATCTTTACGATAATATCAATGGACGTTTAAATTCTGTATTATATTGTTATAAACCTGGTGGTGGCACAGATGGGGGTAGTGGTGTGAGTGTAGTCAGCCGACGCAAATCGCCCCATGCAAGCGCTAGACGACCGATCAACCGTGACACAGACAGCGCTCCAATCCCCAGCGCCTCCATAACCACTGTTTGTGTAGCCAGGTAACTGCTCCTTCCCTAACGAGTTTAGTCCTCCTTTTCCTTGCGACACAATTTCATCACTTTGGTCTATTTTGGCCTTCTACTTGCAATACACTTTCATCTACTTTGTTCCACATTATGTTCCTGCTAATGTTCAGTTGTTCATCAAATGCATCCACAAAGTCCTGGATCTTGCCAATGAACTCAACAATACCAAGTTCAATTTTAAATGTGTAGGTCTCTGGATCTTCTTCTTCATTGATCATGGCTTTCCGCAGACGAGCCGTGAGCGTTTTCCTGCTACCGAGGGATTTTAAACCTCGGTTCTGAAACACTTGTCTTATCTCTTTAATTGAGAGCTGATGTAATAGCTTCAAATATGTCATTGTAATCAAAGCCTACCTCCTATCGTTGAGTTGCCTATAATCCCACTTCTTAGACCAATTGTAATAACTTAAGTGAGACAACTCAACGAGACACATTTATCTTTATTTACACGACATCACAAGTTCATAAAACATCATCTTTCTTAGGCACAGTCTTTTCACTTCGGCTCTCAACTTGGGCGGAAATCGTTCTCCTCTCTTCCTAATGTTGACATCCTTTTTCGTCTAGTTTATCACAGTGCGCACCTTCTAGCTTAGATGTCGGTGCGCATGGTGGAGTTATAACAATATAATTATACATACATATATATATATATATATATATATATATATGAAAATTAAAAAAGCAGTGTTTCTCAACCTTCGGCGGGAAAAAAAAACAAACCCAGTCATGTTGAGGCCTTTTCTCTTGCAAGCTTTTGGGTATGGGGGAACGTCGTAAGTGTTGCATTTTTCACTGCAGAAACGCACTCTACTGAAATCTACAGCTCATTATTTATCAGTGGGGTTCGAGGCGATATTCAATCAAATTCAAGCATAAATTGTGTGTGAAAAATATCAGATTGAGTAAAAGTTGGAAAAAGGCGACTACGAAATGTTTATCTGGGTTTAGAACTCATCTCAATCGTGACTCTTATACTGAAAAATTTCGTTTGAATTTTTACTTTTCCAAAGCAAAGTTTTTCTTAAAATAATTATGAAAAATTCATATGAAATTACATAAACTCTGGAAAAGGGAGGGGCGGTAGAGTGAAAATGATTAATCCTCGCTCCTTCTATAATTTCTGCTAATGATTGCATTTGGCATTAAAGAATGGGGGTGGGGCGTCTCGATATAAGAATTTAATTTATAGCATGTATAAATTATATTATTGACAGATTTTTTTTATTTTGTAATTTCTTAACTATAATACAAAAAGAAAGAGTATTGGTTTGGGGGGGAAGGTGATTGGTATCGCCCCTCCCACCTGGTACAACCCTTTTTCATCTTGTATTTACTAATCATAAAATTTGAGATTAGAGTGTGGTGCGACATAATATACAATGGATTCACATATCAATACGTAGTTTAGTTCACCTAGTGCTCAATTAGAGTTCAGCTTGTGCTCAATTAGATTAAAGCTTGTGTTTAATTAGAGCTCAGCTTGTGTTTAATTAGAGTTCAGATTGTGCTCAATTAGATTAAAGCTTGTGTTTAATTAAAGCTCAGCTTGTGGTCAATTAGAGTTAAGCTTGTGGCTAAGTGGTTTTCAGTAGTTGTGAACAACTGATTCTCCACTAGTGTTCATATAATCTTATAATTATCCCCACTAGTGTTTAAATGGCAATTAACATATTTTCACACTGGTGTTCGGCTTTATTTGATATATTATGACTACATGTTCATATGAAGTTTACCTTTGTTCTATTAGTGTTGAAGTTTTATGTAATAGGATTGGTAAGTATCTGTAAGAATGTTTATCCTGTGAGACTCCTTGCGGCAGCAAAATGTCTGGAAGGAAAGCAATTCTTTTCAATATGTTTTAGGTTAAGTGACAAGGACAACTAAATATTCGTTACTACTGTAATTATTTGCTCTCGTGAGGACAAACAATCGTATTTTCAAGAATACAAAGTAATTGTTTTCACTTAACAAACTACAAGCACCAATAATCATGCTTGCGTCATTCTTTAATGACGTCGATCAACGAAACAGTGTGACGCAATGAGTCGCATGCAGTGTATAAAATGGTCAAATTGACTTTAGCTATGTACATATCTTGCTGCAAGTAATCCAGTATGGTTATTGATCTATCTCTGCTATCGAAATTTCGAGTAAGTTACTTCTCCGTCTGCGAATTTCACTATATAAAATAACTTTTAGAGGTCAACTAATAGTATAGTATTATTTTATCATTTCTTGTTTAGTGGCTACTGTTTCTCTTGACTTATAAAATATCCAATATGCATACTTTTCTTGTTTTCCTTGCACACAATAATAAGGCATGTCTTTGAGTCCGAAGATTAATGAGAAATGCAGTACTTCTCGTAGCTACGCAGCCCAAGCTGCGAGCTACATATTTTGCCACATCAGCGCAGACATAACCATTGTCCACCGATGGTCGATTTAGTTGTTTTTTTCGCGTTCACGTCTGTCCTCGGCAGTGGATTTTGTTTGGGTCTCAAATGTGTATGCTGCGGCCTTAAAGTGACCTCCTGCTGTCTCGTTCTGAAGCTCCCTCAACTCAAGGTGCTCTCTTCTATATCTATTAAATCAATATGGCAATTAAGCTGGACTTTAAATGTTTCCGTGGAGCACCTCTATTACGTCGACCACCTTTAGTTTATGGGATGATTGTCTTGCCTAGCATAACTGTCGGATTATAAGAAGACCCTCTGTACTGCCTATACCAGCGTTCGCAAGGACATCGCTGTTTGTAGTGCGGGTCTGGCCACAGAACAAGATTTAAAATCCTTCTACAAGGGATTGGGAAAAAATTCAACTCTTTTTTTTTATTTCTACTTTATTTCGATAGTGACTGATTCAAACGTTAATCTCTCATTTTGACGCGTTATAGAACTACAGTAAGGCATTTCTACTATATAGGACTGTATAAGAAAAAAAAACGCTAAACATTATAATTCCATAACTGTAGCATAAAATGAACTCCGTATGTTTATAAATATTTTTACATGAAACTTTGTACTGTTGTTTATTTTCACTGAACCATTTTATAATGCTTTAAAAAAATAAGTATCTAAAGTCTTTTTGTAGCTGTGTTGTGATCCAATAGGTTACTCTACTAAAATTTATTTTTAGACTATTTCATACCTAAAAAAACTCGATCAATGTAGTTTAAGAAGAAACTATGGAAAGTTTACAAAATAAATGACAAATCTTTTGCATTGGTAGTAATGATCCACTGGTGACTCTCGTGTGTACATTACTTGTAGTTTAGCCTATAGTTCAGATTGTTAAGTAATGGCTGAGCTAAACCCAATTATATACAGCGAGGAATGAAGGAAAAAAATCAATATTGTTTCCTATAGCTAGACTCTATAGCCTAGCATTATTGATTCGCTCTTAAACAAACTCGAAGACTATCCAGTTTTACAGGAACATTTGATTTTAAATTTCCATTATTTATTTTTTGCCTTATCAATCAGATGGGCGTTAATTGTAAAAATTCATTAGATATTTATTTGAAGTAAATATATATATATTGTTTAATAAACGATGAATAATTTCTACCAAATTGTATAATGAATAGAAATGGATAAGAAATATTAGAAAGAAAGACAAAAATTACAATTGAAAATGAAAATACTTAAAAACGTTATTTATAAAAACAAACAACTTTGAGTGCACCAGATGAGTGAAAACAAGGTTACAATGAGAGTTTGTGTTTCCATCGCCCCTCCCCTTCAAAGTGTTCTACTCTGGCAGGTAAAAAGGCAGGTTTCAATAGTTTCAGCATGAATATAAGAAACCATGAACTACAAACCTATCAACAACCACAACCCTATTTCCACCAATACAAAAAGAAGCGACATGTAAGTTTCAAAAGTGTTGCCGATACTATTTGTTTAGTTAGTCGGATTGACGACAAGAAAGATTTATTAATGTTATTATTAATACTTTGTTAATATTCATATGTATTCAATAAACTAATTGTTATGGATATATTGTTTAATGTGAACCAGGTATAACTAATGGTAAGGAATGATTATCTAATTGATATAATTGTTTTGTAAAATGCCACTTTCTCATTCAAGGACTCTAGGAGTGTACTGCCTCTGTACCAAATGACAGTGTATGTCATGTATTGTACATTGCACTTCACTTGTACAATACGAAACTTTCAACTTATATGCGTGCTAAATGCATTCTTTCTCTGCCAAAGCAAAAGTAAACATTTAATTTAAAATGTAAGGAGCTTGTATCACAGAAAATACTTAATTTAGTTATACAATTTTTTTCTAACACTATTTTAGAAAAGAAAAGGTTTGGCTTAAATGTTTTCAAAATATACCGATAACCCCATACCTTTATTAATATAGTTTCCTCTGGGTTTTGTTTTTACTATTAATAGTGAATAGTTGTAAAAATGGTATATTTAAAAAAAAAACTGTTTACATAGTTAATTTGAAAAATTAAGCATTTCGCTTTCAGAAAAGAAAAAAAAAAGTAGCCGTTGCATCAGAACTTTGCAAGAGCTAAAATATTATGACATCGGATTTTCACTATCTTTTTTATTTCTTGAGATCTAAATGGGACTGACGGACAGACACACCACATGAAACAAATAAAGACTATTACCCTTTCTGGGGCCGCTAAAACATGCACTAGAAGAAAATCAATGAAAGTATGAAGCATTCAGGTCGTAATGGCCGGTTGTAAGGAAGAATACTTTTTTCTCCACATTTTATTGGCTCAATTTTATAATGCACTCCTATGTGAGCCCAATAAATGTTTTTAAAACTTATATCAACTCAGTGTGTCTGGTAAAACGTCTGTACATGTTATTACTATTACATCCATTCTCGGATCAAGTTGAAAGTTTACACACATATTCAGTGGCTTAGACAAGACACGAATCAATCAAAAATTAACCAATTACTGAACTGGTAAACTATTAATCTGTTTGATACCAAGAAGAGAAATAAATCCTTCAGTATTCACATATACGGCTAAATATGAGTTTCGTCTCCTTAGATAATATGAAACTGTAAACAATTATTTATTGAACTTATCAAAACATTAATTAATTTAGTAAATTAACCAATTAGTCGATTAATCAATGGTTTTTAACTATTTTGTTTGATATAGAATGAGGGAAACTTCTACTTTATTGAGAAATAACGCTGTAAGTGCGGAGTTATTTCCCTTAGATAAGCTGGCTTTTTTTTCTTGTCTCTATGTTTATATATTATTGATTTCCATCGCCTGGTCTCAGAGTTCACTGTAATGTAAACATTGCCGAGTGATCAATGTCCTTGGTCTTATACAAGTCTCTCTACTGGCATAGGTTTGAATCCAACAGCTGCTTAACACTGATTCCCACGTTTAAAACAAATATGACATCGGACAAACAAATATAAAAGAAGTTAAATAAAACTGTATAAAAATGTCCAATAAACAACTTACAAACACCTGAACTATAACTATGGACGAGCAAGCCATGACATTCTCAAACAAAATAAGCAAACACGAAACGAATACAGACGAACTTTGAAAACCAATTTGTGATTTTTTTTTCTTTTCACAGACCATGGTACGAACTAATTCATGTCATGAGAGAAGGTAAGCAACTAGTTGACTACTAGACAATATTTTTGGCTTAGGACTGAAAAAGGTCTTTGACACTACAAAATTGTGAATCAAAGATGCCAAATAGCTTTTTTTCCCCCTCAATATCGTTCCAAACACCATGAACAGCGAAACAATCTTTTGATTTCAAGTGGATGGGGAAAAACTACTCGCCTGTAGAAGCAAATAATTAAACCATAAAATACATTTTATTTTTAAAAAATCGACTCGTAAATAAATGTTCGTAGCTCTTTTTAAATCTTTGAAAATTAATGTATGTATGTGTGCATATATTTATGTGTGTATGAATGTATATAGCTATCTAGTTATCAATACTATCTATTCGTACATTTTTATCTGCAAAACAAACTCGAAAGTGTATCATTGACTGATTGGCAATATAACTATATACACACTTTTACAGTCTAGCTATATAACTATAAAAATACTTTTACAGTCTAGCTATATAACTATAAACACATGTTTACAGTCTAGCTCAATGCATTATCAATCTTTGGCTGAAGTTCCTGTTTTATCTTTCCCAATAAAATTCATTGGAAGGACTTTCAGAAAATAAATATTGAATCTTTACTGTGTTTATTTTAACGTCTTGATCTTGTGCTTAAATTGACTAATAGATAAAACAATTCTGATTTCATGTGTGTCTGAGAACAAACCTTACGCGTGTAATGACCCAGAAGCGTTGATTGTGTACACTGTCAGTATGCCTATACACAAGCTCTCCTGTCCCAGCATGTTTGACTACAGTTGAACTGTCACCCATTTTATAACAAGTTCGGATATTGGGCTGTAGAATTACTGTTGGCATTCAGTTATAAGCTGTACATAAAAATGTGTTCCTATCTAAACAGATTTGCAGAATTTCTTTGCTAATTGCTCGTTTTTATAGTCCAACATTGCAGAGACCTAACATTTTTTAGTTCAGTTTTTCGTCATTTTATTTTGACCAAATTTCTTCTTTAAATTCTTCTTCTCTTTTCAATCCTTTGATCTTTATGTTCTTAACAGTATGATCTATTGTATGGTAGCTTCCTACTTAACAGTATGATCTATTGTATGGTAGCTTCCTACTTAACAGTATGATCTATTGTATGGTAGCTTCCTACTTAACAGTATGATCTATTGTATGGTAGCTTCCTACTTAACAGTATGATCTATTGTATGGTAGCTTCCTACTTAACAGTATGATCTATTGTATGGTAGCTTCCTACTTAACAGTATGATCTATTGTATGGTAGCTTCCTACTTAACAGTATGATCTATTGTATGGTAGCTTCCTACTTAACAGTATGATCTATTGTATGGTAGCTTCCTACTTAACAGTATGATCTATTGTATGGTAGCTTCCTACTTAACAGTATGATCTATTGTATGGTAGCTTCCTACTTAACAGTATGATCTATTGTATGGTAGCTTCCTACTTAACAGTATGATCTATTGTATGGTAGCTTCCTACTTAACAGTATGATCTATTGTATGGTAGCTTCCTACTTAACAGTATGATCTATTGTATGGTAGCTTCCTACTTAACAGTATGATCTATTGTATGGTAGCTTCCTACTTAACAGTATGATCTATTGTATGGTAGCTTCCTACTTAACAGTATGATCTATTGTATGGTAGCTTCCTACTTAACAGTATGATCTATTGTGTGGTAGCTTCCTACTTAACAGTATGATCTATTGTATGGTAGCTTCCTACTTAACAGTATGATCTATTGTATGGTAGCTTCCTACTTAAGAGACCCTTTCCAATTCAATTAGAAACCAAAAGAATTAATAAGACTCAATAAGAAAAAGTAAAAACAAAACACAAATCTTTCCATGAATATCTTGATGTAAGTAGTTAGCTAGTTTAAATACTAAAATAGCACGTGCAAATTACAAATTACTCTTTATCAAATAATGTTAGTAAAAATATAATTTATCTCCATAATATTAAACTTAACTAGTTTTGAACATTTTCTTTTTATGAAAGACGTGCTTTTTATGGGGTGGGGGTCAAGTATATGTGATTTAAATAGTTTGATTTTGATCTATGTATATGTGATCTTAGTATATGTGATCTTAGTATATGTGATCTAAGTATATGTGATCTTAGAATATGTGATCTAAGTATATGTGATATTAGTATATGTGATCTAAGTATATATTTTTACTTTCGCTTTTCCCCCCAGGTTTCAATTCTAATGCAATATATGTTAGGCTTCTAACGTTTTTTTCCCAATAAATTTGTTTTCAAGTATAAAATTAAAGTTGTTTTCTAGCTTTTCTTTTTTTTTTATATTTGAGTATCTGTATTTGTGAGTATTCTTTAATATCAAGGTTCTAACAATTAAGTAGGCCGTAGATTCAACCGACTATTTGAAATCTAGCAGGTATCCGACGATCCAATGTATATGAATTCTAAGGTAGAGGTCATGCCAATCATCGATCTGTAGTGATCTTGTAGGTGTTCGATCTGTGAATAAGTGTGTATCAAGCTTGTGCTTAATTTTCATAGACACTGGAATCTTGGAATTATCGATACTACTTGATATACAGGTTGGCACAAACTAATGGTATTTCTAAAGGGGTACGATAATTACTGTAAGTAAGTGAATAGATTGTTTTTTAATAGATCGTAACAAAATCACAAATGTATGTTCATGGATCAATTGTCTTTAGGGTCCTCTGTAACTATTGAAAGGAAAGCAATTACAAACATGTTTGAAGAGTTTTCTGTTGCTATTTATAACATCATTCAAGTCGTGTTTTACTATCAGACCGAATTCATTGGTGTACAATTATGTGAAAGTGAAAATATGCCTTTTGACTTCCAAAAATAGAAATATAGATTTTCAAATATAACTAGGTCATACGTCAGCCAAATAGATAGTTACTATAAATATGTAGTAAGTCTAATAACATGGCTTAGTAAAAAGAAGATACAAAGGTTTCTTGATTCAACAGCCTTACTATACACCGTGACCACCATTATCTTTTGATTAGATCCTAGCTTTATGCCCCATCGCCACCATGGCCTTTTGAATCTATAAAAGTTGCAATTCCTGACAGCCAGAGCCTAACTAACGCATGTCTACATTTGCTTCCTGACCTCCCTCATACAATGTAAAACATATCTAGTAGCACCTTAACAACAGAAATGTCTAGTACTAAACAGATACCGAACAGAACGCTATTATTGCTTCTTTTCAATGCTTCTGTGCAAAGGATGTTTTCCCTAATCTTGAAGTCCTCTTCTGAGTTTGTTCCTTTACATTCTCTAACTAGCAATGCATCTATTATCTTGACCAAGTGTTTCGTGACTCTTGTGTGGAGTTTGTTGACCAAAGTATTTCATGGCCCACTCTATCTATTTAGTCGACATCTTTCCTCTTGTTTGATTAGCTACAGAGCTAACGCTTTACTTTTTCGATCACCACTCTTCTTCTTTCAACTCATTACATTCAAACAGTTACGTTGTCCCCTCAAACCGCTTCATCCTCTTGTGAACTTGTGTGTTACTGTTACATTGTTACTTTGTAGTGTTGAATTTATCCAATTCTTTTTAAAGGTCGTTATGGAGAACAAAAAAACACTTTCAGAACTATATTTTAAAACATCAATCTTAAAAACAAAAATGAATGACTTTCATTAGTAATGGAGATTTGTAATATCTACAAAATGTAAGTAAATCCTCAACAGTGTAAATTTGTTTTTCTTATCATCGCAAGTGTTTTACCTATCTGTAACTTATAGACTCTAGTCTATATAATTTACACACTTGATATATATATATATATTGTATTAATTTGTTATATTTAACAAAAATGACATTTTTATCAGTAGTTTTTAAACTTTTATGGCTGTCTGTTCATTTGTTATGCGATGTGTACTGTCACCTTGATGATTCCGAGTTCGAACCTTGCCCGCCTTCTTTCCCCACCCGGCCGCCGTCCTGCGGCAGGTTTGACTTAAGATGTAATAATCATACCTAATAAACATTCGGAACATGTACAAAAAATATGATTAGATTGTTCATATGAAGTGATGTCTTGTCAGATGGGTCTATAGTGTTAGAATAGTTGAGACAAAACATTGGGTGTGAAAATAAGTTAGAGATGAATTTGTCAAATCTATTTATAGTCATCGAAAACGGAAACGAAACCACGTGTGCTGAGCAGTGAGTCAAAGGCATAGAGAGTGTGACAGGTTGGGGGATGTAACGTGTGTTTGGCGCGTTTAATGTCTAGGGGATGATTATTTTTGAAAGCTATCACACACCAACCCGTCAGCATATAAATCGGGAGCAGGCACGCAACGATACAAAGAAATGAAAGAAAGATACAAAGTTAAAAATGAAGAATATTTATTAACATAAATATTTACATAAAAGAATAAAAAGGGGGAGGGTTTGCAACTATCTCTAATTGATATTAATTTTGATCATCCCTCTTGCACTTAATAAGAGAGTATGTCACTTTGTCTTCTGAACTTAGCTGGTTGTCCTGTTGATGTCGCAGCTGGCTGTGATCCTGGCTTGAGGTTCTGCAGCTGGAGGTGGCGCTCTAGCGGGTGGAGGAACGCCGGTGATATAGTTCTTGTGGAGTCTCAATCCAAAGTTCTGATATCCGTAGTGGGCACAGTAGGGCGGGTGGCTGGCTATCGTGGGCACAAGTGTACAGCGGGCAGAGCTGATCTGCCTGGGGCAGCGTAGTTAAAATAAGTTGACAGGTGGGCTGTCGAATAGGCGGCAAATAGATCCGATAGCGCCAAGTAATATAGTTGAGTAGATCCACGTAGGCAGTTGATGATACTCAATAGCAAGTGGGCAAGTGATCCGATAAATAGGCAGGTAAATAGGCGATAGTGTCGAGTAGACACTGAACAGCAAATAGGCAGACACCTGAGGGAGGCTGCGGATAAATAAAGACAAGTTAGGACATGTCTCTCATGCATCTTATCAATGCCCTCGACTGAGGTGCATTCGTCAGATTGGTGAAATTACTTCAGAGCATAATATGGAGATGATGACAAATGGGATAGGGAAAAATAGATGGCTGATAGTAGCAATATAAAAAAGTGTATATAAAAGGGAAAAAAATAATATAAAATGTACATATAAGGGGAAATAATAATCTCAAATAATCAACACAAGTTGGAAGAGAGAAAGGGGGGGGGGGGAATGGGCGATGGTCAGCGACCATGACGGTTTGTTTACATACGACAGTCGGCCGAGAACAATGGAGCGCTCTTGAATGGAGGGGGTGTCCATTCAAGGGGCGCAACTCTCGTTATAGTAAAATGACTACAGGGGAGATAATTCATATCGCGCCGTATTGGTGCGCTAGTAAAATTATGAAGTCGGTCAGCCGAGATAAAGGAAATAAAATAAGATATACATGGTTGCGTCAACGTAGCATTAATAGAATAAAGCAATATATTTAAATATATACATATGACATTTTTATGTTTTCTACTTAAGACAGTGAGAAATACACAATGCACTAATTATATACAAATGAAATAATAAAATACACATGATAATATCCAGTGAGAAATATGCACAAAGTAATTAAGTGGAACTTGTGATTAAGCTCGGCTTACCACCAGGTATTCCTCTGGGAGTGAGAATAAATGATATAGTCCAGACTCGATAGCTCAGCTCGAATGAGAAAATGAGAGGGTCTGGCTTGATTTAATTTACCTTATATACGGGCCTGGAAAATGTGGGCGAAAACAGGAAATGTCCTAGGTTAAGAATTTATCTTACACGTGGGTGAATCCGACAGGAGTCGCACCTTGGAGCGTCACGAGGCGCGTTGATCCGAGTGATCTCCTTGATCAAAGAGAGACGTGGGAGAAGGGGGGGGGGGGGACGAAAGATTGACTCGCATTCCACCCAAGGTGATGTCAACTGCGGCTGTTATATATCCGGCCGGTAAG
This sequence comes from Biomphalaria pfeifferi, assembly GCA_030265305.1. Taxonomy (NCBI): domain Eukaryota; kingdom Metazoa; phylum Mollusca; class Gastropoda; family Planorbidae; genus Biomphalaria; species Biomphalaria pfeifferi. The sequence goes on from JASAOG010000065.1 coordinate 3,020,730, forward strand.
ATCAAAGAGACTGTGTTTATGTTTACCCCGGTCAAGGGAAGACAAGTGAAAAGCGCCAAGGTGGTGGACTCAGTCTAGTGAGACGACGAAAAGGTGGGGCGGGTGAATACAATGGGGATAGGACGGGGAAATAATTAAAATAAAATAAATAAATAATGAATAATAATAATTAATGCTGTGATAAATTTGAGTGACTCTGACAGCAAGCTTTTGACTTGTCACACTAGTGCACAGCCAAGTGGGAATTCTAGATCCAAATGTTTCTTTGTACTCAGTCCAGAGTTGAATAAATAAATCGACGTTGATAAACATTTGATGCGCCATCTTATGTAGACTTCATTCGCTGGACTGGTCATAGAAACACTTGACTATGTAGAGCTCACTGGTAAATGACATGGCTATAATGAGTAATTAAAATGTTGTTACTTAGATCTAGTTTCTAAATAATATGCACGGGGAAGAGGGCCATGTGAATCAGTTGTTTCTTTTCATGACTTCAACAAGTTTAACATAAAGCGTTTTAGAAAAATTGAAAAGTGCCAGTGAGAACTAGGACTCAATTTTCTTTCCTTTCATTAGCGTTGTATTCTTTGTGTAGTCTCATGGAACAAGTTACATTCCAAGTTTTTAGACAAGAATCAGTACATTTACTATTGCCATAGTCAACCTGTTAGTTCTTGTAAACAATTAAGCACAAAACTTTTAGTGTTGGCTGTAACAGAAAATTCCACTGTTTATTACGACACCATCTTGGTTGACAAGAATTATCATAAGGCAGGGGCGTAGCTAGGGATTTGGGGGCCCGGGGTGGTTGACATATCTGGGGGCCCCTTGCATTTTGACATTTGACATCATGACATGAGATACTTTACTAAATAAAATTATATAAGCTTACATTCTAATTGGTACAGTATAGCAGTAAAATTAACTAGAAATAATCATTAAGAATCTTTTAATGAATAATTCCGTTGTTTATTGGCGAAATAATGCACAAATGACAAATCTCAATTCATATCGCTTCAAGTCGTGCTTTCTGTGCAGCAAAGGCATCTATAACATCATCTACATCGATGCTGTCTAGTAATATGACTCCACTGACATTAAAGCCATGCTAAGCCTTTTTTGCGTCATTGTGCTCCTGGAATAGTTTTTTATTAACTTGTGCTTTGAGAATGATCTCTCTCAATACACAGTGGAAGTGGCCTGAATTAGCAGTATTGCAAGGTTTGAGCACACATCCGTACCATGTGAAGCCAGCGTTCTCAATATTTCAATTGGTGATAGCGGCATTGGTTTGTTGATGAAAAGTGCTCGTGCATCAATGACATTGAACAAGCGATTTGTGTGTATTTCATCAAACAGGAAAAAAAATAACAGTTTTTTTCATCAGTGTGTCATCATCCATAGACTCCAAGAGGTGTCTTTGTTCAAGAAGAAACCCAAAGGTGTCCACATAGTTTTCCAGCCTTTTGAATCTGCCCTTCATCTCCATATGAAGTCTGTCCAGCACTTCTGTCGCAACAAGTTATGTATGAACAGAACTCAACTCATCAAGTCTTTTCTTTCTCCTGGTTGTTTTGAATACAGGAAATCCATAGCATTCACTACCTTCTTTTGCTTTTTCGATGGATTGGCTGATCAGTTTCGTCTGCTTCTCATCATTTTGGCAGAAAGCATGAAAGGGTTTTAATTTCTCTACCAGCTTCCCGAATGTGCAGTCTGAACAATATTAATTGAACGCAGGAAATTTTACCAGAGGTTTAGATAAGCAAAAAATTCTTAATTTTGCACTGCATGAAGAAGATTCTGTGCACTGCTTCTAGTGTCCATTCTTTCAGTTGTTGATTCAGAAAGTTTCTCCCAAAGCTTTATGATTTTGTCGAGATTAAAGGAAACCCTAGCTACGCCACTGTCATAAGGGATATTAATCCCAATTATTGAATGATATAACCTATATAAGCACATTATAATATCTTACAACTTATCTATATATAGTTCAAAAATAGGAACTATGCCATTCTGTTTGTACTGGGTTATCATCATCTTTAGTCCTCGAGGAAGTTATGGTTTAGCATATTGTCTCTTTACTTATCCATTGCGTTGTTTGGGGTTTTACTGAGGCACTGGACTAAATCTAGTGCACTGACAAGAAGTATAACATTTGAGATGGACTAATCTAGTGCACTGACAAGAAGTATAACATTTGAGATGGACTAATTCTAGTGCACTGACAAGAAGTATAACATTTGAGATGGACTTGATTTAGTGCACTGACAAGAAGTATAACATTTGAGATGGACTAGATCTAGTGCACTGACAAGGAGTCCCAGTAAGGTTTTTACAAAGATCATCATCATTATGTGTAATTTCAGTATGAATTTTATTTTCATGATCATAGCAGCTTCATCTTGGGCATTTGTTCTTGGATCACTAAGATCCGATTCGATATGAGAGATGTTCCATCTCTTGGTGAAATTTAAAAACTCATTGCGGGTAAAAGTGTGGACCACCATCTGGTACTAACATTTTTTGAACACCAAAACGTGTATAGTGTCCTTTCCGTTTCTCTAGTACAGTATCATGTATCATTGTTTCAGATATTTAATAAAACTGCAGAAATAATCAACAGTTATAAGATGACAAGATTATAAGATGATGTTTACTGTTCGTCAAGTTTAAGATATATGGACTGTTCACTAAAACTAAAACTATCTTAGCTGGAAACGTTAAGCAAGCGGGAAAATGTGTGTCACTGTCACAGATGCCAACTCAGTGCAACTGTCAAACAAGAAACATTAAAATAATGAGTTCAAAGATTAAGATATTTCACATTTCAGCTGCTACTTACTTATTTTGTCACATCCAAATGATCCAGTGCAGACATAATCGTTGTCTGCCGGAGTCTGTCTAGGTTCTCTTTCCGCCGTCTACGTCTGTCCTCGGCAGTACATTTCCTTTTGGTCTCAAATGTGTATCCCGCATTATATATTCTGTCCGAATTGTCTTTCCTTTTGTATACACATTTTAGGGTCCGTAAATATAAGCCCGTAAGGATATAATACTTTGGCTTTTCCACTTCCTAAGAAACATACCTTTCCAATATTATCGGCCCCTCGCAAATGTGTGACCTATCATTTGTAGCCATTAGGATTAAATGTTAACCTTTTGCCTTCATTATTTAACCCAACATATTCGCTGCTCAGTATTAGCTCTTCAGAATAAAACATATTTTGCTTTTCTTTTCTAATGGAAGAATGTCAAAGGAATCCTATTTCCACCAAAACTTTCTAACCTGTCTTCTAATATATTGTGCTGTTTGTTTCTCTTGAGAAAAAGGGAGGAGAAACTAGCGCACCGCTAGAAGACTCGATTAAACAAGCAGCATGAGACAGACGTGGGCCATTATGAACAGGCAGGAACACAAGTCAAAAGTCAAAATAATCTTGTTCCAAAAGACGACGAAACATTATCCAACAAGCTCAATGATTTCTTCTGTTGTTTCGACACTAACGATTTTAATGATTTCAGATTTAAAGCACTTGAAGATGTCAAAGTTTAGAATTAGCGATTACCAAAGAGCAAGTCTGTAACATTTTTTAAAAAATCAACTCAATGAAAGCTAGTGAAGAATATGCTGAACAACTAGCTGAACCTTTCCTAGAGATTTTTTTCCATTTCACTACTAAACCACGAAATATTATCTGTTTCGAAGTCGTCCATAATTGTACCTGTGTCAAAGGTTTCCAAACCAAAAGTAATCAATGACTTTAGACCTGTTTTACTTTCTTCTATTGTGTCTAAATGTTTAGAAAAAATTGGTTAAAATGTTTCTTCTTCATTATCTTTGTAGTATGTTAGATCTTTTACAATTTGCTTACAACTTATGCTAATTGTTCTTTATTGGTTTCTCATCAGCTTTTAATACCAAACATCTTGATTTACTTATTGAAAAAATGAAATCATTGACGATTAGTCCGTATATGGGTTAATGAATTTTTGTTTCTGTATCTGGTGAGAACATTGCAAACCTTACGATTTCTTAGAAAATGTCCTCGTTTGAGGTTAGCGAAAAAACCTTGGCGATGTTTTATCACTTCCACATCTGCAATCACTGCCTGGTATGTCAATCTGAACACACAAAAATAAAAATAAACTTCATAAAACCCTAAATGCTGATGGTAAGATCATTAGCAAAAAAACAACAACATTTGGACGCTGCTTTAGGAAAACATTCATAAGAAAGCTGAAAAGATTAGGATGTTGTGATTTTACCTCACAAAAGAGATACAAGTCACCAATAGCAAAGATAAACAGACACAAAATCTCTTTTGTTCCTTTGGCACAAGTAATTTTGAGTCTGGTGTGATTGTATAATTTGGTTTTCTATAGTTATAATATTTTGTTTGGTGTAATGCACAAATTTTAAGACAAAAAATCCTTATAAATAATAAAGATTATTGATATTGTTATTATTATTATGTTAGAAACGAACGAGTATTCTTTCTCTGGCACTGCCAGGGTCGAGTTTTGCTAAAGAGAAACAAAATTCATTGTAGACCTCTTATCAGTGTACACTGAGGAATTTTTTGGTGATGTCACAGGTCTGCAGCAGTACCACCCTCTGATAGCTTCTTAGGAATGTTAAGGGCCTTGAAGGTATCTGTGAGGTCAGTTGTCATTATCCCCTTGGTTGATATAACAACCATATTGTTATTTTAGATAACTTCCATAATCGCGTAATCTCCAAGCCTAGGTTCCCATATTCTCTTTGTTTTTCCATTTAAATCTTTCTTATACTATGAGACAGTGGTCGGCGTTGTCAACAATGAAATTAATGGTAGCGTTTTTTTAAATCAATAAACAGCAGATCAGGGCGATTAAAATCTATGTTTTTTTCAATCGATATAGGCATATCCCAGTACAATAAGTAATAAGCAGACTCAAGAATTGTGGCGAGTATTTGTAATGAGAAATATCCTTAATGATCAAAGTATGTGTCAAAGCCAAGTGTTGATGTATTAATTTTGCAACTTGGCTAAGTAGGCAGATTCTGATAAGGCTGAACATCCTTCCATTATGTCTTCAATTGATTCACCCACATTTCCACATTTTTGTCAACAACATTAAGTTTCAGTGTTTGCTTCTCGTAATATTTTGTCCTAATTACTCTATCCTGTATTGCTGTAACAAAGCCTTCAGTTTCAGGGTAGAGATGACCTGCTTTGAGCCATATTAAGGAAGCAGCATTGTCAATGTTGTCCCCATCTAATAAAGCCGGGAATTTTCCGTGGAATGTTTTTTCTTCCCATTGGCAAATCTCATGCCCTGCGTCGTCCAAACGACACTAGAATTGTTTAGGTTCGGAGGGGTTGCTTCGGAGTCGTATTTGCGTGTTTGATCGTATTTTTAAAACTTGCATCTTACACAATTTGAAGATATTCTGCAATCCACGACCTGCATCCTTCTTGGGCAGGTTTAACCTTATGGTGGAGGACTTGGGGTGTAAACATCAAATTTTGGTTAGTAATTTTTTCTTGAGTCTGTCATATCATGTAGATCGGTGTCAGTGCATTTGATGACACCAAACGTGTAAAGGAGCACTGGGAGGGCCCAGCTAATTATTGCAGTGATGAGGTTACTGCCAGACAGTTTTGTGCTGAGGATTTAATTTATTCTTTACCTTGTTGACGGAGTCATAGAACGATAGGAAATCGGATATTAAGTTTCTTTTTTTCATACTTTAGTTGAAGACTCCCTAGCAGAATAATAACAAATACATAAAAATTTAATCATACATACAATATTTGTTAATCAATTTTTTTTAGGCTTGAGACCTCTTCAAGCTCAGGAAATCTACACAAGTTTTCTAAATTTCTGGCTCAGAAAGATAAGAAAGACTCGGTTTCGCCCACAAGAAATCGTTCTCACAGTTTGGACTGGTAAATAAAGCTTTAAAACATTTTGTTAAAGATATTTTATAAATCAGACAGTTGGTCGTAAAAAAAAAATTCTGTATTTAGGGGTGATGCTAGATCTGTCAAGGCTATCAAATCGTGCTTTGGAGACAGTCCTATGGATGTTTTGACTGGATTATCGGCATCTCCTAGTGCACCAGATTACTTGAATAACAAAACTTTTGACCAAAGAATTAGAATCATGAAGGATTTACGTGAATCAAGTAAGCTCAATTTTTTTCTTAAATAGATATATAAAATACTAGCATTACCCCCCGGCTACGCCTGTAAATAAGGTCCCAGTCTGTTTATTTTACCATGGACCCCTTCCCTTTTTTTCTCACTTATAACTTGGACCGACCGGTAAATTCCAGTGTCACTTTTCTCACCCCTCCCCGAAACTCTCCGCCATAACAAAATGTCTTATTTACATATCTGACTATTCTTCTGCTTTTCGGTTATTTCAATATGTTTGACAGGCTCTAGGATATTTTTGTCCTGAGCCTTTTTTTTTTTTTTGCTTTTTTACATCCTGCAAAACTTTCGATAAAACTATTCGCATTTTAGCAAATACTGTGTTTTTTTTGGCCAGGATATTCTTGTACGTGTCCCACTTTCAAATGCTTTCCCTGACCTATCAATATGATATCGAATTTTTCTCCCCCACTCTTTTCATTCCTCCCCGCGCCCTTAAAAAAACTTAAATTTTATTACCTGTTACATCTAATTGGCATGACCCACTTTTTAACGCTACCCCTTAGTATATTTGATTGTCGGTATCAATTAGTTCCCTCCATCCTTATCTTTAGGTAATAGTCCTATATACAATCTCTGAGTATTCATCGACTTTTCAGCTCTATATTGAAATATTTCAAAGACTTTCTAATACTTTTCAACATGAATCTTTTTTTATTATTGCATTGGCGTATAATATTTTGGCCTAACATATGTACTTCTGGTCTGAGAATTCTAACTTTCTAACATTCTCCATCGTCCGCCCCTCCCAAAGTGTGTTGCATTTGGTCAGATCGCTTTTGTTGTTATCATTCTTGCGTTGTAACTCTCTCTCACACAAGAATTCTATTATCTCCCCCCCCCCCCCCCAAATAATAAAGTTATATCTACATTTAATTTTTTTTTTTATTTGTATACACAGAATACGTATTCAGCCAATGTCAGCTTCATAGGACAAAATAAAAAGATTATTTTATAATGGCAATGTCTTTGATTTTGAAGATTAAGGATTATTTTATACAATGTATACAAAACAAGTTTCGCTCCAAGGAGAAATTTACGTTCAAAAATAGTTTAAATATTGCTTAAAAACGGAAGATAGTTTAAGCTTGCACCACAGACCTATGTATATTATACCTAGAGCGGAAAACGGAAACAGCTTCTCTGGTCATTATGTACGTAACTCTTTTTCAAGTTCTTTTTCAAGCTGTAAGGGAAGTCGCCTTGAATCTTGGAAAATCGCTCTTTTCTTAAAATAGTAATGATTTTTATTTTTCAAAGTTAAGAAATAATGCACTATCATTTTGTGTTTTTTAAATTAAAGAGGCTATTAATCACATAACTATATATTAATGCAAATATATGATATAAAGCCATTCCCTGTTAGTTTCCATTGCGATTATGTTTGGAAAATCATAGATCGATTGATTTTAATCATTTTAAGATGTTAGATTTTACATTTCAATAGATTGATTACCTAGATCTTTCTAAATTTAGAGTATGTATCTAAAAATTGCAAAATAATAATTATGAGACGAGAGTGCTCTTATTTTCGATGTTCAATTACTCGGACTTCTAGATCTAAACATTAAATTATAGGTTAGGATTAAAAAAAACTTTACTTCTGATAACTACTTTACAAAACAACGCCTTGTTTCAGCTTGTTTAAAACTTTTCACATTCTTTTTGTTCTGTTAAAAGATCTCCATGTCCTGTCTAGATATAATGTATATAGGTCTGTGTTCACGATATTTTTGTTTAGTGATCTCCATGTCCAGTCTAGGTATATATATATATATATATCTTTTACTTTTTGATGTGGAGTCTAAATTGCAAATAAAGACGTTGTGGCTTCGATCGTGAAAGATACTTAGTTGTTCTAGTCTAATGGAAAGTAATAATGAGTTATATTGTCTTTCTTTTTTTTTTTGTCCACTGCAGGTAGTGAGAGAAATAGTGATAGTTGAGTCAGTAAATCATTGAGGGCCCTTGCGCTTATAATAAGGATTATGCAATATTGATGTATAAATTTATTTTTGTTATTATTATTATATATTATTATTGCTTGTCACTGAATCTTCATTCCTCTCTCTGACGTTTCTTTTATTTTTTAATTGGCTTAATATTTTTAAAAAAATGCACACACATATGGCTTACTTAAGAATATTCTTTTGAATAGATTCACAAAAGAAGAAAAGTTTGAGCTTAGATATTCCAGATGGACAAGCAAGCAAACGAAAATCCGACAAAAGAGGACTATTTGATACATTTGGTAAGTCATATAGTAAATGATGTGTTTGATATAATGTTCCATTTAACCTGTAGCAAATCAATTATTTAAGCCAAAAGCTCTGACATACTCATTATCAAGGGCAAGAACCACTTCAGTACCTCGTCCTCATTCCGACCATCGACTGAAACAAATTTTACTAGACTTTCATTACAATAGTCTCGGCTTAGTCTAGTTGAGCGAATAAACAATAGGAACAGATACAGCATGGCTCAGCAATAAAAGAACATCAACAAACACTTTGACACCTCATACACCTGGTCTGACTGTTGTATAGTGATATGTAATTGCATCTATCTGGACATTCTATTTCTTAATTAGCAATTCTAGTACTTAAATTAAGTCTTTTTTTAAAGTAATGATCTCATACACCCTGACATTCGTCTTCACGTAAAAAAAAAAAACTTGAAGAAGACAAAAATAGAGATGACTCATGGGAATCTAAATGACTCATGGGAATCTAAATGACTCATGGGAATCTAAATGACTCATGGGAATCTAAATAACTCATGGGAATCTAAATGACTCATGGGAATCTAAATGACTCCTGAGAATCTAAATGACTCCTGGGAATCTAAATGACTCATTGCGTATATTTAACAATTGAGATGGACGTGAATCTACTACGTAATTAAACGAGAACTTCATTGGAATGGAACATTTGAGTACACTATGTGCGGATACTTAGAACACTACGACATACTCTTGCTACATGATGTGAACACTTCAAACATTACGTGTAGGCTTATAATGCAATGTAAACATGTATACCACTATCTGAACACTGAATGTTGTTCGTATTTACATCTATAGTGTTATTGTCACAGTAGTTATGCTGAGGTGGTCACATGTAGTCAAACTGAATTTCTATTTGATTGGACCAATAAAAATGATCTTATCTTATCTTATTACCTTACATAGACACTTCCAACTTAATCTAAACACAACACATAGTGGACATTTCCAGTATTACAGAGACTTGTTCGCAAACAAATGTTCTAACAAACAACTATACTTCAATTGTATTCTTGTTGTAACTGTACCGATAAATAATATTGTGTTCATTAGTCCAGACACTTCATACTCTTTGTTTTACCATTTATAAGTGACAACAGTAGGCCTAACAGTCTCTGACTCAATTACGTCACTAACATTTTCCAAGTCCCTAGGTTATTTTTTTTTTGCCCAGTTTTTCAAACAGCATCCTTTAAATAACTAAATATGTTTCATGTTTGCTAGTAGGCATAATAGTCCCTTTTCAGCCCTTTTGATCTCTAGGCAGATTAATGTAAAGACCATCTGTTTCTATGCCGACGGTTAAAGAGTGTGTCATGCGGCTACCATAGCAACCCATCGCTTTACTTTCCACAACTAAAATCACGTACCAACAGAGTTAGGTGGACTCAAGGGCGCCCTCTCGGTCTTTTTTTTTCGGCTTCTCAATTCAATATTTAATACACCCTATGATGCATTTCTACCGTAACCCCCCCCCCCCGCACACACACACGCATACACGCACACACATTCGCTTTCTCATTTTTCGGTCAATGTTTTTTTTTTTTTTACAATGACAACTTATATCATTTTTAGCTTCCTCCGATTGATCGACCCTTCACCACACACTTTTCAGCTTTTGAATTCTATATATAGCACCTTAGATTATTTTACCTATATTTTCTGCATCCTTTAATCATAAGGCAACCATGTACGGTATCAGACATCGAAAACATCTTAAGACCATCAGTTTCAGACCAAGAGAAAAAATGCATGCCCCAATGGAATGTCCCATTTCCGTTCACTAGACGATATTGAATTTGTTTTTGCCTTCTAAATATAATGAAATATCAATTTGGTTGTAATTTTGTTTTTGAATGTAGAGAAATGACAGTGCTACAAAGTATCATTCTGGGAAAAAATTGACTCTAGACCTATATAAATATATATAAATATTATACCTGGACTGGAAAGTAAGTAAAGTAAAGTAAAGTTCCCCTTTCAGAGCTTAGGATCTATGGGGCAGCTGATGTAAAGGTCATCTGTTTCTGTGGCCCACCAGCATAATGACCAATTGCCTTTACTTTTCCCGACTAATGCCAAAGACAAATTGGTATCAGATAGTTATGTATGTAACTATTTTTCCAGCTGTAAGAAAATTCGCCCTGAATCTTGTAGAATCGTTCTTTTCTGACCTAGAAAAGTAATGATCTTTAGTTTTAAAAGTTCAGAATAATGTAATCCCATTTTGGGATAGAATGGGCTCTTAATAACAGAACTATATATTCAGGCACAGCTATGAAATAAAGCCAATCCCTTTCACTTTCCATTGAGATAACGTTTCAACAAGCCTAGATCTAATAATTCAAGCCTCTTGATTTTCATCCTCTTATGATTTTAGATTGTACACTTAAATAGATTGATTGCCTAGATATGTATAGATCTAGATTCTGGATCTAAAATTTGCAAAATAATAATTTTGAGACAAGTGTGATCTTATTTAAAATGTTCAGTTACTCGGACGAAACATTTTAATGATTATTGGTATAACATGTTACAAAGGTTACGTTTGAAAAAAAAAACTTCTTATAACTACTTTACAAAACAAGATTTTTTCACGATATTTAAGAGATCGGCGCGTTCAGTCAAGGTATAAATATATATAGGTCTGAGCTCTAGATCTATCTTTTTTGATGTTATTTCAATTAGTTTTTTTGTTGTTTTTTATATTTGGAGCGCGTTTAAAAGAAAGCTGAAATGACGTAAGGCAAAGCCAAAAAAAAAAAGGTGACTAAATGAAAAAAAAAATTCACTTTAAAAATACGTAATTTTTGTGCTATTTCTATTTATGCTTTCTATATAGACTGGGCTTTTTTGGGGAAATACGTAAAATAAAATACAAAGGTTTGATAGAAATTTTTTAAAATTTTTTTCTAATTTTTTTTTCTGTTAATATTTCATGTAATTTGTTACTACTCCAATGTATCAATGGATGTGCACTGGGTCTTTTGGATTCTAATGTTGGTATGGATTTTAATTTGTGTGGAAACGTGTATTTCAGTGGAGTTTTGTGGTAAGACGCTTGACAGTATGGACTATACACCCGCCATCTTGGAACCTAATACCGAGCCTAAGCCCAAGGCTCTAACCGAACAAATCCCTAGCACAAAACGTAAGAAGAGAGGACGTAGAGGAGGAATACGAGTTAAGTGTAGAAGAAGAGGACAAAGAGGCTTCCTTCCACCCATCGAGTTAAGTGTAGAAGAAGAGGACAAAGAGGCTTCCTTCCACCCATCGAGTTAAGTGTAGAAGAAGAGGACAAAGAGGCTTCCTTCCACCCATCGAGTTAAGTGTAGAAGAAGAGGACAAAGAGGCTTCCTTCCACCCATCGAGTTAAGTGTAGAAGAAGAGGACAAAGAGGCTTCCTTCCACCCATCGAGTTAAGTGTAGAAGAAGAGGACAAAGAGGCTTCCTTCCACCCATCGAGTTAAGTGTAGAAGAAGAGGACAAAGAGGCTTCCTTCCACCCATCGAGTTAAGTGTAGAAGAAGAGGACAAAGAGGCTTCCTTCTCCCATCGTAACAGGCAATGTTAGGTCTTTACAAAATAAGATGGAAGAATTAACAGGTTGCTGTGAACATCTGTATCAATTTAGAGAGTGTTCCTTAATGTGTTTCACTGAAACCTGGCTCAATGACACGATACCCGACTCTTCGGTTGATTTCGATAAATTTTACGTTTATAGAGCAGACAGAACAATTAATAGTGGGAAGTCAAAAGGAGGAGGACTCGCAATCTATATAAACAGGGAATACTGCAACGCCAATAATGTGAACATTAGGAATAAAATTTGTGACCCTAACATTGAACTTATGTGTGTCACACTTAGGCCTTACTACTTGCCTAGAGAATTCACTCAGGTGTGTGTTGTTGTTGTGTACATACCACCGACGGCTGACACAGCGACTGCGTCGGAAATAATTTTTGATGTGCTTCACAATGTACAATCAAAACACCCGGACTCTGTTTGTATCGTAACTGGAGATTTCAACAACCTAAATATTGACAACACACTGCCAAACTATTGCCAGTATGTCTCCCTCCTCACAAGGCAGGGTAGAACGCTCGACAAATGCTACGTAAACATTAAGCAGGCTTACAAATGTAAAAGTTTGTTCCCACTTGGAGAATCTAACCATGTACTGGTCCATCTTATACCAAATTACAAACCTAATCTTAAAACTACAAAGAGAGTTATAAAAACGGTCAAGATGTGGTCTGAAGAGGCTGTATAAAAACTACGAGGATGCATTGAGAAAACTAACTGGGAAATCTTTATTGAAAACTGTCCAGACATAAACGAACTAACAGAAACTGTTAACTCATATCTATCATTCTGCGAGGAGTTAACAATTCCAACAAAAACAATACAAGTCTATGGAAACAATAAGCCCTGGATGACCAAAAAAATCAAACACCTTATTACTGAAAAGAAAACAAAGTATAAGGCTAGCAACGAAGAGTTTATAAATGCTAAACATAAACTGAGAAAAGCAATAATTGAAGGGAAAAAAACATACAAAGAAAAAATTGAGAATTTCTTTGCAAAGAACAACTCAAAACAATGCTGGGAGGGATTATTGAAAATAACAGGCTGCGCCTCAAAACGAGAACAAATTTCAGTGGCTGATGATGAGAAATTCGCCAACGAACTAAATTATTTTTATTCTCGTTTTGACAAAAAAGATTTTGTTGATCTACACAAAGAACTTTTCAACACTCTGTCCAAAGGAAAACAAGAGCCCTATGTCCATTTTGTAACTGAGGATGAAGTGACCTTGTTATTTAAAAGAGCAGACGTAACAAAAGCTTCTGGACCAGACAAAATTAGTAGCAAGCTGATCAAGCTATGTGCGGAGCAAATCTCTTCTATCTTCTGTCATATCTTTAACCAGTCATTGCAAACGTGCGTAATTCCACACATCTGGAAAACTTCAGAGATCATACCAGTGCCTAAGAAACCAAAAATTGATTGCTTAAATGATTTCCGCCCAGTAGCACTAACACATATTGTTATGAAATGTTTTGAAAAATATATGCTAAAACAACTTGTAGCAAAAGTCAACAACAGCCTAGACCCTCACCAATTTGCATACAAAGCAGCTAGAGGAACTGAGGATGCCATTCTATTGCTTTTGGACCAGCTTTACAAGCATCTTGATATACCCAAAACATACGCACGAGTCCTCTTCGTAGATTTCTCCTCGGCTTTCAATACCATACAGCCGCATCTAATGATAAACAAACTGAGTAACTTAAATGTAAGCCCTTACTTACAAGCATGGGTTCTAAACTTTTTAACCCAACGGCCCCAGTATGTTAAAGTCAACAACACCAAATCGTCAACTCGAGTACTATGTACGGGTGCTCCACAAGGTTGTGTACTTTCTCCTGTACTATACACTCTTTACACTAATGACATAAAAAGCATCTATGACTCAGTTAAACTCATTAAATTCGCTGATGATACTGCCATAGTCGGTCTTATTTCAGGAGACGAAACTCAGTATCAAAGCTCGATAGAAGAGTTTACAAACTGGTGCACCGACAACTTTCTAGAACTGAATGTAACAAAAACTAAAGAACTTATAATAGATTTTAGAAAGAAAAAACATACTATACGTGAACTGCAAATAAACACTACATCTATAGAACAAGTAAAGGCATATAAATATCTAGGTGTTATCATCAACAACAAGCTTTCATGGGAAGACCACCTTGGAACTCTGACAAAGAAGGCAGCCCAGCGACTCTTCTTTCTATACAAACTCAAAAGCTTTAAACTAAGCAAGAAGATTCTTGAGACATTTTACCGCGCGACTATGCAGAGTCTGCTAACATACGGAATAACTTGTTGGCAAGGCAACGCCTCATCTAAACTGTCGCGACGTCTAGAAAAAATCATTAAAAAAGCATCTAAAATTACACTTACAACATTGCCACATTTAAAGGAGCTTTTTGAACTAAAGTGCCTAAGAAAAATCGAAAAAATCTTGGAAGACAACGGCCACCCGCTCCATCAGAACTACGACAGGTCGTCGCGAAGTGGGCGACTGCTGTCAATCAAAACAAGAACAGAGCGGTACAAAAACTCGTTCGTACCTCACTCTGTCAGACTCTATCACCGCCACTCATTGATCAGGGAACATGAAATGCACCAAGATACCTGTGTGTAGTCGCTGAATGAACTCCTTATGTTGTCTGTTGTATTTGTGTGTATTTTTCTGTTGTGTTGTCTTTATATGAGAAAAGAGTCCTTGTAATCACAACAAATTTCCGTAAGGATCAATAAAGCAGTCTTAGTCTTAGTCTTAGTCTTAAATTTAGCGATTTTTCGCGAATTGCGGTTTTCACTTTGCGAATCTGTCTCAACTGCGTCTTAGCAAGCACCCTAGAGGTAAAAGTTCTACATTTCATGTTACTCCTTAAGGCAGTTGATGAGATCTCATGACAAAAGAAGTGAATGAGTTAGTGGTAGATTACACACAGATTTATGACGATATTGACATTTTGGTTTCAATGATTCTTTTGCCCATTTAGGATTGTTTGATGCTGTTGAACAGCAAGATTTAGACTTGGTGAAATTTATTGTAGACAGTAGTACAGTCGATATTAACAGGTAAGCTTGTAGGGCTTAAAGTTTAAATTAATTTATTTAATGTGTAGGTCGTATGGGTCTCTGAACTACGAAAGCAGTCACAAGTTGTCTCTATATTTAGAACAGTTCATTTGCTGCTTCCTGTATTATTCTAATGGGAAAACACTAAACAATAATTAAATTTCTTCCAATCATAATGAAATATCGATCAGCACGACTGAACTAGTTCATATCCAACGTATTCCTTTTATTAGAGCACTACATTCATCTTTCTGTCTTTTATTGAATAGTTTTTAAAGCAATTTTTTTTAACCAAAAACAAAATCTATCATCAACTAATAATCATTTATTGCTAGAAGTCAAATTTAGATTCGAAAGTTATTTACTATTGAATTTTAGTTATTCTACCGCCAGTTTTATTAAGACCATCTAGAAACATTAATTATATATCTTTCTTAGTTGAACTATTATTTCTGAATAATTGAGAACTAATGTCCAAATCAAACGTTAGAAAGATTTGTACGGCACTCTCTTAATAAAGTTTTTTAATAGTAGAGGAAAATTTGGATCATTTTCGCGTGAACAATTTGACTATCTTATTTAGCCTAAATAGTGAAAATCTGAGTGTCCTCGACATAGCAGTTATGACCAACAATATTCCAATAGCCAAGCTACTACTTTCACGAGGGGCCAAGGAGAGTCCTATTTGTAAGTAATCTCTTTAGAACTTGTAGGAGTGTGATAGTTGTGTTTGTGTGAGTGTCATGTTATCATTTAAATTAAACAATAGATATTTCTTCAAAGAAGAATATAAATAAAATGTTAATGTTATATTGCTATTGAACAAAACATTGGAAACTTGGTGACATTTATTATAGTCAGTAGTCTAGTGTGTTTGCATCTTTTAAGAAAACATGTTAGTTTTATGTTGTGCATATATTATAGTCCAAAGACAAGATTGTCGCATACAAAAACTTGAAGCTTTGGTGACCGAAGCAGAAAAAAAAGTTGTTGATTTAACGGCTACAGTTCTCAATGGCACATCTGGCAACGCCAATATCTCACCTGGTCAACTTAAAGTAAGTTGAATAACCAATTAAGTGTTTATTCTTTAAAAAACCTTCCTTAACCTCCATTAAATTTTTTCAATAGCTAACTTTTTCCATGGATGGAAGTTACCATCACTGAAAAAAAAAGTAAAATAGCTTTTGATTAAAAGACAATCTAGACATGTGTGCAAACAAATAAACCAAATATTTCATTTAATCTAGTTTAAACCAGTCTGGTGCAAATAAACAACACAAATACTTCATTGATATGTAATAGCCTGGTGCAAACATTTGTACACTACAGTCAAGTGCTATGTATTGGCTATTTAAATAACATTGAAAAAAATGTGTTTTGTTAAGAAAGTATTATTTGAAATGAGTGTCAACATCGATCTACTTTCTTGTCCAAAGGAGAATGAGAAGTTACTAAGTCACTGGGAGTTTAGGCATAGACTATTGAAGAGAATGAAAGCTGGCTATGATCATGCCAGTAAGTTATCTTTCATGTGCTACTTAGGGTCTTACATTGTCATAGTGTTTAATTGTTTGTTTCTTTATTTTCATGAGTACTTAAGTCACACTTGTATTTTCAGAACCCCCTGAGCCACCTACTAATGTCAGAGTACAAGTATCTAGTAGTTCTTCTCTCTTAGTAACATTTGATGAGCCACAAAGTCATAATGGTGCTGTTGTCACTAAATACAAAGGTGATTTCTTGAAACTACTTTTAAAAAATTAACACTAATTGAAAAAGTAATTTGTTTTCTTTTCTAAGAAACTTTATCTAGTTATACAATAGCTCATTGAATTTGACTGGCATTTTGTAATATAACTACATTTATTATTTTAAAATATTTTGTTCTATTTCAGTGGAGTGGAGTTTATCCAGCAGCTTTGTGACAACGTCAGGAGAAGCCTTCATTGAAAATTTATTTCATTTGGAATATGAAATAAAAAATCTGGTAAAAGGATGTCACTATTATGTCAGGGTTTTTGCTTGGAATGTTAAAGGATTTGGCTTATGCTCAATTAGTGATCCACCAAGTGCAACTCCATCAAGTATGTTGTCGTCTAGAGCATTTACTTTATTTTTAAAAAGCTTAAAGCAATAAAGCTGCCAAAAAATATGTATTCGTATTTTATAAAGTAGAATGTTTCATAAGATACTTGTGAAGGAATATCATAATGAATTGTCAATGATCTACTTGTTTTTTCAACTCCTTAAACTTAATGAGACTTAACCTATCATTCGCTTAGACTACTGGAACTTTAAGAACTGATCTATTATTGGCTCAGACTCCTAAAACTTTAAGAACTGATCTATTATTGGCTTAGACTCCTGAAACTCAAAAAATTGATCTATTATTGGCTTAGACTCCTGAAACTCAAAAAATTGATCTATTATTGGCTTAGACTCCTGAAACTTATCTTATCATTTTCCCTCTCCCAGATAAATTATTTAACAGGTTGCTGAGAACTTCGTCAATCCGAATCTCTCCATTTTGTAGACAATGAATATTCTCCCTAAACCCCTATCTAACAACAAGAGCAGTTTTTAACTGGATTAGTATCTCAACTAAAAGAGCAAAATGATGGACTATGTATTAATAAAACTATTTTTACTTGCATCTCAAAACAAAATCAAAGTTCTTATACTAAAGTTTGCTTTAAAAAAAGTTCTTTATTTCCAGACTGGCGAGAGGTTGATGGTATTCCGTCCAGATTGGAAGGGAAACTAGCTTCATTATACACCTTATATCAACAAATGAAACGGTTGAGGTCAAGAGATTCAAGTGAAATGAAAGGTTATTGTTATTTTTGTTTTGTTTTTAAAAAAACTAAATTTCATTCTAACATTATCATGTAACCTTGAAATAACCCTGTAACTATACAATATTTAAATTTAGAAAAAATATTCATTACATAAAATATGTATCTAAATTTTTACTAAGTCTAAACTCGAAATACTAATTTTTTTCAACAAGTATTAATGTTTTTTTTAAATGTAAAATGAAAGCTTATTTTTTTAAAATCTAATATGGAATGCCATATTATTTTTCACTAGAGCTATTGAACAAAGGAACTGAATCCCCCAGACAAAAGAAAAGAATCAGTATCAAAAATTTATTTATTTCAACACCCAAATTCCAAAAATCAATCAAAAGGTAAAAGTCTTTCAAAATATTTGAAAATAATAATTCTCTTTCTAACCACAAGGCCACAATTTATTCTTACTTTCTTTAAACAAGGTTTTGAATTGTTTCAGGGGAGTGTATTTGGTGTGCTTGTTTTACAACAAAGACAAAATTCTAGTTACATCTGAAGAACAATTGCCAATGATTGAAGTTGACGAATCATTCTCAGCACCATCCATAAACAATGATCTCTACTGGCTACTTAAGGTAGGCTATTGTCAGGTTCTTTTACTTAGCTCTATGAAGTTACTCAACAGGTTCTTCTACTTGGCTCAATGAAGTTACTCAACATGTTCTTCTACTTGGCTCAATGAAGTTACTCAACATGTTCTTCTACTTGGCTCAATGAAGTTACTCAACATGTTCTTCTACTTGGCTCAATGAAGTTACTCAACAGGTTCTTCTACTTGGCTCAATGAAGTTACTCAACAGGTTCTTTTACTTGGCTCAATGAAGTTACTCAACAGGTTCTTTTACTTGGCTCAATGAAGTTACTCAACAGGTTCTTCTACTTGGCTCAACCTAATACTCTATGACTTTCAATCTAAAAAATGGGCTCAAATGAGGGATACTTAGAAACACTGTAACTTCGATCAATGCAGATCGATTAGAGACGCTAGTTAACATACGAATATATACTAAATAAACTCCAAAACTCCAAATATCCAGGACATAACAAGCTAAATAACTATAGAGCAAAACTCCGTGTCTTCTTCTACTGCCAGGAAACACGTGACTAACTAAACTTTCTCTCCGAAAACATCACGTGTATATAGTTCACACTCATATCTGGGAATATAAACAAAGGGATATAACTCTTTCACACCTAAATAGCTAAACAGAAATAAAAAATTAAATTCTCACCATACCTGCCCCTGACAACTATGGTATATATATATGAGGCGCAGTGGCTTAGCGGTAAAGTGCTTGGCTTCTGAACCGGGGGTCCCGGGTTCGAATCCTGGTGAATACTGGGATTTTTAATTTCGAGATCTTTGGGCTCTAATGGGTACCTGACATTAGTTGGGGAAAAGTAAAGACGGTTGCTGGCCACATCATCTGCTCTATAGACCACAAGGTTTGAAAGGGAAACTTTACTTTATATATATATACTAGCCATATGTTAATCGCGGCCAGCTGGTCTTAATTTGCGTATCACTTTCGAGATAGTCACTGAGAGTGCTTTGTAAACAATTAAACGAAATAATAATTTTATAAGTAAAGCGAATGCGGAATGCGTGAATGTAAAAATAGTATGAATGGAGCTATCAAAACAGCTAATCGACTTAAATTCATTTTTCAGGGCGTGGACAACCCATGATTTCAAATTCTCGAACGAACTGTCGTTAGTTCGTGGTTTTCTTTGCGGGTCAATAGAAGCTTTTTTAAAGTCAGTGTTAGTTGTTACTATTGCACATTTTTCAGTCGTTAGTACAGTTAATATATTACCATGAAAATTGTAAATGTCTTCTTAATTCCTTTAAGTTGATTGTGGCATTTCAAATACATAGTTTCTAGGAAGTGCAAATAAAAAACATTTTGGTAACTTTAACTTCTGCTGTTTCGATCTTTAAAATGGCTTAGTTTTCCTAGGGCTTAAGTTAAGAAAGAACAGGTTACATTCTCATATTTTATCATCCACGGCAAGTGGAAGAATTAGTGATTATATATTATGAGTCAATGAGTGGTCAGAACCAAGAATTAAATATATATATATATATGATTGATTTTACTTTTTTAAAAGCCTGACTGACATTTATTTCACAGATTTCCTGTATTTGGGAAGAAGTGAAAGTCCTTAAACAGGACATGGAAAGGACCAGTAGTGCAGGCTCAACATTTAGATGCAAACTCTTACAAGCTATTATTTCATTACAGGTAGACACCACGATCTTCATTACTTTACATTAGAAGCCAATAAGATTTTACACCTGTCTTAACAATATTTATTGTTATTGTCGCAGAATTGTTTAGGAATAACAGATTTGGGTCAGATTTTCCACCGCCCATTGAGAGATCAAAATAACAGTATTATTTTTACTGTGATCAACAACGTGACAGATCCTAAGCTCATTACTTTCAGCAGTAGTAAATGGGTCACTTTTGGAAAACTAGCACGAAGGCAAAGTCTTTCTTCAGCTGACTCTACAGATGCTCACACGTTATTACTCAGCTGTGTTCCAGTAGGTTTTTTTTTCTTTTGATATTTCATTATCAATAAGAGTATTTATAGTAGGATTAAGTTGATTAATTCAAATACATATACGATCTATAGAATAAAATAATGGCTCATCCAACAAACAAAAAAAGCGTAACATGAAGCCTGTAGAAAAAAAAGATAATGCATTTGTAGCGGTATTCGAAGCTATTAGTTTGGTATGTCTGTCTGTTCGAACGTTTGCCCATTCCTCTGTCATGATTAGATTATTTATTTGTTTTAAAGTCTTAGAGTGCACTCTGTATGCACTTATTTATACACATCAACAAAATTGAATATGACTTGGTTCTTGTTATTTATAAGTACTTATAAGTAGTACACTTTTTTCCCATCATTTCTGCTTAAATTTTGAGCAAAACGCCATTAAGTCTAAATCAAGGAGAAGGATTTTTTTTCCAGAGGACATGAAAAAAGATCAATTAAGCAGTCTTAGTCTTCACCAAGCCTTCTGTTCGAAGGTCTCCAACAACTAAAGGATCCATTTTATCTAATCCTTTTGGCAGAGTCACAGCTTCTTAACATGTTTACGTTTTCCCTGTCGTGGTCGCCGAAGGCCAAATACAAAAAAGAGTCCTTCGTATTCCTACAATGTGCCACCACTAACGAGAAGGCCAACAGCTCGCAACGCCCCTGATGAAAAGTTTTTGAATTGTACAAGAGTCTTGTGTTTGAGTCCGAAGATTAATGAGGAGTGCAGTATTCATCGTGGCTACGCAGCCCCATCTGCGACTTTCATATTTTGCCTTATCCAGCGCAGACCTAGCACTTTGGCCGATTTAAATTCTCTTTTTGACGTTTAGTCTATCCTCAGCAGTAAAAGTTCTTTTGGTCTCTAATATGTATCTCGCGGTCTTTGTAAGTGATCTCCTTCTGTCTCATCCGTAGCCGCATACATTAATCAATTTTATTATAATAAGTTACTATTGTATGCCTTATCTGTAACAGGTCACTATTGAAATATCTATCTGTAACAGGTCAATATTGGACTATCAATATGGGCCTATCAATATGTAACAGGCCCTGGCATGCTACCCTGCCTCATGGTGGCACACGGGAGGAAACAGTTGTAAGAGGAAACGATTAGGTCAAATAGGTTGCCTAAGGGGTGAGAGACTATTCCCTTTGCACTGTGCCGGGTTGTAAAAGAGCTTCCACAACCTTTGCAACATCCAGGTGCTGTTCCTGGGGCCGTTACATAAATGGCGTGTCCTGCACAGATGGCCTAGTATAGAAACGCAAAATGGCGGGGGTTCCCGGTGTACGCGGCCTCCGCCCGCGTCTCTAGTCCGCGAGTCTGGAGTGACCGTGTCATTAGAAATGAAAGCGTCAAAATAGACACAAGTAAAACCCTCCGCTCAATCAGGCTGGTGAGAGGAAGTTCTTGTTCGCTTTTGCTGGCCTAGAGTTTCAAAAGCGAATGCTCAGCTCTACCTGACAGTTTCAAATCTGTAACAGGTCACTACTGATATATTTATCTTTAACATGTCATTATTGACATATCTATCTGTAACCTATCTGTAACGGGTTACTGTTGACATATCTGTGACAGGTCACTGTTGACATATCTATCTGTAACAGGTCATTATTGACATATCTATCTGTCAAGAAACAACAACTATTAAAATTGCTATTGTAATTTCATTTTTACATTTATATTCGTTATCCTCATAAGTTCGAAACCTGCTTTTCCAACTGCCTTAATTTATTAAATGTGTTTTTAATCTCTTGCGTAGTCAAATTTTAATCAAAAGAAATAGTTGATACAAAATTATTAAATGTTCTACTTAATTTATATGACAAATAATATTCGAATCAATAAATAATATCAATAAGAAAGAGTTTAAAAATATTTTTTTTTAAATTAAACAAATCTGACAATTTTAATATCACTAAAAAAAATCCTTGAATGTTGAGAAAAAAAAATCTACCAAATATAAATTATTTTTATTTTCAATTTCTTGGCAATTATTGTATTAAAGGGAAAAAGCTAATGATTAGTTCAAGATTCAATATGTTCACGTTATAAATCTATTCTTTATGAGATCCATGATACTTTCCTAACTGAAATTCAAATTCCTCCAATGGTTTCTGGTGATAAATATTTCAAGTAGTTGTTCTAAAAGTTGTATTACTTGGAAATAGACTATCATAAATGTTTTGTTGTTGTTTTTTTCTTGTTAATTAATATTTTTTTATTCTAAATTAGGAAATGATATTGTATAATCAAGTAAGTCTCGAGCCATTGCCTAGAGGTCTCTATTTAGGTTACGTCAAACTTCAAGCATCAGTCGATGTGCTCAAAGTAATGGTTCATAATAAGAGTCCCAATTGTGTGCCTCATATCAAAATACGAGATCTTCCTAATGTATCCAGGTTAGTGAAAACAGAAGGTACAGTAGAATAGTTATTGAGAATATATAGATAGTATGTGGCTATTTAACCACTCATGATAGTGTAGTAAATATTATAATATATAGATATTATGTGGCTATTTAACCACGCATGATAGTGTAGCTAATGTTATAATATATAGATAGTATGTGGCTATTTAACCACGCATGATTGTGTAGCTAATATTATAATATATAGATAGAGTTGGCTATTTAACCACGCATGATAGTGTAGCTAATGTTATAATATATAGATAGTATGTGGCTATTTAACCACGCATGATAGTGTAGCTAATATTAATATATATAAATAGTATGTGGCTATTTAACCACGCATGATAGTGTAGCTAATGTTATAATATATAGATAGTATGTGGCTATTTAACTACGCATGATAGTGTAGCTAATATTATAATATATAGATAGTATGTGGCATGGGCGTAGCCAGGGTTTTTTTTCGGGGTGGGTGGGATTTTCTTTCTCCCCCCCCCCCGGGGGGCAAAAACAAATATGTGTCTGCGTGCGTGCGTGTGTACATAATTAATCTTTATTACATTCTGACACTACATTCTTTCGGAAGACGTTTATTGTACCCTAGACTAGGTTCTTCCTGTAGACTCTCGCCATTGCCAGCAAGGGAGTCTGGGGGAGCGCTGTGAGCTCCCTGAGCACGTGACAGAGCCCCGCCGCCAAGCTCTATTTCCGGTATTAAAAGCCAACAAAATGCATATTCTGAGGTATCTACAGTGCATTATCCTGCTATTAAAAAGTTTTATTTTAAAAACCTTATGCACTATTCTTACTGACTTAGATCCTCTCACGTCATTCGGAGCATTGGGCGGCAAGCTGCTTCCACAAAATCTGTCACTGGCAATGTCTGAAGCCTCTTCCCATCTGCTCTTAGAACCTAAATGAAAGTGTAGCGCCAAGTTGTACTAGGATGTCCCTGTTTGCGCTTTCATCGTAATGGCCTCCATGTCATCTCAACTCTTATTATGCGTAATTCATTTTGTCGGAGAACATGTCCCGCAAACCTCATGCGACGCTTTGTCACAACCTTATTAAGGGGTCGACTCCCAGTTCGGCAAAGGATTTCCTTGATTGAGACCCGATCTCTATAACTGACTCCTAAAATCCGTCTTAGCCATCTTTGTTGAGTCACATTTAGTCTTTTTCGATTTCGGCAGATGACTATTCACTGCATTTTATTAATGGAGCCCAGCCACTGGTAGAAATTTGTAACCTCTATGGCTACGCTCTTGGAATTAGGTGACTGTAGTTTGCTTTAGATTTTATATAAGAAAGGGAAGTTTTATCGTGAAAATCATTTTTAGGGGATTTAAATCTTTGGGGTTTTTTTATATTCAAAACCCCACTATCTACGGTCATAGAATTTGGTGACTGTAGTTTGATTTAGAATAAAATCGAAGCGAGAGGTTTTTAAACTCAAAACTCAAAACTCTCTGTATGGGGGAGTTTAAACTCAAAACCATCAGGAGGGGTTTTAACTTTAAAAAAAGCTCTCTGGAGGAGGGGGGTTTAAACTCAAAACCCCCATTGGCTTGGCTAAGCTCATAGAATTTTGAGTGTGTAATTTGCTTTTTTTAAATTGAAGAGGTATTTTTTGGCTTTAAACCTATCTGAAAGGGGGCTTAAACTCTAAACCTTTTAGGCTACGCTCATAGATTTCTGAGTGTGTAATTTGCTATTTTTTATATTGAAGAGGTGGTTTTTAGCTCTAAACCCCGCTGGAGGAGGGTTTAAACACAAAACCCCTCTTGACTACGCTCATAGAATCTGGTAACTGATGTATGGATAGTTTTATCGTAAATTTCGGAGGGGGTTTTAAAATCGAAATCTTCCTTAGCTATGCTCTTGGAATTAGGGAATTATCGATTGCATTTTCTTTTGTTTTGTTTTATAGAAGCGGGGGATTTGACTGCAAAACCCCCTGCTAGGGCTTTTTAACTCAAAATCCCCTTGGCTGCTCTGGGGCAAGTGATGGTTTAGTGTTAAAATCTTACTTAAAATATACAAAATCAAAGAAAAAAATTAGTCACTAAATTCCGACCCCCCCTCCCCGGGGGGGGGGGGGTTTGAGCTCCCCTTCCTGGCTACGCCAATGGTATGTGGCATGATAATGTAGCTAATGTTATAATTCTTTTACATTCTAGAGAAGAATGGGAGTGGCTACTCAAGGCTGATACTGGTCTAGTTGTTGACTATATGACCAACACACAAAGAAACTTCCAAAATCTTTTAACGGATGCAACTAAAAAGCTGTTTACTTATCTAGGTAAAAATGCTATTTAAAATATATAACGATATTGAAATGTCAAGTTTATATTCGTTTTAATTATACAACAAATCTAACGAAATTTGTGAGATTGTTAGATAATTTGCATCAGAGTATTTAAAATGTGCAATATTTGTAACAGACTTACCAGAGTCAACCACTGCAAATCACAGAATCTATGATCTGGAAGTTCTCGAGTTATCACCATCTGTTGCTATGATTCTTATTTTACCATCTATGGAAGACATTTGTGTAGTTCCAGGACATCATGACACTTTAACCAAAAAGTCGGAATTTAGTTTCTTACCTGTACAGATTTTTGAATCCAGTAAGCAAAACTAGCTTTAAAAATATTGATTAAAATATTGTTCTCAAGTTACTATTGTTAACAAGTTTAATAAAGCGATAAAATCTTAGTGAACATTTGAAGATGTTGAATACAGAAATAATATTTGTGAATGTAATGAACTAAAACTAAAATCATCCTCTATGTACTAACACAGTTCACATGCACGCATACCTGCCAGAGTTTGTCTCTCTCTATGCACGACTGTCAGCAAGAGTTGAAATGGATGGAGTCTTGGCTCAACAAGAACATAGAGAGGTGAGTGAAAGGAGGGGGATACTTTTATTTTAGAGTTTTAGTGGGGGGGTTTTGCAAGGTGATTTTTAAGGCTGGTATGTTTTTATCAATGAAATGAGGGTGAAGTTGAATTTCTACATATCTTTTTACTGACACATAAATATTTCTCAGACTATATCCTGTTTTTTTTTTGTATCCGCGAATGGAAAGTCCTGCAAATGGAAAGTCGTGCGAATGGAAAGTCCTGCAAATGGAAAGTCCTGCGAATGGAAAGTCCTGCGAATGGAAAGTCCTGCATTATAGCGCTAGATACTCCTCCTACTGGAAAACCAAATGAAAAAGTTGTGCGGGTATATCTCCAGAGGTAGAGATGAACAACTCCCACTCCATTTTAGTTGATAGCTCCATCACATTTAGGTCATTGACAGGCAAGTGGCCACAATGGACATAGGCTTAATGTCAACATATTGACACTCTCTAGAGGTCACACATGACGAGAGAACTGAATTTGTTTAATTGGTTGTAAATCTTAATTAGGGGGGCTGGACTTCAAGCCACACCTCTACACTGGTAACCGGGAAATAATTACACTCATCTACTTGAAAATTTCAATTACGGGGCTGGACTATAAGCCACATGTCTACACGAGTGCCCATTTTGGAGATAAATCTCAATAAGGAGACTGGACTAAAGAACACTCACCTACATGAGTGACCTTTAGCTACACAAAACACAAACCGCGTGATTCTATAGACCAGATAGCAAGTGACTAATTATGTTGTAAATAAAAGTACAAGGCTTAGATTTTAGTATATTAGCGTAAAAGACACTGACCAGGACTATCTTTAAAGGGAGAGGTAAACACCCCCTACTTCTTTATTTATTTGTTTCGACCTTGACACTAAATTTATTGATAGACATTGCCATTTTAAGCCAGAATGGATAAACGCAACGTGCTAAGACAGCATACTGACACTGTCAATAAATATTACTGTTGAATTACTTTTCCTAACATGTTAACTTGAATATTGCAAGGTTAAGTGCCTTGATTATTAGGCTAATTACGATGTGTATCAGGCCAGGACGCATCACGTATGACACTCCTTGGCCTACTAGCGTGACCTTATGTTACAGAAACCACGATAGAATCAGTAATAAGGAAGATGTTTCTTACAAACGTTCTTGCACAATAAAAAAAAGATGTGCATGTGTGTGTGTATGCATTTTGTGCATTAT
Organism: Biomphalaria pfeifferi; assembly: GCA_030265305.1. Lineage (NCBI taxonomy): Eukaryota > Metazoa > Mollusca > Gastropoda > Planorbidae > Biomphalaria > Biomphalaria pfeifferi. The sequence continues at coordinate 3,047,826 of JASAOG010000065.1, forward strand.
TGATTTATTATATAACGGAAAACCTTACAGTAAGGTTTATTATAATCACATAAAGAAATTGAACTGAATCATCACATTTAGATTTAGCAACAAAAGAAAAAAATATGCTGAAATGTTAAGAAACACTTGACCTCTATAACCACTAGCGGATCCAGAACTTTGGAGTGGGAAGGGGGGCGATTTTTTTCCAAACCCTAACCCTAACAACTAGTAAACCCTAACCCTAAGCATAAACGCACGTTTATATATCTATCTTTCTATCTATCTATCTATCTATATATATATTGTTATAAACCTGGTGGTGGCACAGATGGGGGTAGTGGTGTGTGTGTGTAGTCAGCCGACGCAAATCGCCCCAGGCCAGCGCTAGACGAGCGGTCAACCGTGACGAGTTACGACGATCGGCCGATACGAGTGTCAACATGATGGTTCGGGAAAGATCGACGTCGTGAACAGAGCTCAGGAGTGTCACGAGGGTTGTAGTCATCTGACCACCCAGAATGGTCGAGCAACGTTCTGTCCGGTTCTAGAAGGCCAGCAGGGACCCTATATAAAGAGCGAAGGTATCAGAGACCGGTGAGTCACAACTTCCCGATCTATTCGTTACAACGACTCAGTACAAGTCCGAGGCGAGACAGAGAGACCAGTGCAAGAGTTGATACGGCGGAGAGATATTTGTACAGTCTTGTGTTACGTGCTGCCAATCGCACAGTATTGGCTGTTATTTATTGACATTAAACTATTACGTTATTTTGAAGCCCAGAGTTGTCAAGTTCTTTAAGTTGGTGGTGTCTGGTGCAGTTTGCAGAGAGCCTGGATAAGGAGATTCGTAACAATATATATATATAAGTACAATGTAAGGCGTATTTATGTATGTATGTATGTTTCGAATAGAAATCAAAACCGTTTGACCAATCTTGATAAAACTTGGCATAAATGTTAGTTGGGTACTAACTGGAACCGTGACGTATGTATAGTAGCCCCTGAAACAAACTTAAGACCCTATCACAAGTAGATAAAACAACATCTGCCTTGAACACAGTCTCTTCATGTCGGCTCTAGACTTGGGCGAAACTTGTTCTCTTCTTCCTAATGTTAACATCCTTCTCAGTCGAGTCCCTTACAGTGCGCACCGTCTGTACTAGCTTGGATGGCGGTGTGCATGGCAGGGTTATAACAATGTTTTGTACGCGTTTTTTTATTTGGATTGTAATGTATTTTTCAGGAAATAGATGTCAAGAGACAGCAGGTTTTTTTCCCAGGGGGTTCCGCCAACAAGCGTTTGAGAAAAGCTGGTGTGCGTAATACATAATTGCATTTGAACTGACACCAGTATCCAGTACAGAACTTACGGTATAAGAACTGTTAGCAGTATCCAGTACACAAAATATAATATGAAAACTGTCCCCAGTAACCAAAACAAACATACAAATAATGTAAACGAAGTGAACGAACAATGTGTAGAGACTCGCAAAGATTGACTTCTCTATGCCCCGCTCTCAAATAGTTTCTAATGAGATTTAGCTGACATTTCATGTCATGTTTTGATACCCACTTAGGGGTCCCCTAAGCTCCGGTGCTACTGATTGTCGCTCTACTATCGTCTCGTCATGTATAAATTTGTTTCAATGCGCAACGGTTATTTATAGGTTATTATTTATAAAATAAATTTTATTCTACATATTTTATGCATTATCATTTTATTTGACACAATATGTCAAAATCCTTGTTTTTTAAAGTTAACAAAGGACGATAGTATTTTTAATAGTTCTACGCAATCTTGAAATATCTACAATGACACTATTACAAAAGAATTCGACAAAGGTCCTCATATTTCTTCTAGAGTCTGTAACTAAAATGGTTTCATATTGGTTAGCTCGAGGGCTTAAATGTCACCTTGCGTGTAACCTGATCCGTTAGGAGTATGAGAGCAAATTATCTATTGACCTTGTCTGACTAATAATCGTGGATGAATGAATTTACCAAAGTTAAAAATCAAAACAGCTTTGCTGTGTCTTTTCAAAACTATTTATTTCAACTTAAAAATTCTAAATTATTCTAATTCTGCGGCTTTAATTATTAATTTCGTATTTTGTATTAATTGCAGGCCTTTTCTTCGGAAGAATTAAAAAAAGCTAAGGAGCAGGTTCAACAGACAGCAAACCTTCAACAAACGTTAGACCGAATTTGGAAATGTGCAAGATGGATACGAGACATTACCACGTACGCCAGAACAAGGGAGAAAAAGTCAGGCATTCTTCTCTCCCATCTATTCTCCACTGGTGTACATGTGTCTACACTCCATGGAGCTACGGTGACATCAACCAAACTACACCTTCACTTCTCCTCCTCTACTAAATCCTCTTCAATAAGTGTTGGGAAAGACCAAAAACGTATTGCTAAATTCTATGACCCGAATGAAGAGACGCCCCACAGCACGGATAGCATTAGCATTGGGGAAGAAGAAAGCTACACTCCAATTAAATATGCTATATCGGCACCACCAACCCCTGTCAGTCAAGCCAACTGTCCACATTTAACATCTTCCTCATCATTTTCATCAACATCCTCATTAGCGGAATCGTCCTTGGACTCAGGTCAAGACTTATCGTTTGCAATTATAAAAGTGCATGCATTGTATGATACAGGACTAAACAGAAATGTCAACATCAAACTTCATATTACTGAGCAGACAACTTCTCGAGACATAGTCAATCTGGTTGTAAGACATTTGAATTCTATTGTACAAACAAAAGGAAAAGGTGTTTTGGCCTATTCCGAAGATGTTTTATCTGACTTTTGTTTGGTCCTTAAATACCAAGGACATGAAAAAGTTTTGAAAGAAGACTACAAACTGTTACAACTTAAAAGTCAGCTTCAGAGAGCTAAAATCTGTGTTATGATGATAGAATCTTTGTTTTCGGAAGACGAATTGGGGCAGGCAACTATTGTATAGAAAAACATAAACATTGCACATATTTCACCTAGTTATTTTAAAAAATCTTCTAAATGCTGCAGATGTAACTATGAATGAGTGTCTATAAGTTTTCTAAAATTTGGAATTTTTATCGATTTTGTTTTACACGAAATGTACTAAAATGACATGACTAGAATTCCTGCTGAAAATTCTGCCATAATTCTGTAAATTTAAATGAAATAAATGATGACTCATTGGTCTATGTAGTTTATTTATGAAGATTGTTGAAAATTACTTGTACTGCTCTGCAAACTATTGTATTCAACACAAATAATTTTTTAAGAGCTCACTAGTAACTAGAAAATGATTTATTATTTACAGGAATGCCATTAAAATTCCGTTGTCGCCTTTTCGGGGAAACATCGTGGCGTACATCTTGTGTGATCGTGTCCAGCTAACAAGTAATGCCGTCTTCAGAATCACTTGAACTGTATGGATGGTATGAGACAGCACTACCCCAGGGCATTATGTCAGTTTCCTTTCTGTCCTTGAGTCAATAGAATTTCGTTGCAGGTCCGAAAAGGCAGTTTAAGATATTTTTTTGCACAATGAACAAGGGTAATAAAAAGACATAGAAACTTTCTGGATATCAGAAACTAACTACTACAAAGTATCAAATAGCACAGCCGTATTTTTCTCCGTAATAAATGTACCTTAAAGGCATTATTGCGTGTCAGAAAAAAAAAATCCACAGACATTGTTTAGAAAGTCTTTATACTTTTTGTTTTCTGTGGTGCATTCTTTTTCACACTTTCAACAAATTTCTTTCACCAATATATCCATATCTGAGCTTCCTTACCTTTGTTGCTTTAAAAGCAGAGTAAAAAAAAACAACGGTTTACATAATTAATTTTATAAGAAAAAAAATAATACAAAATACAGAGTAGCCACTACACCTTAACTGTGAAAGCTGTAGAATATAAAATCAAAATTTTCCATAGCTTTTTTTAGTTCTTGAGATTGAACCATGGCAGACAGATGGGGACCAAGACACCACAAACACTAAGATTGGGTTTTCCCTGGGACCGATAAAAAGGTAAGAATGCAATGTCGCTGGCGGATCCGGGGGGGGGGGGGGGGGGGGTGGCAGTCGGAGCGATTGTCCCACCCCTCGGCCGATCCCCCCCATAGGGGAAGGGGACGAATTTTAATAAAGAAATCGCACAATGTTTTTATACTAATTTATTAATTATGCTAATAATATATACTAATTATTTATATTTCAACCTATTTATAGATTTTTTTCGCCCCCCCCCCCTTTTGAACGCGGGCCGATTTGGCGGGGTGGGGAGGGGCTGATGATATCAATCCCGCCCCCCTCCAGACACCATAAATCTTTAAGTGGGGGGGGTCCAATTTATTTGTAGAAATCACAGTTTGTTAACAAAATCAATTAAAGATCTATATGATTAAAACTTGTTATTGATATTTTAACCGATCGTTCCCCTGTTGGCCTATGTGGTGGGTTGGGGGGGGGGGGGGCGAATACAACTACTGCCCTTCCCACCTAAGCCCTTTTAGTGGAAGGGGGCGGTCCTATTTTTATGGAGAAATCATAGTTTGTGAACAAAATTAGTTGACTCTATATAATATAAGCTACATATCGATATTTGAACCCATTTGTTTATTGTGTCGCACCTCACTCTAATCTCAATTTTATCATTAGTAAATATAAAATGAAAAAGGGTTGTGCTAGGTGCAATCGCCCTTCGCCCATCAGACAAACCAATACTTTTTCTTTTGTATTTTAGTTAGGAAATCATTAAATAAAAAAAAATTATGTCACTAATATAATTTATATATGCTAAAAATTACATTCTCATATCGAGTCGCCCCACCCCCTATTTTTTAATGCCAAATGCAATCATTAGCAGAAATTGTAAAAAGGAGCGAGGAGTCTTACTTGATTAATCGTTTTCACTCTATCACCCCCTCCTCTTTTCAGAGGAAAACATGACGATTCAAAACAGAATAGTCAAATATGGCGACAGAGTTTATATAATTGCATATGAATTTATCATAATTACTTTAAGAAAGACTTTGTTTTGAAAAATAGAGATTTAATAAGAAATTTTCAGCATAAGAGTAACAATTGAGATGAGTTCTTAACCCAAATATTTTTTCCTAGTCGCTTTTTTCTAACCTTGACTTAATCTGATATTTTTCTATTGTACAAATCAATCCGGGACACTATAGTTCACAATTTATGACAATCCTAAAAATGCAAAAAAAAACAAAACAACGAAAACAATAGAGTAGAATCTGATTGGTTCATTCCTTCTACCACTTCGCAATTCTCTTTGTTTGTTTCTAGCTTTGAATGATGGTTCTATTGCGGAACAAAGTTACAAACAGATCTATTGAACAAAATGTATCTATTACAAATTAGCTTTTTTTAAATTTTTTATTTTTGAATATATTTTTTTTCTGCGGCGATCCTCAAAGCCTTAATCTAAATCTGTGGGATATCTTATCTTTTCAAGGAACAAATAGGTTGTATTTGCAATGTGGTAAGGGCCTATAAATTCACATCAGAATATTTTTCAAGTAAAACATTATTCAAAAGTTTCTTGAAAATTAGATATTTTAGAGCGTCATTCTGTTGATGTCTTATGCTGACCAAAACACAGGCCTACTACAAGAGGTCTCGCTTCACATGAAGATAATAGTACGATAGATACGCCTAATAAAGATATACTTACGCCACTTTTGCCTCTATTGTAAGTCACCCTTCAGGATCACCACTTACCCCCATGTTACTTTATTTTACTTAATTTGACCTGCCTTTTTTAATATGATGAATAATGAGATGTAGATTGCTTAGAGTCGAAGCTTCGCCCCGAACCCGACTGGGAGAGCTTAACGCGCTGCCCCAGACCCCCTAACCCCCTAGCTGTCCAAAGAAAGGCCAACAGCATGACTGTTTTTTTTTCTTTTCCTTTTTTTCCCCGTGTGCGCGTTTATGCATAGGATTAGGGTTTACTGGGCGTTAGGGTTAGGGTTTACTGGGCGTTAGGGTTAGGGTTTGTAAAAAAAAAAGCTCCCCCACTCCAAAGTACCGAATCTGCTAGTGGAATGCATATAGTATGCACATAATTATACATAAGAAAAAGATTTAATAGGGAATGTTAAGTATTCTACATTTTTTTAATTTAGAGAGGGCCGAGCCAAAGACTCTTTAGACTTCAGGTCTCCTACCTCGTAACGGTAAGTATAGTATTGTTACGTATTTCTGAATCTTCTGGCTAAATGTACTAGTAGGCACACAAATAAAAACACTGTAAAGAACTTGACGACTCAACTTTCAGCTTCATATAACTTTATTGACTATTAACTCTAACAATTCGTCACTGTAACATGTAGCGTAGAAGACTGTACAATATCTGTCAGTTTACTGTTAGCTATACTTCGTTGCAATTCATCTCTTCACTTCGTTGCAATTCATCTCTTCTCATCTTGCATCGAGCCGTATTCCATAGAACAGACCAACGACACACTTCCCAGTGTCGCTCCAGGTCTCCCAAAGCTGAACCAAGTCGTACTCAAGTCTACCGAATCATAGCCGCACACGTCTTTCATCGACTGTATCAACTGTAACTGCTCAAGTCAACTGTAGTTCGCTGTATAGACTTTAACGACAGTAGTCCACTCCAGTTAACTCTACCCTAGTTAACTTGCATCGAGTCGTACACATTTCTCTTCCACTAGGGCCGCATCTTTGACTGTAACGGCTCACTAACGAGTGACTTTCACATTAACTCTCTGGCTAATATAGAGTCCCTAATCACTCCTCCAAAGTTGCACAAACACTGCTAGTATCTTCTGGAATAACACGTGAGGAAACGTGTCTTTTTTTAAAGCGGAGACCTACAAAGGGAACTAATTTAGCTTTTACCGCCAAGTACAATTTCTTTCCCTTGTTTTGATATACCAAGCAAAATAATATAGTTAAGTAACTAATTTAGTAATTTTAAAAGATGATATTGTAATGTTATGTAAAAGAAATAATTGTGCAAAATATCAGCTGTATCCAAGATTGAGTGTCGGAGAAATAACGTTTCCAAAATATATTTTAGACAGACAGATTGAGTTGATATAAGCTTTGTAAAGATATGCGGGATACTTTGACTTTTCAAGTCTTATGAGGCCCTCCATTAAACTTAACAATAATTTCTATAAAAGTCTTTAAAATTGCATTAAAAGAGAGAGTGTATTTGTAAATTGAGCCCGCGCCTGTCAGGGGCCCGCAATTTACATTAAGCATATCACTATCAGTCATGGCTCTTGTCACAAGGTTTTAAAAATGTAGCATTTTAACAGATTTAGTTATCGTGTTAGTGACTTAACTTTAATTAACTTACTGGCGCTTATTGCGTTTGAGTAGCTTCCTACTTCCTATGCCTGTTCATATAATGATCTAGTTAATAATAATAGTTTTTATTAAAAAGAAAATAGAAGAGTGGTCCCACATTTCGTAAGGCCGTCACCGTAGCTACATATATACATTCAGAAAACATAAAGTAGCCTCTGCACCAAACTTTGCACTCTGCAAAATGTTATGCGACCGATAGCTTTTTCCCGTCTCAGAAGCAGGGCTGTGTGATGGCCCCAACGCTTTTCAGCACCATGCTGAAAGATGCCTTTCGCACAGAAAAATTGGAGTTGGTATACGATATCGCACTGATGTAAATTTATTAAATGCTCAAAGACTCAAGGCAAGGACCAAAATAAACTACGACTGCATTGTCATGCGCATCTTCTTCTGGTGTTTTCTTTTGTGTACCATAAGAGATTGTGACTTTGGTTTCTAGGAACGCCCTATTATTGATGTCATTTTGTTTCCTTGCTTTGCTTCTGTTGTATGATGAGGCTGTATCTCTTGTGAGTGTTTCTCTTCTGTGTTTTCTTCCCCAGTATTAGGTAAGTTAGTTATTTACTTTATTAGTTTTCGTGGTGTAGCTCGAAATTCGTTGTTCTTATGATCGTGTGGACGGCGATCTCAAGGAATATGTATTTTCTTAATAGGGACGCAGACTTGGGACTCTGTTGGAGTCAAGCTTGATTCACAGTGTGGTTTGATATGGCCCGTGTATCTAAGGCATTGAGTGCAGGCTGTGCTGTGATTGAATTACGGCACCGAGTTTAAGGTGTGATATATTTCGTTGCATAATATGTATACTTTGTGTTTCCTTTGTAAATACTAGTGACTTTTATTCATCACTCATGTCCTAACATTTTATACATTCATTACATTGTTAAACGTACAATCTTGTTGTTAACTAACGTACATTAACTTACGTTATCCTTAATATCGTTCACGTTAAACAACTGTTGGTATTCACTACATGTTCAGTTGAAAACCTGTATTCAGGTTAGCCAGTCACTGCTTCGATGCCGATATTATTTGATTGGATTTAAACTGTCGAGGTGGGGAACCTGGGAACTCAAGGAACTTATGTCTACCCCGGAGTCAACGAGCTGAAATCCCACCCTGACATGCATTAGAGACCTGCTATTCGCAGATGACTGTGCCTTAAATGCCTGTAACGATTAAGACCTTCAAAAGAGCCTGTCCGTCTTCACTAACGCCTACAAAAATTTTGGCCTCATTATAAATGTAAAAAAACAACAGAAGTCATGCACTAACCTTCTTCAAATAAATCTGTCACAGATCCAGACATTCTCATAGATGGCCAGAAATTAGCAAACGTCAAAATGTTTGTCTATCTGGGAAGCACCATATCAGTAAACGCCAACTTAGATGATGAGGTTGACTTACGTATTGCTCGTGACAGTGCTGCTTTTTTGCAGACTTCAAGGACAAGTGTGGCTACGGAAAGGACTCAGCATATCCACAAAACTGAAAGTCTACAGTGCTGTAGTTCTCCCGTCACTATTATATGCATCAGAGTCTTGGAGCCTACATTCCCGCCACACCAAAAAGTTAACCCCATCCACCTATGCTGTCTAAGGAGTATCCACAGGGTACGTTGATCCGTACACAGACGAGACACAGAAATCTTAAAGCTGTCCAACATGAACAGTATCAAAGCGACAGTAAAAAGGTCCCAACTTCGATAGGCGGGACAAGTAGTCCACATGCCAGACAATCGCCTGTCCAGGGTGAAAGAGCGCCGAACCAACAAAAAGCTGAGAGAAGAAGCAAGCCTATCTGCAAATCCACCCTAGCCACGTATGCGGCCTGCTTTTTAAAGCGAGGATTGGACTTTACAGTCATCTTCGACTTCATAAGAAATGAGTAATGCGCTCATCTTCGATCACGAAGGAGGAGCTATAAAGTAATAGTTGTTATTGAAAAAAAAATAGAAGAGGGGCCTAGCAAGCCTCCATTAAATTGGACCCCGCAATTCGTACGGCAAGCCCGTAGCTACATATTTACTTTCAGAGTAGCCTCTGCACCTAAACTTGACACTCTGCAAAATGTTATGCAATCGATAGCTTTTTAAGTTTTGTAATTGTGCATGGAACAGAAGGACGTCCGTACAAATAGTTTGTGTCACAAAGTGTTGTCAAACTTTCCATCTTTTCTACATGTAGAAAATCATTATGAATTTTTTATTTAACAATGACAACTATAATATATCAACAGTGAAATTCTTTTATCCAAAAAAAAAAAAAATAATAAAAGAACTGGTGAAATCTAATGCTTTCTTTATGTTCTTAGAGCTAAGATTGTCTAATGTCACAAGTTGTTTTGGGAGTAATAATGTCTCTCAGATAATGTAACTTGTGAGTTCGGATGGGCCTCTATATCTGTTTAAATGCAATGTACAATAAATGTCTCCTGAGTTCTTCAAGTTTGATTGAATAAAACAGAGAATGCGTCGATGAACAAATGTGAACACACAGAAAAATAAAGCACTTGTACAAAATATAGAAATAGCAAAACATTTTATTAGCGGCCCCCGAAAGGGGAAAAGACGCTATTAGTTTTGTGTGGCTTGTCTGTCCGTCTGTCCAGTTTAAATCTCGTAAACTAGAAAAGATAGTGAAAATCCGACATTACAATATTATAGACCCTTCAAAGTTCTGATGCAACGGCTACAGTTTTCTTTTCTGAAAGTGAAAAATCTAATTTTTTAAATCACTTATGCAAGCACTTTTTTTTCATAAAAAAATACAACACTTTTGTAACTATTCACTATTGACACTTGAGGCTTTTTATTAGGGGAGACGAACCATGTATCATATTTTTAACACAAATGCAAACGGTTGTAAAATTTTTAAAATATATTTGTATTGTTAAGTTATGTAAATTCTTTTATACTAAGTACTATATTTACACACAAAAAAAAGTTTATTATTTTTTTAATGAGAAAAAATCTATTTAGTATGTGTCACGGCCTGGTTCTTGTTGTAGGCCTGATGACGCGAATGTCTCTGTGTTGTAGATACCTCTTCTGGTACTACTATAATGTTCTTCTTAACTAAATACTTTCTCACACGTACTAGATTTGCAGGTGCGTGAGAACACTAACATACTGAACTCTCCGACCACAACATTTAGAATTATTAATAGACTCACTCTCTACAAGAGTCCAAGATCAACTGAGGTGTTCACCTCGTGGTCAGCTTCCAACCAAACAAAATCTCGTGCTAACTGCACGGAATAGTTCAGTGACTACTAGTCACCAAATATTACAAGGGTTCTAAAACTGATATATGACATACGCCCCTTCCCCTGGAAAAGATTTTTGACAAAAATCTTTGACAAAAGTACATATGATAGTAGTATCCTATACATATGTCTAGTAGCTTAATTACTCATGTCAAGCTTGATCTAATTAATCACTTCAATACTGCTTGCTTAATTATACATAAGTAATGATGTCATGTCATTCATTTCAACTATGAATGGTTCCACATACTAACTGACAAATATATTGTTCAACTCTCAAAGTGTTTGCTTAGAAAAATGTACATTAGTCTCATTACATCTACTATACACGCATGTTATTGAAAAAATATCAATACAATTTGAAGCTTTAGTCTCCTGAAATATAGTTACATAATAATAGATCATCTATTTACAATTATACTGAAAATATTTTGCATGAGCATGTTTAATTGCTATGTGCTCATTCTGTTAACATACATTGACATCTCAATTTTGAGAAGAAAAAATTAAAGTTATTTTACATCCAATTATTTATATAATATAACACAACCAATGTGTATCATTTGACACACTAAGTGCATTTATTGAAGTAGTTCCCAATAAAGTTTACATACATCTATACAAGTATATTTGTGTTCAGTATTCATTATATCACTCTGTCACAATTATGTAAGGTTACAATGACATTGTCTATGATTGTTATTAATAGCACACATATGTGGTAGTTAAAGTACAATAGCATAAAAATGATAGCATTCAAGTGTGTACCACTTGGAAAAAAATCAACAATATTTACATTGTGAGTTGTTTTTCAAAGAATTCAGGTCAACAGTTCAAGTAGTTCACTGTTGTTTACAATATGCTTGTTTACATTGCTGTGTATGTTTATTAATTATATAAACTATTAGCACATCTAGTCATTATCAAATTCTATGTTATTGGCAAATTGTGATAAGTAAATATATAGTGTACAATTAATTAAGAAATGATAGTACAATAGCATCAATAAAAAGAAAAAATGTCATCCTGACCCAATAAAATGGTACCAGTAAGTGTAACAAAAATATGTCATGACCTAGTTACATGATAGCAAAAAAAATTTCAGGTTGCCATGATTTAAAAATGTCAAGTTGTTTCTAATTACATTGTGAAGTTACTCAGTTAAAATACTTTGACTGATGTGTACAATATCATTGTCCTCATTTGTATCTGTTGGTATTAGTGAGTGTAACAAAAATATTCACATGTTTCACCCTTCTTTGCTGCCCATTCCATAATTTCTTCTTTACTTACATCATTTACGTCATCAACATTACCAATTATTAGATCTTTGGCTGGTCTATCTATAATAATAACATCTACTTCTCCAGTTATCCATGGAGTGTCTAAGTATACTCTGGCTGTATCACAAATATCAAATTTTTCTTGATTAGCATATACAAGTTTGATCTTTTTTGGCAGTATTTGATCTGGTTTTACTAGTTTAGAATTTAATATGGCACGGCTTCCTGTATCTCTGAGGGCTTCTACTTTAATTCCATTTACGTATGAGGGGTATAGGTTTAACTTTGGCTTGTCGTACTGCATGTATGCTATTAATTCTTCCCTAATGCCATGACTATTGCTATTATTATTGCTATAGTTATTATTTGGACTGTGGTTAACTCTATCATTTCTATTTCTGTTCTGATAGTTAGTGTTGTAGTTAGACTGATGGTTATATGTGTCTCTCCTTGATTGTCTATTAGTATTATAGTTATTGTAATGGAAGTTGTTATTCCTAAGGCTCCTTCTTTCTTCTGGGCCTTGCACTCTAGTTTGATCTGTAGTTTCTATATTGATTGTTATAGTTACTAGGATTGTTGTAAATTATTTTGATTGTAGTTGCTAGGGTTGTGGTAACTAGTGTAGCTTCTATATCTGAAGTAGCTAGTATTAGTTTGTCTGCATTGGCTTTTAACATGGCCCTTCTTGCCACAATTAAAGCAAATTTTTGAGTTAGAAAATTTGAATTTGTTATTACTATTACTGTTGCTCTTTCTTTCACACAGGTAGCTCTAGGAACAGGGTTGACTTCTGCTTTCGGTTCCACACAGGTAGCTCTAGGACCAGGGTTGATTTCTGCTTTTGGTTTCACACAGGGTTGAAGGTGTAGATGAATCTCAGCATTCAGATGTAGAATAGCTTTGGCAAAGCTATTTACGTTACTTGAATGGCTCAATCTGCCGTAACTGGTATTGATGTCTAACTAGTTTTTGATCGAGTTAATGACCTAGTTAGAGATGACCTGAATTTCAACATGTGTTGGAATCTTGTCTAGACGGGGGCAGGCAAGTTTGTTCTGTGGCGTCCTACGTTTTGATGATGTTTTATAGCTTGCTTTATTACAGGTTGGACTGCTATGTCTTGTAAATACCTTAATTGCCTTGTAGATCTTGTGAGCAATCTGGATTTAGTCCATGCTTAGTTTGACGCCATCTTAAGATGTTTTGGTGTTAGATGTAATCTTGCGCCAAACGAGAAATCTAGGTTCACTGTCTTTAAGACACCTTTACTGGCCACCATATGTCACGGCCTGGTTCTTGTTGTAGGCTTGATGACGCGAATGTCTCTGTGTGTTGTAGATACCTCTTCTGGTACTACTATAATGTTCTTCTTAACTAAATACTTTCTCACACGCACTAGATTTGCAGGTGCGTAAAAACACTAACATACTGAACTCTCCTACCACAACATTTAGAATCATTAATAGACTCACTGGTAGCAGGCATGGTTTTTATTCCCATAATATATGAAATATAATTCACAAAAGATATTGGCGACTTCAGCCATTACAAATTATACATCCAAAGAAATAACTTAATAATAATCACTTTGTACTTTTACTTTCTACTCGAGGAGATAGCAACGGTCCTCTCTCTACAAGAGTCCAAGATCAACTGAGGTGTTCACCTCGTGATCAGCTTCCAACCAAACAAAATCTCGTGCTAACTGCACGGAATAGTTCAGTGACTACTAGTCACGAAATATTGCAAGGGTTCTAAAACTGATATATGACAGTGTGCATATAAGTTGGACATAATTTAAAACAACAATTAATAAGTAGTTTTTCACATCTAACTTTACATTCACGTTCGCACTAAATCGGACTAGTTAGACCGCTGGGGCACCACACGAGATCTGTTAACAATTTTTTCTCCATTATTTTCTTTCATTTGTCTTTGATAGAATTTCATTCTGATAATATTGAAACCTACCAGGGTGGACCACTTCGGGGGCTGATTTTCTGTTTGTGTTTCCACACAAACTGTCTTTGTAACCTTGTTGTTAAAGAAATGAATATACTGACGGTCAATAAATTCTGACCACTGAATAAAAAGTTTTTCTTTCCTTTTTTAGTCTCCTAAAGAAAGCCTTTCTAGACTTTTACATAATTCTTAACCTTTTCATTTACATTTACACCTACACTAAATGACCTATTTACCTGGTCATTTACACCTACACTAGTCCTAATCCACATGACTAGCCATCTGTGTTTAACATCAATCCTTGGGAGGGCCGCCTCGAGTGTTGTGTCAGCCTCAGTGCACCGTACACCCACTTTTTTTTTATTTTCTAAAAAAAAATCGTAACTTATGTTTTGGAGTTTCTAATTAGTTGTACGTAGATTCAATGTGAAAAGGTGCATATGTTAACAAGTCAACACCTATTGCTTATCATTTATATGACCGAATTATAAGTTTTCATAGTATATGTTTTTAATGCAAGACGCATATCATTACTATAATTTCTTATAAAAATATTAATTTATTATTTAATATTGTTAATTGGAATCGATAATTTATTAAAACACTTCTTCGTTGCTATCAGTGATACAGGACAAATTTCTATTCTTCATAATTCTCAACAGAGTTCCTTTCCATTTATATATGATTGCTCTTCCATAGAATCAGTTATTTTCAACTGTAAATTGGAACCATTTTTTTTCTACAAATCTTCGTTGCTTATATTTGTAACGCTACCTAATTTGTCTATAATGTAATTAATGACTGTTGGTTTTTCTTTCAACTTGCTTAATATGCCAATAACTGCATTTATTATTGTATTGAAAATGACATTTTTAAATCGTGATCAAGTTTATCCTAATACTCGTCATCATACGTCTTCTTATCCTGGACTTTTAGGATGGCGGACATTCTGTATCAGTGCCCCATGGAAACGCTTCAAAGACCAGCTTAGGCGAAAAACTTTCCTTGGCTGACATAGAAAAGAGCACCTGGCTGCATGCGGCGTCGGAACGAGACAGCTGGAGGTTACTCACGAAGGCCGCGGGATACCAAATGAACATCTGCTGCCGAGGACAAACGCAGGCGACGAAAAGAAAATCTAAATCGACCACCTGCGGACAATGGTTATACTTGCCCTGGATGTGGCAAAATATGCAGGTCACAGCTGGGGTCGCGCAGCCACGGGAAATACTGTATTACTCATTAATCTTCGGACTCGAAGACAAGCCTTATTATAATTATTATTATAACAAAACAACAAATAAATTAACAATTCTTTAGTTTTTTACCTAGACCATTCGCAGTGGTCATTTTTATTTATTAAATTACTAATTTTTTATTAAAAAAAGGTAACTTCGGAACAATCTTTTGTATGTCTCCATATTTTGTCCGCCTGCGTACAATACTGTCAATACACGCATAAGCCTGACCCTTGGAGCCCCTTATGAGTTTGTGTGATAACACAAACAATCTTTTTTATGACTAAATTTTACAAGCAATGCCATGGTTCCTCTTTCAGACCTTGTGGTCTATAGGGTAGATGATGTAAAGGCCATCTGTTTCCGTGGCCTAAGGTTAATCTGCATTAAAAGATGTCATTGGTTTAATAATAGGAAATTCTTTTCCTATACAAATGTAATAGAGTTTGATTACTTCTGTACAATTATGCCAGTTTATTTCGTCTTTACCAGAAGTAGTATTGTAGAATCTTTTGTTTGTTTTGTTTTGTCGTTTGTTTTGTGTTGAGTTTATTTGTAATAAATGTATCCACATATAATTTCTCATGAATTTAATACTTCTTTTATACATTCACGATTTATAGAGAAGCAACATTCTCAAAAAAAAAAAAAAAAAAAAGATTTCTCCTTAAAATTCATTCCAAGTCTTCTGTTTCCTCTTCTTTCTCTTGGATTGGAGATTCAATTTCCATTACAGGAAATGGAGAAAATGTTAAGAGCAGCGGGCCCAACAACGAAATTAGTAATGAGCCTAAAGGTGCGGTAATCAAGATGGACAAAACTGCCAAATTCAATACCTGAAATAAGATTGTGTCCCTGTTATTGTCTTTATTGTCGGTAGTATATACATATATAAATATATATATATATATATTTGTTAGTAACAAATATATGCACTATATATATACACACACACACATATATATACATATACACGCATACACACACACACATATACATATATATATATATATACATAACTCTACCTCTAGTGTCGGAGCTATAGGGTTAACATGTTTGCGATCTACTCACATACTAAAATATGCGATCTAGAAGGCAGATGATGTTAAGGTGACAGTACTAGTACATACAAAATTATTCTTGATTGTTCATGTGATTAAAAAGCCTTCGAAGAAACAGAGACAGAGACTTTCAGGCAGTTCGGTTCAGTACAGCGAGGACAGCGCTACTGTTACTCTATTGTGATGTTAGTCCCGGTTCTGTCAGTCCTCGAGTGAAGCAGTATGAGTCCAGGATGAGAGAGACAGACTAAGGGAGTTCAGTACGGTAGTCAAGTTACGTACAGTGAAGCATTTTCTAGTCAGTGTATCGTGTTGCCGATTGTGTAGCATTTACTGTTGATGTATTAGTTATTTAACTATCATATTATATCTTTAGTTATCTTATTTTAGTTGTCAATTTCTTCAATTAGATGTGTTTAGACAACCTAATAGTGAAATCGTAACTATATATATATATATATATGTATGTATGTATGTGTGTGTGTGAGAGAGAGAGAGAGAGAGAAAGAAGTACAAAGTAAGTAAAACAATCTTCCGGTGTTTCAATATATTGCGTTACGGTACCTGTTTGCCAAGTATTTCAGAAGTAATATCATTATTTTTTCGGGCCAAATCATATGCAACAGTTCCAATAGCAGCCTGAAATGGCAATTATAAAGTAAGAGTTAAACAATGTTACCACTGATACAAATAGATGACCATCGTATAGCACACATTTTTGGACAAGTTAGTAAGTTTATACTGGGTCCAATTTTCAACACCCTTGGTAATAACTGTAATCATCAGTACAAAATATCCTTCTATAACTTTTTCAACTTTGTAGTGCTGTTTTTATAATGATAGTTAGCTACACATTCTAGTAAACCATCTTAAAAACTACAGATCATTACAATTATAGATAACTAAAATAACTCTGCTTTCAATAAGGAAAAGAAACAAATGTGATGCTAAAAGCTACAGATGTAGAAGCAGATAAGCAATAAAGTAAGTGATTACTTTCTCCATTGTAGTCATTGTGTGTTGTTTGTTTTTTTGTAAATAATACAACGTAAAAAAAAATAAATAAATTTTTTTATTAAAAAGCACAAAAAGAAAAGAAAAAAAAGCTCGTTGGGTGTGTGTTAAGTTTTAATGTAAGCAGTTGTTTTTAAATATTTATCTCTGCCACAATGTCAGTATAAATAGAAACGATATTTTTAGTTGACATTGCGTTAATTAAGTTTAAGTGTTAAAACTTAGAAGCCATAAGTCTGACAATGCTAGACAAAACACATTGACCTGAACTGTTGCTTTTGGTAGCCAAGCCGCTGCCACAAAAGATCTCTCTTTATACGTGAGATTGGTGAAAAATACTGACAAAAAAGAAACACAAACTCTTGCAAACAGACCAATAGCTAAAACTGCAATGCCTAGTCCTGTGACAGAAAAATACATAAGTCATTACTTTCAAGTTATAAATATTTTAAATTTTAAAGCTATAAAATGTTATATTATCACAATACACACTAACAATACTGATGTTTAAAAGTTACACTCCATTTTTATTAATGTGAAACAAAGAGAGACCAACCAGCAGAGACTAATACACAGTGAATACACACTACTGACACACTTAAGAGTAAACCGTGAACACGTGAACATACTGAACAGTAGAACAAGGGAGACTACATGAAAACAAACAAACACACACACAACATACATAAACATAAATACACATATAAATGTAACATAAAACTAATTCTTATATTTTGTAAAGATTATAAATTGATTGTGCTAATTTAGAAAATGAAACGAAATTCAGACTTATTATTTCAATCAAATTTATATATATTTTTTTTTTATTTTTAGCGGCCCCCGATAGGGGAAAAGACGCTATTAGTTTTGTGAGCCTTGTCTGTCCGTCCGTTCTTCTGTCCGTCCGTCCGTGCCGGTATGATCTCAGAAACTAGAAGAGAAAATTATAATCGGACATCATATTTTAGATCATTCAAAGTTCTGATGCAACGACTACTTTTTTCTTTTCCGAAAGCAGATTTTTCAAACCAATACACAACAATTCAATGAAAAACTTCAGGGGAGGTAGGCCTTTTAAAAAGTCACAGACTTCTTCATTAACAAATCAAGCTTTATTTATAGATTCGCGCATTGGTACAAAAAAAATGCATCTTGAAATAATTAAAAAAGTATCAATGGATCATTATAAAATAGATTTTCCGTTTATTAACTAACTCATGGAATAGAATACTGATTCAAATGTTGTTTTAAAAAAATAAATTTAATACGATCTTCGTTTAAGTTAAAAGTTTAAAAAAAAACCAACTACTTTTATAGCGCGTAGGTTTGAAGAATCGACATTATAGGGGCCTACACTTGACAGTCTAAATAAGACTAAATAGAGCCCAGATCTAGAAATATTTATAATATAATATATATATATACATATATATGTATATATTACTAATGTATTTATAATTCATAAAAAAATTTTACGGCAATAACTTATCTTCTGACAGCTTAGGGGGTGCAGATTTATTTATTATGTAAACAGTAGTATCACATTAAGAAATGAATCGGATACGAACAGCATAATACACCTTTACCCGGTAACAAAAGGCCTACTAATCGTGATCATAACATTGGCCTAGGTCTAGTAATTTTAAGATTAAACGTGTAAATTCATACGAGTTCTGGTCTAGATATAGTAGATTCTATATCAAGATTCTATATCTAGTTCTAGATCTAGATCTAGACTTAGATCTAGATCTAGACTTAGATCTAGATATAGACTTAGATCTAACTCTAGATCGAGACTTAGACAGATCTATTTTAGTTCTAGACCTAGACTTAGATCTTGAATCTAGATTTAGATCTAAAACTAGGTCTAGATCTAGCTAGATCTGTCTAGTTTGTATGACAAATGACAATGGAGATATTAATTTTTATTTCCGAGGGGAAAGTCTTGCTTGTAAAGTCATTTGAATACTTCCGTAGCCTACTCTGTAGCTAGCTCACTAGCTAAAGTCAACTAAAATGCTAAAGTAGGTCAGGAATTTTTTTTTTCGTGTTGCCAATTTATCTAAATTTGTAAGAAGAATAAATCTTTTTTAGTTTCTCTTTATTACATGTAACATATTAATAATTTTAAATGTATGGATAACTATTATTTTAAAAAAATATAAGTGTACGCTAAATGAATATCTGGAGATGTTGTGGCTGAGGGGTAAAGCACTTGGAACCGGAAGTCTCGTGTTAGAATCCTGGTGAAGACTCTAGGTGGACCACTTCGGGGGCCGATTTTGAGTCTGTGTTTCTACACAAACTTTCTTTGTTACCTTGGTTTTTATTAAAGGTTCATTTTTATTTTAAATCAATTTTTTTTTCAAAAGTTGCACTTACTTTACTACAAATGTTATAAGTGACTCTTACCTCCCCTAAATGTTTAACACCATTTAACATAGAATTATTACAAATTGTAAAATATATATATTAAATACTAGCTTTTATTTAAATGTACATGTATATTTCTATTGCAGAATTAAATAATTAATTTAATCAATTGATTTCAGTTGTCTTAATGCTGGTGACTTGAATGGAAGTTTCATTCAGCTAGCTGAGCTTACCAATGACATCAAGGTCTAACTTGAAAATATCCACTTCTGAACCAATTAGACCAAATAGAAATGGCTGGAATATCATCCATACTACATCAATCACATTCTCTACAGGATTCTAGACAAGAAAACAAAAAACTACATTACTACTTAGTCTTAACTAGATATCCCAGTGTATAACAGCAGTAGGTATAGGTACTAGTTTAAAAGAAAAGAACAAGCATGATGGGAGTGTTTTTGTCCAGGACTTCCAGTCTTATAAAACAAGATGGAGTGTTGGAAGCCAAGAGGTGCCTACTTGTGGTGATGGTGTGTGCTGTAACAAAACAAGCATTGGGCTACAGTGTAGTTGTAATAATAATAAAAATAATAGTCTGCAATGGTCATCGACACCGCAATACCACTATCCCATAAACTAAGAAAAACTATAAGAGAAAAAATAACAAAATATGAAAAAAAAAAAGAAATAAAGAGACAATTGAAATGAACTATAATAACAATCTACCCTGTTATTATATCTTCCTCCAAATAAATCTGTCACAGATCCAGACATTCTCAAAGATGGCCAGAAATTAGCAAACGTCAAAATGTTTGTCTTTCTGGGAAGCACCATATCACCAAACGCCAACTTAGATGATGAGGTAGACTTACGTGTTGCTCGTGCCAGTGCTGCTTTTTTGCAGACTTCAAGGACAAGTGTGGCTACGGAAAGGACTCAGCATATCCACAAAACTGAAAGTCTACAGTGCTGTAGTTCTCCCGTCACTATTATATGCATCAGAGTCTTGGAGCCTACATTCCCGCCACACCAAAAAGTTAACCCCATCCACCTACGCTGTCTAAGGAGTATCCACAGGGTACGTTGATCCGGCCAAATACGAGACACAGAAATCTAAAAGCTGTCCAACATGAACAGTATCAAAGCGACAGTAAAAAGGTCCCAACTTCGATAGGCGGGACAAGTAGTCTACATGCCAGACGTTTTCCCAAACGACTTCTGTATGGGGAGTTATGTGCAAGAAAGCGCTTCCAGGGAGGTCAATACAAGCGTTACAAAGACACTCTCAAAGCTCTTTCAAGGAATTCGATTTCGACATTCACGGCTGGGAAGCACTAGCTCTCAATCGCTCCTTGGCTGTGAGTCTCGGAGTCTCAAGATTTGAAGCAACAAGAGTGGCTAGGGTGAAAGAGCGCCGAACCAACAAAAAGCTGAGAGAAGAAACAAGCCTATCTGCAAATGAACCCATGCCACATCTTCGAGTCAGTCCATAGGAAATGAGAAACTTGCACATCTCCGACCATGAAGGAGGAGCTATATATATCCTAAGAAGAGGCAATTACTGCAACGTCATTAGAAAATTATTCAGTGGACGCCATTGAAGGGACTACAATGATTTTGTTTCCCATTAACTGGCTTTAACAAACCTCAACCCAGGCAGTGCCAGAGAATGAAAATTAATTTATTTCTACAATAATATTAATAATAATAATATATCAATTATCTTCGAGAAATATGTGCCCTAATTCTAAAGTGGAGTTCCTAGTCTTCATATACTTAACTCTTTCACATTAATTTTTAGCAGCCCCCGTAAGGGGAAAAGCCGCCCGCTACTAGGTTTGCGCAAAATGTACGTCTGTCACACTCAGATCTCGAAAACTAGAAGAGATATGAAAAATATTATTTCACCATGCGATGCGGCTTAAAACGTTTAGGTGCAACGGCTACTTTTGGTTTTCTAAAAGCAAACCGTTTAATTTATAAAATTTATTATGCAAGCAATTTTTTCATAAAAATACACCAATTCTAAAACAATTACGTAAATGTAAGGGAGGCAATGTTCTAGTATGTTAACTAAGAATAATGATGTGTTGTGCATTTTAAGGATCACTAAGTCGAATATATTTATAAAATGTACAAAATTAAATTTTAGTTAAAGGTGTTTTTCTGGTCAAGTAGCTGCTAAAAAAAAAGGAAAACATTTCTGTTTGTTTATAAAGGCTAAGAATGCACTTTGTATGTAAATATCACGCACATTTTTTTAAATGGACTTTTTATGATTTCTGACTTCTGATTTAACCTTTAATGTCGTACACTATGTATTGCTATCACTATAAGTGCTGACATCTATAATAGATTGTTCCGGATGGTTTTGTGAAAACAAATCAACGTCAACGAGTGTCTGTTTGCTCATCTAATTTATATTAAATTAAATTTCATTGCTTAAACGTTGAAAACACTTGATCAATCATATGTTGTTCCGTATTTTTTAATGTAAATAGCATATAAATGCTAAAAGAAAATCTCTATACTGACTTATATTTCATTAACTATAAAGTTGTCTCGGAAATCGTTATAAAAATCATAAATTTTGTCAAATAATTGTTTGAAATCACATCATTGACTTACATGACACTTATATTCTTTTAAATTACGTCACTATAGTTTAATTATCGATATCAAATCGTTCCATATTTTCAACTTAAAACAAATGTATGTCAAATGACTTTTTATTTTCAAAAATATCGACAATAGATCGTTCAGAATTTTAAAATAAGAAAGTAATTTACTAGAAACGATTATTAAAAATCACTTTTTAGAGGCCCCCGTAAGGAGAAAAGCCGATAACTTATAACAGATTTTCCGCGGCCTCCTGATTTACCAGGAGCTCCTGGAAATCTCCCGAAATTACAAAAATATACGAAAAAGTCTCCGAAATTATTAAAATCTTTTGAAAACTCATACAAATCTCCTGAAATATATAGACAAAATTGTCATTTTAGGGTGTCATTCAATATGGAAAACGCCAATCCTACGCGCGATAAAAGAACGGCATTATGTAATATCCGTAATTGTGGAATCTAGTGAAAGAAGTTTCTCGCGCCTCAAACTAATAAAGAATTACTTGAGGTCAACAATTCTCGTAGATAGATTGAAACATTTTAGATTCTTGCTATTAAACGTGATCTATGTAGGAAATATAATTTTTATGATATACTGTATGACTTCGCTACAGGCAAGGCTCGTAAAGTAATTCTGTATGTAGTAAAGAGTGAATAAATTGCAAAGACGAATTTATTTTGTAAAACTAACTCTTATTTTTCACTTATTATCCGTATCCCTACCCAAACTTGGCCCCGTGAAATCCATTTCGCATAGGGCTCCACAATGGTTAAGTCCGGCCCTGCTATTTAGTGACGGGTGAATACTACTTGTTTCCCCCCCCCCCCCCCCACTCCCTCTTTTTATTTTCGCCTCTAAAATTATGTGGGCTAACTCTAGTCCGTCCGACTTGCAGAAATAAAAGAGCCATGAAGAGAATTATATCTAGAGGCTTAAAACTGCCATTTTAAACACGGGAAGTTTAATGAAAGATTTTGAAAGAAAAAGATTATGTTAGACTATAATGATATAATTTATGGTTGAATTTACATTCGCATGTTGTCCATGTCTAATTGCCATGTAAAGGTGTGCTGAGTACATAAGTAATATCTACTAGTCCACTCAGTAAAACGTATATGTAAGATGCCAAAGAGACTGCCTTTAACCTTTCGACCACAGAGGTTAACTTCACAATGTTACACTTTTCTTACTACAGCCAAACATCCGATTACAAGATTTTTTAGAGTAAAACATGTTAATAGTTTAATCGGCCATGTTTATAGTTTAATCGGCCATGTTTATAGTTTAATCGGCATTGCTTATAGTTTTATCGGCGATGTTTATAGTTTGATCGAGTTCTAGATAGGATTAGGCCTATATTTAAAAAAATGTATTGTATTAGAAAAATTTTATCACCTTTTCATTCTCTGGAAATTCTGAACGCCATTTAACAGCAGCTATAAATGACACAGTAAGAACAGCCAGCGGGCCAGCACCTGCCCAATGAAACTTGATACTAGTAAATATTGCCATTAGTCCCAGTGTCATTAAAAGCAATGTGCGAAAGAAAAGCAAATGTCTCTGTCAAAATAAAACAATGAAGTTGAAGCTTCAAACAAGCAAAAACAAAAAATATTTAAAAAACAAACAAACTCCTCCCTTACAACTACATCTACCAATAAACAAAACAATGAATGACCAACTAATAAATGGAATAATGGGGACATTCATTCATGTTTTGTTAGCTACAATAAATATTGGATTAAAGTATCAACTTGATCAGAAAATGCGTGTGGGAGAAATAGCTTTAACAATTATATAAGGTGACTAAACCCTACAAATTTAGCCATATCTGTGAATATTGAAAGATTAATGTCGCTTGTTGGTATCAAACAAAATAAATAATTAACAGTAATTAAATGATTCTTTTTTTTTTTTTTTTTGCATTGATTCATGTTTTGTCTACGCTAATGAATTAATTTTGCAAAGTATCTGTTTGATCCGAGAATGGGTGTGGAAGAAATAACGTGTACACACTTTTTACCAGACAGACAGGCAGTGAGTTGGAATAACCGATGTAACAAGCAAAATCTAAAAAATCCTTTAAAAAAAATACAAAGCTTAATTTAGGGGAAGAACTCCGCTCATAAAATGATATCTATCAATAATGTACAAGTGCTTTCCTTAATTTGATATCGAACAAATTAATTAATTACCAATAATTAATGAATAATGCGTACATTTTTTTATTTCAACAAATTTAGACATGCATGTGAATACCTAAGGATTAGTTTACCATGTTAGTATCAAACAAAATAATTAATTACCAAAAATCTGTTGGTTACTTTTTTTTATTGATTCATGTTTTGTCTACGCCAATGAATAATTGTATGAAGTTTCAGCTTGATCCGAGAATGGGTGTGGGTGAAAAAAACGTGTCCACAGATAGACAGACAGGCAGAGTTGATACAAGCTTTGTCAAAATAGTTTAAAATAAACTTACTGTCTTGCTTTGTACATTGTTCAGAAAGTTTTTGTCTTAGTTTGTAGCTCAGATTATATTGATCAATTGTGAAAAAAACGTATTGAGTTCACACGAAGCATTAACGTTTCAATTCGAATATTTTTTGTTTCAACTTTGTTTATTCTGAATGATGAATATTGATTGTTTGATTCGGGAAAAAAGGTATGTTTGCTAAACTAGTATAACTCTGTTCAATGTTGTGTAGGTTTTTATCATTAGCGTTTTGAGTTTGAAACCCCCTACAAGGGGGTTTTGCATTTAAATCCCCTCTACTATAAAAAAAATGCAAACGACAATCCCAAAATTCCAAGAGCACACCTAAGAAAGATTTTGATTTTAAACCCCTCTCCAAAATTTACGATAAACCCCTCTTCAAAATACAAAAGCAAATTACACACTCAAAATATTATGAGCGTAGCCAAAAGGGTTTTGAGTTTAAACCCCTCTGCAGCTGGGTTTGAAGCTAAAAATACCTCATCAATATAAAAAAAAAGCAAATTTCGCAATCAAAATGCTATGAGCGTAGTCAAGCTTATTGGGTGTTTTGAGTTTAAATTTCCCTTCAGAGGGTTTGATGATAAAAAAATACCTCTTCAATATAAAAAAAAAAGCAAATTACACACTAAAATTTTTTGAGCGTAGCCAAGCCAATGGGGTGTTTTGAGTTTCAACCCCTCTCCTCCAGATGGCTTTTGTAAAAGTTTAAAACCCCTCAAGATAGTTTTGAGTTTAAAATCCCCCTACAGAGCGTTTTAAGGTTGAAAGCCTGTCTCTTCAATATTATTTCTAAAGAAAACTACAGTCACCAAATTCTATGACCGTAGCTAAATGTGGTTTTGAATAAAAAAAAACAAAAATTCCAGATATATTTTAGTTTAAAACCCCCCAACAGATGATTTTGACGATAAAACTTCCCTTTTCGATATAACAGCTAAAGCAAAATAGTCACCTAATTTTAAAATCGTAATCAAGTGAATTTACACGTCTACCAGTGGCTGGGGTCCATTGAAAGTGCAATGAAATTGAAAAGCACTGAATGTGACTCTACAAAGATGGCAAAGACGGATTTTAGGAGTCAGTTATAGGAAATCCTATACCGAAATGGGAGTCGACCCCTTAGTAAGACAGAGCGTCGCATGAGGTTTGCGGGACATGTTCTCCGACAAAATGAATTACACATAATAAGAGTTGCGATGACATCCTAGTAGAACTTGGCGCCACACTTTCATGAAGGTCCTCAGAGCAGGTGGGAAGAAGCTTCGGACATTGCCAGTGACAGATTTTTGTGGAAACAGCTTGCCAGTGAATGCGCCGAACGGCGCGGGAGGGTGTAAGTCGGTAAGAATAGCACATTAGGTTTTTGAAATAAAAGTTTTAAATAGCAAAATAATGCACTGTAGGTACCTCAGAATATGCATTTAGTTGGCTTTCAATACCAGAAATACTGCTTGGCGGCGGGGCTTCGCCTTGCGCTGGGGGAGCTCTCAGCACTCCCCCAGATCCCTTGCTGGCAAGGGCGAGGAGTCTACAAATTTTTCACTAACTCCAGGAAGAACCTATTCTTAGGCACAATTAATGTCTTTCAAAAGAATAAAGGGTCAGAATGTAATAGAGATTAATTATGTACATACACACACACACATCCATACAAACATATATATATACATAATTTTTTTCCCCCCGAAAAAAAATCCTGGCTACGCCTATTGTATGTATAGTTTAAGACTATATCACAAAGGTCTGAAAGGGATACTTTACTTTTTTTCTAGACTAGAATACTGGATCTAGAATATTCTAGTTTGTTGACACGACTAATACATCAACACTTAGAAGACGGTGTGCATAATGTTTCTCAACGTCTATATATTCAATTGACTCTTCAATAAGTAGATGCGGGAATACACGCTGACGTCTGGGTGTTTAAGATAGATATTGTCTAGACCTCTAGATCAAATTTAATTTTAAAAGATTATTTTTTTAATGGTAAAACACGAGTTTTCCCTGTGTGGACAATTAGCTAGTAATTCTTTTATCAAACTGTCAAATTTCTAGGAAAATCGTTAGAGCCGTTTTCAAGATTTGTGTCCACCAAGATTTTTTTTTTCCTTAAATGAAATTTTTTTTTTAGCACGAGGAGAATTTGCAAGCTGATAAGTGGAGTAGTAAAACATCTTTGAAAAATGACTATGCCCACTAGGCCTAGATCTCACACAATGGTGCATTTAGTTTGGAAAAATTTTCTTCAATTGCTTTTGTAAAGCACAACATTAATACTATTAGCAATGCTTCAGTTTTATATTTATTTATTTCTTATTATAATGATTAATGTTTATGTGAAGCTCTTCCTTTGCCAACAAAGATCAGCACAATCGTACGTACACAAAGGTGAATAAGGAGTTTGCAAATCATATAAAAACAAACAATAAAATGTTGAAAAGAATTTCCAAAGTGTATCGAGCCAATAAATAATGAAGAAAGTTGAATTGAACAAATATTCAACAAATGGAATACCACAGCCCAGTACGAACTTACACAACGACTCTCTCACTATTCGGGCTCTCTGCAAGCTGCGCCACATGGCGCTACCAACTCACAGAACTTCACAACTCAGGGCTCCAAAGTAGCTTAACACTTTACTGTCCAATAATTCACAACCAATACTTTACCATTGGCAAGAAGTAACATTGACTACAAATAGTTCCCAGTTATAAGCCTATCTCTCTCATGCCACCCCCCCCCACACACACACATATATATATATATATACATATATACATATAATTTTGACCTGTAAATTCTAGTATCATTTACTTCCTCCCTATTCCCCCCCCCCCCCCCAAACAAACAAGAAAACAAAAACATTCTACATTCTTACCGTCTTTGTTTTTCTACATTGAACTAAACGAAAACGCTTTAAAGACCAGCTTAGACGCCAATTTGCCTTAGCTGACATACAAGAGCACCTGGTTGCATGCGGCCTCAGAACGAGACAGCTGGAGGTCACTCAAAAAGGACGCGGGATACACGTTTGAGACTAAAACAAAATCCTTTGCCGAGGACAGACGCAGACGGCGAAAAGAAAATCTGCGGACAATGGTCATGCTTGTCCTGGAAGTAGAAAAATATGTAGGTCACAGCTGGGGCTGCGCATCCACTGCATTCCTCACTAATCTTCGGACTCGAAGACAAGCCTTATATTTCCGTCTCAGTTCTATATTGAACTATTGGATCAGACTCTACACTAGAAGATGAATCGAAATGGTCTAATACAAGTCTATATACTAACAGTGCCTCAAAAATACTTTAGTAGCTAGTAACGTGTTTCACTGTGTGTGTTGGATACCCACCCTAACCTTTTTTTGTTGGCCAGCATTAAAAAGCTCTCTCACGCATAGTTTTGACTCGTGAATTCTAATATCCCTACAATATCCCTACAATTCTACCAGCGGCAAAAATATAAAAAAAAATGCTCCAACATATGTTTAATTTTTGTTTCACTTTGTACACACTAACACATGCGCTTATGTAACTATTTCATTTGTTCTGAGAATAAAGAAATATTAGATTGTTTTAAAAAGATTTCAACAATAGCGAATTACGCACCGACTGAGTGCTTAAAATAAGTAAAGAAGTATCCATCGGGTTATTTTTCGTATATTCTGACACTTTAAAGTATATACAATAGCGGGCTTTTTTTTGGGGGGGGGGGGGGGGGAAATAATACAAATGATTAATAATAGGATTGCTGCTTTTTTTTTCTTTTTTTTTTCGAATTTCGATGAAAATCGTTAATGAGATCAGATTGGAGGTAAGACGAACCAGTGTATGCTACAAATTTCGTCTGAAACCATTTCGGTGGTTCCAGAGATTTCGCGATCAGTAAATCAATCAACCATGTCTGTGTTATTTTACATATTTATAATATTTACTTACACTAGATTTCTGTGGAATGTACCAAAGAATGATTCCTCCAATAATACCATAAACTATACCTAAAACAACTTCAAGAGGACCTTTAGAAAGGGTCCATGCAATATCTCCTGAAAATAAGAATAAATTCTGTATTTTTTTACTTTCGCTTTTATAGTATACTTTTCTTAACAAACAGTATTTAAGAAATACTCCATTTTTCAAATGACTTTATTTTAAATATTAAGTTTTACAAAACAGAGGAGTTTCTCTCTCATTTATAATAACAATTATTAACTTCAACAGCACAAAATCAACATTGAAACAAAACACGAATGAAATCAATTCTTTTGGTTATAAAAATTTAACTAAAAAAATTTAATTCTTAAGATTTATAAACTTTTAAAGTATTTTGTTCTTTGTTCTTTCTTAGAAATCGATTACAAAATGTAGGCCTAAAAGTCATAAATATTGAAATTGAAATTACTTCGGGGTTTACCTACCAAATCTATATTTGTTACCAAAGAGCTTTTTTCACTAATTACGCTGCATGAATCATGGATTTTAAGTCTTTCCCCCTTAAAGTCTGCATCATTTCAATACAAAATGACATATCTATATTTAGATACATACACTCAACAAACACTTATATATATATATATATGTTACCATGCTGCTAGATCCATATCTAATTAGAAATCTTGTACGTTGTGTCAGTTTAAAAGACATAAATAGTGCTATTGCTTGTATGGGAGGAAAGTTGGAGTAACACAAGTGAGAGAGAAAGGAAACTAAAGCATGATGTTTGGGTGTCCGTTGAGAGCAATGCTGAGAAGGTGGGAGGCAAAGAGAGAGAGAGATAAAGTACGGTGAATAAATATAACGGGCTGGTGAATAAATGTAAAGGGCTGGTGAATAAATATAACGGGCTGGTGAATAAATGTAAAGGGCTGGTGAATAAATATAACGGGCTGGTAAATAAATGTAAAGGGTTGGTGAATAAATGTAACAGGCTGGTGAATAAATGTAAAGGGCTGGTGAATAAATGTAAAGGGTTGGTGAATAAATGTAAAGGGCTGGTGAATAAATGTAAAGGGCTGGTGAATAAATGTAAAGGGTTGGTGAATAAATGTAAAGGACTGGTGAATAAATGTAACGGGCTGGTGAATAAATGTAAAGGGCTAGCGGACTAACTGGTGAAGACTGAAACTAAATAACTAACTTTTCTATTTTCTCAGTTATGTGACAACATTTTTTAAGATTACAATGAAATACCTGTTGAAAATGTTACTCCCAAAAGGACTCCGAAACCTGTAATAGCTAAAATGTCATCCAGGCTTGCCGCAGCAATAACCAATGTAGGAATGCCTTTGTCTATACCATAGCGTCTCTCACCTAAGCTTATGAGTGAAGGGACTACAACAGCGGGGGACACTGCAGCTATTACAAATCTACAAACAGCCACACAAAAAAAGACATAAGTATGGTAATTAGAAAGAAAAGTATCTGGTAAGGAATAATTATGAAACTTACCCAAGCATAAATGCCCACTGCCATGGAAAGCCTAAAATCAGATGACTAGTAATGCCATCTATAATTGTTTCTGTCAAACAAGGGAGAAAAGCAAGTCTCAAAACAACATAAGAAAGGCGTCTCAATGCTTTTGAATCAAGACCTAGACCTGCTCTTGTTAGAATAACTGTTAAAGCGATCTGTCTGAGAAGAAATAACAGCAAAAGTTAAATCAAGGAGTTTTCTTTAAGGGTAGAAATAAAAGCACATGTCTAATCTAGGAGCTTATATGCTTTGTCTTAAATTCCGAAGATTAAGGAAGAGTGCAGTATTTCATTTGACTTCATCCCATAGTTCTTAATCGCTATCTGACTTCGAAGATTACTCTGAACATGTCTGGATTTCTTGAACGGGTGTATTAGATGCGTTTAACTTACTACAGAACAATGCCTATACATGTAACAAGGTTAAGGGACGAAGTTTAATACTAAAAAGGCCACGGTCGAGTCTTTGTCCGTAATACGCAATACCTAACATCAGCTAACAATCACATAAATAAACTAGAACTCACTAAACCATGACGTCACTAAATGTGGCCTTCAAAGTCCGTCAACTATGGTGCGTCTCAAAACCCGTTTCGATTTGCATATTATGTGGCCTTCAAAGTCATTCAACTATGGTGCGTCTCAAAACCCGTTTCGACCTGCATATTATGTGGCCTTCAAAGTCCGTCAACTCTGGTGCGTCTCAAAACCCGTTTCGACCTGCATATTATGTCGTTGTCCGTTTTGCACCTAAATAGACATGACAGAAAATGACCTTATGAGCCGTTGTGACAACTGTCCTAAGTGCATACCAAATACTGCATACAGTCAGCCATTCTTGATCTGACACACATGTAGCAAAGTGCCCATCTCCTACATGTAGCAAAGAGCATATCTCCTACATGTAGCAAAGAGCCTATGTCCTACATGTAGCAAAGAGCATATCTCCTACATGTAGCAAAGAGCCTATGTCCTACATGTAGCAAAGAGCCTATGTCCTACATGTAGCAAAGAGCCTATCTCCTACATGTACTTTCATAGTACGCGCGCTAATTCAAGGTGTAAAAATTATTAAATTAAACCATTTTATAACTTAAAACAAATTTCCCGCGCCCTCCTGTCGATTTACCAGGAGCTCCTGGGGTTACTATCCGCAGAAATAAGAGAGTGATCTCTCCTTTACTTCTTGCTCGTCCTAACTGTTGAGCGAAGAAGAGCATTATATATATATATATATTGTTTTTGTATTGCAATGATGCCCAATTCAAATTTGCCGCCTAAATTGTCTCCCCTTGCTCCCTTTTTTCTTCGTCTCCTACACCATATAAGTAAGTCCTCCAGTTGACCATCTGGATATTTATGTACAGAAAAAAAAAAAGAAAATCAGACTCAGTTTTATTCTAATAACATTCTGTCTATTTATCTTATTGTCTGGTTCGAGAAGTAAGAATTTTGTATAATCCAGATCAGCACTTGAAGGCGCGGTGGCTGAGCGGTAAAGCGCTTGGCTTCCAAACCGGAGAGCTGGGTTCAAATCCTGGTGAAGACTTGGATTTTTAATTTCGGGATCTTTGGGCGCCTCTGAGTTCACCAAGCTCTAATGGGTACCTGACATTAGTTGGGGAAAAGGCGGTTGGTCGTTGTGCTGGCCACATGACGCCCTCGTTAACCGTAGGCCACCGAAACAGATGACCTTTACATCATCTGCCCTATAGACCACAAGGTCTGAAAGGGAAACTAGATCAGCGACTTACTAAGCTGTTAGATTTACGTTAGAGAGGCGTTCTCTTGTTATCACTCTTTTTGTTCATCTACTCTTTCGGATTATTTGATTAGTGATATAATTAAAAGATTAAAGCATAACACTTGATGGCTTATCGTGTGTTATGCGCTCTAGAGTGCGGTCTCGATGGTCGCCAGTTCAAACTCTGCCCACCCCTACCCCCCCCCCCCCCCCGACCGTCCTGTGGGATGTTTTGAAATAACAGCCAAAACATGTAAACAAAACAAAACCAAAATCTTAAATGTTGATTAAAAACTCTACATTGGGCATTGCTGCTATCATGCGCTTCGTTTCTTTGGTTTAAAACTAGGATTAGAAATTGGGCCGGAAGTACATTTTTCCTTATAGATCTTAAATTCAACTGACATTATTAGGCTGTAAATTTAAGTGTACATGATAAAAAAAAATCTGCACAAAAATACGGGTAGTTGGGATCAAACCCGATAGAGGCTATAAAAAGAAAAGACCTGAAACAAGCACATGAAACTACACATTTACAGTACTTTATTTGATGAGTCTTTTACCCAAGATCTGTGTATATTTTATGACTTTCTTACTTCAAGTACCCTGCATTTCCGATACACAATTTCACACAAAATAATTGTAGAAATAAAAATTTTGATTTGTTAACTTTAAATGATTTTTAAATGGTGTTTTTGAAAAGGTGTTACTGTAATCAATTGTGAATATTCGTTTGTTATGAATCTCACTGTCAATTTTGTGTCTGTTTTAATTTCTTAGTGTTTTCTTGAGTTAATGGGTCACGTGTTTTCTCCTGATGTTTATACCTGATTTCTCTTATCAGTCGTTGTAAGACATTGGTCCAAAATAAAGCTAAGCTTATAATTAAATATTAAAAAATCGCATGTAAATATATGAATGAATTTGTTTTAGATGAAGTCCATTAATTATAGTTGCTTTGAAAAATTGATCTCACACATGCCATGGGCCTTGTCATAGTAGTCATAGATCTATAAAATCTAGTTATAATGTGTATCTATATAATCATAAATATTCATGTTGAATTCGAATTGTAACTATAGAATCAGTATAGATCTACTTCTAGAATATATATATATCTAGGTTATAAATATAGTAGAAACACAATCTAAGATAATCAGAATTTATTCGTACTCTAGGCAGTCTAGCTCTAGAGTCTTAGACTTAGTCTTGATTTTAGACTAGATTTAAGTCTAGTATACTATATAAACCTATATATACGCTGCATTCGTGGACATCACCAAGAATTTCGACACGGTCAATGGTTAATGAAGGATTCTGGCCAGGCTCAGATGCCCAACTACGCTCCTATCCATTCTCAAGCAGTTTCAAGTGGAACAAAACGGCCAGATTAGACACAATGGTGACATGTCGATCATTTACCAATAGAAAATGGCGTGAAGCAGGGCTGTGTACTTTACTTTATTCGCTATCTTCCTTGGCGTAATGCTGGTTCAAATGAGCAGCGATTGCACAATGGCATCAACATCACGTTTCGTTCTGACGGCATTCTTTTTTTTTTGGTATTCTCTTCCATACAAAAAAAAAAAATGGTCATAACAGAGCTTCTTTATGCCAATGTTTGCGCCCTGCTAGCCCACAATGAACATGATCTCCAGATCGCGGTCATCGAATTCGCATACGCTTCCGCCTCTTTCTATTTATCAATAAACCTTGGGAAAACAGAAGTCATGTTCCAGAAGTGACCCAATAAAACCTACTAAGCCCTAAAGATCACCGTAAGTGGACGTCCCCTTAACGTGGTAGAACACTTCACATATCTAGAAAGATGCTTGAGCTTCATCATAAACATACGGTGGCCAGACAGCACTACAAACAGCGATGTCCTTGCGAACGCCGGTATGGACATTATAAAGGGACTTCTTATGGTCCGACAGTTACGCTGGGCAGGGCATGTACCCCGTCTGGGGACGAACGTATGCCAAAAGCAATCTTTTTGGTGAGCTAAAAGATAGTTGACGAAACAGAGGTGCCCCACGGAAACGCTTTAGAGACCAGATTAGGCGCTTACTTTGCCATAGCAGACATAGAAGAGAGCATCTGGTTGCATGCGGTTTCAGGATGAGACAGACAACTGGAAATCCGCTGTCGAGGACAGCCGCAGACGGCAAAAAGAAAATCTTTTTATGCTTGTGCTGGTTGTGGGAAAATATGTAGGTCACAGCTGGGGCTGCGTATCGACGGGAAATATTGCATTCCTCATTAATCATCGGACTCAATGACAAGCCTTATTATTATTATATTGGTATATTAGGTCGTGGCGTTGAAAAGTAGATCTATAAGTAGAAGTAGGCCTATATTCAATATTGTATAGATTTATAGATAGTAGATCTTATGAGTCTGATCTAGACTAGTTATATAATTTTTCTAGATCTAGATATAGACTCTATATAGAATAATCTAGATAGTAGGTGTAGGCCTATCTTAATAAACTTTAGTCAGGTAGAGCTAGATCTAGACTAGTGACAATTTAGTCTCAAGATAGAATCTAGATTTCTAAACTAGATTCGATATGAAATGGAGACAATGTCAGTGATTCCGAAGGCTAATGATGAGTGCAGTTTTTACTATTTATTTGAATGTTTCACGAATCACATGTGCCTATGTGGTGATATGACTACGCCTACGGTATACGTAGAACCGTGAATGGCGTGAACTGTATACGCAGAACCTATTGCGACTTGGCGGCTTTTGTTTGTTTGTCTGTTTTGCAGTACGATATGTCTGATAGTAAAACAGCACATTCCTAAATAAATCATAGAGAGAAAATACCCATATTTATTGTAGTATATATAGGTCTGAGGCATAGACTTATATATTATATCTAGACTGGAAACCGGAAATAAATTCTTTTCCGCGACTGATCGATTCACAGACCTATACATATATAGATTTATATGTACGAAAACTCTTTTTTATTTAGGCTCTAAGGGGAGTCGCCCCAATCAATCTTTTCTCTTTTAGAAAAGTAATGATCTTTAGTTTTCAAAGTTTAGAAATAATGCAAAATCATTTCTCGGATATTCACGCAAATATATGAAACAAAGCCATTTCTTGGTTGTTTCCATTGAGATAATGTTTCAAAAATCCTAGATCGAAACATGTCATGTTGATTTAAATAGATTGATTACCTAGATCTTTCTAGATTATGTATCTAAAAATTGCAAAATAATAATTATGAGACGAGAGTACTCTTATTTTTTATGTTCACTTATTAGATCTAGATCTAAAAATTAAATTATTTGTTACACAGGGTTAGGGTTGAAAAAAAAACAACCTCACTACCTTTAACTACTTTACAAAACAACGCCTTGATCCAACTTTCTAAAAAATTTTAACATAACATATTTTAACATAAGTCTTCGGTCTGTGGTTTTATATTATATGTGAGCTTGCGCTCCCAGAGCTGTTTTTATATGTATTTTTTTATTAATTCTATAAGCTAGAGCTATTTTTGTATATTCTTTTTTATAGGCTAGGTATCCCTTTTATACCATGCTACTATACTGGCAAATGATGTGAAACTAATTTATTTCTCTGGGGGAATGTGAGTTCAATGTGGCCAGCACATATACTTTCCCAACACCTCAGTTGGGAAGCCAAGCGTTCATACCCCTGTTGTCTAGAGAAAAAAAAACTTACCTTAAGGTAACTAGCCAGGACCGATTAATATCTTTAGCAATATTTATGCATGGCACGTTTCCTAAAACTCCACCAACAATCAACATTCCTTGAGTAGAAAATAAAAGTAATATTTTAAATAGCTTATGAGAATTTTTTTTCAGTCTTAAACAAATGTAGTTGTCATTTTGATTCATGTGGCTGCTTTTTATTTCATAAAATATATTAATTTTAAAGAGATTTACAGACAAAATGTAGTATTAAATTATTAAGTTGTTAGTAGTTAGTTGTTGACATCATTCAGTCCTAGGAAGACTACGGTTTAATACGTTTAGCACTTTTAAGTGGTATTAGCAAGACATTTTCATCCTCATACAACGTAGGTAAATTTTGTATTAGCTTTTATGCTGAATGAACCAACCATTTTTTTTTTATTGACTTGCTGAGGTTATCGTTTTTTTAACTTTTAATAGCTTTATATGTCGCCCTATCTCCATTTCGGTCTAGCGATACGTCTTGCCAGTAGTCCACATCAATGTCTACTGCTTTGAGTACCCATTTCATTACATCCACTTGTCGGAGGTGGAGATGACCAATTCTAAGCGATGGGCCTAAATGACACTCTATCACTTGCTCGACGCATCTAGTAATGACTAAGGCCTAACTTCACATTGTATTTTTTTATCTCCATATCTCCCAATGTAAATAAAGTCTCAAACCTTTCTTTTAAAAATACAATTTTGGGAATAAATATTATCCTATTTAAATTGCAACTTGAGCCTTGTTGGCTACCTACTTATTCAAATCTGTACCTGTGCATGAGGGAATTCAACCTTAAATTAAATTCTGCGAGAAAAACGTTATGACTCCCTGAATCAAAAGTCTCAGTAAAATGAATAAAAGTTCTGGTCCTTGTATTTACCACATCACAAAACTTATGTTTGATGTGCTTCTATTAGTTCTTGAACCACACTGATTTGAGCATACTGATTCATCTACTAGAGAATTGGCAGCAGGCGGCTTCTAAACCAGACAGCTGGAGATTGCTTACAAGGACCGCGGGATACACTTTCGAGACCCAAAGACCACTGCCGAGGACTGACGTAGACGGTGAAAAGAGAATCTAAATTACCACCGGTGAACAACGGTTATGTCTGCGCTAGATGTGGAAAAATATGTAGGTCGCAGGTTGATTTTGTAGCCATGTAAAATACTGCAATCCTAATTAATATTCGGACTCGAAGACAAACTTTATTAATTAATCTGCTTTGTGTAATTATCTATCCTTACAAGGCTTGGGCAGCTTATTAATCACATTACATTATGTAACAAACTTAAATAAAATTAAGAATTAAAAGACCATTTATTCAGTAGAAGCAGTTTTTAAAGACAAAGAAGATATGATTCTAACTTTTGAACAGAAAATTGTGATAACTTTTATATCACTTTTTTTTTTATTGCATCCCTAGTTAAATAACTCATGTCTAATTCAAACAAGATTACAAAGAGATTTTGTGTTATCACACAAACTCATTGGCGCTCCCATCGTATCAGCCAACTCAAAGAACTTGATAACTGTTACTAAGGCCTCCAAAATAATGTAAAATGTCTAATTAATCACACCCGATACTGTACGACAGTACCAACTCAAAGAACTTGATAACTGTTACTAAGGCCTCCAAAATAATGTAAAATGTCTAATTAATCACACCCAATACTGTACAATTGGCTACATGTGACACTGACTATACAAATGTTCTGCTGTGGATATCCAAACTGCCGTATCAATTCTATACTGTTGTTGCAAGAACTCTATGGGCTTCGCTATACCTTGTTGAGCTCTGTCGTAAGGTTCTGACTCGTAGATCGAGAAGTTGTGACTGACTTCCTAAAAATCCTCCAATCTCATAATAATCCCATCTTCAACGTGATTCGAACACAAGACGCCTGAGTTGGGAAGCCAAGCGTTCATAACCCTATTATCTATATAAAAAAAACTTACCTTAAGGAAACTAGCCAGGACCAATTAATATCTTTAGCAATATTTATGCATGGCACGTTTCCTAAAACATCACCAACAATCAACATTCCTTAAGTCCTTGTGTGCTTATTGAATATTAAAGTATTATTTATATTTCTATAGATATCTGTAGTTGAAGTGTGTTTAGTAATAATTGTTCTTGATTGTAATTATTAAGTAACCGTTAACGATTTAAGCCAAGCAATAAAAGGAATTCGACACCCCTATCATCTAGAGAAAAAAAAGTTTAGACCTTTTGGCAAGTAAACTAAATGTAATCTTTCAGAAGAACGATTTCAGAGAATCTTTTGCTATTTTTTTTAAAAGGAACAGCCTATTATCTATAAGATTTTTGTGGCCTCAAATACATATATTTTGTACCAGTGCACGTTGCACTACTCGGGTCTACAATGCAATAAAATGCACACAAGAAATGTCGGAAAGCCTTTCATAGAGAGGCATCCCAAAATTAGCCTCGGCATAAACTTGTGTGAGCTGGCGCTCCTAGATCTAATTTTATCTTTATTTTGATTTGTAATTTATATAGGCCAGGGCTAAGATGTTTGTAATTTAGTGTCCTTTTTAATTTTTATAGTTCAGTGCTGAGTATTTTGTAGTTTCCACTATTTATAACTTTCTGATAGATTTTATTGTTGTGTACGGCTAGGTACAAATTAGGGAAATCAGTAGTCCAGTTTAGTTATAGATAATTAGCGTGACGTCATGCTCTCCGATATGTTCGCCCTGACCAGTTATAGCTAGCTCCGGAACCACGTTGAGCTCTCTTTTGTCTTGACCAGTGGTCAGTGCTGACAGTGGTGCCTGTATAAAGTTATTTTTGTGTAGTGTAATTTCAGCTGGGACCGCCTGTAAGTTGGAAAATGTTTTTTATTTTTGCTTTCTTTCGTTTGTATTTGTATTGATTGTTTCTGCATCTATTGCTATAGTCTAGATGCAGACTGATTAGTGTAGTGGCATCACTGGCTAGTTAATTAGCCATGATTACCTCTGATGGAACCGGACGTTTTGTAGACTTGGGTAGCGTCACCCAATTGCGCCAGCCTTAAAGCTTTTTGCTTTCCTATACTATGTCTATGTGTAAATATTTTATTATGTTGTTTCCTATGTATTTTTATGAATATTTTATCGTTAGGATAACCACTCTATTTAAGTTGGCATTTTGTCCTACTTTTTAATGTAAAAGATGGCTGCGGCCTAAGCATCGCTGTCATGGCGGATTGTTTAGTCTTATCTACTATTATCTAGATCTAGCTTATGTTTATTGTAGTCTAGCCTGACCTGTGTTGGTTGTGGCTGGGACTTTAATAACTCAGGTATTGCTTTTATTATCTACATGTAGGTAATTGAAATTACCTCATGCTTGTATTGTGAGTATGCACTAACTAGGTCTAGACCAGTCCAGTCTAATATATGTGTCCATTATTATTTTATTTTTTGAATATTGTCTTATGTTTGTTTATTTTGTAATTGCAGGCTATATTTCCTGCCTTACTGCCTGCCTTACGGCCTAACTGTCTGCTGCAGTTATTACTGCCTAACTGCCATTATTTCGGCTGTATTTCTGCTTTACTGCTGCTAGTAGCTTACTGTTTAGTGTTGGGGTAATTTAGGTTATTGGATGGTCGGTTTAGTTAGTAATAGTTGTAGATTTAGCAACATAGACCCAGAAGCAGCTAGAGACTGTCGCCAAAAAGGGTTTTGGTTAGTGGAATTGTTAAGTTCAGTTAAGTAGGGTTGATTATATATTTAGTAGTGCGTATATATATTTTTGTTTATTTCTAAGTTTATTTTCATTGTCGTATTCACCTATATTTTTATTGATTTGTAAGTTGGTTGTAAATAAAGTGTATAAAAGTTTGTTTTATAATTGTAGTTGGTTATTTTATCTTTAGTTAGCTAGTTTAGTTTAGTTTAGTTTGATTGTGCTGTCTGGTTGCTTAGGCGACTCTAGCCCCTTGGTCGCAGACCGAGGTGCACAGATTGGGCCCACCCAGTAGAGCCAACACCTGCCTACTGTTATAAATAAACAAATGTTGAGCAGCAGCAAGTAACAAAAAGACCTCACTCAGTAGCGCCACCCTGACCTGCTCACACTTGTATGACATTTTGCGAGTGGGATATAAGGAAAAGGGTGCCCCCGTCAGACTTGGTGAGTCAGAGCTTGAGGAAATAGACAAGTTCACATACCTTGGCAGCCTCACAAAAACGATGGGGATGCTTTCCATGATGTAGCATGCCGAATGGGAAAAGTAGGGAGCATATTCCAAAGGCTGCGGTCTATTTGGACAAGCTGCAGCTCTTAGACTAGAGACAAAAATGCACCCACTTAACACAATCTTTATCCCAAAAGCAACGTATGCTTACGAAACACGGAAGTCATCTGCCGAAATAGAAAAAATACTAAATGTGTCTCAACAAAGATGGCTAAGACAGATTTCTAAGTATAGTGATCGGGTCTCAAACAAGGAAATCCTATACCGAACTGGGAGTCGACCACTTAGTGAGGTTGTGACAGAACGTCGCATGAGGTTTGCTGGATATTTTATCCGAAAAATGAATTACGCATATCAAGAGTTTCAATGACATTGAGACCATTACGAAGAAAGTGCAAACAGGGACGTCCTCGTATAACTTGGCACCAGACTTTCATGGAGGACCTCAGAGCAGTGGACACCTGGTGGGAAGAAGATTCAGACATTGCCAGTGACAGATCTTTGTGGGGAGACTTCTTGCCTCCCAATGCGCGAACGGCGTGTGATGATCTAAGTCTAAGTAGTTAAATGATTGTAACCTGAATTATTAATGAAGAACATTGTGACCTTTAAAAAAAAATAAAAAGTGTTGTATTTTTATGTAAAAAACTGCAACCATAGTTAATTTTAAAAATAAAATGGTTCATTTTCAAAAAAAAAAAGTAGCGATTACATCAGAATGTTAAACACGTAACATATCATGAAATCCGATATCAAAATTTTTCTAATTTCTGTGCTCTAAACGGGGCGGAAGGACGGACAGACAGACCACACAAAACCAATTGCGGCTATTCCCCTTTAGCTAAAAAAAATATTTTTTTTTAAATTCAACACTTAGTGAAGTGGTAAGATAACTAAGATTATATTATATTTTGAGCCAATGCTGATTTAGCTGCCCATCAAGGAATCTGTATGTGATAAATTCTGAAATTTCTTAATTTTAATGCACATTAATTCAAGTTTGTTTAAATTCCTTTACCTAACAATGAAGGCAGTCGCGTTAGCCTTGCTATATATCCACCACTCCAACACGAAACAAACAAGGCTAGCAGGGCAAACAAATTTCCTCCAGGTAGTGTTTCTTCCCCTGTAACTGAAAATAAGGTGACCCAAATGCAGCTTGTTAGGATTATCATGAAGATGATACCGCCCATTCGTGAATGTGGTGGACAGAAAAAGTTATTGAGGAACCTCTGGTACCATGGCGCGTCTGCTGTAAGAGGGTGAGACTCGATCAAAAAAGGTTGAATACAATGCTGTATACAGTGCCTAAACCTTGGACACAAGTTTGTCATTTCTGCTGCTTCTTTGTCTTCATGATCATTCACCAATTCAAAGTCAACATGTTGAAAACTGTTTCCAATTCCTGAGTGAGTGACAGTGCAATCTACATTAGTCGTCATACTGGACTAGTCAAGTAGTAGCTTTTCAACAGAAAAAAGGAGAGCTGACGAAAATGTATTTTCTGTCATGAAATGAGTTTGTCAGCTTAACAAAGTGTCTTCACAATGAATTTCATAATCAAATGTTATTACTGAAAGCGCCATGTGTTCTTTAGTTCTTGTTTTCTAGACAAGCCTAAAATGTAAATAAACGTAAGCGTTAAAATACCACAAATTCTTTTAACATAACAATACAAAGATATATTGGGATAAATTTTGAACAGACACCTCAGCAAGATATCGTAGAGGAAATATCGTAGATCTAAATCGAGGTCTAGTTTAAAATTGACTATCTTTGTTAAAATATCATTGGTGTCTCAGTCATAATGATATTGCTTGAGTCAGACATGAAAAGCAATGACTTTGCTGAGCTTAAGTCACTGAATAACTTGCATGACTAGATTGTCATAAGGCTACGCGTAGGACGTAATCATCTTCTTTCTGAAGTAACGTCTTATTTTATGATAAATAACAATCTAGATCTAGATAGTTATTTGTTATGACATTGTAATATATAGCTAAACCACTTTACAATCTACTACAAGAAAAGGTTTAATTTCATTTTGGACGAAAGCTGTATCAAGGTATTTGAAACAATATACAATTTTTATAAAGCTTATATCAACTCACTCTGTCTGTCTGTCTGTGTGTCTGTCCGGCCAAAAGTTTGTACACACGTTATTTATCAGACACCCAATCTCGGATGAAGCTAAAATTTTGCACAATTATTTCTTTTACCTGACAACACATGAATCGATAAAAAAAATGACCAATTAGTTAATAAGCTATTGGTAATAATTTGTTTTATTTGGTAACTCAAACAAGGGAAAGAAATAGCACTTGACTGAAGTGGTGGGGTTTTAAACTAAAAGATTTCTGGAGTTTGTTTTTAA
Source organism: Biomphalaria pfeifferi (assembly GCA_030265305.1). Classification (NCBI taxonomy): domain Eukaryota; kingdom Metazoa; phylum Mollusca; class Gastropoda; family Planorbidae; genus Biomphalaria; species Biomphalaria pfeifferi. The sequence continues at coordinate 3,090,022 of JASAOG010000065.1, forward strand.
ACAAACTGGAAACTCCTTTAGCTACGCTCACAGAATTTGGTGACTGTAATTTGCTTTAATTTTACATCGAAGAGGTGGTTATTACCTTCAAATTCTGCTGGAAAGGGGTTTTAAACTCAAAACCCTCTGGAGTGGGTTTTAGCTTAAAAAAAAACTTTTTCGTAAAAAAAAATAAATCCTAGCGTCATTATATTAGCTTACGAGGTGCAGTTCACGAGATAATATGAAAACCTACTTATTAATTGTTGTTTTAAACTATGTCAAGCTTATATGCATACTAAATAGATTTTTTCTCTTTAAAAAAAAGTAAACATTATTTTGGGGTAAACTTAGTAGTTTGTAGGACAGAACTTACATAATGTAGCAATACAAATGTAAAAAAAAAGATTAACAAAAGTCTAAAACCCTTTACATAAATGTGTTTCAAATATGGTAATTTGTCATCTTTCCTACTAAAGAGCCTCGCGTATTTGTTACTATTAATAGTTTTAAAAGTGGTGTATTTTTATGAAAAAAATGCTTGCTTAAGTGATTTTAAAAATGAGATTTTTCGCTTTTTGAAAAGAAAAAAAGTAGCCAACTTTTTACCAGACAGACAGAGTAAAGGCCTATTTAAAGCTTTTAAGCTTAGATATAGATCTAATATATCTATATAGTTTATTATATTATTACTCACCTTATAAGAATTCATATCTATTTTAGATTAATTTAGATCTAGATCTAGAATGTAGGTCTAAATGATAATTTTGGTCTAAAGCTTAGAATCAAGCATTAACCATATAGTCTAGATTGTAAACTAGATTCTAAATGTCAATTTAAATCTAATATAAAATATCTAGATCTAAATCCTTAATCGAGTTAGTCTATAAGTCTAGAGACTAAGAGTTATAGATATCTTGAAGTCATTCCTATCGCTACACTACAGCCTAGTAAAGCTTTTCTAGATCTAGATAGGCCTACTTCATAGGACTGGTCGCGGGAAGTTAGCCAAACACAAAGTCCTGACTACTATGTAAGTTTTAGAAAGAAGCTTGTAATGTAATTAATCACGAAAGAGAACCGGGCTGTCATCATTTTTCTAAGCCAGTCTTGTAGTGGTCTGAAATAAGGGCAGCGTACGGGTTTTATTGTTGTTTAATCCTAAGCAGTTGCGTATTTAAGGGGACTTTAGGAAGGGCGGCCGGCATCAAAATACTATATCAATAATCAACTAAAATTTACTTTAAACTATTTTAGATTTTCAATGGAATGTGATTGTTTTTTCTGACTTATCTAAGCATAGAAAAGGAGCTGATCGAAATGTAGGCCTAATTGATAAATTCCTACAGATTATTCGTTCAAATTATGTCATTTGTTTTTTTTTTATTTCTTAGCAGCTTAAAGGTAGCTGTTCTTAAGCAAATATGGACTAGCAACATTTCTCAAACTGTGGAGTGTATTCACGACGCCCTTATAAAAGGGTATTTCGGCCTGACAGGGTGGGGAGCGGGATAAGCCGATCACTTTAGTCATTAGGGGGAAAAATAAATAAACTTCATTGTAGCTATAAATTCATATTTAAATATGAATAAAGTAAAATGACATTATTAATAATAATATTTTAAGTAAGAAACGTCGTTTCATCTTTAAGAAGGACCCTTATTAAAATGTATACCGTCAGGCTCGCTGCGAGCGTTGTAGCGCTTATGTGCAAAGTTAAAAAATGTGGCACCTTCTTTTTTTTACATAAAAATTCTAATTATACAATTCAAAATATCTTATTATTAATATTATGGATTCATTATGCATGTGTAAACAGTTGAACACTAATTGCTAATCATTTACAGAATCTAAAATACATTTTTACTGTAAATGTTTCTAATAAAAACACACGTTGAATTTTTAAATCTTGCAGTTGTATGACTAAATGTGAACAACTTGATGATAAATTATTTAAACAAATATATTCCAGTATTTCAAGGGAACCCAGTTCAGGTTCGAAAAAATCTATCTAATCTTCTTAAGGTTGCTTTCCAATTATATCTGAATTATATCTGAATGGTTAGGATCAATTAGTTTTTACTGTAAATTGTAACAATTTCTCTCCAAAGTTTGGTTGCTCATATTTTTTACAAAGCTTATATTAACTCACTTTGTCTGTCTGTATGCTAAAAAGTTTGTATTTGTTATTTCTCCGACACTCAATCTCGGATCAAGCTGAAATTTTACACAATTTTTTTTTTACCTGACAATCACAAGAATCAATTTTAAAAATTATCAATTAGTTAATTAACTATTGGTAATACATTTTTTTGTTTGGTATCTTGAAGGAAAGAAATTTCACTTGACTGAAGAGGTGGTGTAATCTGAGCTAGTCCCCTTTCCTTTACAAGGCGCAGCTCTAAATTGTAATGCATATGTATATAATTATACAATCTTATATAATTCACTAGCACAGTAGTTAGCGCGTCTGCCCGAGGAGGCTTGAATGATGAGTTCAAATTCTGGTAGGGCCTAGTTCCCATTTTTTTTTTTGGAAATGCTTTTTAAAAAATCTACCCAGATATCCTTTCTTTCTCCCCCCCCCCCCCCCCTCCAATTTTCCCAACTGGTCCAGATAAATGATCATAGGGTATTGAGAAAGTGGTAAAAATATTACTAATGTCATAGATTTATTGTTGTTGGTCTAGATTTATTACATGCACGATATTTTCTGCAAATTGTTTGTGTGTGTGTGTGTGAGAGAGATATAAATTTTTCTCTATGAGGCAATGGCGAATCTATTTCTCTATTTTCTCCATTGTACGTTTGTTGATGAGCGAAAATGGAAAAGTGGTTTGAGTGCTGGGACAAGTTCCAAAAAGCCCGTGGAGTCTGGGAGCGCATGAGGCGCCCTGATCGCACTTCCCCTTGGTGGAGGCTGTCCAGGTCTGAGCAAGCTATTATAGCAAGTACAAAACAGGCCACTGTCCTGTTGACTCATATTTCTCACAGCTATGGCGAAATTTTGACACACGGTGCCCCCGCTGCGGGGAGGAAGAGGAAACCGTGCCTCATATTCTGTTTGACTGCCCCAGACTTGCTGATCTCCGTCTCGACAGGTCTGGGAAACCAAAAATTCTCGATCTGTATGGCGACATTTATGTGTGAGCTTGCGCTCCCAGAGGTATTTTTATATGTAATTTTATTTTTCAACTTTTATAGGTCAGAGCTATTTTATGTTTTTTATAGGCTAGTGCCAGAATTAATATTTGTACTTCCGCTTTTTGTTATATGGGTTAGGGTGAGTATAAATAGTTAAATCCATGCTACATCCTGTACAGTTGACCAGCGGTCAGTAAAGTATATCACTGTCAGTGTGACAGTTGATGATCTTAGTGATCTGGCGTATACTTATTTAATCATTTCTATATTTCTGTACCTGGGACGGCCTGTAAGTGTAGAAATATTTTATATTTTCTTTTACTAGATCTATGTCACATTGTGTGTAAATATGCTAGATATATTTAGTTTTGTTTTCTAGTTGGCAGTTGTTCCCAACATGCTGTATTGAAAATGGCGGTGCCCAGCTTAGCCTGATATGAATAGCCTATGTTGTTCATGCTCTAGACTCTAGTAGAATATATGATTTTGTATTAATAGTTTTGCTTTTATGTATTGCAGGCTATTGTTACTGCTGAAATACATGCTGCTGAATATAGCTGCTGTGTTATTGCTGCTTTAAGCTGCTACCATCCTGCTGCATTTATTACTGCTATTGTCAAGTATTGTTATGGCAACTGTAGATCTAGGGAATCTAGTGTTATTTTGATTTTGTTTCTGTAGTGTTGCCTTAGTGGCTTAGTTATAGTCTGTTTCTGTTCTTAGTGAATACTAATTTTAAGGTACTAAGACTAAGGTGTTCTTGTTTTAGTTTTAGTTATAGGTTGGTTGTAGTAGTAGGATATTGTAGATCTAGACTAGTTTATTGTAGTGTGTTTGTGTAGATCTAGGTCTAGTGTAGTAGTTATAGTGATTTAGTTAGATGGTTGGTTTGATTAGTTTGTTGGTGTTTGTAGTGGCGTAGATTTAGAGGATTTAGTTAGTTGCTGGGTTCAGTTGTAGTAGTTAGTGTTTATATTGTATTTTATTATTGATTTATTTTTGTGTATATGTAAATAAAGTTTCATTTTGTCTTATTTAATTTCAAGTAAAGTTTTGTTTGTGCTTTCATTTAGTTTAGGTTAGTATGTCTGGTTACTTAGGCGACTCTAGCCCCTTGGTCGTAGACTGAGGTGTCACAGATGAGACCCACCCAGTAGCGCTAACCTCTGCCTACTGTTATAAAATTTAATGTTGAGCAGTAAGAATAGGTCTCACTCAGCGCCTCCTGACCTGCTCAGATATGCACTACGCAAGACAGCAGGGTTTCTGTCCAGGGCTTTTGCAAGAGAGGATTTAAGCCTCTCAAGCCCTCACTCAAATGGAGTTTGATGGTGATGATGATAATCAACGAAAATGATCTTTAAACGTTTAGCATTATTATGGAAAATTAATTAAAAGAAAATGTTAGATACTTTTTCCTATTTAGGATTGTGTGTTTCAACCAGAAGAGATGAAAATTGAGCTCGTTTAATTGATCAAATGCGATTGCAGTTGACAGCAAAGTGAAAGTCAAACATGTTTACATTTTAGGACAATCTCTTACGGACGAAGAACACTACACTAAAAAGGACACGTCCTCATTTAGTCCGACATCTGTTACAGGTAACCATAATCTAGATCTTTAAATATTTTCAGTTTTCTAGATTCTAGAACTTAGAACAGTGATTGTGGCATATTTTTTTTAAAACTACAACCAGAATTTACCAGATGATGACCAATAAACTTAAGTACCATTGCCAAACAGCCAAAATGTATATCAAAACACTACAAAATATATCAACTAAAGCTCATTTTAACCTGTGACCGTCAAGGAGACAGACTGACAGTCTGACGTAGCATTGTAGTAGGAGCTGCTAAAAACAACTTTGAGAAACTTATTGACAACTTTGCGAGTAGAAAATCACGAAAACTACCTATGTAAGAATATATATAGGCCTAACTATCTCCATAGATTGTTCGTTCAACTTCGTTTACATTATATAGTGAGTTTTGTACTGGTTACTGTTCTTTTATTGTAAGTTTTGTACTGGTTACTACTAATTGTTCTTTTATTGTAAGTTTTGTACTGGTTACTGGTGACAGTTCTTTTATTGTAAGTTTATACTGGTTTCTTCCAAGCCTATCAAAGGCCTAAGTTTTGTACTGGTTTCTTCCAAGCCTATCAAAGGTCTAATTTTTAAAATATGCAAATGTTAAACGACACGTCCTGAGCTGCGTTGTTTCTAGACTGTATGAGCACTTTCTATTCTAATTGAATGGACAATCCCTATAAACATGCCCATTACGGCCCAGTATCAGTTTTAATTAGGGTTATCCCCCTTTGCCCTAATTGCAGCCCTAAATAGCCCAAATGGGCGCGGGTACCGTTTGCACATTGGCGTCATTAGGTTCCCATTAGGGACCAATACGGGCAACCCTAATCATGCCAATATCGGCCCAGAATGGGTAGAGCCACTTCCGGATTTATTGGGGATTTCCAGAATCGCGCCATAATCAAGCCCATACTTGCCCCAATGGTTTAGTAACTGAGATTTTCATTGGGGTTCAATTAGGGATAACCCTTATTGTGCCATTATCGGTCCGATGCTGGCCTGAAAAAAAAGTTAATTAGGTTGTTTCTAAAGCCTATTAAGCGACACAAAAATTAATGGTATTTCAAAATTTGGAGTTCAATCTTCTCCTTAAATTAAATGTTATGAATTGGTGTCAGCAAATGTGGCACTGGTATTTGACTATGCTAAAAGTGCAATGGCAGACTAGATCTAGCTAGGCTTCAATTCATTCAATATTATATTTTGTCCAATTTATTTATATTAACTTTATCAAGGGCAAGGGCAGACTAGATCTAGCTAGGCTTCAATTCATTCAATATTATATTTTGTACAATTTATTTATATTAACTTTATCACAGGCTCTTACTAATACAACTATATTCTGTTGTACGGTAATTAGAGTTCGATGGTAATTTTAAAAATAAGTTGGCTGAAAAGTTATTCTAGAATTAAAATAAACAATGATCACAGTGAAACTTTAAAAAACAAAAAAAAAAAAAAAAAACACAACCAGCATATTTCAAAATTAGGATAGCATTTCTTTATTTACATTTAATTTTAATCAATTCCACCCCATTAACAATTTTCTTTCAGATTGCTTATCAGTAATCTAAAAGCAAAATTTAATTCTTCTTACCTTCTTGAGAACGCTTGCTTATGAAAAGATGATGAGCAGCATCTGTACTGCATGCATAGGTTATTATTAACCTAAAAGATTAATGTCAACTTCCCCTAAAGAAAAATGTGGCGATCTGTTAAAAAAAATATTAAAAAAATAAATAAAAACCTAAAAAATGTTTAAAGAATGCAAACATAAATAATATTATAATAGACGCAAAACACAAAATGTTTAAGGTAAGGTATACAAGAAGGATTGTTGCTATATAGTGACATTAGGTCAAAAACAATTTTATGTAGGCCCTATTTTCATTGTATAAACGTTCATTATAATTTTTTATGCAAATTAATAATGAAATTAATCTCAGTGAAATGAAAAAAAGCTGAAGATATTGGTTTCGACAATTGTTTCATAAGATTAACATTTATTTTACATTTTTTAAAATTTAATTGATTTGATTTCATTAAAATTTTCATTTGGTTTGGGGGGGGGGGGGGTCACTGAACAGTAATCTTAAAGACAAATTTATTTTCGTACCTTTTTGAGCAGGCTTCCTCATGAAAAGATATTGAACAGCATCTGTAGTGCATACATAGACAATTCTTATTGTCAGCTGCCCTTAAAGAAAACTGACATTCTAAAAAAAAAAATACAAACAAAATAAAATTACAATAAAGACAAATCCTGAAATGTTTATGGTATGGTGTATAAGAAAAACTGTTGCTATAGCCTAATGATAAGACTGTATTTTTTCTTTAACAGTATCCAAACAATGAAAATTTAAAAAGCCTAAGCCTTAGCTAAGCCTATAGAATGAATTCTGGATCAAATTGTAGAAAAATGTATAATATAATAATTAGTATTAAGACCTCTAGATATTCTAGCTAGATCTAAATATGATAATCTAGATTATTCTAGATCTATGTCTAGTTTATAGATCTATAATTTCTAGATCTGTATAGATCTATTTAATTCTATTGCCTAGAGTCTTTAAAAATTACAAAAAATAAAATATAACATGTATTGAGTATTGGTGAATAAAGATCTAACACTACCTGGACCTGGTTATGTGGTAAGCACGATGGACTGTTTGGTCGCCTCGATGGTCTCTGCATGGTCGTCTGGTTCATACCCCGAAACTGCCATCACTTCCCAAAGCTCCTTTGAGGTTTAGACTACCAAGTAGATATCTTCAACTCTGAAGGAACATTTAAAAAAACAACAAAAAAAACAAAACAATGTCAATATAGGGCTATAGTCTATAGTGGCTATAGGGTTAGCCGTTAGTCTATTATATAGATAAACTATATACATATTTAGCTAGACATATCTCAATATCTGATTTTAAAACCAAAAATAAACGTTTGATTTTATTTATTTGTGTAAATTTAAACAATCTAAACCCTAGACTAGATTGTCAAGATCTGGACTGTAGCCCTATTATTGTACATTAGTCTCTACAAAGTGAATATCTATATTATAAGATAATAAGTCTATAGGTCTATGACTATAACTAGAATTATTTAATCTAAATGACCTATCGCCTATACTCTATAGAATGAAAAAATTAAAGATTAGTCTATATTAACAATATATTAAATATTATTCTATATCTACTAAATTTTCTAATAACAACTAACATCTAATCTAGACTATCTTTTATTAGATCTAAGTTTACTAAGTCTTAGTATATCTTATATTATAGGTCTAGGTCAATTTTTTTTAAACTCAAAATATTTGAATCTGAATAGAGCTCAAATCTATATGAGTGTCACAATCATCAATAGTGGATGTCAGATGTCACAGGTCTATACAGATGCTATGATAGATGTCACGTTGAAGATTATCTTGATCTATATCACACTATCAATGATCGTGATTGCCGAGGATCTTGAAATCGTCTTTTAATAAGATGATTGTATAGAAGTAGCTAAACCTAGTTGATAATACGATCATTCAGAAAGTTGCCAATTGCTAAATCGATCTAAGTATGTTCAATGAAGAAACTTCTCTTCGTCTAAAACAATGACTTTAATTCAGAACTTGAAAAAGCTATTCACAAATAATTACAATGGTTAAATGTACTTGAATAAAATGATAGATCTACACAATAATATAATTGAGTTCTAATACAAAACTCTAGTACATGTTCTCACTTCCATGTTCCATACAAGACTGACCAAAAATCTAGACCCTTTGCCCGGGTATAGCGTTGTCACGTGTCTAACGCACCTCGTTGCAATGCCAACTAATGAGTGCAGCCCAATTTACAATAATTAATATTTCAAAACCAATCACATCCATAGCTCTCCGCGTGAAGGAATTTCCCGAGGTCGCTGACGAGCTAAATATAGATACTGTGTACGTGACAATGAGTATAATAATTATTATATTAATATACCCAAGTCCTAAGTCTAAGTATTAGTTTACGGCGGTTACTTGACTAGATAGGCATATAGATCTAATAATCTAATATTCTGCCCTAAAAGGTAGTAGATTTAGATAAAATGTAAGATCTAGATCTAGTAAGTCCTTAACTAAATCTAATTCTATGCTGCAGATGCATTTCATGGTAGATTCTAGATCTAGAATCTATTCTAAATAGTAAATCTAGTCACTTAAGTTAAGTAGTCTAGATCTAGATTTAATAGGTCACGAGTCTAGATATAATATATATATTAATTTTATTATTCGTACTAATCTAGATCTAGTAGCCTATATTATAATAAAACTAGTCTAGAAAGATCTAGAATCTAGATCCATCTTTAGATTTCTAGCATTCTAGATTATCTAGATATCTATTCTAAGTCTAGAGTCTAGACCTAATCTACTATCTAGATTAGATCTGTTAGTAGTGTTAGAGTACTTAGAGATTCATCCTCTGTACCTGTGATTAGTGTGATAGGCTTAAGACTTTAACTTAAAAGTTACGACCATTCCAAATTCCATGGCTGCTGCCAGTGCTGGCATGAGTTGAAGAACATATATCAAGAAGTACAGCTCATACAATAGATCTATTAAATCAATGAACGTCTAGATTGACTAGACCTATATCTATAGCTCTATAACTTGTAGTATAACTAGATTTAATAGCTAAACAGATCTAGATCTAGCTAGCTCTAATTTGATCTACGTGTGTACGTTCTAGAGTGAAGACTGAATAATCCAGTTTGCGCCGAATATCTCGAGCTTAAAAGAAATAAAAGCTTCTTTTTCATTTGTCGAAAAAAAATGTTAACATGTATAAAACTTTTCTTTTTTTAAATCTTAATCTAGAAAAAAACAACAACAAAAAAAAAACGAATATGTTCCCTTTTAGATTCTATATGTGATTAAATATTACTAGATATATATTTTTTTAGTGTGCACATTAAAAAATCAGACACACACACACATACACTATTTGATTACGAAAAGTCTGCATTGGGCCCATACGGGTAAAACTTCACTATTCCAGTTAGGGATTTCCCCAATAGAACCCTAATTTTTTTTTTTTAATCTTAATATTACTTACAAAAAGGATTCAAAGCAAAATTTAGCTTTAAGACAATTAATACTAAATTTTAAAACATCATAATATTGTTTTTTATTTTATAATTAAGATTTCATCATGTTGATTCAGGCGTGATTGGGAAATCCCACACCGGCACGAAAGCGGAAAGACGTTAACGGCCCAATAACTAAAATCCCACACCGATCCGTTAACGTTTTAATAGAGGCGAGTGAAAGTAGGGCAATCTACCCAATGAAACCTTATTACCCCACACCACGCCAGAATGGTTTCGATAGGGCTTTGTTTATAGGGATGTTATTTAAAACTAAAAAACACAAAAGCAACTCTTCGGATTCGGAGTGGTAGTCTTTACCCGATCGCTTATTATCGTCATTACAAAAATGTTTCTAAAATGAATTTGGGTAAATATCAAAATATTCATCCGAGCAAGAGTTGTTTTTTTTTTGTTAAATCGGAGCCAAGTTTAAAACCCCCCTCTTAAATAAAACAAAAAACAAAAATAATGCAAACAACAAAACCAGATTCTATGAGAGTAGCCAAGAGGGGTTTTGATTTTTAAAAATCCCTTCCAGAGGCTTTCAGTTAAAATCCCCTTCAGAAGGTTTTGAGGTTAAAATCCCTCCTGTGGTATTTGAAGCTAAAAACGACCTCTTCAATATTAAACTAAAACAAACTACAGTCACAAAACTCTATAAGAATAGCGAAGTTTAAAACCCCCTCCAGAAGGTTTTGAGGTTAAAATCCCTCCTGTGGTATTTGAAGCTAAAAACGACCTCTTCAATATTAAACTAAAACAAACTACAATCCTAAAACTCTATAAGAATAGCGAAGTTTAAAGCCCTACTCCAGAGGGTTTTAAGTTTAAACCACCCCCAAGAGGTTTTTGAGTTTACGGAAGCCAAGCGCTTTACCGTTCAGCCACCGCGCCACAAAAAACGTCCTCCGAAAGAATGAAGTATCAGAATGTAATAGGCCCCTATAGATTAAATACATACACACAGGGCCGGTCCTACAGATTGCGGGGCCATATGCGAAACACATTGCGCAGGTCCCATTCTGAGTTGTGATAAGGATAATAAGTGAAAATTAAGATTTTGTATTAGAAAATAAATTTTGTATTTGCGTTTTATTCATACTTTACTAAGTATAAAATCACGGTCAAATTAACTTTACGAGCCATCTACATAAGATAGTAGTTTTCCTACAAAAAGCCAATAAAGATTCAGATCTGCCTTTTAGAATTACTATCGACTAGCAAAATATCGCTTTTTTTTTTTTAAAGAGGTCGAGATAGATCTAGATCTATATTTGTATGCCAGTGATTATATATATGTAAAGTAAATTAAGTATTTGAACTTCTTTTTTGGGGCTAAAATTCGCCTTATTATTAGATTTTTATTAAATGAAAGCTGACAATGTTTTTGTTTTTTTAAGCGCCAGTAGGAATGACACCCAAAATGATAATTTTGTCTGTTGTAAAGGAGATTTGCATCCGTTTTCAGAAGATTTTTAAATAATTTCAGATTTTCGTGACTTTTCGTATATATCGTAATTTCAGGAGAATTCCAGGAACCTTTTAATAATAAGTTAAAATGGTTTAATTTTATAATCTACACCTAGAATTCGCGCGGGGCCTATGAAAGTGCGGGGCCCACTGAGGCTGCATAGGTTGCAGTGGCCTAAGACCGGCCCTGCGTACACACGCACAACCCCTCCCTATCCCTCCCCCCGAAAAAAATCCTGGCTACGCCCATGCAGGGTAAACCACGAACCCCCTCCCATAGCTATTATATAGTAATATACGCTCATGATATTAGCAGTAGTTGTTGTGTGATTTGATTAGGCCTATTATTTAAATTATCCGATAGGATGAACTGACTTTTAGCGAAAAGTTGTATATAGCTATAGCTCTACAATTTTCATCTTTCTGTGGACCATGGTTTTGCCCTAAAAGGTCAATATAGCCAAGGGAGTTCATTCTGCTTCCTTTGTAACATAATCAACAAGTTTCCATGTCCAAGTTACTGAGTTGTAATTGAGTAGGTCTATCCGCCCTATCGTGTAGATCATGTACTCTAGACTTTAAATGATATTTTATTATTTACAACTCAAGCAGTCAAGCTCATCATTTCACAGTCATTATTTTATAATTATATTATTAGTATTTAGATCTAATCATCTATAATAATCTATGTCTATAAATATATAGTATATACGTCATATTAATATTTATATATTATATTATTATTCTTAGACTTAATCAAAGTTAATCAGTTATTGATTATATTTAATAATTAATTAGATCTATATAGTCATGACATTGATATTATAATGGTAATAATTATCTATTAGATTAGACCTAAGACTAGACTACTCTAGAGATTAAATTTAGTATAGTCTAGATCTAGAATATAGATTTAGAGCTAGATGAGTAGTATAAAATATAGACTATAATCTAGATCTAGAATAGACCTGTCACCTAGTAGGTTGACTAGATGATAATGATAGATCTATTAATCATAGTCAGAATATTTGCAGACGATTGCTTAATTATATATAGAACAATAAAATTGAATAAAAACAACACAAGATACAGAAATTTTACAAAGAGAATTAGATAGATGAATTACACTAAATACAGAAATGGGAATCAAATTGGAGCATGTCTTTCCATCCTGAAAAATGTCAGTTATTAAGATTAAGAGTAACAAAAAAAACTAAAACAAATTAATTCCACTTGCTATTAGATCTATATGTATATTGTGTAACATTTCCATTTTTTTTTTATTTAGATAAGGTCTACTAAGGTGTCTTAACATATTATTCTACAAGAAACAAAAGAAATAACTAAATCGAATGACAACAAAACATGAGTCAGATGTTTCCCAACCTAATATAAAAAGTAATCAGCCATGGTTGAAAAATATTTATGCTGTAAGTTTCTCTCTATTACACATTATTACACATTTTTAGAGTGGGATTAGAGACATCGATATAAGAAACATCATTGTAGTTTGAAACTATAGTCTCTTCAAGCTGTATATTATCATTAAAGTTTTTAAAAATTTTCCCATTTTTTTCAATACAGTTAGAACGTCATACAAATAGTATTAAAACTTAAAATACATGTATCTGATTAACAATGTCAGCAAATACTGGTGGTGCTTGTGAGGACTGAATGTATCACCCCTGTTACTTTCAAGAAGAAATCTTACTCTAAACCAGGGAATATCAACCTTGTGAGGTGCAACCACCTTGGAGGTCTAATGACAATTTGTGGGGTCGCCTAAGACCATTGTAAATACAAACTTTTTTGTTTATTCTAATATGTAAAACTTGACATTGTACTAAGTTGTTTTTTTTTTACATTGACATTTACTTTTTGTATTGTAATGGATAGATGTTGCTGTTTAAATGTTTTAAACATTTTAATTGTAACAGTATAAACATTTGTAACTGTTTAAATGTAATATTACACAATTGTGGAGTCAAAGATATTCTTTCTGTGGTGAGGATTTAGACAAGAGGTAATTGAAAAGCAGTTTTGTTTACATTTAATAATATACCTTTTTTTTCATCTTGTGGTTACTTCATCCCTGGTCATCTCATCCCCAGTCATTTTATCCCCAATTAAATATTTTTTCTTAGTCATTATGTTACTGCTTAAACGGCTATGGATGGCTGCCTGGTCGTGCAGTTTGCACGCTGGACTGTCGTTTGGATTTATCGATGGTCCCGGGTTCAAATCCTGCCTGCTCCCATCCTCCATCATCCTGTGGGAGGTTTCGACTAGGAAGTAAACTATCATCAAGTCTGAAGGAACATCCAAAACATGTAAAATATTTTACAAACATGATTTTAAGGATTCACTTCATCTCTTATATAATTTTTACAATGCTTTTTGATATTTTTGACATGTTATTGTAGTGTTTATCGTGTTCCCTCTCCCCTCTTCATTTTTGTGGAGAAATCTAATATGTTGGAAAAATCGGGTTGTGTATTTAGTTATATAGCTTCTATTTGATGTCGGGGCTGTCAATATTTTGCATAATGATCAAAGGCCAAAGTGTGCTGGAAGTACTGAAAATTTTTTGAGAAATAAAGAATGATTAGAATAATTGCCACTGATAACTTACCTACTAGTGGTCATCTTTCACTTATCTTTATTTGTAAATTACACTTTCTTAATATGGTAACATCGTTTAAACCTTGAGATCGGGAACATCATTTTAAACCTTGAGATGATGCTTATTTATTCTATTAAATGCTGGCTTCACCCATGTTCTGGACCGAGCTATATTGCCTATAAAAGCTTTGTTTTAACATTTAAGTTATAAATATATGAAATATTGCTCTTTCATAATTTTTACAATTATTTTTTGATGGATAAAATTCTGGGGATGAAGTGACCAAAGATGAAATGACTGGGAACAGTTTAATAACTCATGTTATTAATTTCATTATGTATTGAACAACCAATAGTAATGGATCTTGAACAAAAGAAAATATAATAGCAATATTTTATGGTATGGTTTTACTTCAATAGTTAAATCAGGATCTGAAAAAGCACATATAAGTGTTATTTGTAAGCACGACAAACTGTAATGTTATTTTCAAAGCAAACACCAGAGCTTTGCCAAAAAGTTACCTTTATTTTAGATGTAAGATTAGGTATATAAATTATGACAAGTTTCTCTTTTGCAACCTCTTGAAATGACTACTAAAGCACATGGCTTGAGAGAAAAATCTCTTGAAAAATATTAATGGTGTCTGCACAAATGATGGTTCAAGTATGCATTTATGTTGGTCTGGATTTCAGTGTTTAGCACAGGAGTTACCAAAAGTCTTTGACATTTATTAGTGACAAAAACAGGGACACAGAAATTTCAAGAAGTTATAAAAAATGTAACTGCAAGGATCAAATACAACAAGCTTCAAATTGTATTAAAAAATATCAGATCCTTTCAAATGAAACTTCAGCTTTTTGATTAAAAATAATTGGGCAAAGACAATATTTACATTTTGCAAACCTTATCTGTTTTATATGAGGAAAATGAAATTAAACCTAACAAGCAGATAAAATAATAACTTTCTGTGAAAGAACATTTATGCATGCTTGCAGATGAAATTTCATCAAACTTTCCTTATCTACCTGAGTACTGTTTGCATTTGCTAGAGTTCCATTCAAAGTAAAAGTTCAAGATGTTCCAGAGACATCGCAGAAAAAAGAGTTTACTGAACTCATTGATAGTGATACAGAGAAAATAATTGCTCTTCAATGTCAGTTACACAAATCTGGATCAAATTTTTGTAATCATATCCCAATTAGTCTGTGTTGTGTCTTCTTCCATTTCCAATAACAAATAAATTGCAAAAATTTCATCAAGTCTTAAAACAGAAGTAATTTGATGGAGAAGGTGAATTTTATTGTGCTCTTATAAAGACAGCCCAGAGAATTCCTGATCTGATGAACAGAAACAAACTCAACCTCGTTCTGACTTTGGCTTGTTTTCACAGCCTGTTGCAACAATATTCTATCAATGTAGTCTGCTTTTGCTCCTACAATTATCCATGCTCTGATACACGTTTCAAACTGTTACATAAGTATGCAATATGAATATAGTGAATATGCAATAGAAAAGTCATTAAGATGCGATTTCATTTATTTGTAACTAAATTATAAGCAGAAGTAGATATTAAACAAAATATAATTACATATTGTTTCGTGATAATGCATAAAGCTTTGGTAATGCATATCATATAGATCTATTTACACTATAGTACAAATTTTGTAACATCAATAAAAACACTGATACTTAAGCTTATGAACAAAAATATATTTACAGAATATGTATAAATAGAACACAATGTAAAAATAACTTGTGCATTACAAATCAGAAAAAAACTACCAGCAATCCTAACTTTAGATTCTCATAAAAATTTTTTATTAATACTGTTTTCTTCTATAAAGTAATAATAATAAGGCTTGTTTGAGGATAAATAAGAAATACAATATAAAATTTTATATTTGAATTATAAATAAAATAGTTTGAGGTAGTCTTCATAGGGCTCAATGGAGAAAACATGTTCTAAAATTTGTCAATGTGCCAAATAACAAAAGCATTTCACATTTAAAGTTATATAGGTAATTTTATGTTTTCTTGGCTATGCAGTCCCAGCTGTGACCTACATATTTTGCCACATCCATGGCAAAATAACTAATATATATATCGGTATATATATATATAAACTTGTAAATTAATGGTTTACTTGCAGACTCCTGTTGTGAAATCATTTATTGCTGGTACATTAAGTGGAACATGCTCAACAGTGTTATTTCAGCCTTTTGATCTGGTTAAAACAAGACTTCAGAAGTCAGTTAATATAGGGTAACTATTTTTTTTATATATCACAGGTCAAGCAGAGCTGGTATAAATCTCTGTGTAATACAAAGGCTTTAATTTCATTCATATTTTTTTGGCTATATCATTAATTTAATTTTGGCTACACATTTTTTGAATGAAATTGTTTCAAATGACGTCAAAGCGAGAAAAAAACAAACTTGAGACCTGAGAGGTTGTCTTTCTCCATTGATGTTACACACATCACAGGTGGTACTAGATTGAAAACATTTCTTTGTAAATATGAGAAGAGTATAAATGAACCAATAGGCCTAAATAATTTTTGCACACCAATATTATATAAACTCTACAAGCCTTTTAACCAAAAGTATAAGTCACCTACACAGCTTACCACAATTAATGCAATTAATCTGTAAACAATATATAAAAAAACACTATAAACATCTTGGCAAATTTTATTTCATTTTTTCTTCTTCAATAATATATCAATCTACATGTGTGTTTGTAATATTGGTGCTCTTTAATAGAACCAAAACTACAATGCTCGTATTTATTTGCAAGAGCGAAAATAAAATAAAGATAGAGAAAAATGTTAGAGTAGATTTTGGAAGAGCGATTGAAATTTTTTTTTAGACATTGTAAAACTTTAATTGTGAATACTCTTTTTAGTGCTTGCTGAAAGGGGGAAAAGCCATTAATATTTTTTTTTGTGTGTGTGTGGTCTGTAACATAAAGATGTTTGCGCTTCATCATGGACATAAGGTGGCAAGACCGCTCTACAAAAGCAGATGCTGATATGGACAGTTTAGATGGACTGCTTATAGTTCGATGGTTATGCCGGGCAGGGTTCATATCCGGTATGGGGAGCAAAAACTTACATAAAAAGGCAGTTGTTGTTTTTTTTGGTGAGTGAAATGATAGAGCTGGAGATCACTTACATTGGTCTCAGGATTCACATTTTTGAGACAGAAAGAAAATCCTTTGCCTATGATAGGCATATATATATAATTTAGGGCACATTTGTCAGCAAATAGCAGGTCCCTTATTGCTGCTGATTTTGTTTTTTATTTTGCTTTGAGCCGCCTCAGGTCAAATAGGCCACCATCAGATCACAAGGTCTGAAAAAGGTACTTACTTACTTACTACCCAAAAGAATGCAACAACATATTTTTTCCAATAACAAATGTAATGGGTAATGTTAATATATGGTTCAGATGGTGGATTATATTGAATGAGGCATCCCCAACCTACTTGCATTCAAGAACTAGATCTCTCACCTCTAAGGACCTCACTATCTGCCTGCCAAGACTACTAGATGACTTTAAGTAGTAAACAATGAAATAAGGGGAAGCTATCCTTCCCTATTATAATAAACAACTATCTCCTGTCATGTTGTGACTGTAGAAATAGAAATTAATTAAAGCTGACTTGGATAAATTTGAAGAAAGATGCTCCTAGGACATCACAAATTTCCACATTTAGATTGCAAATCTTTCACAAACTATTCTTAATGAGCACCTTCTCTGTATAAAATTTCATTGAAATCTGTTAGGTGGTTCCAGAGATAATGTTACTGGGTACCTTAAAAGTTAAAATCATAAATTTTTGTATTTGAATTATAAATAAATATTTTGATGTAGTCTTCATAGGGCTCTATGGAGAAAACATGGTCTAAAATTTGCCAATGTGCCAAATAACAAAAGCATTTCACATTTAAAGTTATATAGGTAATTTTATGTTTTCTTTGCCTTTTTTCTTTGTTTGAGAACATATTTTAAGGACATTCAAAGACAATAAAGATTATTATTATTATTATCATTATTCATTAGCTAACAAGACCTGTCACCTGCTCTCTCTATCAATTGTTACAATATATGCCTTAATAAAAAAATTAAATCCATAATTCTTCTTCTTTGCTTGATCTTAATCCAACTTCATTTTAATGATGAAAAAATTAATTTGGTACTGCATCATTATTTGTAAAATTTGACATTGACTTTCGTCTTGTGAACTCTTTTCATCATTGACAGACAATCTAGTTTAAGTCGAATGGTTTAGAACAAAACCTTACTTTACAGGAATATCTTTCAGAATACACATAGTACTTATCTGTTTCGAGAACTAAAAAATGCTCAGATTTTGTACACTAAAAAGCAAAATAGCTTGAAACAAGTATTTATATTCAGATAAAAGATTATATTTTTGTTTTCAGATCCAAACTTGGAATGATTGCTGAGTTCAAAAATGTTATCAAGAATGAAAATGTTTCTGGACTTTGGAATGGTTTAATACCGGTATGAAAAAAAATTATATAATATTTTGATTTTTTTCCTTATTATTCCTTTAATATTTAAATATTAGCATCCCCCTGAAAGTGAAAAAGCCATCATTAGTTTTGTGCAAAATGTTTATCTGTTAGTCCATTAGTCATGCTTCGATCTCAAAAGCTAGACAAGCTATTGAAAATTAAACTTTATGATTATTTGTGTATGTATATTTATATATGGCTCCTGTCTCGGAAGACAATGGATGCACCCAGTTGAATCACTGGCTTTGTTTTTGTCTTGAGACGGGGCAGAATCTGGAGTGACTGATAAAACCAATTCTGGAGTGGCAGAGTTTGCCACAGTTCGTGCATGTATTTGCATCTGTCCTAGGACTAGCTGACAGGGCAGCTTTCTTCTTCTTTCTTTTGATTGATGTAACTTGTTTTCTTTTGCACTCGATGAAGTATCACGAATTTTAGTGACTTAGATCAAGAGTCTAGATCTACTGTA
The DNA here is from genome assembly GCA_030265305.1 of Biomphalaria pfeifferi. Taxonomy (NCBI): domain Eukaryota; kingdom Metazoa; phylum Mollusca; class Gastropoda; family Planorbidae; genus Biomphalaria; species Biomphalaria pfeifferi. The sequence goes on from JASAOG010000065.1 coordinate 3,108,969, forward strand.
GATTTAACTAAAATATTTCACACACAGCTTTGAAATGTCTGTAAAAACCAGGTAAACTACATAGTTGAAAAGAAATTCTGCTTAAAAACAAAATAAAACAAAACATTAATAGGTCTAATACCCCCCTCCCCATCCAAAAGCCATTATTTTTAAGCAAATGTCAACTAAACATACAAATAGACCTGTATATTACAGGCTCTGTTTATGAGCAGGATTTAAGCACAGTTAATCTTTATATATAATTCTCTTCATGACCCAACTATGCTGTACACCACAATAAAGTCATGGAAAGATAACTCTTTTATTTCTGCAAGTTGGACTAGAGTTACCCCACATAACTTTCGAGGCGATGGAGAGCACGGCTCAGAAAAAAAAAGGGGGGGGGGTGAACAAGTAATCTTTCTCTTTATACATTCTATATACTTGACTACATTTATGTGTGTATTTTTTACACACATCAATATCTGGTGTCATTAAAATAGTTGCATGTTTTTTCTGTAGCTTTGTTTTGATTTTGCCCCTTCTTATTGCCCTTCGTTTCCTAACCATGGCCACCACTTCACATATATTTTGTGGAGTCAACAGGTCTTTCAATGTAGTTGAAATTCCTGCATCAAGTAACTTTTTATTTCTATCAGTTGCATACTTCTGGGAAAATGTCATTGACGAAACTGTTGCTCTTGAACTTCACAAGATGGCTGTAAGCTTCGTTTGCGAACATTGGGATAACTATGGTGATGCCCTGTCCCTTGTTCTTACTCATGGAAGCAGCAAAGTCATGCACTCTGCACGACAATACGCTACCTGCATGGATACTTCCGGTAAATAGCGGCGTATGCTACGCCATGGGTCGACTTGTAAAAGAATAAAACATTACCTCAAATGCACACCATGACTCTAGTATCTATAAGATACACATAGGAACTAAAAATGTACATTTCCATCACAGAGAATACACATTATGAAGGCATCTCTAAGAATGTTTCTTATTTTTAAAAAATGGAATAGCAACTATTTGTAATGTTCTTTACTAAATCTTTGAAAAAAAAAATGGTTGTTTGAGGTTTTGGGATGACAGTCAAGCTGTTACTTGATTTAAAGGTAACTTTCTCTACATTTTCTGTGGACATACCACTGCTGATAACATTGTTTCTGTTCTGGTTGGGATGTTGGCAAGATATTTATTATTTCCAAAATCAAGTAACAATAAATGATTTGATAAATGCATAGTTTTGTGTATGTTTTACAATGTATCCCACACGTGACCTGGACACGGACACACACACACATTATATATATATATATATATATATATATATATATACAGTGCTTTTTTTGTACTCAGTGATGGATTGCCTAACTTTTAACTACTAATGTATTAATAATAAACATTAAGATATAAGAAAAGTAGTAATTTTTTTCCCCACATTGAAAATGGTGCTGGTTCGCAGTACCGGTGTGTACTGTCAGTAAAAAAAGGAAGCCCTGAATATATGATGAAATCCCATTTTCAACAGCTCTTCTACTTTTTGACATTTGAACATAACAGATTACATAAAACTAATAGCAAGCCTCTAAAAATAGCTTGCCTTTTAATTTCAAAAACAGAAGGTTTGCTTTAAGAAGACAAAAAAGTAGCCATTGCAAATAAGCTTTCCCAAAACAGAAACATAGATTATGAAATTGACTTGTGAATTGCCAAGGCCAGTGCATCCTATTCTGTTCAGAAATGTGTGGAACAGAAGAGGCATCACCACATGTACAAAACTAGGGGTCTATTGGGTTATCATTTTCTCAACATTGCTGTACACCTCAAAAATGTGAACAGTATATAGAAGCTAAATCACATGATCTGCATAAGAAAAATACTGGACAAAAGTCCTCACAAGAGCTGGTCTTCAAAGCATCTACACAACCAGGATGCTGTCACAACTGTGATGGGAAAGCTACATGTACAGAATGGACAACTCCTGCATCCTTAAAATGCTCTTTTATGGCCCAAAGCTAGCCCAATGTGGTTAAAGAAAACACTTAAGGAACACCCTCATTGTTTCCCTGAGAATATATATATATATATATATATATATATATATACATCATAATCATACATTTCATTATTAATAAACCTCCTAAAATTTTGTCATGGGAAAGTGCTACTAACCCTGAATGCTGTATCATTTGCTTATGTCTCAGAGGCGGCAGTGTCCATGTGGAAGGTTCTCAGCGCCACAATAAAAACGGTACCACTAGAAAGGTTATTTTAAACCCTTTGATTTAAAAAAGAGTAATAACATCTAACATTACTACGCTGAATAATCTTGCCAGCAGCTTAGATAGTTTTTTTTACCTTGTTTGTTTATTTATTCTACTAGTATAAATTATTTTTTCGATTTAAGTCATTGTGGAGATGTGTGCCAGGAATAGGATTATACTTTGCCAGCCTTCATTGGATGAAATCTACACTTGGGTAAATAATAATTATCTTTATCCTTCAGGAAATTTGTCTTTATATTGTGCATTATACATTTCATTAATTTTCTTCTGAAAATAAAAGTGCAGATACAGCAGTCTGTAAGACCGACCACAGAAATGGAGTGTGTTTATAAGACGTATTTCTGAAAGAATTTTTTGAAATTGGATTTATTGTTTGATCTTAAATATCTATTATTTATTTACAAGACCCTGATTAATGAGTAACCACTCTTCACCAATTCTCACACTTGGGATGGCAAAAAAAAAAAGAAAATTTACTTACCTTGTGCCTAGAACACTTAAGCATCTTTCACTATCAAAATGGCATTGGCTATTTTTTCCCAAAACAATTTTTTATATGCAGTTTCATCCTAATACATTTTATAAAGCCTACTAATTTTGATAAAGAAATCTATTTGCTTTTCACTAAAACTTTTAATGTTTAATTTTATGCATTTCTCTTTTTTTTTCCCATCTAGATATAGAAACAGCTGAAATAAACTAAAGTAGTTAATAAAACCTAATTTCTTTTTTTTTTGTAAAATTTTTTGAAGTCTAAAACTAAAAATTTTAACAATTGGCAGAGTGAATATAAGAGCTTATTTATCAATAATTTTTTGTAAATGTGTGTTTAGCAGCCAACTAAAGGGGAATAGCTACTAGTAGCTTTGTGTGATCTGTCCTGTTTAGGTCTCAAAAACTAGAAAAGATATTGAAAATCTGTTGATATTTTAGATTTTAAAAGTTCTGATACTACTTTTTTCTCTTTTGAAAGCAAAACTTTAATTTTTAGAATTAACTATGCAAGTAAATGCACCATTTTACAACTTTTTGAAAGCAAAACTTTAATTTTTAGAATTAACTATGCAAGTAAATGCACCATTTTACAACTATTCACTATTAATATAAAATAAACAGGGAAGACTAAATTAATAAGGGAGGTGACTTTTTCATTATATTTTGAACACATTTATTTACCTATGCAAATGTTGTTTTTTTCCTTCCAAATAATGTTTTAAAAAAAAGTGTATTACCTATTTACATGTATTCTGTCACACACACTTCTTACATTTTAAATAAATGTTTACTTTGTGGAGTTTTTTCAAAAGAAAGAATGCATTTTGTATGCATCTAAGTCAAATATAATTTAAAGCATTAGTTAATCATATCAATATCTTTCCACTGTGCTCCTCTTGTAATGACAAACTGCCAGAAGTAAAAACCCAGCTCTTACCATTCCTCTTGGCTTCATCTAATACACTGCATTGCCACATTCTTTTTGATTTTTCTCTGGGTCCTGGGCCCTTAGGGTTCCACGCTAAGGCTTGTCTAGTCTGTTGTTGGTTATCTTTTCTTTTTATGTGAAAGTCCATTGGATTTCTTAACTTCTTTTGTGATCCAATCCAAGATAGAGGAGTGGTGAAAGAAGACATCCCTTTTTGACTCTTGTTGTGACTGGAAATTCCTCTGACAGTTTGCCACTGTGGACTGCTTGGCAGATGAAACCATCATAAAAGTTTTTGATTACTGTTAATACTTTATTTGGGATCCCATAGTGTCTCCTTATTCATTACTGCCCAGATAGATCATCTGTCGATACTATCAAAGGCATTTTCAAAGTTAACAAATGTTGCATAAAGAGGAGATTGCCATTTGACATATTGTTCTACAATTATTTTGAGTGTTGCTATTTGGTCAGCACAAGATCTCCCTTTCTGAATCCGGCCTGTTCTTCTCTTAGATATTCATCACTAGCTTCCTTTATTCTGTTAGGAGGATTCTGCTGAAAATCTTGCTTGGTACTGACAACAAGGTGATGCCATGCCATTCTCACTTTCCTTCCATGTTTATGTCTAGTGTTGTCCTATATTTAGATCTGGTGAATTTAGTGGTTTGGGTCTATTGAGCACTTCTTGAAAATATTCTTTCCATCTTTCATGCTGTGCCTGTTCGAGACAAGCATGGAAAACATTAGTTAATAAGCAGTGTTTAATATTTAAAAGTGAAGTGCAATGTAGAATATAAACTTACTGTGACATTGGCCCTTTACAAAAAATGAAATCAATTAGATAATCATTCAATAACACCAGTTAGCCAAGGCTCACATTGAACCATATCTTCATAACTATCAGTTCATTTGATAAATAAGAATATTAACAATATTCTATACTCTTAAGCGATTAATTCTTGTATGTATGTATGTATGTATGTATCCACTGAATCTAAATATGTATATATATATATATATATATATTTATGTATAAATTTTATTTCAAAATCAACTCTGACGATTTCCTTAAAAATTTCAAGGTATATAAATGAGAAAAAAAGAAAGAAAGAAAAAAAAAAACTTGAACCACTTACATCACTAGGCTTACAGCAGTACACTAAAACATTTCTTTGTAAACATGAACAACTTTTAATGAATGAGTAGACCTAATTAAACATTTGTGCACCATCTCCACAATTAGAATATAAACCATTTATAAAACATTTAAAACACGATAATATAATTTTACATCAGCATTTTTTTTTCCATAGTTCCATAATGTATAAATCTACATATTGTTTGTTAAAGTCTGTGCATTATTAAGTACAAAATAAAAACAATGAATATTTAAGAATTGCATTGTAATACATACTTTAATGTTCCAATCATTTTGTGGAATGGTAGGGGAGGGGTACATGGAAGCAGGTTTCCCTCCTGGTTTTAGGCGCTCAGCAAACATAACTCTGCTCGAGTCAGGATTAAAACACTTCAAATGCTTTCACCAAAGATGTTTGCACTCCTTCATCGACATAAGGTGGCAAGACTGCACTAAAAATAGTGATGCTGTTGCAAATGCCGTATGGACAGTATAGAGGGACATCTTATAGTCCGACTATTTTGCTGTGCAGGGCATGTATCCCTAAGGGACAAACGTATGTCAAATGCATAAAAGGTTATTGGCATTACAGTGATTCCCCACAAAAATGCTTCTCTAAAATACTAACACATTGTTTTAAATCTCTTAGGAAAAAATGTGCCATTTTACTTTGTTACAAAGTGCATGTTTTACCCTATAACCTAGAGATTTTGCATCACTTTATGTTTCGTGATAAAGTTATAATAAATATACTAATTGCAATATTAAATGTCTGAACGTAACAATTTGAGAAGTGACACTGCAGAGACTTTCTTCCAAGCCAGTAAAAATGCAATGTAAAATTACACGACGTGAGCTGCAGTTTTTCTAGACTGTAGGGGCACTAAAGAGACTTTCTGTTCTGATAGCCATTTAGAACTAAAGGAACACAAAAGCAACTTTTCAGATTGGTAGTCTTTACCCTGTTGGTCATTTTCGTCAGTACTAAAAAGTTCATAAAATGACTTTGGATAAATATTGTAAGGTTTCTCACTATCCAAACTCTCTGCAGACTGCACCACAACACACCACCAACTTAAAGAACATGACAACTTACAGTTCCAAAATAATGTAACAGTTTAAAGTCCAATAAGTTACAGCCAATACTGTACCATTGGCAACACGTAAGATTGGCAGTACAAATATTTCTCCGATAACTGCAGCACCGTATTAACTCTTGCACTGGCCTTTCTGCCTCATCCTGGACTTGCACTGAGTTCAACTGTTCAGGACTGACTTCTCACACTGGGCTCGTTGTGTCGGACTCAATCCCAGATCAAGATCAAGACGCCACCTTGTACTAGCGAGGTTTCTTGACTGTACTTGACAGAACTCCGCACCGAACCATCGTAATGCACCATACAGAACCCAACACCGAAGCAAGTCATCTGAAGTGAACCAGACTGTAGTGAACCCGGACTGTACTAAGCCTTCTTGACTGTGACACATCAGCTCTTTATATGGGATCCCTACTGGCCTTCTGGACACTGATGGACCATTGCTTGACCCTTCTTGTTAATCACATGACCACCCTAACGCTAACCCATGTGCCTGGCCTGAGTAGTATTCACTCTAGATGTTTTCTTCAAACTTCGCCAGTCAACGCAATTGGCAGTATTGGCTTGTCAGGGTTGACCACTTGTCTAGTGCTGGCCTGTGGTGATTTGTGTCATCTGTCTACACACACTTACCACTACCCCATCTGTGTCACCACCAGGTTTATTACAATATCTCTCCTTACCAAATTGTTCATCCGAGTGCATCTCCGTCACCTGGTACTAATAATAATAACAATTAATCTCTGTATTGTGTGGTATCTTGTCATAAGTCGGACCAACAATATAATAGTATCAGCAACACTTTCAAAACTTACAAATCTCTTCTTTTGTATTGGCAGAGATTGTATTTGGTTGTAGGTAGTTTGTAGTTCATAGTTTCTTATATTTAAGCTGAAAATATTGAAAACTGCATGACCACTTTGGGTGCAGATTTTGAGTTTTTTTCCACACGAACTGTCTTTGTAACATTGTTTATAATATATAGAAGCTTGTGTTAAGTCCGAAGATTAATGAGGAATGCAGTAATTTCAATGGCTACACAGCCTCTGCTGTGATCTACATAATTAGGGACATCCATTGCATACATAACCATTTTCCGTGGTGGTTGATATAGATTTTCTTTTTGCCGTATCATTCTGTCCTCAGCAGTGGATTTTCTTTTGGTCTAAAATGTGTATCCTGCTGCCCCTTTGTAAGTGACCTTCAGCTTTCTTGTGCTGCAGCTGCATGCAGCCAGGTGCTGTCTTCTATGTTAGTTAAAGCAAGTTGACGCATAAGCTGGTCTTAAAAGCATTTATGTGGGGCACCTCTGTTAGGTTGACAACTTTTAGCTCACCAAAAAGGACTGCTTTTGGCATACATTTGTCCCCCATATATGCCTTGCCAAGCATAACTGTCAGACCATAAGAAGTCCCTCTATATTGACTATACCGGCGTTCGCAAGGAGATCTGTGTTTTTAGTGCGGTCTTGCCACCATATGTCCATGATGGAGCACAAGCATCTTTGGCGAAAGCGTTCCAGTAGACTTATATGCTTTCTGTATAATACCCATGTCTCAGATCCATATAGAAGGGTTGAGAGAACCACTGCTTGGTAGACATTGATTTTTATGGACAGTCAGAGTGATTTATTCCACCAAACTCTTGTCTGGAGGCATCCAAAAGCACTACTGGCCCTGGCCAGATGGTTATCAACTTCTCTTGAAAGCCATGCATCATTTGATACTATGCTTCCTAGATATGTTAAGTGGTCTACCATGTTAAGGGGTTGTCCATTTATGGGGATCTTTGGGGCTGAGTAGGTTTTATTGCTTGACTTCTGGAACATGACTTCTGTTTTCCTGAGGTTTATAGATAAACTGAAAGAGTCGGCAGCGTATGCAAATTTGTTGACCACGATCTGAAGATCATGTTCATTGTGAGCTAGCAGGGCCCAATCATTGGCATAGAGAAGCTCTGTTAAGACAATTTCTTTAGTTTTTGTATGGTACAGAAGACATCGAAGAATGAATACATTGCCGTCTGACTGAAACCTGACGTAGATGCCTTCATGTAATCGCTGCCTCATTTGACCCAGTATTACGCCAAAGAAGACAGCAAATAGAGTAGGAGCAAGTACACAGCCCTGCTTTATGCAATTTTCTATTGGGAAGTGATCAAACAGGTCACCATTGTATCTAATCTGGTCTTGCTTGACTGATTAACCCACTCTTTAGTGGATGAGGTGTTATCTGAGTGCCAAAGTGGCTTTAGAGATGGTAGAGGTTCATTTGATGTGATATTTGTTCTGCGAGAATTACAAGAAAAATGCAAAGAGCAGAATCGAAATCTTAATGTTGCCTTTGTGGACCTCATCAAGGCTTTTGACACAGTCAGTCGCGATCGTAATATAACTTTCCCAGAATAGGTCAACTAATACTGGATTAACTTGGACCACTTTGCTTCATAATTTCACTGAAAAAAAGGCCACACATCAAGCTTATATTATAATAAAAAACATTAAATAAATGTTTAAACTAAGAACTTAATTCATAATGAACCAAAAATTAAATTCAAAGAAAGTTGTTGCACAAAATTTGTTTGTTTGTATTATTTTGTTTTTTTTTATCTGGAACGATTTTTTTCCCACCAAGTTTCAAATAAAAATATTCTTTTTATGAATGAATCTTATTTAACCAGAAACTTTTTTTGTACATGTCTTAAACCATTAATTACACAGGAATACTCAGCCACATCCTGTAGAATCTTTTCTGATTGGAGCCTCAGCAAGAACTATTGCTGGAATAGTGGTTTTGCCTTTCACCGTTATTAAAACTAGATATGAGGTAAGCTTTACCTTTTCTTTTATTTTCTACTATGATATGGTCATTTTGACTTATTAAAAAAGAGAATTTCAAAATTATGTCTTGAGAGTTAATGGATTCATCCAAATGAATGACTGATGCTGATTACTACTTATGTGGGAGCAAAATCTGCCATGGTTAAATAGACCAATACTGAAAACTGCAAACTTTACCACAGTTTGTGCATGAAAATGATTATGTCTTAGAGCTATCCAATAGGGCAGCTTTGGTCCTCATTTTTCTCTGTCCATAACAGGCCATTTCTCTCTGAAAGGATCATGTTAGCATGCACAAATTATTTCCACACTGATCACCCTTGATATCTATTAATAGTTTAAAAGAAAAAAGATAATTATTAAGAAATATACCTTTTAAAAAATGTTTGGTGGAAAAATGGATAACGAGAACTGATTTTATACATGTATATTTTTATTTATTAAAAAAAGTAAGCAGGATTTGCCCTGTAACATTGAAGAAGTGCAGAGAAAAATGAGCTTATCACTTTAACAAAAAAGACTTGACTTAATTGATTTAGTCCTTTTGACTCAGTGGAGCATAGGGCTGCCCGAAACTGTACTTTGCAATCAGACTACATTTTGGTCAATGTCCCTCAGTTGAGTCCATGTCCATCCTGCCATGTTTACTTCTTTGTCTACTGATCTCCTCCATCTTTACTTCATGGTCTACTGATCTCCTCCATCTTTACTTCTTTGTCTACTGATCTCCTCCATCTTTACTTCTTTGTCTACTGATCTCCTCCATCTTTACTTCTTTGTCTACTGATCTCCTCCATCTTTACTTCTTTGTCTACTGATCTCCTCCATCTTTGCTTCTTTGTCTACTGATATCCTCCATCTTTGCTTCTTTGTCTACTGATCTCCTCCATCTTTACTTCTTTGTCTACTGATCTCCTCCATCTTTACTTCTTTGTCTACTGATCTCATCCATCTTTACTTCTTGGTCTACTGATCTCCTCCATCTTTACCTCTTTGTCTACTGATCTACTCCATCTTTACTTCTTGGTCGACTGATCTCCTCCATCTTTGCTTCTTTGTCTACTGATCTCCTCCATCTTTACTTCTTTGTCTACTGATCTCCTCTATCTTTACTTCTTGGTCTACTGATCTCCTCCATCTTTACTTCTTGGTCTACTTATCTCCTCCATCTTTACTTCTTGGTCTTCTGATTTCCTCCATCTTTGCTTATTTGTCTACTGATCTCCTCCATCTTTACTTCTTTGTCTACTGATCTCCTCCATCTTTACTTCTTTGTCTACTGATCTCCTCCATCTTTACTTCTTTGTCTACTGATCTCCTCCATCTTTACTTCTTTGTCTTCTGATCTCCTCCATCTTTGCTTCTTTGTCTACTGATCTCCTCCATCTTTACTTCTTTGTCTACGGATCTCCTCCATCTTTACTTCTTTGTCTACTGATCTCCTCTATCTTTACTTCTTTGTCTACTGATCTCCTCTATCTTTACTTCTTGGTCTACTGATCTCCTCCATCTTTACTTCTTTGTCTACTGATCTCCTCCATCTTTGCTTCTTTGTCTACTGATCTCCTCCATCTTTGCTTCTTTGTCTACTGATCTCCTCCATCTTTGCTTCTTTGTCTACTGATCTCCTCCATCTTTGCTTCTTTGTCTACTGATCTCCTCCATCTTTACTTTTTTGTCTACTGATCTCCTCCATTTTTGCTTCTTTGTCTACTGATCTCCTCCATCTTTACTTCTTTGTCTACTGATCTCCTCTATCTTTACTTCTTTGTCTACTGATCTCCTCTATCTTTACTTCTTGGTCTACTGATCTCCTCCATCTTTACTTCTTTGTCTACTGATCTCCTCCATCTTTACTTCTTTGTCTACTGATCTCCTCCATATTTACTTCTTTGTCTACTGATCTCCTCCATCTTTACTACTTTGTCTACTGATCTCCTCCATCTTTACTTCTTGGTCTACTGATCTCCTCCATCTTTGCTTCTTTGTCTACTGATCTCCTCCATCTTTGCTTCTTTTTCTACTGATCTCCTCCATCTTTACTTCTTTGTCTACTGATCTCCTCCATCTTTACTTCTTTGTCTACTGATCTCCTCCATCTTTACTTCTTTGTCTACTGATCTCCTCAAACTTTTGCTTCTTGGTCTACTGATCTCCTCCATCTTTACTTCTTTGTCTACTGATCTCCTCCATTTTAACTTCTTTGTCTACTGATCTCCTCCATCTTTACTTCTTTGTCTACTGATCTCCTCCATCTTTACTTCTTTGTCTACTGATCTCCTCCATCTTTACTTCTTTGTCTACTGATCTCCTCCATCTTTACTTCTTGGTCTACTGATCTCCTCCATTTTAACTTCTTTGTCTACTGATCTCCTCCATCTTTACTTCTTTGTCTACTGATCTCCTCAATCTTTTGCTTCTTGGTCTACTGATCTCCTCAATCTTTTGCTTCTTGGTCTACTGATCTCCTCCATGTTTGCTTCTTGGTCTACTGATCTTGATTTTGCAATAAACCTCAACTCAAGACACTAGTAGCACAAAATGCTATTTAGAAGAATAAAAAAATGTACTTGCTTTCTAATGCCATATGTTAGATCTGAAAGGATAAACTACAGCCCTTATGTTTTTATGGGGACTTCAATTTTAATTTACTTGAAAGAAAGAAATGCCCATAAGATAAAACATTCTGACTTACATAAATGATATACCTAGATCTATGTTAACTTGTTTCTATCAACAAATGGAGAGATAAAACAACATTCATGACAGCAATACATTTTTAAGTAGGCTTACTTAAATTGTTTGGGCAGTGTAGTCTTGTAAAAACATCTTTTTAGTTAAAATATTTTTTTTTAAGAATTAAATAATAAAAATAATTTATTAAACAAAATATATTTACAGAGTGGAGATTTCAAGTATAATGGTATTATCCATGCAATCAAATTTACCTATGCTAAAGAAGGCCTTCAAGGTAAAATTATATTATAGACCTAATATTAAATTATTTTGTGTTACAGTAAATGTTATTGCTTTGTCTGGCCCCTGTTTTTGAAACTCATAGACCTATGTTGCTAGTTGACAGAAAGAAGGGATATTGAAAGCCTTGCAGCTTATATGGACTATTTAGAACATAAAGTAACCTTTTTTTACACAGACATGAAATATAGTGTTTGTTAGTGTACACTAGTCTACTATTGCATAGACCAACTATACTGCCAAGACTGTTGGAATGTAATGGAAAGGTTGCAGAAAACTGGAAAAGTTTTAAAGTCATTTCAGATTTACATATATAAAAAAAAAGCTAAGATGCAATTCGCAGTGAAGCAGTCCAAGTTTATAACACATTCTAGTAGATGGTGTTGAGTGTGGAGGCTGCAATTTCAGCATTTACCAAAGCAATGTGATTTCAGTAATGAAACTTCTTTATTTGGTAGAATATGCTCACAGAATCATTTCAATAAGTGGAATACAGTTATCAATTTAGAAAATAAACAAATAATATTAAACTGCAAACTTCAGCACGATTCATCATCAAGGCTTACTACCTATAGTGGTTAACTTTTAAAAGTTGTAGAATAAGCACATATTAAATTTTCAGTGAACAGATATAGTAAAGTGCAATGATAGAGTTTCAAGTAGTAGATACACACCCCAGACCAATTTTGGATTTACCAGGTTATTCAAAAAGTAGACTTTATAGAAGATAAAAGATTGTCAGCTACGCATGTATTTTTACTGGCCTTGCCAGAGGAGTAAGAATGATTTAAACATAACACCAGTGGTACATGCAGCAAGAAAGGTTCCAGCATTTTTTAGAATTGAAAAAAAAAGTTATAGCAAATTCAATTGTAGAGAGAAAGGAGGTGGTTTTATTATCTTGGTAAATTCTTACTAAATGGTCTGATGTAATAGTAGTTAAATACGATAACGAGTTGGTTTGATCACAAATGCCCTGTTCTAGCCTTTTTTTCACAGCCAGTCAAGTTGTCAGTAGATGCTTTGCAAGATAGATTTTTAAAGGCCAGTGGTTACATATCAAAATCTCTTACAAACTGAAAAATGATATGCACAAAGAGAAAAAGAAATGCTTACCATAGTTTTTGGAGTTGAAAATTTCCATTATTATGTTATGGATGTCAAATAACAGTTAAAACAGATCCAATCTATTGGAAGTGATCACCAAAACTTTTTTTTGTCTTCTACACTCCAAGACTTCAGAGAAAACTTCTTCATCCTTTAAAGTAACAAATTCTGCTGAAATATAAGCTAGGCAAAGAAATGTCTATTCTAGATACACTTTCATGCACATTGCCACCAATCAAATAGCAACAAGAAATAAAAAATTCCACAAGAACTACGAAGGAGTGCCTAAGAGGGTGCAAGAGTATCCTCATTGCACTGTGCGGGAATGAAAAAGAGCTCCCGCAGCGATCTGTCAACGTCCAGGCGCCGTTCCTCAAGGGGCTGTTACATAAAAGGCGTGTCCTGCATCTGATCCATGAGTTCGGAGTGTCCGTGTCCACTGGAAGCGAATGCAAAATCAAACTCTAAGCTTAACCCCAAGTCTCACCCCCCGTTGTACAGGGTGGTGGGAAGGAGAAACTCGCCGCCCACTTCAGGCTTTCATGCTGGTGGAAGGGAGCTTATGTTCGCTTTTGCTGGCCTTAGAGTTCCATGTGTGACGCACAACTCCGCTAGACATTTTCAGATGAAGGCTGAGTGGTTAAATACTTGGCTTCCAAATCTGGGTTCGAATCTCAATAAAGATTGGAATTGTGAATATCAGATAAGATTATAGTCATGATATCTAGTTATGCAGTAAGTAATGAACATGGAAAATCCAAGCAAAAGGTGCTATTGTTATCACATGATACACCTCTACTTTCCTTGGAAAAGATAACAAAAGATTATTTTGAGGACAGTGACATTTTTAAATACATGATGGGTTCTTATGACTTTATGTTAATCCAAAAGTGTTCTTAGTTGTCATAAAACAGATAAGTAGACATGTATACATTATTTGGTTTCTATTTCTCAAACCCTGTCATAAAGAAATCTTGTAATTGGCATAGTTAACAATTGTTTTGTTTTGGAAAAGAATATAAAATACTTTACCGTGCTTTTTAGCGACCCCCGAAAGGGGAAAATATGCTATTAGTTTTGCGTGGCTTGTCTGTCCGTCCGTCTGTCCTGTTTAGATCTCAGAAACTAGAAGAGGAAATGAAAATCGGACATCATGTTATTTTAGATCATTCAAAGTTCTGATGCAATGGCTACTTTTTTCTTTTCCGAAAGTGAACCATCTAATTAATATATGAATTTATATTATAAATTATATATGCAAGCAGATTTTTCAAAAAATTACACCACTTTTCAATGAAAAACTTCAGGGGAGGTAACTTTTTTTAAAAAGGTCATGGACTTCTTCATTAGTAACTCAAGCTTCATTCATAGATTCTCGCATTGGTACCAAAAGTTTGCATCTAAGGTCACAATGGTAAAAGTGTAAAAATAAAATATATTTTCCATTCATGAACTCATTGAATAGAAGGTAATCCTGTAGATCAGTGTCCCGTGCTCACAAAGTACCGATAATTAGCCAGAAAAAATTTTAATTCATATAATAAATTTAAATAGTGGTTTTTAATAAATTTGATTGTAAAAGTAACATTTATATTTTGACTATACATCAATATAGTTAACTATAGAAACTATGGCTAAAATCTTGATAATGGATGGTTGGTGGTGAATGGCTGGATGGATGGTTGTAGATTGGTTCTGGTTGGATGGATGGTTGGTTGGTTGTTGTTGTTTGACTGTATGGATGGGTGGTTGGTTGATAAGTTGGTTGTGGTTGGTTCGTTGAATGGCTGGTTGTGGTTGGTTGGTTGTTGTTGATTGGCTGAATATATTTATGGTTGATAATGGTTAGCTGGTTGGGGGTTGGTTGATATTTTGGTTGTGGTTGGTTCATATTTTGGCTGTGGTTGGATGAATGGTTGGTCGGTATGTTGGTTGGTTAGATGGATAATTGTTTTGCTGGATGGTTGGCTGGTTAGTTGGTTGGATGGATGGTGATGTTTGGCTGGTATGTTGGTTGTGGTTGGTTGGCTAGATGGATAATTTTTTTATGATTTGTTGTTGTTGGTTATGGTTGGTTGGTTCTTTTGTTGGTGTGTAGTGCTTTGATAGGGATTCTTAGCTGCCAACTTACCCTCTCTTGCGAAGATGTATGCAGCCTCATTGCCTCTCACGCCGCATTGTGAGGACATATAAACTACAGCTCCAATGAATCGGCCGTTGTTATCTGCAGCACCGACTGCCTCTTCTATTGTAAGCGACCCTCCTCTGCCGCCACCAATGGTTGCGATGAGACTGGAGCGAGAGTCCATGACCAGCATGACAGTAGTCGCGCTGGTTTCTTTGTTGGATATTCGAACTTTAATAGCCTCGAACGCCTTAGTTATTTCTGTAAGGTCAACGTCCAGAGAGCAGGCGGCGAAGCAGCATAAAGAGCTTGCCTGGGTCAGTCCTGTCCTCCAGGTAGACTACTAGGACCGCATACCCGAATCTAGCAGCACATATAGAACTAGAAAGAAATGACAAGGCTGACACACTCGCCAAATGTTGGAGAACAAACAATTAAACATTGCACTCTATCCAAAAGAAATTAAGAACCAATAGTGAATAAAATAAATGAGAAATGGAAAGCTATCTCCGAATCACAAGAAAGATGATGCTTATTATAAGCTATCCCGACAAGATTAACATCTTTCAACTCAGGACCAGATACACTAGGAGACAACATATGTACCGGAAGCTCAAAATTGGGACCAGTGAAATCTGCCTATGTGGAGTGTCACCTTCAGAAAAGTACTGTTGATTGTTAGAAAGGATTTTATCCAACAACCAGGCCTGTACATGGGGCTCTTAACCCCTGTCCTGTTTGAGTGCTCCCAGCAGTGACGGCCATAATGACTGAGCTAGAGTGGGCCATACCACGTACACAGCGCACTGACCTCGTTCCTGGACCCTACTCGCCATAAGTGGCCGAGAGCAGCGCTATGGGGAGATAGCCTCATATTCCTATACTGTAACCGCCACTATTCCGTGTAAGGACCGCCACTCCAGCTTAACGGCTAACTGATGACGCCCCCCGCGTGGAACGGTGTGTCGGACTTGTTTAACTGGTGTGCGGGGATTTCCATCCCAACCCCGAGTGAGATAAAAAAAAAAAAAGCTCACACAGATAGTCCGGCATTGGCCTGGTTCGCTACTCGTACTTAGCCTATCTAGTTCCACTACTAGACGCTTCCACGGAGGTGCCACACTGTGGCGATGGGTAGCTGGAGTCCTCCAGTGGAGAGTCACCAGAGAATGCTGAACATGTCCTTCAAAACTGCATTCCTTACCAAGAGGCCCAAACAAAACACTGGCCCCAAAACACCCCAATAGAAAGAAAACTATATGGAGAGCTCCCTGATTTGGAAACCACTACACAGTTCATCTCATATATTGGTTCAGTCATCTGAACACCCCAACATAAAAATGAGAATGAGGAGGAAGACGAAGATTGGGCTTGTCTTAAAGTTGCTGCTAATAAACCTACATGCACTCATTGAGCTCTGAGCAGTACCTCTGTTATATGCACTACTGCCATCTAAACAGGAAGCCGAGTAGGTTCGACTCTTCAAGAAACTGATGGAGCTTAAACCAACCTTGCTCCACAGAGTGTGATGTTAGATTTTAAGAAGTCAAAATGCAGTAAGCACAGTACCTCCAACTTAATTAATAGACGCTATGCAGCTATATTGCCATGTATGGAGTTTCTACGTGACATTGCATACATTTTGACTTTGTGGAAGCCCTTTTCTGTAAATATGGAAATATGCGTGCGTGTTTTTGTGATATATTATGAAATTATTCATTTTTTGCTTATTCTTTTAAGCTTGCTTTTATATTATAATGTAAAAAATTTCATTTTCCAGGCTCTATGCAAACTGCACAACATGACACTACCAACTCAAAAAACTTGACAACTCCAGGCTCCAAAATAATCCAAAATAACGTGACAGTTGAATGTCCAATAAATCACAGCCAATGCTGCAGAATTGGCAACACGTAACACTGACTGTAAATATATCACAGTATATAACCGTACCACCGTATCAACTCTCGTATTACTGTATCAACTCTCGTACCACCGTATCAATTCTTGTACCACCGTATCAACTCTCGTACCACTGTATCAACTCTCGTACCACTGTATCAACTCTTGTACCACGGTATCAACTCTTTTACTACTGTATCAACTCTCGTACCACCGTATCAATTCTTGTACCACCGTATCAACTCTCGTACCACTGTATCAACTCTCGTACCACTGTATCAACTCTTGTACCACGGTATCAACTCTTGTACCACTGTATCAACTCTTGTACCACTGTATCAATTCTCGTACCACTGTATCAATTCTCGTACCACTGTATCAACTCTTGTACCACTGTATCAACTCTTGTACCACTGTATCAACTCTTGTACCACTGTATCAACTCTCGTTGCACCGTATCAATTCTCGTACCACTGTATCAACTCTCGTACCACGGTATCAACTCTTGTACCACCGTATCAATTCTTGTACCACCGTATCAACTCTTGTACCACTGTATCAACTCTTGTACCACTGTATCAACTCTTTTACCACAGTATTAACTCTTGTACCACTGTATCAACTCTTGTACCACTGTATCAACTCTTGTACCATTGTATCAAATTACACTGGCCTCTCTGCTTCGTCCAGGACATGCACTACGCTCCACTGTTCGGGACTGACGTTATACACACTGGGCTCGTTGTGTCGGTCTTGATCTCAGCTTAAGATTAAGACGTCGCCTCATACTCGCAAGGTGTCTTGGCTATATTCAGCAACGAATTGTCGTAATGCGTTGTACAGAACTACACAGAACTGATTTAACTTAACCGAGCCTTGTAGTGAATCGTGTTCGCTCTTTATATTCTGTCCCCGCTGGCATTCCAGAAACTGACGAATATTCACTCGACCATTCTGGTTGATATACCTGTCTAGCGCTAGCCTGGGGCGATTTTGTCGGCTGACTACACACACACATAACTACCCATATCCACACCACCACCAAAGTTTTAACAATACCATATCTGAAGTCCTTACTTCAAAATGACATGGTCACCTGAGCGAATAAAGTGACCTGGTCTACCGAGCTCAAGCCTGCCCTAAAGCCTGCCTAAACGCGCTCGTTAAATATCCGTTCGGCAATTTTGCCGTCTTTAGAGGTTGTCTTCCTCGTTCTCTCTTCTTCTTCCTCGTTCTCATGAAGGTTAGTGAAATGGGTCTGTATGAGTCCACGTTAGTTGTGTCTTTACCTAGCTTGAAAATAAGAACAAACATCACTTGTACAGTTGATTTACTGTTGGTGATAAGGCATGCCCCAGTGAAACAAATGTTTTGCCAAAACTGCTTGTAAAATGTTAAACATGTCTCAATAAAAAGCCCAGCGTATTTCATAATAATTCTGTTTCCTATATAGATCACGCTCAATAGCAAGAATTACCAAATGTTTCAATCTATCTTTGATAATTGTTGACCTCAAGTAATTCTTCATTAGTTTGAGGCGCGAGAAGCTTCTTTTACCAGATTACACAATTACGGCTAATGCATAATGCCGTTTTTATTTAGCGCGCGTAGGGTTGGTGTTTTCCATATTGAATGACACCCCAAAATGACAATTTTTTTGTCTATATATTTCCGAATATTTTAAGGACTTTTTCGTATATTTTGCAATTTCGGGAGATTTCCAGGAGCTCATGGTAAATCGACGAGAGGGCGCGGGGAATCTGTTTTAAGTTATAAAATGGTTTAATTGAATAATTTATAAACCTAGAATTAGGGCGGGTCCTATGAAAGTGCGGTGCCCACTGCGGCGGTCGCATAGGTTGCAGTGGCCTAAGGCCGGCCCTGCAAAATAGCGGCGTATGCTACGCCGCCGGTCGACTATAAAACTCTTTGACTTTACCTACTCATAAGAAAAATGGCCAAGAAGTTAAACACTCAATTTGTGAAATGAAGGTTATGAGATCTAAATTATATGTGATCATAAATGGTCAGGACCTCTTTGATTCCAGCTAGCTCTAATAGGAGACAAACATCCAGAGGAAGGACGTTTTTTTAAGAAACGTCTGTAAATGATAAGACTGTTGTTAGTAGTCTTTAGAACGTTGGTCAAGATAAAGTCAACTTCTTGACATGGAAGTGACATGCACATTTTACTTATACAATAATGAATATATGGAGATGCTGTGGCTGAGGGGTAAAGCACTTGGAACTGGAAGTCCCGTGTTCGAATCCTGGTGAAGACTAAGTGGACCACTTCAGGGGCCAATTTTTAGTTTGTATTTCCACACAAACTGTCTTTGTAACCTTGTTTCTTGTTTTTTTGTTTTTTTTTTGTAAGCTTATTCTTAATGTGTACTTGTAATATTTAATTCTTCATAAATTGTAGTCAACAGAGAGCTTCATTTTTTTTAAATGACAGAGAATTGTATGACTACTTGAGCATGTTCAGCTTTCTCTCTTTTGTAGAGGAAGGAAGATCTGTTATTTTTATATATTATATATATATATATATATATCATATTTTTAGAAAACTGGTTTGACAATTTTAGATTATGGCATTTTTAATTATTGCGTTTGATGTAATATTTATGGTTTTACTTTTTCTTCATTTTTTTTACTTTTTTAAGGCTTATACAGTGGACTAGCTCCGACATTATTAAGAGATGTTCCATTTTCTGGCATTTATCTTATGTTTTATACACAGTTAAAAGCTCTTTCCTCAAGTAATGGTATGTTTTAACATTTTATTTAACAGATTTTTTTTTTATGATTGTAAAAATGACAAAATGTTGATAAAGTGAATCTTTTTTATTTTCAGTTGACACTTCCTCGTTAATCAATTTCACCAATGGTATTATTGCTGGAACTTTCACATCTTTCATCACACAACCTGCTGATGTCATCAAAACAAACATGCAACTCTATCCACTAAAGTATGGCAGATTAAAAACAGTCATTCCATACATACACAGTGTAAAGACTTACATTTGTTCAACCTCTCTAATTAAATATTAAACATTTTTATTATTTTTTTGGTGGGGATGTGTGGCTGAGAGGCTTAAACCGCTTGGCTACATATCAAGGGAAATTGAACATAGCGCATTGAACATGTTTTAAGCATGAAAGTTGTGCTATACAAAAGCAATTTTAAAAAAAATATATGTCATTTAAAATGTAAGAGTACCAGTATAACTGAATGGAACAAATACTCACTCAGTCCACACAACTGCAGTCCTTTTGCGAGAGAGGATTTGAGGTTCCCATGCCCACACTGCAATGGAGTTTAATGATGATGAAAAATTTAGGACCTCTGTGAGTCCATTCAACTCTGCTACCAAAGTTTTAAGAGAAATTACGGACTAATGACACTCAAGTTAACCATCAGTCACAAATATGGTGCTTTTTAAATGATCTACCTAAATACTAGTTAATGTAGAAAATTTTAATTACTTTTATTCTTAACGACTTAGAGCATTGTGAAAATCAAAATTTCAGTAAAACTAAACACAAAGTTAACAAATAAAAAAACTTTTTTTTTTTTTAACCTTACTTATATTGAGTGAAATTGCATCAATTATTTTGAATCTTATCATGTTATCAATCATCTGAGATAGTTTCCGTGCTGCATTTTCAAAAGCATTATAAAAAAAAAGGTCTGCTTAAGTAAAATTTGAACTCAGTCCTCCATGATGGGAGGCCCACGTGTTTTGCTACTAAGCTATTTAAGTACTTATGAAAATAAAAGGTTTTATTAGACTGTTCTTAGTTTAAAATTTTTAACAAAGGACCTAATACTCTACATTATTATTTTGATTATTAGCGCAAATTTAATAAATTATCCATATAAAACAAAATTAATTAATTATGATTAACTAGTTGCATGGTTACATTTTTTTTATTATTGATTTTTTGTGTTGTCATTGACAATAAAAATTTATGCAAAGTTTCAACTTGATCCGAGAATCAGAAGTGGGAGAAATAACGTGTAAAAGATTTTGATCAGATAGATGGAGTAACTTGAAAAAAATGTAACAATAGTGATGTAGTTGATGGCTTTCTAATGCTTGCAGTTACGCCAAATGCAAGATACCTGGCTTAGCAAGAAAGTGGAAACAATACAGGAATTTGCTGACAAGCACGATATGAATTTCTACCATGCCATAAACGATATCTATGGACCCATAAAGTCAGGCTCATCACCTCTATTGTATGCTGATGGGACAATCCTATTGACAGATGAGGAAGAAATCCTAAAACGCTGTGCAGAGCACTTCGAAAAGGTTCTCAATACACCTTCCATCATAAATGAAGTGGCCATAGACAGGCTACAGCAAGTACCAATAAATGAAAAAATGGTTGACCCCCCCTAGGCTAAAGGAAACCGATCTTGTCATTCAACAGCTCGCAAGCGGAAAAGCCCCAGGAGCTGACTCCTTCCCGCAGAGATCTACAAAAAAGGTGGATTAGCCCTGATTGAAAGACTTCATAAGCTCTTCTTAATTATGTGGGAAAAAGAGTCAATAACACAAGAATTTAAAGATGCCACAATTGTTCATTTATACAAG
This sequence comes from Biomphalaria pfeifferi, assembly GCA_030265305.1. Lineage (NCBI taxonomy): Eukaryota > Metazoa > Mollusca > Gastropoda > Planorbidae > Biomphalaria > Biomphalaria pfeifferi. The sequence goes on from JASAOG010000065.1 coordinate 3,130,457, forward strand.
CGAAAAGGAAACCGCCAGATCTGCAACAGGAATATCTCTTCTCTATATTGCTGGGAAAATCCTTGCACGCATCCTACTAAATAGTCTCATGTAACACATAGAATATGGTCTACTACCAGAAAGCCAGTGCGGCTTCAGAAAAGAGCGTGGAACCATTGACATGATCTTTGCAGCAAGGCAGCTCCAGGAAAAATGCCAAGAACAAAATGCTGACCTGTTCTCAATATATGTCGACTTAACAAAGGCATTCGACGCTGTTAGCAGAGAAGGACTCTGGCAGATCATGTCATAGTATGGCTGTCCAAAAAAATTCATAACCATGGTGAGACTATTTCATGATGGCATGAAGGCTCGTGTCCAAGAAAGTGGAGAACCATCAGAGCCCTTCGAAGTATCAAACGGGGTAAAACAAGGATGTGTCCTAGCACCTACACTGTTCAGTATCATGTTCTCCGCTATGCTGACAGATGCATTCACAAATAGAGAAAACAACGGGATAAATATATCATACCCGAGGCGGCTTAAAGCAAAATAAAAAACAAATGCAGCAGTAATCAGAGACTTGCTATTTGCTGACGACTGTGCCCTAAATGCCTGCTCTGAAAACGACATCAGTGACTTCTCGAGAGCATGCTCAGACTTTAGCCTTACCATCAATACGAACAAGACTGAAGTCTTATATCTACCTGCTCATGGGAAAGCCTACTCGGATCCAAGCATCACTATAAATGGACAGGATATAAACGCAGTGGACAAATTCACATATTTTGGCAGCACACTCTCCAGAAATGGAAAAATCGATAGTGAAATCGACATGCGTATCGCCAAGGCCAGTGCATCCTATGGTACAGAAGTTCTTCGAAGAGCGTGTCTGCAAAGCATCCACACAATCCTGATGCAGTCCCAGCTGCGATGGGCAGGTCACGTCTACAGAATGGAAAACCACCGCATCCCTAAACGACTCTTGTATGTCCAACTAAGCGAAGGAAAGCGCTCGCAAGGTGGTAAAAGAAAGCGCTTCAGGGACACCCTCAAAGCTTCTCTGAAGCATAGACCCAGGCACCTGGGAGACAGAGGCACATGACAGAGCATCATGGCGTCGCGCTGTGAAAACTGGCGCACAGGTTGCTGAGGGAAAAAGAACAACGCTGGCAGAAGAAAAACGGCAGAAAAGAAAAGCAAGGCAAACAACACTAGCTCCAGCTGGAATAACCTGCCCAGTGTGTGGCAGAACATTCCGGGCTCACATAGGTCTCACCAGCCACATGAGGAGGCATAAAACCCCAGTGGAAAGCCCTCAGCCCCCTGGATGACAAAGTGGTCATCATCGAACCACGATGGACGAACTATATATATATAATGCTTGCATACATTTACATAGCCCACTAACCTTCAGATCCATTACAATACAAATGCAATTATGTTACACAATATCCTTGGCTCTGTGGAATAAATCATTGAAGTGTGAAAGCTCATATCTATTACGTTTGAATATGCTAAGCTTTGTTATTTTAAAGAGCTAGATCTAGAACTGATAAACTAGAGAATTGTCAGTGTTTATTTTGGTTAATTTGTGGCCAAAACTTTTGTTTTCCTATTAGGTAGGAAGGGAACTAAGTAAGAAGAGGAAATAAAGCAAGTACATGTAGGGCCTACATTTGATCTCTTTGAATAGCAATTGATCTTTTTTTTTTAGTGGTGGGGCAGAGATGTTTGAATAGTAATAAGCACTGGCTTAAGATTAGGGCAAAATCTAAAACTAAAAAAACCTAAGAATTTTCATTATGCATTTCAATATCTTTTATAGCATAGTCATACATTTGATAAATGATGAATGTTATGTGTTTAAAAATGGTAGCTACTTAAAATGCAAAGCATTTGTATTTGTTTTATTTGGCTTGCAATCAATTGTATGTCATTTCTCTTTATTGTGGAAAGTGTGTTTCTCTCAGACATTTTCTTTTGTAGAAACCATTCAGCTCTAAAGACCTCTTATCCCTAAAGGATAAAACTGGCAGATTAAAGATGAGTTGATATGGAAGGGAAGGCATCCCCCTTTAGGACTGAACGGGCAAAGAAAGTAGTTTTTTCCTCATGGGCTACAAGAATTTACTTGCAAAATGGTGAAAGGTGGTGGGAAGAATCTTGTGGGCTGTTAAATTGGAGAAAGCTTTAAAAAAAGAAAAGATTCTAGTTAAAAAAAATATTTAGTATCATTATACCAACTGATACTGTTATCTCCCTCTCTCTTTATATATATATTTATATATACATGTATATTTATTCTTTATTGATTTTGTACTAGCCAGATATGACCCCCGGCCTGCAGGTCTTAGTTTGGGTATTACTGATCTACTGGATTGAATTTCGATCTATGTCAAACATGGAGAATGTCCCTAAACATTTTTTTTAAAATTTTGCCACAAAATAAGAGTATGAAAATGGGTTTACCCATGCAGCAATTCATATCCAATATATATATATATTACTGTGAAAACATATGTATGCGATTAGTTTATTTAATAGAGATCTAATTAGGCACTTTTTGTCTATTTTTTAGTGTCTCCCTGTTGTGGGAGGGACATTAAACATACACTACCATGATCTAAAGAACTTTAATGCCAAGTTTTACCAAGACTGGTCAAACAGTTTTGATTTATTTGGGACATACATACATATGCCTTACTTTTCTGCTTTATATTGTAGGTGTTATTTAAAAGAAATAGTTCACATTTTAATTTTACAGACTAAATTTTTTTTTCTTGTTATATCATGTTAATGTTTTTTATGACAATTTTTTGTTTGATAAATAGAAGTGTGGTCTTTTTGGCTTCTGGAGAGGCATTATCCCTAGATCTTTGAGACGTACATTAATGTCAGCTTTGTCTTGGACTGTTTATGAAGAGGTAGAATTTAGATACAGCTTTTGTCAGTAATTATTTCATTTAATTTTCATTTCCATTAAATACAACATGCATTTGATTTTTTTTTGCAGGTAATTAAAGTCTGTGATGTTAAAACTTAAATGAACTTCAAGCACTGAAGAAGTTTTATTCAATTGTATTATACTTGTTGATATGATATTTACTCTATGAACAGAATTAAAGAATAATAGTAAAAGTATAATATGTAATTTTAATACTTTTATACATATGTTCAAAATTGTGTCATTGGGATGTGTTATTACTTTTTTTAAATAAACTATTACAAGCATTCTTATGCAAAGAAAAATTAGTTTTACATATTTGCAATTTACAGAACAACTTTACATTAATAAATTGAAATACTGGTACTTCTAGCACATAGACAAATAGCTTGATGTTTAACTCAATACACAATGTTTATAATTACCAACAAACAAAAAATTATGAAGAGTTTAAAGCTTTGTTAATGCTTCATAATTATTTACATATGGTCAGAGATTTATCTTGTATGTTGATATAAAATCAAAATGTGCCTTTAAAATCATATTAGTAATATGATTATTTATAGAAAATCAGAAATCTAGTTCTCTTATCTTTAGACATGAACAAAATGTAAGCCAAAGAAATTAGGAAACATTTGCCAAAACCTGAAGCCGAAGAATACAACCTTCAGATTGTCAGGAACAAGCTATTATTCAAAAAGATGCTGCCGCAAAGAACAACACCCCTTATGAAAATAATATATAACATTGCAATGCATAAAAATATATATCCACGATACATATATGTACATAACAATACTATACTATAATGTTGTTGTTTTTAAGTCTTTATACTAGAATCACACTAGTCTTGAGCACAAGTCCGCTAGCTAGTAAATTGTCCTCTCGTTTTTGGCACACATTTCGAAGGTGTAATCCTGGAGCACAGAGCCCACCTCGTAACTCGGTGGTTCGTAAAGTTCGTGCTCCGTAGATACGCTAAGGCCTTGGGGTCAGTTTGAAGGTGAAACTTCGCGCCAGCCAGATACTTGTCCAGTTTTTTAATGGCAAATACGATAACCAAGCCTTCTCGCTCGATGTTCGAATACCTCTGCTCCCGAGGCAACAACTTTCGACTCACATACTTGACGGGATGATGAACTTATTGATTATTGATCGTCGGTGAACAGTATCTGGGCTGGAAGATAGATCTACATGTATTGCCAGTTGTTGTCTTGACATATTGTTACTGAACCATATAAGTTAAGGTGATTATCCGTATTTTTAAATACTAATTAAGTATTTATTGTAATCCTATTACAAGTCTGTGGCATTTTACGTCTCGAGAGACGATCTTTTCCCTTTGCAACTTCTTGTGTGACTAAAGAGGCCAATCCTTGATACACAGCTGCGATCGCAGGTTGGGCATGTATAATCATCAGGCGCCGTTGCATTTTCACCCTTCTTTCTGCTTCTGTTGTGTATGACATTTGCAATCTTTGACCCTTCCTTTATGCTCTCTCTCCATGAGGATCTGTCAAGTGCCACCTCTTCCCAGTTGCCAGTGTCGATTTTGAAGAGCTTCATGTCGCGTTTGCATACATCCGTATAACGTAAAAGTGGGCGACCAGCGGCTCTCCTGCCTTCTATTAGATCGTCATACAGGGTGTCCTGTGGAAGTCGACCTTCTGGCATTCTACGAACGTGGCCAAGGCGTCTGCTGCTGATAACAGAGCGGATGTCCTGGCACCCTGCTCTTTGTAGCACTTCCTCATTGGTTATCTTATCTTGCCACCTTATTTTAAAGATCCGCATTAGGCATTGGAGGTGGAAAACATTCAGCTTTTTTTCCTGCCATGAGTAGGTTGACCATGTTTCACTTCCGTACAGCAAGGTGCTCAACACACAGGTCCGGTAGACTAGGGCTTTAGTACTGTTAGTCAGCAATATGTTGTCCCAGACTCTTTTCTGCAGCAGTGACATGGTGGCCATTGCCTTGGCTATCCTGTTGTTTATGTCTTTATCCAGTAAGGTGTTGTTGGATATGATGGAGCCAAGGTAACAAAAGTGATCAACAATTTCTAGTGGTGTGGTTGACCATTAATGCTTACTTGAGGTGCAGTTGTGTTTTGGACAAGTATCTTAGTCTTGCTTTGACTGATGTTTAAGCCGAACTTCTGGCAAGCAGCAGATAATTTGTCAACCAGGCACTGTAGCTGAATATCAGAATCAGCCACAATAGCTGCATCATCAGCATACAGGAGTTCCCTGACGAGTAGCTTCCTAACCTTGGTTTTTGCCCGCAGCCTTGATACATTAAATAGTTTTCCAGAGGATCTTGTATGGAGAAACACACCTTCGTTTATGTCGTTGTACGCATAATGCAGTAGACAGGAGAAGAATATGCCAAACAGAGTAGATGCGAGCACACATCCCTGCTTGACACCACTGCAAACCTCAAAAGGTGCTGATTGGGTTCCATTGAATTTGACAGTGCATTTAGTTTCCTCGTGAAAACACTTAATGAACTGCAGTAGTTTGGGAGGGCAACCTATTTTCCTCAGGAGTTTGAAAAGGCCACTTCTGCTGACCATGTCAAAAACTTTAGTCAGATCAACAAAAACGATGTAAAGGGGTCTGTCTCTCTCTCTGAATTTCTCTTGCAGTATTCGTAGAGAAGATATCATGTCTACAGTGGATCTACCACTCCTGAATCCACACTGAGATTCTGGGTAGACTCTAGAAGCTATCACTTGCAGCCTGGATAGAGCCACTCTAGCAAAGATCTTGCCCACTACACTGAGGAGAGAGATACCCCTGTAATTGTTGCAGTCACTACGATCCCCTTTGTTATAGTATATTGTGACTATAGTTGCGTCACGCATGTCCTGTGGGACATGACCTGTTTCCCAACAGCGGCAGAGGAGAATATAGAGTTCAGGGAGCAGGAGTGATTCGTTGACTTTCACTACTTCCACTGGGATATCATCACTCCCAGGAGATTTTCTATTTTTTATGCAGTTAATTGCTTTTTCAAGGTCACTGTGGCTCGGAAGATCATCTAGGCATTCCAGTACTGGAAGATCTGGTAGAGAAGCCAGGGCGACATCGTCTACTGTGTTCTGTGTGGCATAGACTTCGAAGTAGTGTTCTGTCCAACGTTCTAGCTGCTTGGTTTGATCTGTAATTTTTTCTCCTGATTTGGATAGAAGGGGGGCAGGCTTAGACACTGTTGGACCCAGGGCCGCTTTAATGCCATCAAATAGAGCTTTGCTATTTCCTGAGTGGAGACTGTCTTGGATTCTGTTGCAGGTATCCCTCCAAAAGTTGTTAGCACATTTTCTAGCCATTTGTTTCGCCTCTTTATTAGCACTTTTGAAGGCCTCCAAAGATCTTGGACTTGGCTTTGTCTTGTGAGCAAGGTGTGCAGATCGCTTTTTCTCAATGCAAGGTTCCATATGTGCTAGATTCGCCTCAAACCAGTCTACATTTTTGTGTTGTTGAGGCCCAAAGGCGGTGATTGCCGAACTGTAGATTACATCTCTTAATTTCTCCCATCTGATAGAGATGTCTTCTTCATCACTTAACGAGGGGATTGAACTGTTCAGGAGCTCGCCAAAGAGTGCACACTTCTCTGGGTCACCTACATGGTTGACGTTAATTCGCCTAGTTCTGGGTTGAGTGGAAGTATAAGCCTTCTTGAGAAGTATTTTGATTTTGCTTAGCACTAGTGAATGATCTGAGTTGCAGTCCGCACTATGGTATGAACGGGTGTGGATGACACTTTTCAGATCCATCCTTCGGGTGATGCAGAGGTCAAGCTGGTGCCACCTTTTTGAGCGTGGGTGCTGCCAAGAGACTTTATGGCGTTCCTTGCCAGAGAAGAATGTATTTGTTACACACAGTTCATGAGAGCTACAGAACTCGAGTAGCCTTTGGCCATTGTCATTGATTTTGCCAACACCATGAGGTCTCAAGCATTGTCGCCATGCATCCTTTCCATCACCATCACGGGCATTAAAGTCTCCATTTATATAGAGGTGCTTGGATTTTGGAATACTTTTAATTACGTCCTCTAGAGCTTGAAAGAATCTGTCTTTGTCCTCTTCTGATGCAGCAAGGATTGGTGAGTAAGCACAGATTATATTAACTTTGCCTTGCGGTGATGTAAATTTCATGTGTGCTACTCTTTCATTGCCAATGGGAAACATCGCGATGCAGGGGACGAGACTTTTTCTTATTGCGAAGCCGACGCCATGTATTCTAGGGCTTTGTTCTGGTTTTCCTTGCCAGTAGAATGTATTATTGCTTTCTGTAAGAGATCCGCTGTCTGCCAGTCTGGTTTCTTGCAGGCAGGCCACATCAATGTTTAGTCTGCTGAGTTCTCTATCGATGATAGCTGTTTGACGCATGTCGGTGACGAGTTCAGGGTCAGTATTGATGCCAGGACACATTGTCCGCATGTTCCAACTTGCTAAACGCATTAATGTTGAGGGTTTTCTTTTGATTGTATTTGCAGGTGCGGGTGAGCAGCTTGCTTTTTGATTTTGTCTTAGCACCAAGCACCCAGTGATGCGGCAAGCTGTGGCGGGATAGCACTTTACTGTCCGAGGGCTGCTCGGCTTAAGGCAGGCAGTAGCTATCCAGTGAGGCTAAAAAGCCCCTCCTACCGTCAAGAGTGGTCCCTGGCGTTCCAGCTTACGCCAATCAGCTAGGAACTTATCACCGGTAACTACCACTCACCGTGTTTTTCCAAAGACATTTCTGTCAGAGATGGAATGACCTCTCCATTGCTGGGGGAAAGCCTGGGCGGTAAATTTGCGAGTGCTGGGCTGCCCACACGTCAGCACACGCCTCTCTTCCATACTGACCGGGTCCAAAGGGATGGCGAGCCATCACAATTTGGGGACAGGTGGCTGCAGGAGTTTGCCAGAGAGCAGTAGTCTTACTACTGTCCCCCCACCTACGGGGCTCCAGGACCGGATTTTCTGTTAGGGTTTATTCCTTTAGCCTTAGACCTTACAGGGACACACACACACAAGGCAGTACGGCTATTGACCTATAGCTAGGAGTTTGGTTTGTGGGCAACAGGGCGTGTCCGCACGCCGACGGGCCATGCCTGCCTCACATCTTGGGGCCAAACCTCCTCCGAGACCCATGCAGTTTAGCCTGAGGCTTCGCAGCCTCAGTTTCCATCTGTCACCACGAGGAGGTACTGCATAGGACTTGCTGTGGAGAGGCTATGTGCTGACAAGAGAGACTTACAAAACTGCTCCCCTTTCACAGATGCTAGCCAGCGGTGGCAACAAGTCAAGCTACCACACTAGACGCTTCACACAGCCATTTGACAAACAAGTCATATTACAAGTATTGAATTTGAAATTCACATCATATTATATATATATTTATATTTGATTATCATATCATTGATCATATATCATTTTCATTGTACAAATATCATTAGATTAAATTCATATTTTAATTTAAATCATCATACACCTCGTTTATTAATTTATGCACAACTGGGTGTGTATGATGTGACTTTCGGGCTGAACTTGGGCCTAAAAGATTACAAGTTTTAAAGTAATTATAGTCGGTCAACTTTATTTTTTTTTTAGGGTCTTAAGTTTGTTTTAGGGGTACAATGCATACGCTACGGCTTAAGTTAGCACCCAAGGAACATTTCTGCCAAGTTTTATCAAGATTGGTCAAACGGTTTTGATTTCTATTCGTAACATACATACACCTCACATTCTACTTTATAATATAGATACACAAGCCAATGTTTTCATCTAAAAAATTGGATTTAGCTCGACTGCTATTTTTAGCTCCATTCATAATATATTTTTATTCATGCATTCGCTTTATTTAAAACATTACTATTTCTTTAATTGTTTCTATTGCACTATATCAGCAATAAAAAAAAAGACTAAAAGCTATTGAAAATCTGATTAACCTTTAATTTCCCTTCCGAAACATCGCAATAGTTTTAAATAGTGAGAGAAAAAGAGCATTCCAGATAAATCTAATACTGTCAATTAAATAAATTTTTGGGATGGTCTTATATGAAAATTAGATTTACTATAGCCTTGGGGAGAGATTTCAAACCATACTTTGGTGTAATGGGGGTCGATTTCTTTTTCAAAACAAAATCCGGAACATAATTTACCGATGAAAAAACTTCTTCTATGTTTCAGCAAGAAAGTTAAACGTAAAATAAGTATAAAAAGGGATTTTCAATAATCGTTTCTAGTAAATTAATTGTTTTAAAATCCTGAACAACCTATTGTCGATTTTTTTTTGAGAAAAAAAAGTCATTTGACATAAACAAGACAGATGAAATGTTAGGTACCATGATCAGCAAGAATCGATATGTAGCCTGCCGCACAAGACAGATGAGCATATGGGTATCGTGCTGAGCGAAACAGACGATCAGGTGGCTACCATGTTGACAAGGATAAACGATCCGTTGCTTAACGAGACCCTGATCCTGGTAGCGCTGTCTGGGACTGTGATAATGAGTCGTGCGAGCTTGGCTGTCATGACAAGAAGCCTGACGATTGCTGCGAATATCACAACGGGACGAACTGTCACGTCCCCCAGAGAAATAGCTGACTGCCTTGCATCCTCAATAGCAGAAAGTTCATCCACTGCACACTACACGCCAGAGTTCCAAAAAGTCAAAACCAGGGAGGAAAGACACCCCATTGATTTCAGGTCAGAGAACAATGAAGACTACAACAAACCGTTCTCGCTTGAGGAACTGAGGGAATCGCTAGACAAGTCACATGACACAGCGCCTGGAGAAGATGAAATCCATTACCAGTTCCTCAAGCACCTTCCAGAACCCTCATTGACAGTCCTGCTAGGGGTCTATAACTGTGTGTGGCAAACAGGCGCTTTCCCAAACAGATGGAGGAAAGCCACATTTATACCGATACCTAAACCGTGAAGAGACGGTTCTGACCCAGCTAACTATCGACCAATAGCACTAACAAGCTGCATCTGCAAAACCATGGAAAGAATGATTAACAGTAGGCTGGTCTGGTACCTGGAGAGGAATAAAGTGATCTCCAACTACCAGTGCGGATTCCGGCAGGGGCGGTGCAACAACTGACCACCTGGTAAGGCTGGAAGCTTATATTAGAAATGCATTACTCAGAAGAGAACATCTAATAGCTGTATTCTTCAATATATGAAAGGCCTATGACACAACCTGGAAACATGGCATTCTACGTGAACTGGAGCTTATGGAGCTTAAGGGACACCTTCCCCGTTTTGTGGGGGAATTCCTGAAAGACAGAAAATTTCAGGTTCGAGTGGGCTACTACGCTTCTGACACTCATCTTATCTTATCTTATATAATACAGACGTTACTTCAAAAAAGAAGATGATTACGTCCTACGCGTCATGCATTTAGTCATGCATATTAACCAATGACTTAAATTCTGCCAAGTCACTGGTTTTTCTGGCTAGCTCAGGCAACCCATTCCATGCTCTAATAGCACTAGGGAAGAAGGAGTATTTGTACAAATTTGTCCTAGCATATGGGACGAGGAATGTGCCTTTATTTTTGTGTCTTTCAGAGTATTTTATTAAATTTTGTTTTTGTATTTGAAGATTATGGTTCAGTGTTTTATGTATAATTGCTACTTTACTTTTGAGTCTTCTGTCCTGAAGGCTTTCTAAATTTAGTGATTTTACTAATGGTGTTACCCTAGTCAAATGTGAATATTCGTTTGTTATGAATCTCACTGCTCTATTTTGTGTTTGTTCCAGTTTCTTAATGTTTTCTTGAGTTGAGGGGTCCCACACGGTGGATGCATATTCTATTATTGGCCTAACCAAGGTTAAATAACATTTTAGTTTTATGTTCTTATTTGATTTATAGAAATTTCTTTTAATAAACCCTAATGCTTTGTTGGATTTTTTTATAGTTTCATCAATATGTGGATTCCATGACAGTTTTTCATTTATTATAACACCTAGGTATTTTGAGTTTTTAGTCTGTGTTACTGGTTTGCCATGAATAAGATAAGTGGAATTAATTTGCTTTAGTTTTTTTGTTACTCTTAACAACTGACATTTTTCTGGGTGGAAAGACATGCTCCAATTTGATTCCCATTTCTGTAATTCATCTAATTCTCTTTGTAAAATATCTGTGTCTTGTTTTGTTTTTATTGTTCTATATATTATGCAATCGTCATGACCAGGAAATGGGTGTACCCCAGGGCAGCATTCTGTCAGCCACTCTGTTCAACATTAAAATAAATAGCATCATAAATGCTCTGTCCCCTGGCATAGAGTGCTCTTTGTATGTTGATGACTGTCAATTTACTTATAGGAAAAACATGAACACCTTAGAAAGAAAATTACAGCTATGTTTAAACAAAACTCAAAATTGAGCAAACGATAATGGTTTTAAATCTTCGGACTCCGAAACAATTAGTATGCATTTTTGTAATTTAAGGGGACTTCACCCAGACCCTGAACTATTTATACACAAAAAGAAGATCCCTGTCGTGAAAACTACAAAATTTTTAGCCTCACCTTAGATTCCAAATTTAATTTTCTCCCCCACATTAAGGAACTTAAGAAGAAATGCCAAAAATCATTAAACATACTTAGAGTACTCAGCCATACGGACTGGGGAGCTGACAGAGATACCTTACTGCTGCTATATCGGAGTCTAATTCGATCCAAGCTAGACTACGGATCCATAATATATGGAGCAGCAAGGAAGTCTTATCTAAAAATACTGGAACCAATACAAAATGCTGCCCTGCGTCTCTGTCTCGGTTCGTTTCGTACATCACCTATCCCAAGTCTCCATGTGGAGGCTGGAGAACTCCCCATGGATATAAGAATGAAAAAGCTTGCAATGCAGTATATAGTCAAGCTAAAATCCAACACCACGAACCCTGCTTTCGACTCCATATTTAACCCCACAGAGGTAGAATTATACAATCGAAGGCCCAACGTCATACAGCCGTTGGGCCTTCGAATGAGAGAACCCATCCAAAACTTAACCTCACCCATTGACCAAATCTCTAAAATAGAAACCCCTCAGAATCCTCCTTGGCTAATGAATAAACCCAAATTAAATTTATCCCTCCTTAATTTCAAAAAAGAAAATACAGACCCAAGAATACTACAAGTCCACTTTAGGGAACTGCAGGAGAGCTAAGGAGATTGTGGCACCATCTACACTGACGGATCCAAAATGGATGGAAAGGTCGCGTGTGCCTGCTCCTTTCGGAACAGAACAATCTCCCGTAGACTCCCCGATGGCTGCTCCAACTTTACGGTCGAATTGCATGCAATATCGCTTGCACTTAAAGCATCAGAAAGGAGGAAATTTATAATCTGCTCCGACTCCAAATCTGCATTGCACGCTTTGGGGCGGATGAAGACTGACATCCCATTGGTACATAAGAGCCTGAAGCTGTTGGACCAAATAACAGCCGACCGTAGGGATGTCACCTTCATCTGGGTCCCCTCCCATGTTGGCATTGAGGGAAACGAAGCCGCAGACAGAGAAGCAAAGAGAGCCCTAAATCATGCGGTGTCAGGAACCCAAATTCCCTGCTCGGACCTGAGACAAAGTATTGCCTCTGCCACCTATCGAGAGTTGGAGAACCGATGGGAGGCTGAGACTCACAATAAACTCATCCAGATTGTGGCGGATGTCAAGTGGCCGCCCACATCTAAGGGTCTGACAAGGCGTGGTGGCACGACCATGTCCAGACTTAGGATTGGCCACACCTACATCACGCACTCTTTTGTGCTGAAGAGAGACGAGCCCCCACTTTGTGAGTACTGTGACTCTCGCCTCACCGTGGAACATATCCTCGTTGATTGCCCCAGATACCAGGATGTCAGGGAGAAATATTTTAGAGCCAATTACTTAAAAACACTATTTAATAATGTCGACCCTGGAAAGGTACTGGGCTTTATCCGTGAAGTGGGGTTATCTACGAAGATCTGATTTATGAATAGGTGAACATGTACTATTTATAATAGATTTTTACCAAATAATTAAATTTTTACTACCTTTACTATTTTAACTGTGAATAGACCTTGATTTTAATGATATGACTGTATAGAATTTGGCCCTTGTTTTTTAGAGAAAGAGTAGTCCTTAAGGGACTGCAGGCACGACATGGCCTAAATTGTGCCGATGTGCCTAAAATCAAAATCAAATCAAAGTCATATCACAACGATGAGCATAGACCTGATTATGTCAACGTGATTCCTGCCTGCACCCATGCATTCTACGAGATCTGTGCTGACGTGACCTTGCAGGAAGAGTGCAAGTACCCAAAGTTTTTACAACAAGGTCTGTACCCAACAGATTCTTGTCTAGGTGCCATTACCAGGGAGAGAAGCCTTGAAGGTGGTCAGGATAAAAAACCAGTGAGACCTGATGCAGCAGTAGATAAACATTTTATATTCTGGAGGTTACCCAGTGCCTACTGACATGTCTTCTAGATGCGACTAGGTTTGAAAAACTAACCTCCTGGGGGCCTACGGTTTATTTTCAAAGCATTCATCACCTGCCGAAGCAATGTGTTATACAAACGGTCTTGACGACCACCAGCCATGTCATCCATTACCCCTCTATTTGCCAGGTTGTTGCCGTCAGCAGCGATTGACAGAAAGGCCAGCAAAGAACACGACGTCCCCTCGACCAACGAAAGACCATCTGGAGCAGGATGTTGCATTCAGAGGCTTTAACGCAGATTGCTCCAATGTGATGGCAATATAAGCCCATTGCCGCTCCCACCGATAGAGAGACAGTGAGGTATAGTGTAACATATGTAGTTTTTTTTGTGTTGCCAGTTAGTGGTGTTTTTTGTGTAGACAGCCTACGCATATCGAAACAGACCAGTGCTTAACGAGCGGTCAACCGTGACAAGTTGCGACGGTTAGCCAAGACGGTCAACTGCGTAGACTGGGCAGTTTGAAGAAAAATCTAGAGTGAATACTACTCAGGTCAACGGGGACCCTATATAAAGAGCGAAGGTGTCACAGTCAAGACGGCTCAGTAAAGTCCGGGTTCAGTACAGTCCGAGTCGACTACAGCACAGTTCAGTGTGGTTCAGCGGTGTGGTTCTGTACGGCGCATTACGACGGTTCGGTGCGGAGTACTGTCAAGTACAGTCAAGACACCTCGCCAGTACGAGACGACGTATTGATCTTGATCTTTGATCGAGTCCGATACAAAGAGCCCATTGTGTGAAGTCAATTTTGAACAGTGGAACCCAGTGCAAGTCCGGAACGAGGCGGAGAAACCAGTTGATACGGCTGTTCACGTTGAAATATTTGTACTGTCAGTGTTACGTGCTGTCCATTGTTCAGTTTTGTCTGTAATATATTTGACATTAAAATGTTACGTTACTTTGGAGCCCTGAGTTGTCAGATTCTTTGAATTGGTTGTTCATATGGTGCAATTTGCAGAGATCATGAATAATGAGAAACGTTACAATATCCGATTGTAACAGTTATAAAAGACATTTCACTTCTTAGCATAGTTGGAAAGGCTTATGTTAGAGTAATACTGAAGTGGCTGCAGATCTTGGCAGATCAATTTTACCCAGAATGGCTTTAGGGCCGATAAATCCACAGTAGATATGATCTTCTCCTTGCGGCAGCTACAGGAGAAAATAAGAGAACATAAGCAGTCCCTCTTATAGCTTTTATTGGATTTACCAAGGTGTTTGACCTTGTCAGCAGAACCGACTGTTTGCTGTATTAGAGAGAATTGCCTGTCCAAACAAGCTACGGGAAATAGTGTCACCTTTTAAGAAAATATGCAGGGCTCTTTACAGTTTGACAGTTTCGTCTCTAGGCCATTCTCCATCAAGAGCGCAGTAAAACAAGGACGTGTTCTGGCTCCAACACTATTCAGCATCTTCTTTTCAGTGGTACTCACCAGCGCTTTTAAATCCCTGGAAGATGGGAGTATATATCCACAGTGTGCATGAATTCACATACTTGGGTACAACAATAGCCAGCAACCTAGATTTATACACTGAGCTGACAAAAAGAAAAGGAAAGGCTTTTGCAACCATGGCAAAACTCTCCAAGCGCGTGTGGGAAAATACCAAACTGACTACGTCAACCAAAAACTAGTCTACAATCCTTGCGTTCTGAGCACACTTCTTATGGCAGTGAGAGCTGGAGAAATTGCATGCGTCAAGAACACAGTTATGCGCATCAGACTTGGGTACAACAATAGCCAGCAACCTAGATTTATACACTGAGCTGACAAAAAGAAAAGGAAAGGCTTTTGCAACCATGGCAAAACTCTCCAAGCGCGTGTGGGAAAATACCAAACTGACTACGTCAACCAAAAACTAGTCTACAATCCCTGCGTTCTGAGCACACTTCTTATGGCAGTGAGAGCTGGAGAAATTGCATGCGTCAAGAACACAGTTATGCGACGTATAATGTGCATCTCCTAGAGGAACCATGTCTCCAACCAGGACGTTTTGAAACAGGCCAATATACACAGCATCTATGCTCTTCTTACACAGAGAAGACTACGCTGGCTCGGCCATGTCACTCGCATGCCAGAGGGAAGAATCCCTAAAGACATCCCATACGCTGTGCTTGCAGATGGAGTCAGACCCAAGGGCCGCCCAAGACTGATCTACAGAGTAGATAGTATGTGGGAGGAGATAACCCAAGGCCGGACAGCATGGAGACAGACTGTACGTGCTGGTACGTATCAAGACGAAACCAAAGCCAGTGGCTCATCTGGGCGCATCAATATAATTCTCTTCATGGCTCAACCATTTCTGACACCACCAAGAAGTCATGGAAAGATCACTCTTTTATTTCTGCAAGTCGAACTTCAGTTACCCCGCGTAACTTTAGCGGCGAAAAAAAAAGGGGGGGGGGAGAGAACAAGTAGTATTCATCCGTCACTAAATAGCAGGGCCGGACTTAACCATTGTGAGGCCCTATTGGAAACGAATTTTGCGGGGCCCTGTTTAGGTAGGGTAGGTAGATACGGATAATAAGTGAAAATTAAGAGTTTGTATTAGAAAATAAATTCGTCTTTGCATTTTATTCATACTGTACTACATACAGAATTACTCTACGAGCCTTGCGTGAAGCGAAGTCACACAGTATATGATAAAAATTGTTTCCTACATAGATCACGCTTAGTAGCAAGTCGGACTACAGTTACCCAGCGTAACTATCGAGGCGACAGAGAGCACGCTCAGAAAAAAAAGGGTAATCTTTCTCTTTATACATACATTCTATATACTTGTGTGGTGTCGTGACTTATCAAGCTTCTATTACATACACTATTAGACATAGAAGGTTAAATGAAGACATGTTTGGTTTACAACATTTTCCATTGAATGACCCAGAAGTGATGTTATTTATTAGTGATATGAATAAACATAAATATATACATTTGCATAATAAAATAATAATAATAATATACCACAGCACCTCCCTCCTCCAAAAAAAAAGTTGATAACATTTAAATTGAACAAGAAGGTTAATAAGAAAAAAAAAGGAATGTAAAAAAAAAATTGAACATATGACCGGACAGATAGTCACTATATATCAAATATAAAATAAGATACAAGTCAGTTTATGTGATTGTTCTATTTGTTATATCTGTGTGGTTTTTTAACTTCTCTGCCACTTCTGGTAATGTTACCATCTTGCGAGGTTGGGTTACTGGTTTCAGGATGTATAACTGTGGGTGTAGGAGTAGTATTTGTTGCCATTCTAGTAGGTGAGCATGGGTACTCAACATGAGGTTGGGAGGATTCTTCATTGTTTCCTACTGGGTCCGGTATTGTAGCTTGGTCACTAAGACTGTCTTGAGAAGGTACTGTAACAGCATCTGGTGTCGGAGTAGCACTAGCGAAATGTTCATTTCTTTCTGACACATTAGGAATCATTTCTCTGGTAGATTTACCATTCTCTTGTCTTGGAGTGCTGACCAACTGATCGATGTGTCTCCTCCATTTCATGCCTGGGTATATTTCTACTGTATACATTAGAAGTCCTGTTTTGGACTTTATTACACCATATTGCCATTTTTCTTGATTCGCTCTGTAATCACGTGCAAGAACGCTGTCCCCAACTTGGAATTCTCACAGCTTCGCCTTGGAGTAATTTTTCGTTAGTCTATTCTGAATGTCCATGTTTGGCCTAAGTAAATCCAGACGATATTTTAGTCTTCTTCCAAACATAATAATGCTGGACTCTCATGAGTTGTGGATTGTGGAGCATTTCTGTAAGCGAAAAGAAATCTAGAGATTTTCTGACTTAATGTGCCTGTATCATTTTTTGCAGCCTTCATAGCTATTTTAAATGATTTCACGAACCTTTCTGCAAGTCCATTGGTAGCCGGGTGAAAAGGTGCAGTTGTGATGTGCTTGATCCCATTTCCTTTAGTAAAGTCTTTAAATTCATTTAAAGTAAACGTAGAGCCATTAGCGATGATGTTGGGTATTCCAAATCTTGAGAATGTTTCTGTGAGAAATTCGATTGTTGAAGATGATTGTGTAGAACTGACGGGGAATACTTCTGCCCATTTTGTATGAGCGTCTAGTATTATTAAGAACATATTATTCATAAAAGATCCAGCAAAGTCTATATGTATTCGTTCCCATGGCCGCTCTGACCACTGCCATGGATGTAGTGGTGCTTTTTGAGGATCAGGCTGATGATAAGAACATCCCTCACATGACTTTGTGGTAGATTCTATGTCCTTATCTAATCCTGGCCACCAAAAATACATTCGTGCGACATTTTTCATCTTGACAATGCCCAGATGGCCTATGTGTAAAGTGTCCAACAGTTGTGAGCAAAGCTTTTTAGGAATTATTATACGATAACGCCACAGTAACCATCCTTGTTGGACCATTAGTTCATGACGTCTTGAGAAAAATGGTTCGATGCCAGGTGATGTGAAACTGGGCCGATTGCCTTGTGAGGTGAAACTTAATACTTGTGCTATTTGTGGATCTTGGCGAGATTCTTTAACAATGACTGTCGCATTTAGCGGTATCGTTTCCATTAGTTCACTGTAAAAGAGATTATTTGCTATAAAGTTGTCTCCATTTACTGGGGTTGTAATGGGTAGTGGTAATCTGGAGAGTCCATCAGCACTGTCATGTGACTTGGACTTTCTAAATTCTTATTGAATAGACCTTTGCTGTCTAGCAGCTGATATAGCTGGAATACCTTTGGTTGGATTGAAAATGTGTTTCAGTGGCTCATGATCGGTAATGAGGGTGAAGTATCTCCCACACAAATAGATGAAGAATTTCTTTACGGCCCAAACTATTGCTAGAGCTTCTTTATCCAGTTGTGAATAATTTTCTTCTGCTTTATTTAGTGTTCTAGATGCATGCGCAATTGGTCTTTCGTCACCTGATTTGGTCACATGAGATATACTATATGGTGATACATCACAAGCCAATCGAACTGGTAGATTTTGGTCATATCTTATGAGAACATTATCAGATGCGATCATAGTTTTTATTGTTTCGAAGGCCTTGGTACAGCTTTCGTCCCAAATGAATTTAACTTTATCTTGTAGTTGATTGTAGAGTGGTTTAGCTATTTGTGCAATATTTTTGAGCCACTTATGGTAATAGTTAGCCATAACTAGAAAAGACCTCAGTTGTGACTTATTGTTTGAACTAAGTGCGTTCATTACTGCTAATACTTTGTCATTGGTTTTATGTAATCCTTCTTTCGAAATTTTCATTCCACAGAAAATAATTTCATCTTTGAAGAAAGCACATTTTTCAAGATTTGCCTTGAGACCATATTCCTTCAGTCTGAGGAGTACACTTCTTAAATTTGCAAGATGTTCTGTGTCATCTTTCCCTGTGATGATCATGTCGTCTTGATTGCATTGTACTCCTGGCAGTCCATTTAAGATAATATCCATATGTGAGCTTGCGCTCCCTGAGCTAGTTTTATATGTATTTTTGCTGTATATGTTAGATCTATTTTTATATATTTTATATTATAGGTTAGTGTCAGATTTTATAATTGTACTTCCGCATATTTATATAGGTTAGTGCGGGATAGTATAAAAGTGATGTACTACATGCTGTCTTAAAACAGTCGAGTGTACATTTGACCAGTGGTCAGTACCATATCTGTGTGACAGCTGAAGATCTTTGTGGTCTGTCGTCTAATTATTTTATTATTCTGTACCTGGGACGGCCTGCTATTATTGCTGCTTTTAGCTGCTGCAATTACACTGCTAATTATAACTGCTATTACTCTGCTGTAACTCTTGCTGTAGATCTAGAATCTAGTGTTATTTTGTTTTTGTAGTGTAGTCTTAGTGGCTTAGATTAGTAAACTTAGTTATAAGTTATAGTCTGTTTCTGTTCTTATGGAATGCTAATAATAGGGTACTAAGGCTAAGGTATTCTTGTTTTAGTTGTAGTTATGGGTTGGTTATAGTATAAGTAGTAGAATATTGTAGATCTAGACTAGTTTATTGTAGTGTGTTTGTGTAGATCTAGGTCTAGTATAGTAGTTGTCTTGAAGTGATTTAGTTATTTTTAGTTAGATAGTTGTTTTGATCAGTTTGTGTTAGATAGTTGGTTTGGTTAGTTTTTAGTGGCGTAGATTCAGAGGGTTTTAGTTAGTATTAGTTGTTTTCATTGTAGTGTATATATTTTATTATTGATTTATATTTTTGTATGTTAATAAAGCTCCGTTTTGTTTATTTATCCTAAAGTTTCGTTATCTTGATTTCATTTAGTTTAGGTTAGTATGTCTGGTTACTTAGGCGACACTAGCCCCTTGGTCACCATACCGAGGTGCACAGATTGAGCCCACCCAGTAGTGCAAACATCTGCCTACTGTAATAAAATTTAATGTTGAGCAGAGAATAGGTTTCTCCCACTCGCGCCTGCCTAACCTGCTCACACATAGTTCTTTGCCATATCATAGGAGCTGATGTGATCTCAAAAACGAGTCCGTTGTACACATATAGGCCTTTGTGTGTATTGATGGTTGTTAAGTGTTTTGAAGCTTCATCTAGTTGAAGTGTAATATATGTCGTATATCAATTTTGAGAATTTATCTCCTTTTTCTAAGTTTTCAAGAATATCTTCTATTCTTGGTAGAAAATATTGTTCGACTTTTAACACAGGGTTGATGGTTACCTTGAAGTCACCACATATTCGAACATCTCCAGATGGTTTCATTATTGGTAAAATTGGTGTTGCCCAATTGCTGTAATTCACTTTAGACAGAATTCCTTCATTCTCTAGTTTGTTCAATATTTTTTCTACTTTTGCTTGATAGCATAAGGTACTGCCTTGCATTGCAGAATTCTGGTTTAGCATCATCTTTTATTGCTATGTTTGCATGCATGTTTCTGACGGTGCCTATTCCTTCTGAGAAGACCACTTCAAATTCCTTGATTAGACAATTTATTTTTTCTTGTATACAAGATTCAGAGGATATTAACTGTTTGATGTCACTCCAGTTGATCTTCAGAGATCTTATCCATTCACGTCCTAGTATAGGATTGCTACCTTTACTCAATATGTACAAAGGAAGTTTCTTTGTTTCATAATGATTGTATACTATTACGTTCGCTTTTCCCAGAGGGAGTATTTCTTCCCCTGTATAGGTTCTCAAGCGGACATTGGTGCATTCAAGTTTTGGGTTTCTTTTAAAGATTTTCTTGTAATCTTCTATTGTCATTAATGATAGCCCAGAACCTGTGTCTATTTCCATTTCTGTGTCGATTATGTCAATATTAATTTTGATGCACATTTTGTTTGTGTTTGTTGACAAGCTGAATATTTCTTCTTCTGTATCTTCTTGTACATTTAGTACCTTTCCTTCTCTTTTGCATGCTCTTTCTATATGACCTTGTTTGCCACACTTGAAACATGTGGCGCTGCGAAAGAAGCATCTTGCTCTTGTATGATTCGACTTGCCACAGGAGAGACACATAGTTCTGGTGTCCCCTTTATCTTCTTGTTTCATGGGGATGAGTTGTAAGGTTTCTTTTGATCTCTTCTATAGAAATTATCGTTCATTTGTAGTTCAGCTTTTGCTGTGCTCTTTTTGGTTTGCATCCTGTGTAGAGATTGGGCTTGATTAGACTGAATCTGTTCTGCATCTATCTTGGCCGTCTCCATGGCTGTAGCTATGTTGATAGCTGTCGATAATGCTAGATTGGCCTCTTGAAGGAATCTTTTCTGAATGTTTACATCTTTTAGACCACAAACAAATCTATCTCTTAGTGATTCTTGGAGAGCTGGGCCGAAATTACAGTGTTCTGATAGTGCTTTAATAGAAGTTATAAATTCGTTGATTATTTCGTTGTCTTCTTGAATTCTGTTGTGGAATTTAAATCTTTCCATAATCTCCAATCGTTAAGCAACTTGCAAAGCTCTTCGTATGATTTCGTGATGGGCAACTCTGGGGATGCCAATGACCTTAATGTAGCATAGGGTTTGGACCCTAAGGAGGCTAGTAGTATAGCGGCCTTTTTCTCCGATGGAGTACTGTTTGCAATAAAGTACTGATTAAGTAGGCATCTAGCCTTTCTTTATAATTTATAAACGTTTCTGTACCTTCATTAAACGTGTCTGGCTTTCCCATTCTCGTCGCCAGTTGTGGTGTCGTGACTTATCAAGCTTCTATTACATACACTATTAGAAGGTTAAATGAAGACATGTTTGGTTTACAACATTTTCCAGTGAATGACCCGAAAGTGATGTTATTTATTAGTGATATCAGGTGATATGAATAAACATAAATATATACATTCGCATAATAAAATAATAATAATAATATACCACACTTGACTACATTAATGTGTGTAATTTTCTTTACACACGTCAATATCTGGTGTCATTAAAATAGTTGATTTTTTTTCTGTAGCTTTGTTTTGATTTTGCTCCTTCGTATTTCCTTTCGTTTCCTAACCATGGCCACCGCTTCACATATATTTCGTGGAGTCAACAGGTCTTTCAATGTAGTCGAAATTACTGCATCAGATAACTGTTTATTTCTATCAGTCGCATATTTCTGAAACAATGTCATCGACGAAACTGTTGCTCTCGAACTTCGCAAGATGGCTGTTGTTCTTACGGAAGTCATACACTGTGCTCGACAATACGCTGCCTACTTGAATACTTCCGGCGTTTATGCTGGCGATGCTGAAAGTACCTTCATTAAACGTGTCTGGCTTTCCCATCACTATAACTGACTCCTAAAATCTGTCTTAGCCAACTCTGTTAAGCCACTTTTAGTGTTGTTGTTGTTTTTTTTATTTGCTTGCAAAGGGGGTCTGGGGGAGCGCTAGGAGCTCCTCCAGCGCGGGGCGGAGCCCCGCCGCCAGGCACTATTTCCGGTATTGAAAGCCAACAAACTGCTTATTCTGAGGTATCTTTAGTAGATTATTCTGCTATTAAAAAGTTATATTTCAAAAACCTAATCTGCTATTCTTACTGGCTTAGAACTTCCGCGCCGTTCGGCGTATTTAGCGGCAAGCAGTTTCCACAAAAATCTATCACTGGGAATGTCTGAAGCCTCTTCCCACCTGCTCTAAGGACCTCCATGAATGTGTGGCTCCAAGTTGTACTAGGATGTCATCGCAACTCTTATTATGCGTAATTCATTTTCCACAAAAATCTGTCACTGGCAATGTCTGAAGCCTCTTCCCACCTGCTCTAACGACCTCCATGAATGTGTGGCGCCAAGTTGTACTAGGATGTCATCGCAACTCTTATTATGCTTAATTCATTTTGTCGGAGAACAAGTTCCGCAATAGGTCACGCTCTTTTACCTTACTAAGGGGTCGACTCCCAGTTCGGCATAGGATTTCCTTGATTTAGATCCGATCACTATAACTGACTCCTAAAATCTGTCTTAGCCAACTCTGTTAAGACACTTTTAGTGTTGTTGTTTTTTTTTATTTCGGCAGATGACTATTCACTGCACTTTATTAATGGAGCCCAGCCACTTGTAGAAATGTGTAACCTCTCAAGACTACGCTCTTGGAATCAGGTGACTGTAGTTTGCTATAGATTTTACATTGAAAATGAAAATTTTATCGTCAAAATCATCTGTTGGGGGGTTTTAAACTTAAAAAATCTCTTTAAATTCAAAACCCCATTTTGCTACGGCCATAGAATTTGGTGGCTGTAGTTTGCTTTAGAATAATATTGAAGAGAGAAGTTTTCAACCTCAAAACTCTTTGTAGGGGTTTTAAACTTTTTTTTAAAAGCCATCTGGAGAAGGGGGGTTTAAAGCCACAACCCCCCCCCCCCCCCCATTGGCTACACTCAAAGAATTTTAGTGTAATTTGCTTTTTTTATTTATTTATTTTGAAGAGGGTTTTTTTTAGCATCAAACCTCTCTGAAGATGGGTTTAAACGCTTATAGCATTTTGAGTGCGTAATTTACTTTTTTTTTAATTGAAGAGGTATTTTTTCGCTTCAAACCCCGCTGGTGGGGGTTTGAACTCAAAACCCCTTTGGCTACGCTCATAAATTTTAAAGTGTGTAATTTGCTTTTTTTATATTGAAGAGGTATTTTTTAAAGCTTCAAACCCCACTGGTGGGGCGGTTAAACTCAAAACCCCCTTAGGCTACACTCATTGAATTTTGATTGCGTGATTTTAAAATTATTTTTTTTTTATATTGAAGAGATATTTTTTAGCTTCAAACCCCGCTGAAAGGGGGGTATAAACTCAAAACTCCTTTGGCTAGGCTCATAGAATTTGAATTTGTAATTTGCTTTTTAGATATTGAAGAGGGGGTTTATCGTACATTTGGGAGGGGGTTTTAAAATCAAAATCAAAATCTTACTTAGCTTTGTTCTTTGAATTTGGGGATTGTCGTTTGCATTTTTTTTTGTATTGTTTTATAGAATAGGGTGGTAGGGGGTTTTAAAATCAAAACCCCCATTGTCTGTGCTGGGACAAGTGATGGTTTAGTATTAAAATCTCTGATAAAATAAACAAACAAGCAAAAAATCAGTCACTAAATTCCGACACCCCCCTTTCGGGGGTTGGGGTTGAACGCCCATGGATCTAAGTAATTTCAACCATAACAGGCTGTAGCCTACACGTGAGTGTAAATTAACAAGCGTCGCCTTTCGGGAAATTTGTTTCTAGATATCTATATAGATCTAGATGTAATTCTTGAGATCACTATAAGTATAATATGTGCTTGCCTTGGGATTTTTTCAACGCTTTTCTTAGAGATGGACAGTATCTAGATCAGTGATTCCCAAAGTGATCTATATACACCCCTAGGGGTCTACGAAGACTTCCAATGGGTCTACGAAAGTGAAAAAACAAATTGGGGGTCTATGAGGTGCCCACGTGAGTCCACGATAATAGATTTCATTTAAGCACGTCGTGACTTTAATGTTTACATCCTATTCATTGAATTCTTCACACTAATATATAATGTGTACCTTAGTTAATCCTTTGAATATTTATCTTGCTATTCAAACGAAAATTGTTGTATTTAATTTGAATACTTGAAGAGCCCTTCATGCTTGACGCTTCCTGGCTTCCCCCCTTCTCCTGTTAGTGATAACATGTTTGAAAGATCAAGAAATACACCAAAAACTGCTCTTCGCGAAAACTTTATTAATTAATATTTAATGGTTGAAGCACTACTTCATAGAACAACAAATTCCTATTTGAAACACAACATCTGTAGCAACGGATGATAAACTGGCAAAAAGACATTTCCAGTTTGTTTGGTGATTCCAGCAGTACATTTTAATTTTAATTGGTTTTCAATTTGAATTTTATCAATAAAAAAAAGATAGATCTCTATAATTTAGTATGTAGCTTTAAATTACTTTCTCACTTTTCAACTCACTACAGATAGAAATTAGTTGTAAAAAAATGTTGATGAATTTGAAAAAATTTAAGTTAAACAGGGGGTCTATCAAAAACAAGGGAAGGGGTCTACGAGACAAAAAAGTTTGGGAACCACTGATCTAGATCAAGTCCATTAATAGCAATAACACACACACACACATACAAACAAACACACACTTAGACATTTAAAAAAATGGCTGGCGCTGACAATAAAGCCAGACGGAGACGATCACTTAGAAAAGTTACAAAAACCCATTTTCTTATAAGTAAAAATGCTAAATACGAAAGGAAAGAGAAACTAAAGAAAGTAAGTAGGCGCTGGTACTGGTAGACCTAGATCTATAATAAGGCTATTTTCTATATCTAGATTCTAGTCTTAGTCTAGATTACTCGAGAGTCGAGTTTACTTAGATTCAGAATAACTTGAATAAGAATTATAATAATAGAATGAAGTAATGAATCATGTTGTGAAGAAATCAAGAAAGATTCCGAACTTTGAAAGAGCTCTGCCTCTGCTCTACTTGTCTAATCTATTATTATAGATCTAGATTCTAGATGATTATCATTATGATAATCTAGATGTATATTCTAGATCTTTATTCTGTCTATATACTAATATATAGTATATATATACTATATAGACAGTATAATTTTGAGCATAGAGCCGAGGATAGACTATCTCTTATTTTCTATCATGATCTACTATCAGAACTATAGTAGATTCTTATATAAGTCACACGTCATCAAATTCTCCTTCAAGAAATGCGTCACTTTTTTTGTTTATAATTCATTTGTTTTTATGTTTAGAGCTAAAAACAATATTTCGGGACTGCACATAGTTCAATTTTAAATAAGTTCCGGTATTTTTGTTCCGCTTTTCCAAAGCAGATGGCAGTTTTTTAGATTCTCGGTAACCATGTATGTAAAGCTATTGTTTTAACCTCCCCTTGCCATTCATACCCATATAAGAGATGAGGGCTACATTTTGAGCCTGTTTGATCGTAGGCTGATGGATATATCAAAATAAGCTTCCAAACATCTTTAGAAAAAAGACATTCCAATCACATTTATACTGTTAAAAAAGGAAGTGTTCCAATGAATAATAATGAGTTTAACACATTCTCCTGTAGTAAACAAGGCAAAATCGTAATAAGAAGTAATATTATTAGGATTAATAAATCTATAGATGATTTTTTCAATGAATAAACATGACCTAGATGGAGATATCTAGAATATATATAATTTTTCTGAATAAAAGATAAAGTGAGGGCTGCTAATTTGAAGCCAGAGACCTTGCCCACTGCAGGTGATCACGCCAGGTGAGCTAACCGTGTAGTGCCACTACCTATCAAACCTGTATAGGCAGTGTAGGGAAGGGGGAGAGAGTCATGAAAAGAATTCTAAATAAGCATCTATGGGAGGGGGGGATGTTAAGGAGTAACAAAACGAACATCCAAGAGAGTCCTTGGATGGGAATTAAAAGAAAGAGGGAGAGATAATACATGTAGCCTAGTTGAAAATATGTCTATTAAATTATAATAATTAATTTATAGATCTATAATCTAAATAGATTTATTTCTGTCTGTTTCTAGATTATATAGGTAGGCCTATATAAAAAAATAAACTATAAACGATATATATATATATATATATATATATATATATATATATATATATATTTATATATACTAGCCTGACATTACCCTCAGCCTGTTGGTCTTAGTTTGTGCTTACTAATCTAGTGGATTGGATTTAGGTGTACGTTAAAATGGGTTTACCCATGTTTGTTAAATGAATGGAATTATAAGTAAGTCAGGGCGTTCTGAATTCGCAGATATATGGAACGAATTTATGTAAAAATGCTTTTGAAACACAAATTTGAAGGTTAATTTTATTAAATAATGAAATCAATCTAGACTATATTTTGTATTTTCATGTGTCAAAGTAAAAAACTATAAACTAAATCTTTTCGATCTTTTCTCATGTCAACAATGTAAACAAAGCCTAAATCAGTAAAATACTATAACTGTAATAGAGTTGGTCAACTTTTTTTTTTTGAGGGTCTTAAGTTTGTTTTAGGTCTACAATACATACACTACGGTCTAAGTTAGCACCCAAGGAACATTTCTACCAAGTTTTATCAAGATTGGCCAAGCGGTTTTCATTTCTATTCATAACATACATACACCTCACATTCTACTTTATAATAATATATATATATATATATATAGAGAGAGAGAGAGGCAGTATACTATAAATACATATTGCAGAAGTGAATCTACTTCTTTTTATACAATCTAAATAATTTTTAATTAACACAAATATAATTATTAACAATAACAGTGGTGTTTACTGACGGTGCTCAGTGTGCACTGAAGGAGAAAGCACAAAAACTGGGTTCAGTATAGGCGCATGAAGTGACCTAATTTATTTTAAAATAAAATCTTGACTATGATTGGTAATTCAAAGGAATACAGCTATTTTTATAGTCCTTTAGTTGCAGAATAAGAATCTGCTTTCAGCTTTTTTGTGAGTTAAACCGTCACCAAATAAAAAAATAAAATAAAAATTTGACACGTTCCGAAAGTCAGTGTGCCTTATATAAGAATCTACTATAGATGTCTGATTCTCATTCTGATGAATCATTTGAATGATGATGATCTAGATCTATATAGATCTACTCTTGACAGTCTAGATTAGTCTAGTAGTCTAGTCAGTCTAGAAGAATAATAGATATATCTAGATAGACTATAGATCTTTCTCTAATATAGTACAATGTAAGTACAGTAGAGTCTAGATAGTCTTTATGACTTACTATGAGTACACTAGATTTCTAAATCTAGATTCTAATTTATCTCTAGTAGAAAGAATCAAGAGTTAGACCTATATTGGGCTATATCAACTAGATTTTAAATCTAGATCATGATAGATCGAGATCTAGATTCTAGATATATCTAGAGTAAAGTGCGAAGTTCGAGCTGGCAGCCATTTTCAGGTTTGGAATTTTATAGTACCGTAACAGTCTGGCTGATGGTATCTCTGAATTCCTCATCCTTTTGTCTATAAAAATAGATGTGATAAGATTTTAATGTATGGCTGCACTTATTTAAAATTAAATATGAGGTCAAAGAGGGTATCGTCAAGCGTACTTTTTTAGATCAAATCCCCCTCCCCAGTTTATCATCATCAAACTCCATTAGAGTGAGGGCTTGAGAGGCTCAAATCCTCTCTTGCAAAAGCCCTGGACAGAAACCCTGCTGTCTTGCGTGGTGCATAAATGTCGCCATACAGGTCGAGAATTTAGGGTTTCCCAGACCTGTCGAGACGGAGATCAGCAAGTCTGGGGCAGTCAAACAGAATATGAGGCACGGTTTCCTCTTCTTCCCCGCAGCGGGGGAACAGTGAATCAAAATTTGGCCATAGCTGCGAGAAATATGAGCCAACAGGACAGTGGCCTGTCCTGCACTGTGCTATAATAGCTTGCTCAGGCCTGGACAGCCTCCACCACGGGGAAGTGCGATCAGGGCGCCTCATGCGCTCCCAGACTTCACGGGTTTTTTGGGACTTGTCACAGCACTCAAACCACGTTTCCATTTCTGTTTTTTGTATTATAGCCAGGGCCTGATGAAAGCTTACAGCCTGTTCAGTGGGTGGAATTTGCCCTCCCTGGTGGGCCAAAGAGTCTGCAATGGTATTGCCAGTCACACCTATGTGACTCTGTACCACCTACTGCATTATTACAGGGGTGCCATAGTGTTGTTTAATGTTATGTGAAGCCATGATGACAGTGTTGATATTGGGGGGCCATGGTCCGGGGCTTTGCAAAGCCTGTAGTACAGATTTTGAGTCAGTGACCACAACAATCTGTGTTGCCCTCAAATGTCCCTCGCCGAGTGTTGAGAGTCAATGACTTTTAAGGCTTCACAGACTGCCATGGTCTCCCGCATCAAAACAGCAAACACTACCACATGGTCCAAAGATTTTGACTGTGTAAGAGCCAAGAAAGTCAATGTAGGCTCCATAGCCTGCTCTTCCAGAATCTATTGATGCCGACCCATCAGTGTATGCAAAAATAGCACTGGGCTGGAAGGTATTAATGGTCTCCAGAGCTAGGATTTGAAGGTCGTTAGATGAACGGCTTTACTTAGTGGCATTAAGGTCTACTAATTTCAAGCGTATGTCTGGGGTCAACACCAAGGGGGAAGGGGATGAAAGCGTTGAATGTTTTGTCGGTTGGTGGAGAGGCCAGCTTCATCAGATAGTCTAGTGACATGATGCATAAAAGACTGCATCTGGATACGTCTACTGCATCTCCAACCATCCACTAGTTTTCTAGCTGGGAGGTATTCATTCGGCCTTTTGTACCGCTTATAGCAGGTCAGTACTGACCTTTCCCTCCTGAGGTTTAGTGGACCTATATTAGCCATTATTTCAGCCGCATTTGCTGGATTTGACCTAAAGGTTCCACAGACAAATCTTAGTGCTTGGGACTGTATTTTATCAAGTTGTTCAAGAGCAGTCTTAGAGCCATAAATTTGCACAGGTAGGCTGTAGTCTATCTGTGATCGGACTGCTCCTAAATACAGGGGTTGGAGCATGTCTGCTCCGGCTCACCACTTCGTGGATGCCAGCTTCCGCACAATGCAAAGGTTTCCCTGAGGCCTTTCTTACAACATCCTGGATGTGCTCACACATTTTTAGTTTGCGATCTAAAGTTACACCAAGGTACTTGGGTAGTTTTTCCATGCTGAGAGCCACTCCGTTGAGGGAGAGCCGGAAAGGTTGCCTGAGAATGCCAGTCCCGAGCGTAAACAAAGAATAGACCGTCTGGAGGTGTTTATTTCTAGCCTCCATTTTTGTGTGTATGAACAGAGCGTATGGAGATCTTCTTGTAGCACTTTTTGTATAGAGGTTGCGCTCCTTCCGGATTTCCAAAGGACAATATCATCAGCATATAGCAGCTTTTGGCATTTTAGCTTATGAAGGCAGTGAAAAGGGCGCATGACAGAACGGTGCCCTGAGGGAGGCCGTGCTCGAGGGTCATTTCCCCTGAGACTTTTCCATACATCCTTGTTCTTATTGTACGCTCTTGTAGGAAGTCTCTAATCCAGTAATATATCCGTCCCCGCACCCCCACGGCTCTTATCTTATGAAGCAAACCAGGCCGCCATACTTTATCATATGTCTGTTTTAAGTCAATGAAGACTGCGTATGTGCTTTCGGTCCTTTGGAATCCATCTGCTACGCTCTGCACAAAGATGTTGACTTGGTTTATAGCGGATATTCCAGCCCTGAAACCAGCCTGTTCTGGAGCTATAAGACAGGCACTCTCAAGGTACCAAACCAGACACTCACCATTTTTTCAGCCATTTTTCCCACACAAGATGTGAGTGAGATGGGCCTGTAGCCCTCAGCATTGGAAGCATCTTTTCCCTTTTTTGGTATAGAAATGATGGTGGCAAGCACGGCCCTTCCTTTCCCCCCTACATGCTTAAGCATTTCGGGGGTGATACCATCCGGCCCGGGAGCCTTTTTAAGCTGGCATTTCCTCTAAGGGGCAACCCAAATCTCCTCCCCCTCCCCAGTTGGTTGTAAGCTCTGTCGTGCCAGTGAAAGGCTTGAACAGATCATGTTATAATCTTTAATTTTCACTACAAAGTCATTTTCTTTTTACTCCAGCACAAGAGCACTATCCATTGCCACCTTTCCCACGCGCCACAACTTCATTAGCGGCTTGTAACTGACGTCACAACAAGGTCAACTTGGTCTGTGTAGATAATCTAGTCTAATTGACTGCACTAGAAATAAAAAATGCCTATTAGATGCCTTTGTTGCGAGAATAATTTAGAAGGGGAGGGAGTGAGAGAGGAGTGATAGGTGATCTAATACGCTTCCCACTCAGAGCTTCTCCACTCATCTAACATGTCCAGTGGGAAAAAATAGGGGGGGGGGGGTCAAATCAGCTGTTCAGTCCAGCAAAAAAGTGCATCTGCAGTAACAATATAGTAGTACTTTTGTAAACATTGAAATAAAGAAGTTTTAGTAATAAAAAGTGAGCCGATCGAGCCTCTCTGCAAATCGGGACTGCTTGATCTTCAGACTTTACTCTAAATATAGATATAGATCTATATTATAAAAATATAGATTATTATCTATCTAGATCTAGATCTCTCTAAATTATAGTCTAGATCTATATTAGCTACTTTGATAAAAATTTCAAGTTCATTGTATTGTAATGAAACTAATATAGAGCTTTTTGAACCAAGTTAATTGATACCTCATTTATGTTTCTAAGTCAACTAGAACAGAAGTTATGACAATTTTAGTGTCAAAAATTTTGCCTATTAGATATAGATATTAAATTAATTGAAATGATTGATGCAATCCTTAATATAATTTCATGTAACCTCTAAGCCTGAAAATTCTTGTGTTTAATTTTTTGTTTGGTAATTTTTTATTTTTTTTCTGTGTATTTAAGATTTCTGAAATTCTCAAAAAACCTGAAAAATTAAGAACTACAGCAGATAAAGTTTTTGTAAGCAAAAATCCTGAGATAGTAAAAACTTCTGAAAAAAATGCAAGACAGTTGAAAGCAAAAAAAGAAAGGATGCTTGAGGTAAGTATATTTAGAAAAAATACAATTGACTACACAATACACTTACTGTATAAATACTTCACAGTGGATAAACATGTTGCCGTACAAACTCTGTATTGCTGTACCAGACTGTACTGGCCTTACTGGATTCTTCTGTACCAGACCAACTTCATACTAGACTCACTGTACCGGACTGAATCTGAATTGTCTTGACTTCTTAGCTCTTTATATTGGATCCCTGAAGGCATTCTGGAAGATGATCAAATGTCACCAATTCCTTCTGGATGATCACATGACCATATCAGGGGTTAATTGCATGGGTAGTGTTCAGGTCATAGTAGTTTCTTGAAGCGTTGCCACAGTTGACTGCTCGCATAGTGCTGGCCTATGTCATCTGTGTTGACTGATTACTCAAACTGTTACACCTATCTCCTTCGCCACCACAGTTGTAACAATATCTATGTGAAAAAAGACAGAATGTCTTGATTTAAATTATCAGCTTGTGTTCATTTTTCAGATTGAGGATGAACCAGGATTATTCAACTTAAAATGTGTGCAATTAGCAGAACTTATCAAGTCTTCCAAATATATTGTTGTCTATACTGGTGCTGGAATAAGTACGGTAAAGAATAAAAATTTAGATTCTACTAGAATATAATTTGGAATTTTAATTTGTACATAGTACTTACAAATTTATATGTCTTTTGTTTGTCATTGTTATTTATATTCTAAAAATCTTTATTTAATTTTTTTTTTTCAAATATATACATACAATTGGTTTACTTACATATAAAAACAGAACAGTGCCTTTTCAGAAGACCATAAATAGCTTTTGTACATATGTTACTCTGTAGCAAAGCTGTAACTTTTCCAGTAGGATACAATTTAAATATAATTTAAATCTTTTGTAAAAATGATACATATTAATTTTTTAAACCAAAGTAGGAGGCATTTTGGGGAACAAAGTGAACTTCGCAATTATTTTAAGTGAGGTACAGTTCAGTTAACAATGTGCATAAAATAATAATTTTAAAACCAAAAGGGATTGCTTTCAGACATACAAAATTTTATCAGACAGAGTAAGTTGATATAAGCTATGTAAAAAATAGCTATTGTACCTATATTAATCATCATGAAGGTGAAATCAGAATTTGGGTTGTTATGGAGTGTGTCTGTGTGTTTCTATGGTGACAGTGGGAAGAGGTTAACAATTGGTTGTGAATAAAGCAACATAGGTGGCTTGTGGTTGTGAATAAAGCAACATAGGTGGCGTTGTCATCATTTGGTCTTAGTTAAAGGAGACGACTCCAGAATGTGAGACTGAAAGGTTTGATTATTGTATGAGTTAGGTTTCATTTAGAATATTATTAGTACATTTATTTCATTTATATAATGACAATTTGATTTTGTCTGTATTATAAAAAAAAGTTATATTTGGTATTTTCACAAAGAAGTTATTCAAGATATTTAAAAATTTATTACTTAAGATAATATTACGTCTACAATGGTTTAGTTGTCTACCATCAATTTGGGGCTACAAGTCAATGACCCATAACAACATGGGTACTGCATTTATTTCTTATAGTTAAAAATGGGGGGGGGGGGAATTATGGCTTTTCCCTATCGGGCTTGGCCATTAACAAAACAATTTTACAGTTTTATTTTGAAGGTGTCTTAAACAACATATTTTTCTATTGGAATGTCAGCAAAGAAATAGCAGAAGTAATATGATAAATAATTAAAAAATGATATTTATACATATAAACATTTTCCTAACCATTTTCTTGATGTAAGTTGACGTGATATGCTTTTTTCATTATTTAGCCACTGTTGAAATTATTGTTATCTGGTATAGATTAGGAATTTTGCTTATTTCAATGAAGTAATAGGTTTTTCCATTACAATAGTTGTAATAGTACCAGTTATCCATGGAGAATAAACCAGAGTGGCTAAACATGGTTATGTGTTGACCCTGACGCCTGTGACCTTAGAATGGCTAAAGGTGGTTATGTGTTGAACTGATGCCTGTGACATTAGAATGGCTAAAGGTGGTTATGTGTTGAATTGACGCCTGTGACCTTAGAAGTTGTTTTTTTCTGACCCTGATGTGTATTACACAGTGGTTTAGAAAGTATTCTCCAATGAGACATTAGATTGCAGCTGTGGCCTTACGCATATAATACTTATGTATTTATTTGTACTGTATGACTTGTGCAGTGTGTCATACTGTTTTTGAGTGTGTGATTGTTTATTTTTTATTGAGAAGGCTTATGAGCTTACTGCTGGTAATTGACACATTTATTTGACTCTACATGTAAATAAACTATTTGTATGTATGTTTACCTGGGATTTTGTTAAATGTTATGATTTTGCATACATTAATGTAATTATATAATTAGAGGTTATACTTAATAACCTAGGAAATATAAGTATGTTCTCTTTAACTATTTACTGATCTGCTAAATTCAAAATTTTGTAATAGTCAGTCAGCCATCTTAGTAATAAAGTGTTGAATATGTACCACTATGTTGATGGTCGATCATTAGTTTATATCTTTAAACAGCTAATACAATCAAACCGATGTAGGTATCTTATATTTTCAGTGAAATAAACTTAAAATAATTTGAACAAACTTTTATCACAATATATAGATATATTAAACTTGAGATGAGACATAGATCTAAAAGTAATGAATTGAAATGATATTTAAATAAAAATCTAACTCATAATTTTACACCTCTTTGATGTCTCGCTTCTTTGAGTAGTCTCCCATTTTACTATCAGCCACAGGACTTCCTATCATAAATTATGACAGACCCTCTTGTGGTTTCATCATTCTACATCACTAAAAAACAACACTCCATTTCCTTTTTGTTACTGAGAAAACACACACTTAGACACCATAACAGTGCTGTAGTGTCACAGAGGCAATGTGGGGTATGTGTCACCCATTCTAAAATTTATGAGGGGGGGTTGTGTGTTTGGGTGGGGTTTTTTTTGGCAAAAAAAGGGGAGGGGGGACTGCATGGGAATGTTGTTTTAAATATTAAAATCTATTCATACAATTTTTAAAAATTATTTTAAATGTTTGTGCTTTTTGAATTTTCACCTAACCTCTAGCACCAGTGAAAATGATAACAAACTCAATACATGCATAAATTATAAGCTACATGGTTTAATGGACAATATTAGAACCCATACAAAAAATCCAAAATCTAATAGAAAAAACTATTGTACTTCCCCAAAACAAATATGTTTGAACACAAACACACATGCAGAAATTTATATATGTATCCTTTTTTTTTAAAGGCTCAATAAAATGAACAATTATAATGTGTCTAAAACATTCAGCACCAAAGCGACCATGTCACCAAAATTCACCACTACACCAAAACAGCATCGCCAATATGTCTCATACTGTTTATGCATAGTATTAATTTGAAAACAAAAGTATTTTTTACCACAATAAAAAATTTGCAGAATGCCCAAGCTAACTTTAGGCCTGCACTGCACTGCAGGCCGGTTATGGCATTGTCATGACAGTCCCAGTACCAGCTCAACATAGCCACCGAAATGGTCTGGACCCAACCTAGCTCCATCTAGGCATACAACCCTACTATTGAGAAATATAGTAACCAAAGGATTGACTAACTGATAAATAACAATGAACTTTCTAAAACACTGCTCAACATTGAAACAACTTCATCTGAAGAACCAAAAGTCTCTGTTAGAAAAGACTTTTACTGCAAGGCTGGAAAAAGTCTAATAGTAAAAACAAATCACATCCTACACTGTACCACTGTGAATACACAAGAGACAGTTAATCTCTTGTTTACACTCCATTTACCATCCACTAAAGCATGCATATTTTATTAATTGTAAGACATCAAAAAAAAATAATATTTTTTGTTTGAATTTTTTTTTTTTAAGGCAGCTTCTATTCCTGATTACAGGGGGCCAAATGGCGTCTGGACTTTGCTGAAAAAGGGACAAGATATGTGGTAAGTAAATAAAGAAGAGCATTGTTGTTCGACATTGAAGTAATAAAATATATTTTAAAACTTTTTTTTTCTTATAAAACAAATCTCAAAAACACATCAATTGATTATTTTCTAAATATGTATGTATATAAATAAAATAGAAGGGTAATGTGAAATAAAATAACTTTTGTGTATATATATATATATATATATATAGTTCGTCCATCGTGGTTCGATGATGACCACAGCATGCTCAGTGCGTTAAGTTCCAATCTCTTTTGTGGATCTGTGGGGGGAGGTTTCCATGCTGCCTCTATGTGCTCAGCCAACACAACTCGAGTCTGGATTCCAACTTGAGCCTCCCTGATAGGTAGCTAACTGGTTTATGCTCTCTGTCACACATCCCACCAAAGCAACTAGTAAAATCACTAAATTTAGAAAGCCTTCAGGACAGAAGACTAAAAAGTAAAGTAGCACTTATACATAAAACACTGAACCATAATCTTCAATTACAAAAACAAAATGTAATAAAATACTCAAAAAGACACAAAGATAAAGGCACATTCCTAGTTCCATATGCTAGGACAAACTTGTACAAATGCTCCTTCTTCCCTAGTGCTATTGGAGCATGGAGTGGGTTGCCTGAGCCAGCCAGGAAAACCAGTGACTTGGCAGAATTTAAGTCATTGGTTAACATGCATGACTAGATGCATGACACGTTGGACATAATCATCTTCTTTTTTGAAGTTAAGTCTGTTTTGTATATAAATTAGATTAGATACCGTATTTTTCGCCGTATAAGACGCTCCGGCATATAAGACGCACCCAATTTTAAAGGAGGAAAATCTAGAAAAAAAAGATTCTGAACCAAATACTGTACTAAAATATTTTATATCAACTGTATAAAGTAAACAGCAGTTTAAGAACAATTTTATGTCAACCATGTAACATATCCGCCCAGCAATCCTTCTGCCCATCAATCACGGGCATCCAATCAGCGGGGCGGGGCAGAGTACGGACATCAGTAAGCATTGGCTGGAGGAGGCGGAACCAGGAGGCAGACATGCGGACATTTCAGGGCAGCATGGATTGATCAGGTGCCCGGGAGATATGCAGAGAAGTGGCGAAATTGTGCCCACACTGCCCAGCAAGGAGTGAGACTGCTCCGGGAGACATGAGGAGACGCAGCCTGCGCTGATGGATGGAGGTACCGGCAGTAAGCTCAGCATGATGCCCGTGCAGCACATGGTTAGACTGTCGGGAGGGGGGCATGGCGCGCTATAGGAGGGAGAGGGAAGCCCGAACACACACAGCCTGGCCGTGCAGGGAGGGTCACAGAAGTCACCACAGCCCGCAGTACGTGCCCCAAATCCAGCCCGCAGCACACACTGCATAAGGAAAGGACTGCGAGTAAGCGCCACACAAAGTTGGGGGCAGTTTTAATGCATGTAAAATGTGTATTTGCCGTATAAGACGCACCAACTTTTCCCCCCCAGTTTTGGAGAAGAAAAAGTGCGTCTTATACGGCGAAAAATACGGTAGTTCTAGAGTGATTTGAATCAGTTCAGATAGATAAAATGTCTGGATCTAGATCTCGATTCTTTAATTCAAATACTTTTGATCTATATATCTAGATTAGAGTTGATTAGACTTTGAATGGCTGTTGGGGACTCTATGGCACTAGTTCTATGTGTGCTTTGCCCTGTTCAAGCCTGTTGTTATGTTTTTTTCTAATTTGAACCCCGCAGCATTCATTCCCTGTCTGCCAAACCCTGCCTGACATATTCCTTGATTTTATGAAGGAAAAGGGATTAGATCTTTGATAAGGTCTGTTCTCTAGACCTAACCCAAACCCATACAACATCCTAAACACCATCCCAAACCAAACTCACCAACCACTAGCCAGATCCACTCCTGTTAAACCTAAATGTACTTAAATTAATGCAACAGCCTCACTAAACAAATCTACTAAAAAAGTAATACCAAAATACCTTAAAACCTTAGTAATAAATTTTCAAAGCATTAGGAACAAAACAGCAGACTTAGAAATTTTATTAGAATGTGAGAAACCAGACATAATTGCTGGAACAGAAACTTGGCTACATCCTGAAATTTGTAATGCAGAAATTTTCAATAGTAATTATAAAATTTTTAGAAAAGATAGGGCTGATAATCATGGAGGAGTTCTTTTAGCAATAAAAAACACTCTTATAGCAGAAGAAATTACCTTACCTAACTCAAAAAATATAGAATCAATATTTTGTAAAATTAATACCACCTCAACATCCCTAATAATAGGCAGTATTTACAGGCCACCAACTTCTAGTTTAAAATACATGCAGGAACTATGTAATCAGTTTACTACACTTAGAGAGACAAATAAAAATGCAGTTTTTGGATTATGGGTGATTTCAACACTAACCATAGATAAACACTAAAACCGTAAGAACATAGAAACTTTACACAACCTAAGTTTAGATCAAATCATTAAAAAGCCAACTAGATTATACAACACATTAGATCTCTTCTTAACCAACAGACCTGGATTAGTAGTTGATTATGATATTATCTCTGGTCTATCAGACCATGAGACTCTCATAAAAATACACAGTCAGATAAAAGCAGTAGCCAATACAAAACCCAAAAGAAAAATCTTACTCTGGAATAAATGTAACCTAACACAACTACACCAAGCTGCATTAAACTTTCAACAAACATTCTTATTAGAAAAAGACATTAACCAACCAGTCGATGACCTCTGAAATTTCATTTAAAACCATCTTAAAAGCATTATAGAAAATCATAAACCAACTAAATACACATCTAACAAAATAAATAAATGCTGGTTTAATAATAGACTAAAGAAGCTTTGTAAACAGAAGGAAAACCTATATAGAAAATTTAAAGAAACTAAGGCAGAAAGAGTTTACAAAAAGTATATAAAAATTAAACACCTAACCCAAAAAGTAAGCAGACAGCTGCAGAGTGAATACATTAACAATGTAATATCTAAAGATAACAACAAAAACCTATGGTCATACATTAAGTCTAAGAAAATGGAAACAACAGGCATAGCGCCACTAAAAGATGAACATAACATAATACATAATGATAATGAAACTAAAGCAAACATCCTAAACAAATACTTTGCATCAGCATTCTCAACCCCAGGAGACAAAGACATATTACTTAATTTGAACCAAGTAGACAACATAGAAGATATAGTAGTACAAGAAAATGGAATCCAAAAACTATTAGCCAACACCAAACCAAATAAAGCTTCTGAACTTGATGGTATTCCAGCTAGATTACTCAAAGAACTAAGCAATGAGCTAGCCCCAGTGTTCAAAATACTCTTTCAGGCATCGCTTAACCAGGGCAGAGTACCAAAGGACTGGAAAGAAGCTAATGTCACCCCCCTATTTAAAAAAGGAGAAAATTCTGACCCAGGAAACTACAGACCAGTATCACTTACCACCATCACATGTAAAATCCTAGAACACATAATATGTAGCAACATCATAAACCACTTAATCAAACATAATGTCCTCACTCCATACCAACATGGCTTTAGGAAATATAGATCATGTGAAACACAATTAATAGGACTAATTGATGATTTTTCAAAAGGTTTAGATAATAGTGAACAAATAAATGCTATCTTACTAGATTTTTCCAAGGCTTTTGACAAAGTTCACCACCATATTTTGCTTAAAAAATTAAAATATTTCGGTATTAATGGTCCTTTGCATCAGTGGATTAAAGATTTTCTGATGCAAAGGACCATTAATACTGAAATATTTTAATTTTTAAAGATTTTAAGATTTTCTGATAGGGAGAGAACAAACTGTAATAATAAATGGCTGTAAATCAACACCTATAACAGTAAACTCTGGTGTACCTCAAGGAACACTTTTAGGTCCACTACTATTTTTAATTTACATAAATGATTTACCAAATTGCATTGCTTCAGAAACAAAAGTCAGATTATTTGCAGACGATTGCATAATATATAGAACAATAAAAACAACACAAGATTCAGATATTTTACAAATAGAATTAGATGAATTACAGAAATGGGAATCAAATTGGAGCATGTCTTTCCACCCAGAAAAATGTAAGTTGTTAAGAGTAACAAAAAAACTAAAACAAATTAATTCCACTTATCTTATTCATGGCAAACCAGTAACATAGACTAAAAACGCAAAATACCTAGGTGTTCTAATAAATGAAAAACTGTCATGGAATCCACATATCGATGAAACTAAAAAAAAACAAAGCATTAGGGTTTATTAAAAGAAATTTCTATAAATCTAATAAGAACATAAAACTAAAATGTTATTTAACCTTGGTTAGGCCAATAATAGAATATGCATCCTCCGTTTGGGACCCCTCAACTCAAGAAAACATTAAGTTACTGGAACAGACACAAAATAGAGCAGTGAGATTCATAACAAACGAATATTCACATTTGACTAGAGTAACACCTAAAATCACTAAATTTAGAAAGCCTTCAGGACAGAAGACTCAAAAGTAAAGTAGCAATTATACATAAAACACTGAACCATAATCTTCAAATACAAAAACAAGATTTAATAAAATACTCTGAAAGACACAAAGATAAAGGCACATTCCTCGTCCCATATGCTAGGACAAATTTGGAAATTTGTACAAATACTCCTTCTTCCCTAGTGCTATTAGAGCATGGAATGAGTTGCCTAAGCTAGCCAGGAAAACCAGTGACTTGGCAGAATTTAAGTCATTGGTTAATATGCATGGCTTAATGCATGACACGTAGTACGTAATCATCTTCTTTTTTGAAGTAACGTCTGTATTATATAAGATAAGAAAATCTAGTAGGCCTAATTTATATGACTATAGATTATTATAGAATAGGTCTAATCTAGATTAATCTAGATCAAGATCCAAATTAGTAGGTCTGTATCTAGATCCGGTAATCATTGGACCGTTGGGACGCTGGCCATTGAGGTCTATAAGTTGGCAGCTGTCTATCAGTATGCTGATGAACTGGTGTGACCAGCAGCGTGCGCCTCTTTCTCCTCTTGTTTAGGCAAAAAAAAGTATTGCAAATTAGAAGGTCTAGATCTAGAATCTAGATCCAAATTAAAAAAGAAATTGCTGAATTCTTTTAAATTTTGTAGAAAAAATTATTTGAAATATATTGTTTAAAAATAATTTTACATATTAATTACACTGAATGAGCTTTATAGGACACATACACACAAAATGTAAAGGCACTATTGTTTATACATTTAGATGAGAGGACTTTTGACAGCTTTTTGCATAGGGTCCAGGCATCTGAAAGAAAGAAATGTTTAGCGACTTCCGAAAGGAAAAGAAAGAAAATGATATTATGATAGTTATTAGTTTGATATTTACAAATTTTAATATAAATTATTCACTATTAGAATACTATTAGATCTAGATTTCTAAGTAAAAGTCTATATATGCTTAAAAAAAAAAAAAAGTAATCTAGATCTAAGTCTAGGATTCTAGGTACGAATATGTAAATTTAGTTTTGCTTCTAAAAGATTTGTGATCAATAAATGGTATTATTCATTGTCAATAAATGCTAGATCTAGCTCTAGCAATCTCTATCT
The DNA here is from genome assembly GCA_030265305.1 of Biomphalaria pfeifferi. NCBI lineage: Eukaryota > Metazoa > Mollusca > Gastropoda > Planorbidae > Biomphalaria > Biomphalaria pfeifferi. Next base: position 3,171,432 of record JASAOG010000065.1, read on the forward strand.
ACTCAAGTGATCTTGATAAAGAATCTAGATTTTCGAAATCACTAGATCTAGACTTGGAGTTGGACGTCTCTAAGTCTTACTAGATCTATTAATTTGGATCTAGATTCTAGATCTAGACCTTCTAATTTGCGATACTTTTTTTATACTGCTAGGCAGAGTTGTCATATCTGGGGTCACTATTTTGTGCCTTTGTCAACACAGTTCCTTATTTTTGTTATATTTCAAATATAGTAGTCCTGAAAACTAATTTTTGTTATATTGAATTCACTATTTTATCTATGTATATGCCCTATCCAGCTTCACTATTGCTTGTTTATATCTAGGGCTATGGGTTTTTGCTTGGTTCTCTTCCACAAAAAGACAGTAGTTATCTTTTCAGGCTACCTAATTGTTATGAATCTTACTGCTCTATTTTGTGTCTGTTCCAGTTTCTTAATGTTTTCTTCAGTTGAGGGGCCCAAAGAGTTAACATTAACCGTGGACCACAGAAACAGATGACCTTTACATCATCTGCTGTATAGATCTCAAGGCCTGAAAGGGGAACTATTTATTCAAAGACATTTCCTAGGCAGTATCAAGATGAAAAACCATTGTTTCTTTTCCTGGCAAATTATTTAGCTTCCCTCAGTTAATGAAAAAAAGTGTTGTAGATAGTGCTACAACTTTTTGGAAATTGCTTGCCGTGGATGCAAAATCAAATGATTTCCTGAAGCTGTATCTGATTTACATCCAAGTTGTTTGATAGACTATGAGGTTAAGGTAAAGGGACATTCTGAATTCAGAATGGCAGGAGCACAAGTCAAAAGTAAAAATAATCTTGCTACAAGAAAAGGCAAAACATTATCTGAGTTAAATGATTTCTATTGTTTCGAAACTAACGATTTTAATTATCTAAGATTCAAAGCCCTTGAAGATGTCAAAGTTATTAGCGATTACTAAAGAACAAATCTGCAACATTTTCAAAAACGTCAACCCAATGAAAGCTGGTTCGCCTGATGGAATAAAAGGGCGAATCTTAAAAGAATGTGCTGAACAACTAGCTAAACCTTTCCTAGAGATTTTTTCCTCTTCATTTCTACAACATAGATACCATCTGAGTGGAAGTCGTCCATAATTGTACCTGTGCCAAAGGTTTCCAAACCAAAGGAAATGAATGACTTTAGACCTGTTTCACTTACTTCCATTGTGTCTAAAAGTTTAGAAAAAATGAAAATGGTCAAAATGTTTCATCTGAATGATCTTTGTAGTAAGTTGGACCCTTTACAATTTTCTTACCAAAAGGGTAAAGGTGTAGACGATGCCATCCTAAATATTTTAAATTGTGTTTACAAACATCTGGACTTACCTAACACTTCTATAAGATTGTTCTTGGATTTCTCATCAGCTTTTAATACCATACAACTTCATTTACTTATTGAAAAATGAAAGCATTGAAGGTTAGTCCATATATAATACTATGGGCTAATGAATTTTGGACCCAAAGACCTCAGAAGGTTACAATGTTTACAATGTAATATCAAATGCACGCATAGTTAACACAGGGGCGCCCCAGGGGGCTGTGACATCGCCATTGCGGTTCATTTTGTACACCAATGATTTTCAATCCGATAGTCCTTTTTGCTCCTTCACAAAATTCACTGATGATGCTGCTTTTCTTGCCCTGCTCTCAGAGAGCTCAGACATAAATGAGTATTTCAGAGAAATAGAACACATTGAAAAATACTGTAAAGGTAATTTTTTATTATTAAATGTAAAAAAAAACAAAGAAATGATCATCGATTTTTATAGGGAAAAGAAGGAAACGGATATTGTTTCTGTAGCTGGAGAGACTATTGAAATAGTGCAAACTTTTAAATACCTTGGTACTATCCTAGACAATAAACTAAATTTTACTGATTATATCAGCAAAAAAGTGCAGCAAAGATTACGATTACTGAGAAAACTATCCTCGTTTTAATGTTAGTGAAAAGGCCTTGGCTATGTTTTATCACGCTCACATTTGCAATATTTTAAGTTTTAATATCACTGCCTGGTATGGCAATCTGAACATTAAAAAAAAAAATAAACTTCATAAATGCTACTTGTAAAGTCATTGGCAAAAAACAAACTCCATTTGGGAGTTTCTAGAAATAAAAAATCACCCTTTGGGTCAGGATTTTGTGATTATGCCATTACAAAAGAGATACAAGACACCGATTGCAAGACAAACAGAATCAAAAACTCTTTTGTTCCCCTGGCAATCAAATCATTAAATAGAAACAATCTGATATAAACTTTTCACATGTAAATTATGAGTGTGTCTGGTGTGAATGTACATTTTGTTTTTTTTATAGTTTATAATTTTTTGTTTGGTGTAATGCACAAATTGAAAGACAAATTTCCTTACGGACAATAAAGATTATTATTATTATTATTTTAAAGTGGATCTTTCGACTATGACATTGTAAGTTTTTATTGTTTGTAGCAGACGTCTATCTCAATGCTTAAGTCTTTGTTAACAAAATAACTTACCCAATTCACACCATGTGTGGTCATTTCAGTGTTCTGTTGCTTTAGTGTGTTTTAATCTGACATGCTGCATTATTATTATTATCCCCCATTTGTAACTGTCCTAATCCTAACAGCATAAAAAGATAGATCTAGATCTATTGCCATTTTACTTCATTCATAAGGGTTAAAAAAAAACAACACAATAAAACTAATTTTTATTTTATTTAGAGAACACAATACCATTAGAAATGTAGAGTGGGGAACGGGAAGGTAGCATTCCATTGGGGCCTTCAGAAAAGGCTTTTTTTTTTACACTAGGCCTGAAACGTCCTTCTTCCCTAGTGCTATTAGAGCATGGAATGGGTTGCCTGAGCTAGCCAGGAAAACCAGTGACTTGGCAGAATTTAAGTCATTGGTTAATATGCATGACGCGTAGGACGTAATCATCTTCTTTTTTGAAGTAACGTCTGTATTATATAAGATATTGCGCAGCTCTATTTATAGGAATAGTCGATCAATTGGAGGATGCTTAAAAGTTGTCTTTGTAATAAAAATGGTCAGAAAACTGTGAAAGCGGTCGTCTGTTGTGTGTGGATAAGTGAAAGTGATACTAGATTTAACGAGCCCAAAATGTGAGTGTGCTGGTTAAAAAAAAAAAAAGGTATTCCAGAGAAAGAAGGAAAGAGAGAGTGGGCCATGAAAAGTCTGTTAAATTGGTCATTAAAATATGGGCCCATTTATTAAAATAAACAATAAAGAGCCTTGGAAAAAATGAAGGGCATAGCCAATGTGTACTGCTGGTAGTATGATAATTGTACTATTATTTAGATAGTCATTTGGAAATTCATGTGCTATTTTTAGCTTTAATAATTAGCAACTTATTGTATAGTTGTCCTGAAAACTAATTTGGACTCAAAATTGCCAGATTTTGTGAAAATGCCATTTACTTATATGTACTGTTTGCTTGAGAATACAACAGAAAATAAACTGCATTTAAATAAATTTTTATCACTTGAACATAAATTAATTAAAACAGATTCTGAGTACAGTACAGAAAGTGCAGTAATTTACCTGATAAGACAGACCTCTGAAAAATACTTAATGAAGGCTGAAGCTACTTATAGTGAAAATTAACTGCAGGAAAAAAAACAACTAGCTACCATTTGGCTGTGCCAGGTTGTGGCTGAGTTATTGAATGCTAAGTTTCCTGGACTTTACTGTAAAAGTTAAGAACTTTCATTCTATGGACCACACTTCTCTTGCCAAATTGGTTTGTGACACAATGTGTAATGTAATTATAACCTTTTTATACAGTTTTCATTTGAAATTAAAGTAGTATTTTGAATTCTACCTTTAATTAATATTGTCCATTTTGTTTAAAGCCCACAGGATCTGAGTGATGCAGAACCAACTTTAACACACATGTCTCTGACTGGGCTATACAAGTATGGAAAGGTAAAGAAATATTTTTCTCTACTGTTTATCTCTACTATTATATTAAAGAAATATTTCTCTACTGTTATGTCTACTATTATATTAAAGAAATATTTCTCTACTGTTATCTCTACTATTATATTAAAGAAATATTTCTCTACTGTTATCTCTACTATTATATTAAAGAAATATTTCTCTACTGTTATCTCTACTATTATATTACTTGCAAATAAAAAAACAATTAGCACAATTTAAAGATAATTTATGTTGACAAAATGGAAAAATATTTTTATATCCAAGTAACAGTTATATAAACACCTTCAGCCAAGGCTGAAATTAAACGCTCTCATTTTGTTAAACAGTATCATTGTATTTTAGTTGTTGTACAGTAGCTATATTTAAAATATTCATTTATATATATGGCTTTTAATTATTTATTACTAGGCCTTTAAAATAAAAGATTATTTTAAATTTCTTATAACCAGTTACTTAACTTGTTCTCATATGAATCTCTAAGCCTTCATTTATTCTTTTTATTGTTTACAGTTATGACCATAAAGTATTCTTTGCAGGTGAAGCATGTGGTTTCCCAAAATTGTGATGGTCTCCATTTACGAAGTGGTTTCCCTAGATCAGCTTTATCTGAAGTGCATGGAAACATGTATATAGAGGTAACCATATTTGCGCAGCATTTTTCTGTTTATTTATTTTAAACAATGACCTTTATACACCTTAATATTAGCTCAAATATTAGATTGCTCTTTTATTTTGATTAGATGTTGCAAACCAGTTCCAAAAAATAAATAAATATTCATTGCTTAATAAATTTAGAAAATAAAAAAAAACAACTAAAAACCACCTTTATTGCACATACACTACCATGTCCCAATAACCCTAAAAGCTTTACTGGCAGGAGCTCATCACCCATGGCAGGTACTACCAAGCCAGACACGTCTAATAGGAAAGGGGCCAGGCAAAAAGTGCTTCACCCTTCCCGGGGCAAAGGGATTGTGTGAAAGGGTAATAACCTTTCCAAGGAAAAAAAATTACAGAAACCATAGCAAAAACACAAACACTAAACATAGAGCCTAAAGTAGAGCTCCACAAAAGAGGCTTATGAGGCAGTGCAGGGATAGTCCTGTAAGGCCAACCACTCTACTTAAACCAATGAAAAAGAAACAATTCCTTGTAAAGAAGGGGTCATTTAGAAGTTGAGGGCAGGAAATGGCTAGAAAGCAAATAAAAGACTAGCAAGAGACTTGTGGAGATAGGTTTTTTTTTTTTTTGTTGCCCTATGATCTATTAGAAACACAAAGGACACACATGATAAGACTATTAGGGTTACAGATTTTGCTTTTAGAAAATGAGATGATAAAGATTTCTCAAGGATTAGTGTTAACAAATTGAACCATTTCATCATATCCATTGAGATAGTGGTGGCCATAGAATTTAGAGCACTTTTTAAAGGTATTGTTTATATTTTTTTTTTTTTTTGTAGTGTTGCTATTCCTGTGTTCCACACAAAGAATACATCCGATTATTTGATGTTACTGAACGCACTTCAATGCACCGTCATGCAACTGCTAGAGCTTGTCACGTATGTGGAGGAAACCTGAAGGACACTATAGTTCATTTTGGTGAAAAAGGCAAACTTACATCTCCTTATAGGTGGAAAGAGGCAATTCGAGCTGCTAAAAAAACTGATTTGATTATATGTCTTGGTTCCAGTTTGAAGGTAGCTTTAGTAAAATTGCATACAATTGAAATACATTACACAATAGTCTATAATGTTATAAAATAATATTTCTATTATTTAAACAGGTACTTAAAAAATATTCAGCGCTATGGAGTATGGATAAAAAGCCTATGTACAGACCTAAACTAGTGATTGTTAATTTACAGTGGACTCCAAAAGACGATGTTGCAACTTTGAAAATAAATGGTTTGCACATATAATTTAATATCTTTCACTATGTTTTGCCTAAATCTTTGAGGAACTTGATCCCACAGACTTTAATACATATATAAACAGAAAGAGCCCTCATTCATTCACCTATCACTAATTCTCCCACATGTCGTGGATGAAGAAATATGAAAATTTAACCTGTTCTTACTAGCCTTAGGTCTAGAACGACTAAGCCATTTTCATGATTTAAACTGCAGCTGTTAAATTTACCAAAAATGCTTTCAAAACAATCCTTCCCCCCACCCCCTTCTTCATATATTACAGAGCAGGTGTGCAAAACACACAGGATAAAATCCTTTTTTTTTTTGTTGGAGATATCATAAATTTTTTTTTTCTATCATTGTTTCATTTTGTTTTTGGACTAGATTAAAACCCACACACCATTATGATGTTAATGTTATCATAATTGTTACACTACAAATTTAAATTCCAAATCTAATGGACATAAAAAATTTAGTGCTACACACACAAAAATACATTTTATCATAAATGCACATACAAAACATAAATATGTATCTTTTTTTAGATGAAATGGTAAATGAACATGTATAATGTGTCTAAAACATTTAGGGTCAATATGTCTGACACAAAAATGTTCTGTTTTGCACAAGCTGAGAAATAATGAAACCGCTGTTAAATTAATAAAGAAAAGTAATGTGAAAGGACATTCTCTTAAAAAGGCAGCAGAAAAACTAAAAATATTCATTACAGCAAAACCAACAGCTATTACAAAGGAATCTTTTACTGCACCACATACCAGACAATCCTGAATTAGCACATTGGTTAGAAATTCCCAACCAAAATAGAATAATCACTTTTAATTTCAAGTACATTGGGTAGGTGACATGCATCAGCCTGGGAAATGGCTGGTCAGTTCGCGTGAGTTTTCGTAATAACATATATAGATAGGCTTAGGCCTAAATGTTACAATGAAGAAAAAAAAAACATTTTAGTTTTCTGTTCCTCTCAGATTTGTGAAATTTTCTTTTAATAAATTTTTTATTTGATTTTTAAAAAATTATTTCATCAAGTATAGGGGATTCCATTTTTTTAGCGGTCCCCAAAAGGGGAAAAGATGCTATTAGTTTTGTGTGAAATGTCTGTCCGTCCGTCCCATTTAGATCTCGTAAACTACAAAAAAATAGTGAAAATCCGACACCACAATATTTTAGACCATTCAAAGTTCTGATGCAACGGCTACTTTTTTTTTTAAGCGAAAAATCTAATTTTTTAAATCACTTATGCAAGCAGTTTTTTAAAGAGAAAAAGCTATTTAGTATGCATTATAAGTTAGACCTAATTTAAAACGAATAGTAATCTTGTAAACTGCATTTTCTTAAATATTTATTTTAAGCAGTATTTTTATTATTTTTATTTTTTTTTTTTAGGATTCGAATAAGAGATTGAACCTTTTCAAACATAATTATATCAATTATAAGACTTCAGTTAGGCCAGGAGAGGTGTTGTGTAGCTGAGTGGGGTAAAGTGCTTGGCTTCTGAACTGGGGGTCTCAGGTTCGAATCCTGGTGAAGACTGGGATTTTCAACTTCGGAATCCTTGGGCGCCTGAGTCCACCTAGCTCTAATGGGTACCTGACATTAGTTGGGGAAAAGTAAAGGTGTTTGGTCATTGTGCTGGCTACATGACACCCTTGTTAACCGTTGGCCACAAAAACAGATGAACTTTACATCATCCGCCCTATAGATCTGAAAGGGGAACTAGTTAGGCCAGGTTCACATCTAACTTTGCATTCACTTGCACCTATCCTTTGATCTGCTGGACCGTTGGGGCACTACACAAGATCTGTCAACCTTCTTTCTCCATTCTAATCTCTCATTTGTCTTTGATATAATTTCATTTGGGAGTTCTTTCTGAAAATATTGAAGCCTGCCTGGGTGGACCACTTCGGGGCCAATTTTGAGTTTGTGTTTCCACACAAACTATCTTTTTTTATATTGAAGAGGTATTTTTTAGCATTAAACCTTTCTGAAGGGGGATTTAATCTCAAAACCCCTTTTGGCAACGCTCATAGTATTTTGAGTGCGTAATTTGGTTTGTTTTTTTTTACATTGAAGATGTATTTTTTAGCTTCCAACCCTGCTGGCGGGGGTTTAAACTCAAAACCCCTTTTCTACGCTCATAGATTTTAGAGTGTTTAATTTGCTTTCTCTTTATTGAAGATGTATTTTTTAGCTTCAAACTCCACTGGAGGGGAGTTTAAACTTAAAACTGAGTCAAAACCCATTTAGCTACGCACATAACATTTTGAGTGCATAATTTGCTTTTTTTTTTCATATTGAAGAGGGGGTTTATCGTAAATTTTGGAGGGGTTTTAAGATCAAAATCTTAACTGTTCTCTTGGAATTTGGGGATTGTCACTTGCATTTTTTTTGTTTTGTTTTATAGAAGAGGGGGATTTAATTGCAAAAACACCTGGTAGGGGATTTTAAACTCAAAACCCCCTTGGCTGCGCTGGGGCAAGTGATGGTTTAGTATTAAAATCTCACCTAAAATAAACAAAATCAAAGCAAAAAATCAGTCACTAAAGCCCATCTCCTCCTCTGTGTGTGTGGTTTTTTTTACTCCCCCCCCCCCCCCCCCCCCCAGCTACTCCCATGATATATATACATACATATTTCTGTAGTGTTTTGGTATATGTCAGTTGAAAGTAAAATTTAGAAGTGAAGTGCAACTGCTACCTAAAGTATTCCAATTACATGCACTTTTGTTTTTAAAAACAAAGTGTTTATTGAATGCACATACATACAACACTTTCACTAAAAATAAATTTACGCCAATAAAAATGTATGCACCGGGCATTATGTCAGCTTGACGAGCATAGTTATTGTTTGTCTAAAAAAATTAAACAATATTTAGTAAAGTAACTGTGCAATCCAAGGTTACTAAATAGTGTTTAAAAAATTACTATCATACTTATAAAATGCACTAGGGACTAGCTTTGTCAGCATCACATTATACTTGAGCATTGTTATCAAGAAACATTATTATTATGTTATTTTAATTTCACATATCTTCAGGAAAATGTGACAATGTGATGTCTAAAGTTATGGAGATTCTCTCTTACAAAATTCCTGTGTATATAAGGTAAGCACTTGTATTACTTGTTTCAGCTCCCAGAAATTAATCATCAGCACACAGATTTTTAAAAATTATTCTTATTATTGCCTTAAAGCAAACCTAGCTTAAAAAATCTGATTTCTTTAATATCAAAAACAACTACTGTACTATGCAATAACTTCAATATTATACAATCAAATATCATCAGTTTTCTCTATAAAATAAAATACTTTTGATTTTCATTCTAGTGTCATGTTTAACATTTTTGGTTTAACTACAGTGTCTGAGATAATATAGGAAATTGACAGCTAATAGACTTTTGTGGGGTTTTTTGTTTACGATTATATAATTAGACTTTGGATGAAGGTCAAGAAAATAGTGTAGACTGATGTGCATGTATATATTTACTAATTATGCTTATCTTTTATATTTCTTAGCCATGACTTTTTAGTATCATACATTTCCGTCCAATAGTACTTAAGTGAAAAAATAACCTTCATTGGGTAATGTTATTCTCAACCTGACAGCAAGAATTTAAATAAGAAAACGCCTATTATAATTATTATAAACATCATTTCTCTTTTTGAACATAACCCACAGGTTTGATTGAAAAGTTCAATATCAAGACCAGTAAAGCTATTGTATACTGGTACAAGCTCTTTTCAATGTCAAAATCTGTGTAAATATTTAAGACAAAATGAATAGTATTGAAGCCTTGTTTAACTTGATAATAATTTCTTCTGTTTTACACTTTTATAACCACTCAATGTTTTATCAGCTTATCAATCAAGATCAAGTCAAGTGGCTCTTTCTTAGTAGTTGTATTTACCTTGATCACATTCTTTTCTTTTATCTGTCATACGACACAATAGGAAGCATATTTCGTATCAGCAATTTACCTTGCATACACACTTAGACAATCATAATAAAATAAACTCTATACTTAAAAGAACAGGGCCAATTTATTCACCTGCAAATGGAAATATTATTCAAGAAACTAGTATCAGTATTATTAGTAAAATAATTTAATCATCATTTCACAATTTGCCTGAAACCGTTCTAGTCATTCCATTGAATGCCTAGGCAAAGTAAATAATCAAGAAATCATTTCCTACTTTGCCTAAAATATTCAGGCATTCTATAGAATGCCATATTTCCCATATCGTCAGATAGCATAAATAAATCAGGACACAGTGCTACAGTGGGCACAAAATAATTGTGTTCTAGGTTCTGCTGAATACCCATATGAACAGTAGAGACTATGGCATCACTAGGGTGGGTGTCACCCGATGCTGTAAGTGTTGTCAACCCCCCTCCCCCCTCAGCTTTACCTTCAAATCTTAAAAAAAACAACAACTTATTGTTTATTTCTTTTTGTTGCACCATGATACAGTGAGCTAATTACCTACATTCGTTGTTAATTGTTACTGAACGTTAAACGACTGTCGATTCTATTTAGAAATTTCTTTGTTTCTAACATTTTATCATTAGCTTTTGCATAGATTGAAATTAAAGATTTTAAATTAGAAAAATATTTAATGTCAACAAAACATGTTATCCTTAGTAGACTTTAAAGAGCTCCTAACGGAAACAATTAAACACTATAGTGCTAGTTTTGTACAGACGACAAATTTATTAATCGGTACAAAATAATAATAACAATTATTGCTTAACATTTAAAAGCTTTTAAAGCGTACATGAACTTTTCAGGATTTCAAACTTGAAAACTTAAAAATAAGTTTAAAGTCAATATCTTTTGTGATTTCGTCTTCAATAGACAGAATTACCTGATTTGAAATTTGTGTCTCAAAGTTCTTAATTAAAAGTTCTTAATTCAGTTTTGAAAAGTATCTTTCAAAAGACACCTCGTTGACATGCATTTGGCAAGAAACTGTCAAAGGGCTGGTAAAAGTTCCTTAAGTCCCATCGTATTCCATTTGAATTTTAAAATACAAGTACTTCCCAGTTTTAGCTTCTTCAAAATTACCTTCTGGTGCCTGAAGATGTATTCTAGTTTAAGTGTTTCTGTTCAAATATCTTGCCATCTGGCTCAGCAGCAAAGGGATCAATGCACTCGGCATTAACCTCTTGTTCTCTACTTGAATAGTGAGTCTGGCAGCTTGTGATTACTCTCCTGACATTTTCATATTGTTTAAACTGTTGCAATAACATCCTAGTTTGATTTAACACTAATCTTAATTGGATTTTTAGATAATGCGTGACACTTTTCATAGAGAAAACACTACAGTACTCTTATTAAACCCCCTTATTTGAGGTTACTCTTCTTTAGTGTTGATCTTTTTCCAAGCCCAAAAAGTATAGCAATACGAGATCTACATGTCTTCACAGAAAACTGACAATGATTATTGAGCTGCGCCTCTAGTGTCTATATTTTCAGAGCTGTGGCAAAGAGCTTCAATTGCCGTCACACATTCATCAAATTATTCTTTTAGGGCTCTAACAGTAGTATGATGAGCATTGCAGGCAGTTGCTTAAATTTTAGACATTTAATGATACTCTAGTATGATTAATTAAAATATCCCATCGAAGCGGCGAAGAAAAAAAATGTTTTAAGAGGGCATAAAATGTCTTTCAAGAAGTTTTTGAATTTTGACCACATAGTTCAAATGAACAATGTATACATCCATTAAAATTGCGTTTCTGTGGGTTTTTTTTATACTGCCTTCATAAACTCCAGATATTATAGCTGCATTATCATAGCCCTAAGCTCAACACATCAATACGTTAAGTCCATCACTTTCCAGGGATTGGTACCATCAGCTTTAGTTATCTTGAAGAGAAAATCCTGAAACATTTTGTCATTTGAGCGATGCCATTGCTAATGTTAAAATAGCTTTTAACTTATTATGTTAGGTGTGTTATAACAGTACTTTGTAGCATTGGTCTCTTTTCAGAGTCTGCTAAAACATCTAAAAACACTAAATTTTGGTACAAGGCTGGAAAGTATCATTTTAGTGCGCATCGCTGCCTTGCAATCTTATAAGTTATTATTTCAGTCTTGGGTCATATTTGGATTATATTTCCACAATTTCAAGACTAGTTTCGTTTTAGATTTAGGCTCATCTTCAATTTTCCACGAAATGCCACATTTTGTTTGCGAGAAACATTGGGATGTCAAGCTTTCTGTGCAAGATGTTCCTTTTTTTTTCTCCTTTATGTTAATCATAGAAATGACTTCCTTGTCAATGGACCTCATTCACCAATCGTAAACAAACAACATTTAGCCACATGTTTCTATATATCTTCTATACAAATTATGTAATCCATAGTGATACTTATTTTTAATTGTTTTATCAATTTTATGACGTGGCTAAATGTGTTTATTTATGATTGGTGAATGAGGTCCATTGTTGTTTTGTTTTTTTTGTATTCTAGTTGCCAAAGATTTCTAGATCTTAAAGCCTGATAAAGGTTCTTATTATCTTCTCGTGGTTTTCTAATTTTTAGCGGCCACCATAAGGGGAAAAGCCTCCATTAAATTTGGGTAAGATCTCAAAAACTAGAAGAGAAATGAAAAATATTTTTTCACCATGCAATGCAGCTTGAAACGTTTAAGTGCAACAGTTACTTTTGATTTTCTAAAAGCAAACTGTTAAATTTATAAAATTAATTATGCAAGCGATTTTTTCATAAAAATTAACCAATTCTAAAACAATTATATAAATCTAAGGGAGGTAATATTACAATATGTTAACAAAAAAAGACAATTTTTTGTGTATTTTCAGTATCACTAAGTCGAATATATATATATAAAATGTACAAGATATGTTCACAACAAATATAAAGATTAGTTCAAGGTGTATTTTCTGGTCACCTAGCTGTTAAAATTAAAAGAAAACATTTATGTTTGTTTATAAAGGTGAAGAATGCACTTTTTATGTAAATATCACGCACATTTTTTTTAAAATGGACTTTTCAATATGCAGCGACTTTTTGTGTTTATAAAGGTCAAGAATGCACTTGTTATGTAAATATCACGCATATTTTTTAAAATGGACTTTTCAATATGCAGCGACTTTTTGTGCAGTAGCGTAACATGTAGCGGCAAAACATGGTACTAATCAGTTTCCTCAAAATTTTTCAAATAATCAGAGTTTATTTATTTAGTGCCCACATCAGGATAAAAGACGTTTATTTTTGTGCGTTTTGTTTGCCGGTCGGTCTGTCTGTCACGTTAACATAACAAACAAAAAAAATTCTAAAAGCTATTGAAAATCTGATTTAATCTTTAATGTTCCTTCCGAAACATCTCAGACGTTTTAAGTATATGTAATAGATTGTTCCAGATGTTTTTGTGAAAAAAATTATCAATGCCAACCAATGTTTGTTTGCTCTTCTAACTTATATTACATTTAATTTCCATGCTTAAACGTTGCAAAAACACATGATCAATAATATATTGTTCAGGTTTTTTAATGTAAATACCATATAAATGCAAAATGACTTATATTTCATTAACTATAAAGTTGTTACGAATATTGTTTCATAAAAAATAAATTATGTCAAATGATTGTTTGAAATGACATAATTGACTAATATTATACAAAACGTCACTATAGTTTATTTATCGATATCAAATTTTTCCGTACTTTCATCTTATAACAAATTTATGTCAAATAACTTTATTTTTTTTAAAATATCTACAAGAGGTTGTTCAGGGTTTTAAAATATCAAAGTAATTTATTAGAAACAATTATTGAAAATCACTTTTTAGACTTATTTATTTATTTTATTTTTTCTCACTATATATACAAACATCCAGAACAATCTATTATAGAAACTTAAAACTATTGCGATGTTTTGGAAGGAAAATTAAATTTTAATCAGATTTTTAATAGCTTTTAATCTACTTTTTTTTTATTTTTTTTTTTTATATATTAACATGACTAACAGACAGACAAAATGCAAAAAAAAAATGCGTCTTTAATCCCTATATATATACATACATACATATTTAGTCTAACTAGCCCATTGTGACGTAATGGATTTTTTTTTCCTTTGACGTAATATGTAGTTAATTTTTTAAATGAAATGCTAAAATAACTCAGTGCACCAATGTCTATGAACCCCGAGAGCCTGCTCGTATTGATAAAGACATTTTTAGTCTCACTAGGCAGTGTGACATAGGTACGGTAGTGGATTTTTTTCCTTTGACGTCATAAGGAGTTAATTCTTTAAATGAAATGCTAAAAGAACTCACTCGGTGCACCAATGTCTATGAATCCTCGTATTAATGACATTCTTTAGTCTAACTAGGCTGTGTGACGTAGTGAATTGTTTGACGTCATATGGAATAAATTATTCAAATGAATTGCTAAAACAACTCGGTATAGTAATGTTTTTTAAACCTCGTAATATGTACTTAAAAAGACATAATAGCTAGATTTAGATCTAATCTAGATTTTTTACACTAGATCTAGATTTTTTGTACACTAGAGCTAGATTTTTTACACTAGATTTAGATTTATATTCTAATTAAAAATATTGTAGATTCTAGATCTAGAGTTTTTAGGTCTAGTTTAGAATGTTAATTGATGTTCCTTCAGAGTTGACAATGTTTACTTCCTAGTCCAAACCTCCCGCAGGATGACGGGGATGGGAGCAGGCAGGGTTTGAACCTAGGGGACCATCGATAAATCCAAATGACAGTCCAGCGCTGAAACCGCACGACCTGGCAGCCATGATATAGACTAGATCAAGATCTATAATTTCAATTTCTAGACTTATTAAAGTGTATATTTTTATTTCTAAATGTCTAGATCAATATTGCAATGTTATAAAATACTAAAACTAATCTACTATTTTTAAATTTAATATTGCATTCAGTCTATTAATAGATTATCTAGTTGTTGTTTTTTTTACATAAATCTTATATTATCTACATTATTCCAAATTTATATTTTAGATGTAGATCTAGTAGATATAAATCTTAAGAGTGTTAAATCAGAAGTTTAATTTAGGTAGATCTACAACCTCATTCTAGTTCCATTTAAAGGAAAATGCCAATAGCTCTGTTGGTAACCGTGTTTAGACATTGAGTAGTTGTTGCCGAAGTACAAGCTCGATGCCTTGTTCTTTTCTTTTCAATTACAAATCAATACCAAAAGATTATATAATATCGCTCTGCTGACATATTGTACATGTCTGGTAGTTGTCATGCGGTAATGTGTAATTTATCTCTTTATCAATAATAGGCTATTATTTGTTATTAAGTTAACAGCAAATCCTGGTCGTGCAGGTAGCGCGCTGGACTGATTATCTCAACGGTCCAGGTTTCATACCCTTCTCGCTGCCATCCCCCGTTGTCCAGTGGGAGATTTGGATAAGGAAGTAAATTATCTTTAACTTTGAAGGAGCATCCAAAAAATGGAAAACATTTTACAAAAAAAACATTTTTTTACAACACCAAATGAATCCTTGAAACATTATTACTTTTGACAATCAAAACAAATCACGTCTTGAATATTCTTTGCAAATAGGCAGATCCGACAGTGATCCGACTCCATTGGGGGCCGCCTCTGATTTTGTGTGACAACACAAACTCTCTTTGTAATCTTGTTAACATATCAAAACAATAAAAGCAATAAAATGTATTGCTCTTGAATTTTTACCCATTGTGCATAATTTTATACCAAAAAATCTTATACTATTGAATCTTACTATCACATTTTTTAAGTGGTCTGTTTTTTTGCATAAGTGCAGTTTTACCACTTGAGTGTCACCCCCCTATTGGCACTGGTGTGGTCCGCACCCCCCCTAAAGACGCCACTGAGTACAGATTCTTATTGTTCAACAATTATGCTGGGTGACATTGCCCTGTTAGTTTTATTATTATATGGCATTAAAGTTTAATTGTTATTTTAATAACTTGTCTTTTTTGGCTTTGTCATTCTATATTATGACAATTAGTAATAAATACCTTTTTAAAATTTACTAAATAACTATTTTTGTACGATAAACCATTAATGTGAATCAAAGCATAATAAAAGTTGGTAGACAAAGAATTCACAATTAATAGCTTATATGTTAAGATGAACACATTTTTATTTCTATCCCCAGAGAACAAGATCCTATATTTATTCATCATACCCCTTTGCTAGTTACTGAACTTCAAACTACATCTAAAAAAATTCTTAGTGTTCCATTGCAATTAAGAAAA
This sequence comes from Biomphalaria pfeifferi, assembly GCA_030265305.1. Taxonomy (NCBI): domain Eukaryota; kingdom Metazoa; phylum Mollusca; class Gastropoda; family Planorbidae; genus Biomphalaria; species Biomphalaria pfeifferi. The sequence continues at coordinate 3,187,580 of JASAOG010000065.1, forward strand.
ATCAAGCAACCAAGGAAGAATGCACGTTTGAAGATGAGGAAGATTGAGAAGCAAAATTTAGAAGATAAATTGAACAATGTGGACATTTCTCTTAAAAAAATAGAACAGTTGACTACCTCCTTTCAAAATAAAAATGTTCACATTTCAAATGCCACTAAGACTTATCCAGTGATAAGAAATTTATTACGAAACAGTACAACTGTTCCTAATTCTGGATGTTATGTTGGAACATCACTTAAAAATTCTTCATGCACACATTTCTGTTGTAATAACCATTTACCACTGACTGATCCAACTAATAAACTACCACATGGTCACAGAAATCTTCAGTTAGAAGAATTTGATGACATATTTTGTATAGAAAGAAAGGCTCAAAGTCAGCAGTCCAATTCTGAAATGCACTATCTAAATAATGAAGTAAACTTTCATCATGAATTCAGTATGACACACCTTCCAGAGGTAGTAGTAATAGATTTAGAAAAGAGTAGTGTGCAGTCCACCAGAGACATTAATGAACAACAGTTTAAGATGATTCCTAATGCAGAAAATCTCAACCCATATGGTGCTTTATCTCATGAAAATGAAATTTTTTCTTGTGAAAAAAGTAATGTTGATCATTCATGTAAAGAAAGTATTGACAGTTGTATGCTTTTCAATTGTGTAGGAAGTGAGAGTTTATTGCCAAAGTTGACACCTATTTTACAGATGCCAATTGAACAGTTAACTATGTATCTTGTTTCCAATGAAATACAAACAAATGCTGATGCCCACCTGACTATATTTTCTGACAACTTTTTAAACTTCTGTGATAGCACCTTATTTCAAGATAGTAATATAAGTGATGCATTTGTATCAAATTATGATGTAAAGGAAAGAGTTAGTCTAGATCACAGTTATTGTCAAAAACAATTTAATGATGTAAAAAAACAAACTCATCAACATACATTTGATGAACAGGTTATGCTAAGAAAACCTTTAATCCTAGATAATTGTTTTTCCATTCAGTCTGAACTCTTAAATAAAGTTAGACATGACCCAGCCAAAACAAATTGTATGCAGTCTGAGGAATCAAAAATACTTTCTAAAGAGCATGAAAACATTCCAGAGAGTACAGCTAAGCATTGCGACATCTTGAATCAAGCTCACATTAAGTTTAGCTCAACATTGTGTGATAAGGCAACATCTTTGAGAGACTCGTTTCATATCATTACTAAAGGAAGTGGGGATTGTTTTTACCAAAACTCTTCCAATCTAGAATGTTCCCAATTTAGGCCTGCACTCTGTGGAGACACTTGTAGAAGAGGTCAGTTGAAACATTCACTGTTTCAGAAAGAAAGTAATGACATAGTAGAAAGTCAACATTTAACAAATGTAAAAACAAATTGTTTATCTCCTTCCATTGGTGTTGCAGAGGAAACAAATGGCAGCACAAGTAACAAACGAAAGCTAAGCTTTTCTTCATTACCAGGCTGGTATGGCAAAGGGCTTGGCATTAAAAGAAAAAGACGCTAATTCAATAAACCTGAATGAGGAATTTTTTACAAATTCCTCTTTATGTCATGTCAGCCCTAGCTTTAATATCTTTGATTCATATGTGTACATTTATTACATGATAATATTACATTTGCTACAAAAATCTTCAATCTGAGAAAGAAAATATTTAACTAGTAGAAATGAACATTTTTCTTTTGACTTGAGACAGACTAAAGTGGCCAAGAGTAGGCTGCCTATTTCTGTGAACCCAGGGATGTTACTTATTTATTTCTGCTCATTTTAACATGTACATATTGTACATTTGAGAACATGTACACCTGGTTTCTCTAGGTGCTCCTTTGTTGCTAGTACATTTACAAGCCAATTACGATATTAAGACTAATAAAACCATTTCATTTTTTTTTTTACTGATTTTGTTTTTTTTTATTTAAATATTTTGTAAAATATTATCGCATTTACACCTGAACAGTGCCTACCTCTATCTATATTATGTCTTCATGTAATTGCAGTAAGTTCCCCTCTGGGTGAATGATGTGAAAGCCTAGGACTCCCCACCTGCACTCTCGGCTTCGTACGGAGATTGAGGGAATAGGGCCGCCTTTATGTTTATTTCTATTCAATTATGAATGTATATGTTTGTAGTTTCGTCTGATTTGTATTAAGATACACTATGTCAACGTGCATGTCTTAACATATTCACACTTAGTGAAGTAGTCTAAATATAAGTGTTCAAAGTAGACATGACTACTAAAACACATTCACACTTAGTCAGTGAAGTAGTCTCAATATCAGTGTTCAAAGTAGATATGACTACTAAAACACATTTCACTATAAGTTATTATAAAAAAATTATTTAATTTTTTAAAGTAAAATAAAGAATTTAAAACACTTCTTTCTTGCTTTCAGTGCTAGGGCTGGTAGTCTTTCTTGTGACATTGTTAATCTTGGGTAACTTTGAAGAGTTTCAATTTGAAAATGATTGTTCGTTGCCAGCCACTTACACTGGTACAGCTCACTGGCGGATCCAGGGGGGGAGGGGCGGACGAATATTAGTATACAATTCACACAATTTATATACGAATTTATTACTTATGTTAATAATATATATTAATTATTTATATTTCAACCTTATTTCGCCCCCCCCCCCCCCTCTAGTATGTTAGCCGCTATGGTGGGGTCGGGAGGGGACGATGGCATCAATTCATCAATAAACTTTCGAGTGGGGGGGGGGCGGTCCAATTTATATGTAGAAATCACAGCTTGCTAACAGAATCAATTGAATATCTATGTGATTAAAACTTGTTATTAGTATTTTAACCTTTCTTTATATTGTGTGTTTCCCCTGTTGTCCGATTGGGGGGGGGGGGGCGAATACCTCTACTGCCCTTCCCACCTAAATCTTTGAGTGGGGGGGGGGGGTGGTCCTACTTTTTGGAGAAATCATAGTTTGTGAACAAAATTAGTTGAATTAATATATAAATTTTATATTATGTTGCTCCCCTTCAGGTATTTTTGCCGATTCGGTGGGGTATGGGGGCCAATGGAATTTACTGCCCTCCCCACTCTAGCCCTCTGAGTGGAGGGCGGTCCTATTTTTATGGGAAATCATTGTATGTGAACAAAATTAGTCGAATATCTATATAATAGAAACTATGTGAACCCATTGTATATTCTGTCGCACCACAATCTAATCTCAAATTTTATGATTAGTAAATATAAAACGAAAAAGGGTTGTACCAGGTGGGAGGGGCGATATGTGCAATCACCTTCCCCCTATGGGACAAACCAATACTTTTTCTTTTTGTATTATAGTTAAGAAATTACAAAATTTTAAAAAATCTTGTCACTAATATAATTTATACATGCTATAAAATTAAATTCTTATATCGAGTCGCCCCACCCTTTTCTTTAATGCCAAATGCAATCACTAGCAGAAATTATACAAAGGAGTGAGGATTAATCATTTTCACTATATCGCCCCTCCCCTTTCCAGATAGAGTTTATGTAATTTCACATGAATTTATCTTAACTATTTTAAGAAAGACTTTGGTTTGGAAAAGTTATAATTCAAACGAAATTTTTCAGTATAAGTCACGATTGAGATGAGTTCTAAACCCAAATATGATTTTGATAGTCGGCTTTTTCCAACTTTTACTCAATCTCATATTTTTCTAGTTAAATAAGTTGTGGACTTTAACTCACAATTTATGCTTGAATTTTATTGAATATTATTTATCGAATAATTTTTTTTCGGTGGCGATGCTCAAAGCCTTAATGTAAAGATGTGGGGTACCTTATCTTTTCAAGGAACAAATCGGTTTTATTTGCAATGTATTAAGGGCCTATAAATTGAAATTAGAATGTTTTTAAACATTATTCAAAACGTCATTTATAATAGAATGAATAATGAGCTTTAGGTCAGGAGAATGCGTTTCTTCAGTGAAGAATGCAAGAAAACGCTTTTGGCGTCGGGGCTTCGCCCCGAAGCCCACTGATAAATAATGAGCTGTAGATGTTAGAAGGATGCGTTTCTGCAGTGAAAAATGCAAGAAAACGTTTATTGCGTCGGGGCCTCGCCCCGAACCCCACTGGTAAATCTTACAGCGCTCCCCCAGACCGCCAAGCTTGCAAGAGAAAGGCCTCAACACGACTTTATTTTTTGTTTTTCGCCGAAGTTTGAGAAACAGTTTTATTTTATTCTCATATACATCTTCTATATATATATATATGCTGTACGCACGTTTAGGGTTAGGGTTTACTCGGCGTTAGGGTTAGGGTTTGGAAAAAAATTGCCTGTACCTGACTCATCATTTGCCTCCTTCAGTCGTAGAACGACTATGGTTAATCTCAGAGCACACTTCCTCGTGTGGCTGTGGAGCCCTATTTTGGAGAGACATTCCCGTCCACAGATAGCGCGGGTTAAGGTGGCTTTTGCTTCGGTGGTAGAGGAGCTGGCCGTTTTTCGGATTGGACTGAGACAGATGTACTTTCACTGTCCATAGCTTTCTTGGTCACTGTCTCTCTCCACCTGTTGCGGTCTAGAGCTATGTCTTCCCAATTGACTCACAAGGTTAGGTATGGGGGTGAAAGGCCTGGAGTCTAACGTGGAACTCTAAGGCTAGCAAACGCTCCCTTCCACCGGTCTGGAATGGGCGGCGAGTTCCTCCTTCCCGCTACCCTGTTTGACCGGGGGGGGGGGGGGATTGAGACTCGGGGGTTAAACTCAAAGTTTTGTTTTGTGCTCACTTCCGGTAGACATGGACACTCCGGACTAGAGACGCGGTCGAAGGCCGCACCACAGGGACCCCCACCATTAACGTTTATTTGATCTACCAGGCTAACCGTGCGGGACACGCCATTTATGTAACGGCCCCTTTGAGGGACGGCGCCTGGACGTTGACATCTCCGCACAGTGTAATGAGTATATTCTCGCACCCTCTTAGGCACTCCCGCGGGAGCCTTGTTGTGCTACTCATTTGGCCTAGCCGTCACCTTTCACGACCGTTTCCACCCAGGCGCCACGATGAGGCAGGGTAGCGTGCCCGGGCGTGTCGCGACCAGACTTGTCACAGGTGTCAACTGACTTAAGGTCACAGTGGAGAGTGGACGTGAACCAAAATGGGGTCTGTTTAAAAGCGCACCGGATGCCTTTTTGAACGGACTGGATATCCAAGCTGATTTCATTAACCGGACTTACGGACTCTTTGTCGAGGCCATCTTGAGAGCCGTTCGAAGGGCTATCCCGCGGGGGGCGCCGGTCCTACGATGGGCAAAAGTTTCGGCCCTTTTGGTCTTCCGCTCCGGCACGCCTAATCCGAATTAGGGATGCACGTAGGCAGCACAGTCGTTGACAAACTGATGAAAGAAATCGTGCTTACAACAAGATGTCGGCGGAGGTGAAGGAGCTATTGCGGAGGGTTCGAGACTAAAATGGGCTAAGACCTGCGCTAACCTGGATCTCACGGATGGGGGTCAGGCATGGAAACTCCTCAACAACTTAACCAGGGCGAAAGAACCAAAAGCAGCATCGCACCTGTTAACGGCTTAAGGCATTGTGGTCACAGATTGTAAAAGGTCGGATGCTCTGAACCGTGCCTTTGCGACTATCTCTAAGTAAGTTAAAAGGAGCGAAGTGTCGAAAGCTCTAGACGGCGCCGAGGCCAGATGAGCAACGAAATGCTAAGGAAACTGTTGGAATTGGTCAATCGTACGTGGACTCAAGGGGATTTCCCCAAGGCTTGGCGAGTATCAACGAAAGTTTCCCTTCTTAAGAAGGGGAAAGTCCCGATCGCGCGGAAAGCTATCGACCCCTCTCGTTGACGTCCAACGTTGGGAAGACGGCTGAACGTATCATTAACAGAAGGCTCACAAGGTTCCTAGAGAAGAAAGTGTTGATAAGCACGTGTCAAGGAAACTTCCAATGGAGCAGGACGTGCCACTGGAGTCGGTACTCAAATGCACACTTTCCCTCGTCTACACAAACGACTTGCCAGCTCTCTTGAAATGCCAGAAGCTTCTGTTTGCGGATGATATCGTGTTGTGGGAGTCGGGGAGAGATCGCTAGCAGCTCACTGGCACTCTCCAGCAAGAGCTGACAACGGTATCTTGCTACGCCAGAATGTGGAACCTCGAGGTGAATCACTCGAAGTCGGTTTACTTCTTGGTTTACGTTAGGACGTGATATAGTGAAGGAACCAGTTGAGCTACGGATGGACGGCAAGATTCTGGCATGGGACAAAAAGCCCAAGTACCTCGGGGTCATCCTCGATCAGAAACTGACTATGTGCGATTATATCCAGCAGGTGCGAGAGACAGCTTTCGAGAAGCTGAACGTTGTGAAGAAGCTAGCTGGAACGAAGTGGGCGCGAAAGCAGATGTGCTAAGAGCACTGTACATGGGTGCAGTACACTCTCACTTGGACTACATTCTACCTATTCAGGTCTGGACTTCGCAAACGTTTCTAGCAAGCCTAGACGCTGTTCAGAATCGTTCCATACGACTAATCTGTGGAACATATCGGACAACGCCAATAGCTGCTGGCAAAATTATGGCGAACGTGCCGCCGTTGAAGTTGCGCAGAGAGCGAGACGTCACACTAGCTCACGAGAGATATATGCGGCTGGAGGAAGGATGCCCACTCAGAAGTCTGATCGACAACTGAGAGGGCAGGCTACGTCTCAAAAACTGGCCCTGCTTCGTACATGTGGCGCGTGGGCTGGTCAAAGAGATGAATCTGCCGTTGTAGCGGGCTGCTCTTTCCCTGTCCTTTCCTCCCGATGGAGGCTCTCGGCATGCCGACGATACGAAAGTGCCTACTTGACCCGGTACATAATGCGGCCCCCGATACATACACACTCTCATATTTTGAACCTGTTAATTATAGCAGAACATTTACTTCTCCCTCCCTGCACCCCGCCAACAAAAAATTCCCATTCCCATTTCTATAGTTCTCTTGGTATTTTGTTCTTTAAATAAAAAGAAATAGTAATTTAGTTTTATTAATTGTAATCGCTTTATTTGGCCCCATTGGAACGAGGTCAAATGACAATAGATCTAGATTTTTTCAATGCTATTAGGATTTAAGTTTTGTTTTTTTCAGTTTTACAAAGTATCATTCCTTCCTCAGTATTTTTCTCTCTTAAAAAAAAAACAACAACTCTAGATCTATCTTATTAATGCTATTAGGATTGTTTATTTATTTATTTTTAAATTTAGACCGCGTCTAAAAGGAAGTGGAAATGACGTAAGGCATATTAAAAATAAGTAGACAATTGCAATTAGTGTGATTTAAAAAGAAAATGCTTTCTATAATATTCTATATAGACTGCAGCCTTTTTGGGAAATACCAAAAATAAAATACAAAAGTTTGATAGTTTGTGAATATGTCAAAACCATTCTTAGTGAGCATATATTAGGAGGTATGGGGAACCTGTGTAGGGCTTGATGAGGAGACGTACACCAGTTGAAGAGATCTCATGATTAACGGATGAGTCAGCCAGTGGTAACTTAGAAATATAGTAGAGATGCTTGTTATAAAATTTTGTCTTTTTTTTTTTTTCACAATTTAAACTGTTAGACATAGTTTGAAAAATTAATAAGTTCTGTACATCAACTAATGCAAGTATTAAAAGTAAATCTTCTTTAGCAAGGAACTGGTTCAACTCTTTTCATGCAATAATAGTACCTATAATTTACTTCAAAATTATTTTTCTACACATTAACCAAAGCAGCAAATACATGTGTGAAAAGAACCTTGATAAAAATTGGAACAACCAACTTTTGATCCAAATACACTAAGGAAAAATTAATACATTATTTTCTACAGAAATATTACTTTCAATTTTCTATACAAATATATATATATATATATATATGTAATATTTCAATATTATATGTAATGAACAAGATATGTAGAAACATTTTCAATATTTTTAGTGTTTATTTTATTCAATATATGTTTGCATCCCCATTGCATCCTATTAAAAGAACATTTCTAAATGTAATTTTTACAAAAAAGCAGATTTACTAAGAAACACCAATTTTTTTATACGGTATAGCAAAAAAAACTTATCTTAGTTAATTATAAGTATAATCCAACAGCCAACAATGTTGCACTTAGTTGCTAGGCAATCTAAGTTATCATCTATATTTATCATCAGCACTCATGGCAGTGTATTAGATAGAAAAAATAGTTATACATTTTTTTAACTTTTTTTTTTTATGTACTCTGTTCTTGAAATGCTCTGTTATCACCAATCACTTCCATCTCATGGTCTTCAGATAACAATTTAAATAAAACAGGTGTTGTAGTAAGATTTGGATTGGATTTTTCAAGCCACCTAATCCATGTTTGAACACTTGATTTTGAGCATGTTCCAGTTATGCATAATGCTAAAATGGTACTGTCTTCTTGTTCATGAACACTTACTACAGGTTTAATACTTTTGTAATCTTCATCAAAAAAATTGATCCATTCAAACATATCTGTTAGGGGAAAAAAAAATTGATAAATAGTATTTTGATAAGGTTAAAATGTTTGTTATGAAAACATTGTCATTATTTGAATAAGTTAATAAATAAGAAGTTTATGTATATATATATATATACATATATACATACGTGCATACGTACATACATATGTGCATACATACGTGCATGCGTGTGTGCATACGTGCATGCATGCGTGTGTGCATACGTGCATGCATACGTACATACATACGTGCATACGTACGTACGTGCATGCGTACGTACGTGCATGCATGCGTGCGTGCATACGTGCATGCATACGTACATACATACGTGCATACGCACATACATATGTGTGTGCATACGTACGTGCATACGTACATACATATGTGCATACGTACATGCATATGTACGTGCATAGGTACATACGTACGTGCATAGGTACATACGTACGTGCATAGGTACATACGTACGTGCATATGTACATACATATGTGTATATATATACATATGTGTGTGTATATATATACACGTGTATTTATATATACATATGTGTATATATATATACATACGTGTATATATATATATACATACATATATATTTATATACATATATATATATATATTTATATATACTAGTGGATCCAGAACTTTGGAGGGGGGGGTGTGTGATTTTTTTCCAGACCCTAACCTTATGCGTAAACACGCATACAGCATATATATATGTATATTATGTTTGCGTGTGCATGCATTTGTGTTTGTGTGTGTGAATTAAAAGAAAGCAGTGTTTTTCAGCCTTCGGCGGAAAAAAAAAAGTCATGTTGAGGCCCCGATGACATAAGCATTTTCCTGCATTCTTCATTACAGAAACACGTTCTCCTTACATCTTCAGCTCTTTTATCATCCTATTAAAAAGGACCTTTTAAATAATGTTTTACTTGAATGGCTCATATTTCTCACGACTATGGCCAAATTTCGATTCACGGTGCAGGGAAGAAGAGGAAACCGTGCCTCACATTCTGTTTTACTACCTCAGACTTGCTGGGGTGTATATATATATATAGAAAACATTGCTGATAATATCATCGATTAGACTGTGGAATGGGGTAAAATCAACTATGGCATTGTCGACTACAAGAAAAAAAAGTTTTAAAAAACGGACACCACTGAATGAGAATAAACCTAACTAAATTAAGGTTCAATACTGAAAGTTTATATTCAAAGCTTCTCCCTCTCATGCACAAGCGCTTTTTTTTATTTACTATGTGTTTTACGTAGATCACAGCTAGGACTGCGTAGCCAGGAGAAATACTGCATTCTTCCTTAATCTTCAGACTCGAAGATAAGCTTGAGTAGGTGATTTCAGGTTATACATATTAAACATTTTAATTTGAACTTCATTACTCTAACATATACAAATTAGCATGTGGTTTGTATTACTTTTTTACTCTCCAACTCACTGTGGTTAGAAACAGTACCCTCCCCCCAACACTTTTTATGGTGATGGATTTGCAGAAACTACCAAAAACCAGAAAACAAGGCAAGGGGCCTATGAGACAAAAAAGTCTGGGAACCACTGATCTAGATCAAGACTTTTAGACCTAGATTCTTGATCTAGATAAAACAAAATGGTTTTAAATTACTAACTATCTAAATAGACAGATATCGGATGTGCGCATATACAAAAAAATGAAAAAATGACAAATCTCATTTTCGGAAAATTACCATCACTGAGTACGTTTTTCGCAATGTAATGCTTTCTTTTCTTTCTCACAAAAGAGTCTTCATATTTCTTCCATTGTATCATAATTTTGTTGACATCTGGTGGGTTAACCATACAGGCCCCCCTACTAGAAGTCTTTTGAAAACAATGATCTAACAAAGATTAAGCCTATTAAAAGCATATATGTGCCTACACCAAATCCATCATATTTTCAATCAACTTTATGTGGCCTGAATTTGTTTATTTTAATAGGAAGAATAATGCATCTGTAGGCACCAGGAAAATGCATTTATGAAGGGTAGAGTGGAAGGGTGCTGGGGGTTCCAACCTGGTTGAGATGCTCATTTAGGTTTTACAGAGATGCCTACATGCTAAAATGGAAATGTGTATTCCCAGATCTGGAAATGTGTATTTTGAGTGGCTAATGTGTATTTTCCTTAATATAAAGAAATACACTCAAGAAAAAACTAAAAATCATTCAAGCACGTTGTTATGAACAAAAAAGATGAGAGAGTCGAGAACCATGTCTGTAGAGTATGGCTTGAATACACTGAATGACAGCACAACACACATTTCGTGAATACATTCTCACGGACGAGTTGCAAGCACATGTAAACATAAGAACCATAACCGATACAGAATACAATTTTCATAACATTCACCCCCGGTTCAAATTATGCTAACTAGTACTATAATCAATAAAAGAATTAAGTAAGTGTAGAATAATAATAGAGATTCAAGTAAAAAAACAATGTAGAATAGCATGAAATTATGTAACATGTTGATATAACATGGTAAATTAGATAGCTTATTAAAATATATCATGATAGATCGAATATCACATTTAAGTCAACAAAGCCGAATGAAAGTAGTAGAATAAACAAAATAATAGTCTAGTAAGCTGATGAGCTTTTACACATTGTAGTTGGGCCTAGTTCTCTTTACTCTAAGATTGTATGTATGTGTGGTTTCATCTGCTTGCGTTTCGGACGGTCTGGCTATGTCTTCGGTGGTGCTGGTGGTTTCTTCAGGCATGATAAAATCAGTCGGTTGATTCCGGGGAGGTGAGCTTTGGACGGGGTAGCCAATATCAAGCTCTGTTCTACTCTGATTCTCATTTTCTATAACTTTTTGTTCCTCCCTAGGGGCTAACATTCGTAATGAGACAGTTTCCTCTTGGCTGTTTGGTGTTCGGATAACAGCGTACTGAGGGTTGCATGTTACCAAATCCTCTGTTATGGGATCGTATTTAGATGATCTAACGTTCTTCTTCAGAAGGACAGGACCAGGACTGGTCAACCATGTTGGCAAGGATGTCCCGGAACCATTTCTTCGGTTGAACCCAAGAAGTCTCGTTCATGTGGTGTTTTGTTATTTGCAGTGCATAGTAATGACCGGATGGATTGCAGAGCATCATTTAGTACTAGTTCCCATTTGGCTATGTCCAATTCCTTAGAATGTAGAGCCAAGGTGATGGCTTTCCATAAAGTCCCGTTAAGTTTCTCTATTTGTCCGTTCCCTCTCGGGCTGTAAGGGGTCGTTCTACTGGTTGCAATTCCTCTCTCGTGGAGGAAATGCTGCACCTCTGTAGACATAAACGAAGTTTCCCTGTCAGTGTGGACGTACGCTGGAAATCCAAATAGGGCGAATAGTTCATTGAGACATTTAACGACCGTAGAGGAAGACATATCGAGACATGCAAATGGAAATCTAGAGAATTCATCTATAATGGTAAGTAGATATCTATTTCTTGAAACAGTAGGGAGAGGTACCTTGAAATCCATACTAATTCTCTCAAACGGTTGAGTTGCTTTAATCAGTTCTCCGGTCGGCTGTCGAAAAAAAAAACAGGGCTTTAGTTCTGCACAAGTTTGACATTGTTCTGTCACAGTTCTGACGTCATCACAGGAAAATTTTTAGTCCTTACGTAGTGCAATAGTCGAGTAACGCCCGGGTGGCAAAGACTAGTATGCAGCAATTTAAGGTCTGGTAAATGTATCAGCTACAGTGTTCTGCTTGCCAGGGCGATAGATGACGTCATAGTGGAAACACAGAGTTCTAGTTTCAACCTCTGGATTTTTTCATTTTTAATTTTTCCTTTGTTTGACCTGCTATACATGAAAGAGACACATCGCTGATCCGTAACAAGTGTGAACGCTTTACCAACTAAGAAATGTTTCCATTTCCTCAACGACTCAACAATGGCATATGCTTCTTTCTCAACTGAAGAATGTTTTCTTTCCCTTTTTGTTAATGAGCGAGAGAAGAAAGCAACGGGCGGCCATCTTGGTTGAGGGTAGCTGCAATGGCTATATCAGAAGCATCCGTCTCAACGGTTAAAGGGCGATTCGGATCAATAGTATATACGGCGGCTTTTTCAAGCTCATTTTTCTAACTTTCAAATGTTTTTTTTTGACAGGAGACAGGAAATTGTTGATTTCTTGTTAACAGGCTAATTTTTGTTGAAAAGTTAGCTATCCACTGTGAGTAGTAAGCCAGAAGACCCACTACTCATTTCTGTTCACGCATGTTCACTGGTACGGGTAATTCCCTTAGAGCGCGAAATCTCTCAGGATCCGGCTTAAGTTGTCCTCTGGAAATCTCGTATCCTAACAGTCTCACTATAGCAGTGCTAATTTCACTTTCTGTTTCATTAAAAGCGATTCCATACTTTTGAACACTATCAAGAAATCGCTGTAGGTTTCGGTCGTGTGATTCAGAGTCCATATCGCAGATGGTCACATTGTCCACATAAGCAAAAGTGTCAGTGAGTCGTTCGTCTTCGATGATTTTGTCAATCGTACGCTGAAAACAGGCGACTCCGTAACGCCAAACGGAATCCGACGGAATTGATACAGTTTCCCACATGCTTCGAAGGCTGTGAACGGCCTTTCCTCTTCTATTATAGGAATCTGATGGTATGCACTTATCAGGTCTAAAGTGCTATATACAGAGTACTGGGAAATCTTTTCTGCTAGTTCATCAATTCTGGGCATAAGTAGGCGTCTAGTTGAGTGAACCGGTTTATGGTTTGACTGTAGTCTATAGCCATTCTTATCTTATGTCTGTCATTTGTTGTGACTAGGACTTGTGCACGCCAGGGAGATTTAGATGGTTCGATAATTTCATCCTTTATTAGTTGTTGAATTTCCTTCTCTATAAACTTTCTATCTGGAATTGAGTATCTGCGAGACCTTGTAGCCACTGGGGTACAGTTTGGTGACAGATTACTAAATAGGCTAGGAGCTTCTACCTTCGCTGGCTGGAGAGTATTCAGGCAGAACGATGGTTTCTGACCATCGAAAGGAATAAACAAGTTTTGGTGCAATCTTATAAAGTCAAGTCCAAGAATTACGTCAGAGCATAAATTGTCTAGTAGAGAAAGTCTAACTCCCTCGTATCGTTCATTTTTGAGACGTATGTTAGCGTAGATATGTCCTTGAGTGATTCGAGATAGATGGGTGGAAGCCATAAAGATTCTGTTGCCTGAGGAACATGTCTGCCATTTGTGCTTCTTAGCGATGTATGTCGAAATATAGCTTTCACAGCTCCCAGTGTCTACAAGGGCCTTCAATTGCACATTGTTGATGCAAATAGGTATTGTAGATTTGTTTAGATTCATAGGCTGTACAGTAGAGATAGCCGAAACTCTTGAAGCCCTAGATTTGCAAACTTTCTGAAAATGGCCCTTTTTGGAGCACTGGTTGCATGTGGCTTCCCTTGCAGGGCATTGAGAGCGGGGATGTTTAACTCTGCCGCAAAAGTAGCACTTGCTAGCTAATGCATTTTGAGGAGTCGTTACATTTGGCAAGGGTGAGGACGAAGAATTGGTGGGAGTAGTTGCCGCGCAATTCGTTTCCGGCAGTGATGATTCATACTGTAATGAGTGCTGATAAGCATGTTCTAGTAAGCGAGCCTCCTAGAAGGCGTTCTTTAAACTCAAAACAGTCTTTTCAAGTAGACGTTTTCGAATGCTGTTGGACACTAGTCCATTGATAAACGAATCTCTAATAGCCTCTTCTCGGTGTTGTTCAGCAGTCACCGCCCTGAAGTTGCAATCTTTGGATAGAATTCTTAATTTCTGCATGTAGGCGTCTATAGTTTGACCTTGCTCTTGTTTGCAAGTAGCTAACCTGTGCCTAGCTAAGACCTCATTCTTTGGTTGAATGTAGATGCCATTTAGAGTCTGATTTGCTTCATCAAATGTCTCTTTATCAAGTATCATTTGATATACAGCAGGAGAGACATAGTTTATCAGTAGTTTCTTCGTATCAAGATTATCTACTGATACTGCTGATATAAAATTTTTTAAAGTTTCATACCAGTGCTGCCAATGCTCTGCTGTTTGAGGTGCTGTGGGCTCGATGTCAAACTTCTCTGGCCGAAATATCCTATCCATTTCGAAATTCTTACAACTTCACAGTTTTAGATTTAGTGTATTAAATTGTTATGAACATAAAGATAAGAGAGCCAAAAACCATGTCTGTATAGTATGGCTTTAATACACTGAATGACTACACAATACACATTTCGTGAACACATTCTCACGAACGACTTGCAAGCACATGTAAACATAAGAACGGCAACCGATAGAGAATACAATTTTCATAACACAAGTAGCATACACAAAATGCAGCAATCCTAAAGTTAACAAAACATAAAGTTAATTAAGACATTTTGTACACTTGTCAAAATGTGTATACTTTTGTCATAGACTTTTCTGGAATATGTTAGAATGATACCGTTTTTGTCACTTGACAATGGTTTTATGATCATAATGCCTCTAGTGTAATGTATTTCACATTCCATAATAGCGGCAGCGAAAATTTCATTAAAAAGAATGGGAATTTTGTTACAAGTGAAATTCGACTTACACCAGATGTAATGGTTTGCTTACGTGGATCAGTGACATCTAATTCTATAATAGTAGTTTTGTTTATAGGAAATTTCTTTACAAGGTATGTCATCCAGTACTGCCGATCGTGTCATGCCTGTCAGATGGTTGGCAAGCCAAATCAAAAGATCCCTGTTGCTCCTCTGAAGCCGATTCCAGTCTTTGAAGAACCTTTCAGCAGAGTACTTATTGACTGTGTTGGTCCTCTCCCAAGGACAAAAGCTGGCAACCAATACCTGTTGACCATTATGTGTGCTTCAACTCGTTTTCCTGAGGCTATTCCTCTAAGGAACATAAAAGCATCGAATATTGTAAAGGCCTTAATCAAGTTCTTTACTCTATTTGGTCTACCAAAGTCCATCCAATCGGACCAAGGAACGAATTTCACGGCCAATCTTTTCAAGCAAGTCATGACTCAGTTGGGCATCAAACACTGCATGTCGAGTGCGTATCATGCCGAGTCGCAAGGCGCTCTTGAGCGATTCCATCAGACTCTCAAGAACATGATCCGAACCTATTGCTTTGAGCACGAAAAAGACTGGGACGAAGGAATCCACATGCTGCTGTTTGCAACCCGTGAATCCGTCCAGGAATCATTGGGATTCAGCCCTTTTGACTTAGTCTTTGGCCATTCGGTGCGCGGTCCCTTGAAATGTATAAAAGAGACTTTGTTGTCACCAACAGCCACTGAAGGACTTTTAGAATATGTAATTAAGTTTAAAACTAGACTTTATGATGCTTGTGTTCTGGCCAAAAATAACTTACAAAACACCCAATCCAGCATGAAACGCTGGTATGATAGAAAGGCCCGTGTTAGAGAATTTTCTCCCGGGGATAAGGTGCTTGTATTTTTGCCCATACCAGGTCAACCCTTGCAAGCCAGATATTTTGGTCCCTATGAAATTGAGACCAAAATTAGTGACCTCAATTACACAATCAAAACCCCTGACCGTAGGAAAAAGACTCAGCTATGTCACATAAACATGCTGAAGCCTTATGTATCTAGGCCAGATCACTCAGAGAAGAGTAATTGTGTTTTAAATACAGTCAAAAGTTGTTCAAATAGCCATGTTTCTCCTATTGATGATGATATTGTAAAGGAGAAATTTGGACAATACAAAATACCTAATTCTTTTGTATTACAGAATTTGGATGTAAAACTGTCTCATCTGTCTTCGACAGAAAGGCCAGTTATCATGAAACTCATTAATGAATTTAATGACATTTTTTCTGATGTACCAAAACAGACTAATGTTATAATGCATGATGTAGATGTTGGCGAGGCTAATCCAGTCAAGCAGCATCCTTACAGGGTCAACCCTGAAAAACTTGCCATACTTAGGTCAGAAATCAAGTATATGCTTGAAAATGACCTCATTGAACCAAGTTCCAGTAGCTGGAGCTCCCCATGTGTCTTGATACCTAAACAGGACAAGACTTATCGTTTTTGTACAGACTACCGTAAGGTAAATGCTGTAACAAAGACCGATTCGTTTCCTATCCCTAGGATAGACGATCTCATAGATCGTATTGGTGACGCTAAGTACATCACCAAAATAGACCTACTTTCAGGTTATTGGCAGGTTCCCCTGACTGATAGGGCAAAGGAAATCTCCGCCTTTGTCACCCCTGATGGTCTGTACCAATACAAAGTGATGCCATTTGGCATGAAGAATGCTCCTGCCACTTTCCAGAGAATGATAAATGCCCTGCTTGCTGACATGGAGAATTGCCACGCATACATAGACGATGTAGTAATTTTTAGCCAAGATTTTTCTAGCCATTGTAAACAACTGCATTGTCTTTTTACTAAACTTTTACATGCAAAAATTACTGTAAACCTGAGTAAGAGTGATTTTTGCCAGGCTTCCATCCAATACTTAGGCCATATTGTAGGACAAGGCCAGGTGAAACCTGTAATGGCCAAAGTAGAAGCTATCCAAGCTTTCCCTATTCCTGCTGATCGGAAACAACTCCGAAGATTTTTGGGAATGTCTGGATATTATAGAAAGTTTTGCGAAAATTTTTCTGTCATTGCCAGTCCTTTAACAAACCTCCTGAGAAAGAACGTCCGATTTACTTGGACGGATGAATGTCAGAAAGACTTTAACCAAATTAAGCAGATATTATCTAGCTCCCCTATTTTGATGGCTCCTGACTTCGGAAAACCTTTTAGGTTAGCTATTGACGCCAGTGACACAGGTGTTGGGTCAGTCCTTTACCAAGAAGATAATTTCCAAGTAGAGCATCCTATTTGTTTCTTTTCCAAGAAATTTAATAGACATCAAAGGAATTATTCTACTGTGGAAAAAGAATGTCTTGGGTTGATTCTTTCTATACAACACTTTGATTTTTATATCAGTGGGTCCAGATGGCCACTGGTTGTATTTACTGACCACAATCCCCTTACATTTATCCACAAAATGTCTGGCAAGAACCAACGACTTCTCAGGTGGAGTTTATTTTTACAAGAGTACAACCTAGATCTTAAACACATAAAAGGCAGCGAAAATGTTATCGCCGATGCCTTATCTAGATTGTAAAAAGTATTTTGATGTATATTTTTTTTTATATATATCATGATAAATACATTCTGTAATGTAAATATTTTTTTTAGTTCTAAAAAGATTTCCATTTCGTGGAAATGTAAACTTTTTATTTTTAGGAGGGAGGTGTTACGTATCTAGGCGTTGTTTTTTTCTCTCTTTGACCTGTTGCGGTCGAGAGACGGGTAGGTTGTCCGCCCCTTGTGTAATAAGTTTTTTTTTTCGTCAAGCCACACAGACAGTGACCGGTCCTTGACCTGTGTGTGTACCTCTGGTTGAAAGGAGGGTGTTTTTTTTTCTGTCTCTTTGAAGAGCGTTCTAGATCTGGGAAATTGATGACGTATTTGGTTCGAGAAATTCCTAGATTTGTCTTGAGATCGACGCGCGGTAGATTATATAAAGACCGCCCGCGTGACGTTGACGGACAGACATACGGAGACAGCCGTGGGACAGAATAGCGGAGACATTGCGCGACCCGTGCGTGGTATACCAATTGATCGTGTAAGTTAAGATTTTTCTTTTTTTCAAGGCCTTGCTTGTATTTGTAATTATATTTTCAAACTATTGTATTGTAATATTTTTACATGCCATTTTTGTAAAAGGGTTTTGGTCAACCCTTCCATTTTGTATTGAGTTATATTATGATTAAACATTAAGTTGATATTTTACCTTCCGATTTCTTGTGTCATTTTTTTTTTTTGTTATTCATTGTAAGTCTTTGATTAAATTCAGACTTAAGATAAGTGACACAACTACCTTTTTCTATTGTCACGTTCCCCTAGACAAGCCATTTAAAAGTAGAATTCAATTTGTAATACGTGACAAAAGAAATTTGAGGGCTTTCGTCCCGGATATTTTTCTGAACCTATTTTCGTCTTACTTGAGTAATTTTGTAAAGGCGAAGTTGACTTTAACAAAATTTTTTTTGTTCAAAGAGTCGGAAGTAAAGTATCAATAGTATTGACCAAACTCTTAAGGTTTTTTGTTGTACTGATTTTGTACTGTATATTTACATTGTATACATTTATTTTTTATTTTTTTTTTTGCTTGTAATAGTTGCTAGTTAGTCATGGATATTCAGGTTTTTCTTGCAAATCCCTCTGTGAAAGAACTTGATGCTTTTACTAGGAAGGAACTGGTCCTTATTTCAAAACATTTAGGGTTAAAAATAAAATCAAATGCCCTTAAACAAGAAATAAGAGATAACATTGTAATCCATTATGTAGACGAGGAAGTATTTTCTGAAGACCTTTTAGAAACCCTTAGACCCGATGAGGGTAAATCAGATTTAGAACTTCAGATAAAATTAAAACAAATGGAAATAGAAGCCCAGAAGGAAATGGCTAGAGAGCAGAAAGAAATGGAAATGAAATTACAAATAGAGTTAAAAAAATTAGAGTTAGCTGCTAATGTAAGACCAGATTCTTCCCCTGCCAGTCATACTGCTGAAGCAACAAAATTTTTGAAAATAATTCCACGCTTTAATGAAGCCACAATTGACAATTATTTTCCACAATTTGAACTTGCTGTGAAAAATTTTAATGTACCTGAAACTTTGTGGCCCACTTTGCTGCTAACAGTTTTGACTGGTAGAGCTGCAGAGGTATTTTGTTCTTTGACCATTGAACAACAAAAGGATTATAATGTTGTTAAGGCCTTAATTCTTAAGGCATATGAACTTGTTCCGGAAGCTTACCGAAAGCAGTTCAGGGATTGTCGCAAATCGGATGGCCAAACCCATGTAGAATTCCTGCGGGAAAAGGAGCGACGCTTTGAGAAATGGCTCACTTCCAGGGAAATCGGCACCGACTTTGCAAAATTCAAGAACCTAATGCTGATGGAAGAGTTCAAGAGTTGTGTGCGGCTGGACGTCCGTACGCATATAGCTGATCGTGGCGAGGAAGATGTGCACAAGGCTGCAGTGTTGGCAGACGATTATATAATATCACATCAATTTGCCAAGTATACGACGGATGTCAAGCCAAAACAAGTCAAACAGCCTGAGTCCATTGCTAGCAACTCCATCAAGAACAGCAGTACAAATGACAGAAAACCTACTACAAGTAAAGCTACTTGTTCCTACTGCAAACGAGAAGGCCATAAAATTGACGATTGCTGGAAATTGAGGAAGAGAAACGAAAAAGCTCCTTCAAAAGTCAGCGCTTGCACAGTACAGTGGTCGGCGAGGTTTACTCCCTCATCATCAAGTCATATCAAGAATACCTCGACACCACCTGTTTCAAATGTATTGACTGTACAAGACTCTCCGAAAATGTCTCCACGATGTTCAAATGACTCAACAGTGAGTTCTTCAAATTCATCTTTACGATGTTCTAATGACTCAAACAAGAGTTTTTCAAATACATCAAGCCGATGTTCCAATGACTCAAACAAGAGTTTTTCAAGTACATCAAGCCGATGTTCCAATGACTCAAACAAGAGTTTTTCAAATACATCAAGCCGATGTTCCAATGACTCAAACAAGAGTTTACCTAGTACATCACACCGATGTTCCAATGACTCTATCCAGAGTTTCCATAATACATCACCCCGATGTTCCAATGACTCTATCCAGAGTTCCCATAATACATCATCCCGATGTTCCCATGACTCTATCAAGAGTTCCCATAAGACATCCCCCCGATGTTCCAATGACTCCATCAAGAGTTCTCCAAATACATCCAAAAGATGTTCTACTGACTCAAGAAAGAGTTTCTCCACTGCGTCTCCTAGAGATGTCAATGACTCCAGCGAGAGTTCGACCCAAGTCCAGTCTGCATCAACCAAAATTGATGTTTTATTAGAGGATTTTAAGCCTTTCATTTCGGAAGGATTTGTATCACTACCCGGTGATTCTACAAGTCTACGACCTATCACCATTTTGAGAGACACAGGTGCCTCACAATCGCTACTTTTAGAGGGTATCTTGCCCTTGTCAAAATCATCATCGACTGGGAAGAGCATCCTGTTACGAGGCGTAGAGCTTGGATGTATAGATGTGCCTCTACATCTAATCGACATAAAGTCAAATCTCATTACTGGACCGGTTGTTGTAGGTGTCCGACCAACATTACCATTGGAAGGCATCTCATTGCTGTTAGGCAATGACTTAGCAGGTGGAAAGGTGATAGCCGAACCCATCGTCACTCAAACACCCGACTTATCTGCCACACCCGAGGAAGACCTAGAGTTATATCCAGCGTGTGCAGTAACAAGGGCAATGAGGTTGAAAGCATCTCAAGAAGAGAACGTCATCAAAGCCAACAGTACCCACGATGATGTGGACTTGAGCACCACATTCTTTGCTTCTCTTGAAGAAGAACCAACGCCAAATTCTGAAAAGCCGGCATCAACTCGAAAACAGTTGATTGAGGACCAAAAGAAGGATCCAGAGCTCGCCAAACTCCGAGAAACCGCAATGACATCACAAGAGGCAGAGCTAGCATCAACGTGCTACTACATCCAAGATGATATGCTCTTCAGGAAATGGAAACCTCCAGACGCATCCAACGAAGAAGAATGGAGAATATGCCATCAAATCGTGTTACCAGAAAGATACCGAGCGTACATCATGAATCTGGCTCATGACACACCAATGTCAGGTCATCTCGGCATCCACAAGACATACCACAAGATTATGTCACACTTCTTCTGGCCACGTTTGAAGAAAGATGTCATCCAGTACTGCCGATCGTGTCATGCCTGTCAGATGGTTGGCAAGCCAAATCAAAAGATCCCTGTTGCTCCTCTGAAGCCGATTCCAGCCTTTGAAGAACCTTTCAGCAGAGTACTTATTGACTGTGTTGGTCCTCTCCCAAGGACAAAAGCTGGCAACCAATACCTGTTGACCATTATGTGTGCTTCAACTCGTTTTCCTGAGGCTATTCCTCTAAGGAACATAAAAGCATCGAATATTGTAAAGGCCTTAATCAAGTTCTTTACTCTATTTGGTCTACCAAAGTCCATCCAATCGGACCAAGGAACGAATTTCACGGCCAATCTTTTCAAGCAAGTCATGACTCAGTTGGGCATCAAACACTGCATGTCGAGTGCGTATCATGCCGAGTCGCAAGGCGCTCTTGAGCGATTCCATCAGACTCTCAAGAACATGATCCGAACCTATTGCTTTGAGCACGAAAAAGACTGGGACGAAGGAATCCACATGCTGCTGTTTGCAACCCGTGAATCCGTCCAGGAATCATTGGGATTCAGCCCTTTTGACTTAGTCTTTGGCCATTCGGTGCGCGGTCCCTTGAAATGTATAAAAGAGACTTTGTTGTCACCAACAGCCACTGAAGGACTTTTAGAATATGTAATTAAGTTTAAAACTAGACTTTATGATGCTTGTGTTCTGGCCAAAAATAACTTACAAAACACCCAATCCAGCATGAAACGCTGGTATGATAGAAAGGCCCGTGTTAGAGAATTTTCTCCCGGGGATAAGGTGCTTGTATTTTTGCCCATACCAGGTCAACCCTTGCAAGCCAGATATTTTGGTCCCTATGAAATTGAGACCAAAATTAGTGACCTCAATTACACAATCAAAACCCCTGACCGTAGGAAAAAGACTCAGCTATGTCACATAAACATGCTGAAGCCTTATGTATCTAGGCCAGATCACTCAGAGAAGAGTAATTGTGTTTTAAATACAGTCAAAAGTTGTTCAAATAGCCATGTTTCTCCTATTGATGATGATATTGTAAAGGAGAAATTTGGACAATACAAAATACCTAATTCTTTTGTATTACAGAATTTGGATGTAAAACTGTCTCATCTGTCTTCGACAGAAAGGCCAGTTATCATGAAACTCATTAATGAATTTAATGACATTTTTTCTGATGTACCAAAACAGACTAATGTTATAATGCATGATGTAGATGTTGGCGAGGCTAATCCAGTCAAGCAGCATCCTTACAGGGTCAACCCTGAAAAACTTGCCATACTTAGGTCAGAAATCAAGTATATGCTTGAAAATGACCTCATTGAACCAAGTTCCAGTAGCTGGAGCTCCCCATGTGTCTTGATACCTAAACAGGACAAGACTTATCGTTTTTGTACAGACTACCGTAAGGTAAATGCTGTAACAAAGACCGATTCGTTTCCTATCCCTAGGATAGACGATCTCATAGATCGTATTGGTGACGCTAAGTACATCACCAAAATAGACCTACTTTCAGGTTATTGGCAGGTTCCCCTGACTGATAGGGCAAAGGAAATCTCCGCCTTTGTCACCCCTGATGGTCTGTACCAATACAAAGTGATGCCATTTGGCATGAAGAATGCTCCTGCCACTTTCCAGAGAATGATAAATGCCCTGCTTGCTGACATGGAGAATTGCCACGCATACATAGACGATGTAGTAATTTTTAGCCAAGATTTTTCTAGCCATTGTAAACAACTGCATTGTCTTTTTACTAAACTTTTACATGCAAAAATTACTGTAAACCTGAGTAAGAGTGATTTTTGCCAGGCTTCCATCCAATACTTAGGCCATATTGTAGGACAAGGCCAGGTGAAACCTGTAATGGCCAAAGTAGAAGCTATCCAAGCTTTCCCTATTCCTGCTGATCGGAAACAACTCCGAAGATTTTTGGGAATGTCTGGATATTATAGAAAGTTTTGCGAAAATTTTTCTGTCATTGCCAGTCCTTTAACAAACCTCCTGAGAAAGAACGTCCGATTTACTTGGACGGATGAATGTCAGAAAGACTTTAACCAAATTAAGCAGATATTATCTAGCTCCCCTATTTTGATGGCTCCTGACTTCGGAAAACCTTTTAGGTTAGCTATTGACGCCAGTGACACAGGTGTTGGGTCAGTCCTTTACCAAGAAGATAATTTCCAAGTAGAGCATCCTATTTGTTTCTTTTCCAAGAAATTTAATAGACATCAAAGGAATTATTCTACTGTGGAAAAAGAATGTCTTGGGTTGATTCTTTCTATACAACACTTTGATTTTTATATCAGTGGGTCCAGATGGCCACTGGTTGTATTTACTGACCACAATCCCCTTACATTTATCCACAAAATGTCTGGCAAGAACCAACGACTTCTCAGGTGGAGTTTATTTTTACAAGAGTACAACCTAGATCTTAAACACATAAAAGGCAGCGAAAATGTTATCGCCGATGCCTTATCTAGATTGTAAAAAGTATTTTGATGTATATTTTTTTTTATATATATCATGATAAATACATTCTGTAATGTAAATATTTTTTTTAGTTCTAAAAAGATTTCCATTTCGTGGAAATGTAAACTTTTTATTTTTAGGAGGGAGGTGTTACGTATCTAGGCGTTGTTTTTTTCTCTCTTTGACCTGTTGCGGTCGAGAGACGGGTAGGTTGTCCGCCCCTTGTGTAATAAGTTTTTTTTTTCGTCAAGCCACACAGACAGTGACCGGTCCTTGACCTGTGTGTGTACCTCTGGTTGAAAGGAGGGTGTTTTTTTTTCTGTCTCTTTGAAGAGCGTTCTAGATCTGGGAAATTGATGACGTATTTGGTTCGAGAAATTCCTAGATTTGTCTTGAGATCGACGCGCGGTAGATTATATAAAGACCGCCCGCGTGACGTTGACGGACAGACATACGGAGACAGCCGTGGGACAGAATAGCGGAGACATTGCGCGACCCGTGCGTGGTATACCAATTGATCGTGTAAGTTAAGATTTTTCTTTTTTTCAAGGCCTTGCTTGTATTTGTAATTATATTTTCAAACTATTGTATTGTAATATTTTTACATGCCATTTTTGTAAAAGGGTTTTGGTCAACCCTTCCATTTTGTATTGAGTTATATTATGATTAAACATTAAGTTGATATTTTACCTTCCGATTTCTTGTGTCATTTTTTTTTTTGTTATTCATTGTAAGTCTTTGATTAAATTCAGACTTAAGATAAGTGACACAACTACCTTTTTCTATTGTCACGTTCCCCTAGACAAGCCATTTAAAAGTAGAATTCAATTTGTAATACGTGACAACTGGAACAGACACAAAATAGAGCAGTGAGATTCATAACAAATGAATATTCACATTTGACTAGAGTAACACCTAAAATCACTAAATTTAGAAAGCCTTCAGGACAGAAGACTCAAAAGTAAAGTAGCAATTATACATAAAACACTGAACCATAATCTTCAAATACAAAAACAAAATTTAATAAAATACTCTGAAAGACACATTCCTTGTCCCATATGCTAGGACAAAGTTGTACAAATACTCCTTCTTCCCTAGTGCTATTAGAGCATGGAATGGGTTGCCTGAGCTAGCCAGTAAAACCAGTGACTTGGCAGAATTTAGGTCATTGGTTAATATGCATGACTAAATGCATGACGCGTAGGACGTAATCATCTTCTTTTTTGAAGTAATGTCTGTTTTATATAAGATAAGAAACTAGAATTAGATTTAAATCTAAATCTAGATCTAAATCTAGAACAATCTAGATTTATTTAGATCTAGATCTTAATTCTAAATGTAGTTTTAGGTAAATAGATGCCTGACATTGTAAATATCTCTAGATCTAGTTCTAGGAGTTCTAGGTCAAGTCGGGATGAATTAGAACTAATCAATTAATTCCCAATCAGTTAGAAGACTTCATATAAACTGACACATTGAAAGGAACTCCGCTCTATTTAGATCAATAAAATCTAGTAAGCATTTAAATCTTCGTGAGTGTTAGCGTGCGTGAAAAAAAAAGTGATACTATCTTGTGGTAGATCTAATAAGAATAGCCAATTCCAGGCATTGACGCCCTGATATATATAATTTTTTTTTTGCTTTAGAGGGGGAAATGCGTATTTTCAGATGATAAACCGTACTCGCGTATTTTCATGTCCATTTGTGTACAAAATAGGCGAGATGCGTACTTGTAGGCAACTCTCGGTTTAGCCCGAAAAACGGTTGCAAATCAGTAATCAAATCTTCGTTGTTGAAATAAAAAATAGCATCCTAAGCAAAACTTACTGTTTTCTTTCTCCTCTTCTATCTCTTGTTGCTTTTTCTGCCTTAAAATTTGTATGTTGGGTTCTGCTCGCAAGAGAAAGTAGTGTTTTTGAAGGTATCGTAGGTAAACTGGATATGGTCCTTCCACAAATAATGGCAGGTTACAGTTGTGGTTAGAAAGTAACTCTTGTTGTATGGGACTTTGTGCACTGACAATGTATGTGTCTTCCTGTGTACTATTCTCTTCTAATTCTGTAGACTAAAACATCAAATAAAATAAGTAAAAAATGGATTTTAATTGTTTCCTCTCTTTATAAATAAAAAAACACTGATAGCTACCTTTAAAACAGAGTATTTAGTTTCTTGATCCACACACATTCTTTTCAACATAAATAAAGCTATCTGGATAGAATCAGTAGGCAGGATGTAAGGTATTGGGTAAGGATTAATGTTCTTGAACTTTGGCAACCAGTACATCATACGGAGATATTTTCTTGTCACATGGGCTGTTGAACCAAATCGGTTTTTCAGGAGTACTCCAAATTCATCATCAGGAATAACACCTTAAGAAATATATTCAAAAGTTTAAAAATTAATTAAAAAATTGCATTTACTAATAGGCTAGCACTTGTATACTTGTGGTATGTCACAAATCATGACAAGCAAGGGTCTAGAAGCCACAAGATCAGGTCTATGAATGTGTAGATCATATTTCCCTATTTGATTGCTGTTGCTCTTCACAGAAATTATCATTATATTTTGTGTAAACTATGAATGAATATTAAAATCTGAAAGTAATAATTCAAGACCACAAGGAAAATGGGCATGTGATGTAATGTTTTAGGGTGTTTTTGTATAGCTGCTGTAGAAAGGGGTGGAGCTTGAATTTTCAGAGTACAAACTAAGACAATCACAGGCTCAAAAATAAGTGGTTATAAAGTTTTCCATATTAAAAAAATATGAAGGAATCCCTTCAAAAGTTAGCTATCTTTAATTAACTCTAATAATTTATAGAAAACAAAAGTTTTACCATTAACTTCCATTTGTTCTAGCATATCAATTCCACATTGCTGTTGTCTAGGATAGTGCATAAATTCAACTTGCCATATATTTCTTGCTATCATCTTCCCTTCTGGGAAAACCTAATATTGCACCAAATATATTTGTTGTATGTAAATGTTTGGTTTACAAATTAAAGAGGACTGATTAGGTCTGTAACAGTAAAACACTGTACTGATCATGATGCTCATAAGGATGAATAAAATTATTTAAGGAGAGAATGGATTATAGTTCTGACTAAATGCTACTACAGAAGGCAGAAACGTCACAGAATTGAGGAAAGAAAAGACAAGAAAGCAGGTGTGAACAACAAGAGCAGTAAAAGCATCAACTGTCTTCCAAGACAGAAGGAGAACTAAATAGAAACAATGGAAACAGAAGCAGCACTAAAACATATACTCTTATCATCAAGAAGATAACAGGAAAATGTGCAAAGCCAAGTATAGGACAAGAATGAAGAAGGACAAAAAAAGAGGTTAGATTGGATCATTTCTAGGAGATACTGAACAGAGCAACTCCTGCAAACTCACCAGAGATACTGAACAGAGCAACTCCTGCAAACTCACCAGAGATACTGAACAGAGCAACTCCTGCAAACTCACCAGAGATACTGAACAGAGCAACTACTGCAAACTCACCAGAGATACTGAACAGAACAACTCCTGCAAACTCACCAGAGATACTGAACAGAGCAACTACTGCAAACTCACCAGAGATACTGCCAGCGGCAAGAGACCTACATTCATTGAGGGAGAGATCTGTTGCACAATCAAGAAACTGTAGAATGGAAAATCTGCAGGACATGACAACATCCTGGTAGAAGCGCTTGTGGTAGACATCAAGACCAGCATGAAGCTATTCTGCCAGCTTTCTGCAAGATACAGTAAAAAACAAGTAAGAGCCAATTGAGTGGAAGGAAGACTCTCATCAAAACTCACAAAAAGGTTTGACCTTAGTTCCAGCCTAAACTGCTTTCCAGGAAAAGTATCCTTCTGAACCGATAAACCAAATGAAAGATGACGTAGATACACAAGTCCATGACCATGCTTCTGAAAGGAGAGATCATGCTAAGATTCTGATGCTATCCATCATTCTGGAACAGTCCATGAAATAGAACCAACCCCTCAACATCAGTTTCATAAATAGACAATGAGAAGGCATTTGACAGAGTCGACATACAGACAGACTGACTACTGAGACATTATGGAGAGCCAGACATATGAAAGGATGACATGAAGAGTAGGTCATGGCAGACAACTAAAAGACATTTAAAGTTGGAACAGGAGTATGCTGTATGTATAATGCATGTATTTTACCATACAGGTCAAGAACTTTTGGTTACCTAGACCTGTTGAGATAAAAATCAGTTAGCCTGGGGCAGTTGAAAAGAATGAGACATGATTTCCTCTTCCTCCCTGCAGTGAGTATAAGTTTCTTGAGACATAAAATGCCACAGATGTCTTAAAATGACTTCATAAAGACAAAAAAAGCTACTAAGTCAAAACTTTTAAAAAATGCAGTGTGGAAATTTCTGGAACATTTTTAGGCATACATTAAGGTATTGAAGAATTACAGGAATACATTGTTTGGAATGTACCTCAGGTTTTTTATTTTAATCAATATTATTATCTAATCAGCTGAGTTACTGTGTGTTATGAAGTGTGTGTGTGTTTATATGGTGATAGTGGGAAGAGGTTAGTGACTGGTTGTGAATGATGCAACATAGGTGGCATTGTCCTCACTTGGTCTTAAGGGAGACTACCCCAGAATGTAAAAACTGAAAGGTTGTGTTATTGTATTGAGTTAAGATATTGTTAAAGAATATTATTACTAAAGTCTATCACAGTTATTTCATCTCATTTCAACTCAATTTCTTTTATATTAATATAAACATTCTATTTAGTTTTGTTCACAAAAGGAAGTTATTCAAGTAAATTGAAGTTTGATTAATTAAGATATTACACTTACAATGGTTTAGTTGTATACCAGCAGTTTGGTGCTAGAAGTCAACAACCAGTAACAACACTGTGTTATTTATATGACAGCTCCTTAACTGAGCAAACTAACCACATATTTAAAGGGACAGTCCATATAAGTAAATAATTTATGTATATTAAAATATTAAAAAGGCAGTGTACATTAACACTTTTAAAATATGTTTAGTACCTGCAGCAAAGCTTTATATGCAGTAAGATCTCTATTTACACCAAAAGTTTTCATTTCATGCATTGCCGAATAAATGAACTCCACAGCACCTCTTCGATACAATGTTTCTTGTGAGATATATGTATTGATGGCATACAAAAAGGCTGCTTTATCTGTACCTCTACACACAAATAATAGAAATGATAAGAATTACAAAGCTGTTGTTTCTATTAGAGCCATTCATTAACATGAGAACATTCAATATTTTTTTTTTTTACTTTTCATTGGCTATTTGTTTTAGTAATGACTTGGCTTTGACTTCCAGTTTTCTACTTTCAGAAGTAATTCTTTGTGGATCATGATTTGGAAGGCTTGAATCAATAACCTATTTAAAAAAAAAAGTTTTCTTTTTAACTGTACATGATTTTGTATTTATTTACAATAATAACATATACATATATATATATATATATAGAGAGAGAGAGAGAGAGGAATCAAAAGAAACAATTATGGTTTGAACAGACATTAAAGTGTTTAAAAAAAAATATATTAACAGCCAAAAACTTGTATTCAATAGTTTAACAGAGCATGTAGGATAAAAGGGAAATTGCATACTAATAACTAAAATGACCTGAAATTTCCATTTTAGGCCAAGACGTTACATAGTGACTTAAGGCATGTGAGTACTGCATATATACAAGAGGGGGCACAACCTAGTTAAAAGGAGAAGTTTGATTTGTTTATCTGATACTATTGGTTTGGCTTTCAATTAAATTCTGGTTTCTTTATTACTACCAGTATTTCAATTTTTGAAGTTATTCTAAAAAAAGATGTTTGGATTAGTGTTCTGAATTTCTATTACTGGAATTGTTGAAGCTTTGTTTATTTTGAAGTCACAGGCAATCCACTGGAATTAATTTTTACAACTGAAACACATCCACTCAAAATAAATGAACTGAACATTCATTGTAACAACCATTAAGGTCTTTCAACGCCTTAATATAAATATATAAATATTTCAAGAGTACAAAAATAGAAGACTTTAAAGTTCTAGAGCTCAATTTCTTTTTTACATCCATTACTCACAAAAAAAATTGTTGACTACAACATCACCCTCACCCTCCTCCCGAAAATTCATTATTTTAAATTTTAGTTCCTTAAAGCCTTTTGGTTTTATTGAATGTAACATCTAGCATTTTTTAAAAAAGTTTCTGAATATTCAAAACTTTATTAAATATGATACATACCTTTCATAACACAATCATTATGGTAACATTGAGTTTAAAAATCTTAATTCCTTGAAATTAATTATTACAAGACCAAGAGATCCTTAAAATTCTTTTATTATTCCCAATTTAACCTTTTCAGCACACCTGCCTAATTTATTGATCCGAGCATAAAAAAAGCCATGCCTCGCGCCAGCTCATGGGTACCTTATCTAAAACTGACAATCTGTAGGAGCTCATGGTATCTGAGGGTTTACATAGTTAATCATATTTTTCATATATTCGCTACAACTACAGTGACATCAATATTAGTGATTCTAAAATCAGAGCATTTTGGTTGATATATTCAGGGTTTCAATTTTTCATTACACATAAATAATGCTGGATTGCAAACGTTAAATTTTTTTTTTTCTTATTGAATTAAAATTTCCATTTTTCCTTTGCAATTTTTTATTTACTTGCGTGATGTAAGTTAGTTTACCTGATTTTTTAGATTCATCTGTCTAGCATTATCAACACTTGATAATGTTGGCTCTTGTTTCATTGCAACTGATTTTTTGCCATTGATAGATGAGTTTTTCAAATTCGTATCAGTTATTCCATTAGATTTTGAACTTAAAGTCCTGTAAATGTATGTGGGGAATTTAAATGCATGCAATTTAATTAATCAAAATCAGAAATATGTTTCAATATCAACAATTATTATACGGGTTATAGGTCAAATAAAAATGAGATTTTATCCTTGGCCATACAACTTTTTATTTTGACAAGAAACAAATATAAAACTTTAATGATAGCCTATATTCAAGGTTGCACAACTACAAACAATCCTAATGGTAGAATTAGGTCTTTTTAATAAGCCTTAAAATTTTATTTATATTTCCTGACAGCTGTCTATTGATGATACTATATATTCAAAACAGCATTCTCACACACCCCTAAAAAAACGTTTCTATTAAGGTTTTGACTATTTTACAAAGAAATATTATGAACATTAATAATTCGCAGTCCTACCTGACAATATGATATTGAGATGCTTCAATCCCCAAACCCCCATAAATTATAGAATGACATTAACTAGATACCCAAAGAAACTTAGAAATGGGTCAGATCTCCATTAGTGACCTGACTAGACCTACATCCTCTCAACTTGGTGCACAGAAGATTTGGGGGAAGGGACTTTGAATCAAACATACAAAAGCAAGGACAACAAGGGCTAGAAGGTAAGACACAAAAATGTTAGAAATGATTAAGAAAATCAATAATAATGTAATCAATTAGATTTTAACTCTTTCTCTCCGTAATTATTTACCACATTCTAGTGGAATCAATGTTGGTATCATCAGTTAGGAGAGAAAGAGTTAAAATTAGAAATAAGAATATAAATTACCAGTGCCCCACATTTTAAAAAAAATCTGAACTTACCTTTTTAAAAAACATTAAAGCCAGATCAAATAAATATATCTAATAAATAAAAAAAAAATTTCAGAGGATAAGAATCTATTTAAAGGATTCATCTATGAGAATGACCAAAGAAAATTAATTGGTAAATACTTTTAAGACGTGTAATAGAAGAACAAGAGTCCATAAATGAGACAAAATTTAAATAAATAATAGAGTAAAGGATGCTTGTCGGCCACGCTAAGCCAATCTCCGGCCATTTTTAAGTTTCAAAATTCATAACTCCGTAATGGTGTAACCTATGAAAAAACTGAGGGTGTCAATGAATTCATCATCCTTTTGTCTATAAAAATAGCTATTTTGTAATGTATCACTACGCATCATCTCATCTCTACCTTTGGTCCCTTCTGGAGCATAGGCCACCAACCAGCTTCCTCCAGGCATCTCGGTTCTGGGCGAGTCTCCCCAACTACCCCACATCTTGCCCATCTGCTTGGCATCTGCTTCCAGATTGCGGCGCCATATATTCCTGGGCCATCCCCTGTTCCTCTTTCTTTCGGGGTTTCAGGTTAGAGCTTGTCTTGTTATTTTGGATGCAGGCTTGCGAAGGGTGTGACCTATCCATCTCCACTGTCTCTGAAGGATATCTACTTCAATGGGCTATTGTTTTGTTCTTTGTCACAGTTCCTCATTCAAGATCTTGTCTGGTCAGCAGATCATACGAATCTTCCTCAGGCAGGTATTGATGAATACCTGGATTTTTTTCATGGTGGTGATGGTGGTTCTTCAGGTCTCTGCTCCATAAAGTAGTATCAGTTTAACAATGGTGTTAAAGAGCCTAATATAGGTGGTGGTGCTTATTTCCCTAGATCCCCAGGTGTTCTTCAGCTGATGGAAGACTGCTCGAGCTTTACCAATGCAGGTTCTGACATCTGCATCTGTTCTTCCATGGTGGTCTATGATACTGCCAAGACAGGTGAAGCTTTCCACCTCTTCCAGCGCCTCACCTTTGACTGCAATGGGTGTATTGTTGGATGCCTTTATCTTGAACACCTTGCTCTTCCCTCTGTTTATGGTAAGCCCCCTTCTAGCTGAATTGTCTGCAACAACATTTATCTTTTCCTGAATTTGCTGCTGTGTGTGAGAAAGAAGAGCCAAGTCAAGGTCATCTAGCTGTTTCCAAAGTTTCCACTTGCTGTCTACAAGACCCAATCTATTACTCTATATTTCTATTGTACGTGCACTGGAATCAAATCAGATAAATCATGGTTAAATTTTAATATCCACAAAAAAAAAATTGCAAAAAAATCAATTTTTGAAGTTTTTTTGTATTATCCATATCCTATAGTAAGCCTACCGTTTATGCCATACATCTGCAGCTAATAAATGCTTTGAAAGCATGTGCTTAAGGGGCTGTTTAGCAATAGCATGATTCATCAATTTAGTGGGTAATGAAAGCATTTTCTTGCTTGACGCCTGTGAAATAAAACAAGAGTACTCTATTTAAATGCTATAATTTTTTAGACTAATTCTCTTTGACAATGACATTTACTGTAGTCTATAAGTAAAATTTCTGTTACTGTTAAATATTCATGAACAATAACTAATTAGTTTTCTTCAAATAGTATCAAGTGCTAATAATGATTTAAAAGATGGCTAATGTGTAGAATACCAGCCACATTTGATCATTTATTGTTGGTAATTTTTTTATTCAAATATACTTATTACAACATCTGAAAGCAATCTGAAAATATCTACATTCAAACACAGATTTATATTTAAGTAAATTACAGTAAAAGCTTTAAAAATGTTTTCTAATCTTAAATCTATAGTGATACTGATACAGCTATCATTCCTAGGAGACACAAAATGATTATGATGTTCTGAAGTATGTAGATCTATTATAACTGCTTGAAATCAATTTTTATACCATTTGCAATTTAAATTTTATAATAAAAAATATTCATATTGTCAACCTATCCGGAGTCAGAGTTGTGTTGTGTCTGTTGTATTTATGTGTATTTTTCTGTTGTGTTGTCTTTATATGAGAAAAGAGTCCTTGTAATCACAACAAATTTCCGTAAGGATCAATAAAGCAGTCTTAGTCTTAAATTTAGCTAATGATACACTTTTATAAATTTGAGAAATAATCTTTGAAACTTCACACAATTAATATTTGAGCATTGTTTGGGAGACACAAACTTGGGGCTGTGGTGAAAGAGTTTAATCAGCTAGATATTTATTATTGGTTCAATAGTCATAAGTATCGGTATCAATGAATAGAGATAAGTCATCATATACGGGGACATGACAATTCGTTCACTGAAATTTCGTTCACCAATGACTATTCGTTCATGCGACATATCGCTCACAGACAACTTGTTCCCCGACAGTTGGTTCACGACAAATCGTTCATTGGATAGTAACATATTGTTAATATTATATATTCTTGTCGCGTGTTTAATTTATTTACATTAAAACTTTTGTAGCTATTATTTCCAAAAACAAAAAATTGCTAGAGATTGGGCCTAATCCAAGTTTCTTTGTTAATTTTTTTTGTTTATTGTTAATATTTTGTTAATGAGGACAGTGTATGTGATAAAAATTATACTTTAAAAAAAAAAAGATCTTACAAACTAGCTCAAAAATTTAAACGGGCCCTCACTCTACTATAGGTAACATTTTTACTTTCACCTTTACACCCCCCAAAATAAAAAAAAAACAAAAAAACGTGAATCTATCCATTCATCTGGATACTCTAGTCAACACCTAGTTGAGTGCTAGACAGAGTGGCTCCTCTGGAAGTAATAAAACTTTATTGGACATTGCCTATACACATGTTCAATCTGTTAACATTGAAAATATCTACTAGACACTAGTACAGTACTTTCCATCAAGTTTAAAAGAGTTCTATTTTTTTTTTTTTTTAGTTAACTTGTTTCTATATGTGGCCATCCATTGGTAGACTCATTGGATTGCTTGGACTTCAATAACAAATTTATTAAAACAATTTTGTTTTGTTGTATTGCGATAAATTTATAATTTTTTTATAGGGAACCAAAATATTTCCAGGTGTTGTATAAGTAATTAGTTGTTGTTTTTTTTTCTTCTTAGATGTCTTAATTGATAAGTATTAACCATAGATCTGTATCTAGTATGTGACGTTCAGGGTTGAACAGTGAAACCATATATAATATTGTACCAAATCTAGTACCATTGTTAAAAATCTAAATTATCCCTCATAAAAACACTGACAGGATTGTGGAAAAAATACTAGTGTGTCTGTATATATATATTAGTTTTTGTTAATAAGATATATATATATATATAAAATGGTGTAGTGTATTTTTTTTTTACTCTTTTGGTAATTTTGAATTATTTCAATGATTTTTTATTTAGTTAATTCAAAAAAATTTAATTTTATTTTCATAACATATTTCTTAGTGAAAGTTTACCAAGAACATAAAAATCACAGAGAAAAAATGCACATACACTTTCAATCATGAAAAGTCAAATAATTGTAGTTTATTTGCTTACTCAATTATTTTTGTTTCAAAGAAAAATAATAATAAAATTATGTAAATTATTATAATATTTTAACAAACATTACAATCAAATTATAATAATAAAAAGCAAATATGTTACTATCCAGTGAACAAATTGTCACGTGAATGATTTGTCATGAACCAACTGTCAGTGAACAAGG
The DNA here is from genome assembly GCA_030265305.1 of Biomphalaria pfeifferi. NCBI lineage: Eukaryota > Metazoa > Mollusca > Gastropoda > Planorbidae > Biomphalaria > Biomphalaria pfeifferi. The sequence goes on from JASAOG010000065.1 coordinate 3,222,675, forward strand.
TGTTGGTGAACAAGTTGTCTTTAAGTGAATAGCCTGTGAGCGATATGTCGCATGAATGAATTGTTGGGTGAACGAATAGTCACGTGAACAAAAAGTGGTAAACGATTAGTCGGTGAACGAAATGTCAGTGAATGAATTGTCGTGGAACCCATCATGATCATAAGCTCCCATTCAGCCCATTGTCCATAAACTCTAGGAGTACCGTATTTTTCGCCGTATAAGACGCACTTTTTCTTCTCCAAAACTGGGGGGGAAAAGTTGGTGCGTCTTATACGGCAAATACACATTTTACATGCATTAAAACTGCCCCCAACTTTGTGTGGCGCTTACTCGCAGTCCTTTCCTTATGCAGTGTGTGCTGCGGGCTGGATTTGGGGCACGTACTGCGGGCTGTGGTGACTTCTGTGACCCTCCCTGCACGGCCAGGCTGTGTGTGTTCGGGCTTCCCTCTCCCTCCTATAGCGCGCCATGCCCCCCTCCCGACAGTCTAACCATGTGCTGCACGGGCATCATGCTGAGCTTACTGCCGGTACCTCCATCCATCAGCGCAGGCTGCGTCTCCTCATGTCTCCCGGAGCAGTCTCACTCCTTGCTGGGCAGTGTGGGCACAATTTCGCCGCTTCTCTGCATATATGATATAAAATATTTTAGTACAGTATTTGGTTCAGAATCTTTTTTTTCTAGATTTTCCTCCTTTAAAATTGGGTGCGTCTTATATTCCGGAGCGTCTTATACGGCGAAAAATACGGTAATACTAATAGTAGTGTAACAAATATAAGACCTACTCTAGTCACTCTACTTGACTCTACTGCCGCTGCTCTAGACTAGACAGTAGACTCTAGTGCTCTAGTCACTAGATCTACTTGTCACTAGTGACTAGACATCTATTTCAGTATTTGATCTATTTTAGCATTATTATTTTATTTACCTTTCACTCACTTCACTCAGTCATCTCAGACTCAGTCACTACTTAGTAGTGTCACTAGAGGAGGTTCTTATATTTTGAACACTCCATCGAATTCTCCTTTCTTGAACAGGTCACTTTTTTTGTTTGTAATTCATTTGTTTTTATGTTTGGAGCTAAAAACAACATTTCGGGAGAGCGCATGTCCAATTTTAAATAAGTTCCAGCATTTTTGTTCCGTTTTTCCAAAGCAGATGGCAGTTATTTAGATTCTCGGTAACCATGTATGTAAAGCTGTTGTTTTAACCTCCCGGGGCAATTCATACCTATATAAGGGATGAGGGCTATATTTTGAGCCTGTGTGATTGTAGGCTGATGGATATATCAAAATAAGCTTCCAAACATCTTTAGAAAAAAGACATTCCAATCACATTTATATTGTTAGCTGTTAAATAAAATTTAAAAAGGGGATGTCCAAACAAATAATAATGAATTCAGCTCATTCTCCTAAATATTCCATTATTCTTTGAAAATATAAACGATATTCGTACATAAGAAATTATTTTGAAAACTAGAACAAATAAAATATACCATCGGCTGAGGGATTCCCACGGGCCTAAAGCGCCTACTTGTCTCTGGCATTAAATTTTCGCGGGTTGTTAATAATTTTTGTTTTGAGTCCAATGGCCAGCCCTGTAAGTAGATCTATTACTGGTAATTTTAAAAAACATTTTCATTAGTGGGGGTGGGGGGCGCATTAGTTCCTCTCATATGGAGGGGGAGAGCGCAACGTCCTGACAAAAACGGGTGTTATGGAGTGTGTGTGTTTCCTAAGCGTCGGTGAGAAGAGATTAATTGATTGATTGGTGGTTACAAAGTGACGAAATTAACGTACCTTGTACAAATGTGGGACGATCTTAAGACATGAACGAGTAAAGACTTTATCTTTTTTGAGAGCTAGATTTTGTTTAAATATCAATATTTCATTACTATTAAATCTATATCTCATCTCAAGTTAAATTGGGAGTAATAACAGTTATATTGAGTTAGTGAAAAAAAAAAGGTTCAGACCCGTTGTCGACTTGAGCGGAAACCTGCCGCAACTACAGTTCTATCTCCAGGAATAACTTTTTACAACGCTTAATAATTAATGTAGGCAACACAATTTCCGAAAAAACAACAACAACGTTTTAGTAAACTTTCATGGCATAACTTTGGATTCTATACACAATGTTAAATAAATACAAAATTATGACTAAGTTTCTTTTCTTTTTTATTACATTCTTTAAAAAAACTCAGGGGCCTCACTGTCGAGGCCTACATCGCTCCTCTGGGCTCTAACTTCTATTGTGGGCTTAAACGAAAATGCTACTAGGGACTCTCCACCTGGGAATTTGAGAAACACTGCCGTACTGGTTTTTTTTTTACAAGTAATTGTTTAAGTGACTTTTACTTAGGATTATTTACTTTCTTTAAACTCAAGACAAATATTCAGCGCTTAGTTGATTCATTTGTTGGATAAATTTGTAGGCACCTCTGAATCCGTGTATGTCAGATGATTGTGGATACAATGCACATCTCTCCGAAATACAATGTGATAATTATCATGAAAGTGTACAGAACATTGAAAAAGTTCCACTGTCAATGGCTTTTGTATTTCAAGCTTTTTTTTTCCGGAGTATGCTTTATTTTACAATAACAAACAAGTTAACATATCAGAGTCCAAACCATATAACACTGTTGAGTAGTCAAAGTTATCGAGAAATGGTATTTAGATCATGATCATTTCCGCTGTTGATTGTAATATACCTGCCGCAGCTCATCAATTATAAATTCATCGTAGCAAATACAGGATCATAAGCTAGTAGTCTGAACGAGATAAATTTTTTTAAGTTTATCACAAAAAAAACAAGATGTTAGATTTCTGTATGCACGTATGTCTGAAATTGTTCCTAATGCATGATTCATAGTTGTACTTGAGGGGTACAACAACTGTGCGAATATAAAAGGCAAATATAGAATGGCCTATAAAAATGGATTTTAATCCAATACCACTTTTGGAACAGTGTCCAGCTCAGTCTTAATGAATTTTTTTCTAGAAAAAAAAATGGGGTGGGGCATTTTAAAATTTCGCATGCAGGCGGCCACAACCCTTGCGGCGGCCCTGTTTATATATATATATATATATATATATATATATATAGATAGATAGAGAGAGAGTATATGAGGAAATAGACTATAAATACATATATATATTGCAAAAGTGAATCTACTTCTTTTACTACAATCTAAATAATTTTTAAGTAACACAGATATAATTTATTAGCAATTATATAGTGGTGTTCAACAACGGTGCTCACTGTTCAACTGAAGGAGAAAGCCCAAAAACTGCATTCAAAATAGGAGCATGAAGTGACCCAATTTATTTTAAAATAAAATCTTGACTATGGGTGGTAATACAAAGGAACACAGCTATTTTGTATAGTCCATTAGTTGAAGAATAAGAATCTGCTTTCAGTTTTTTTGTAAGTTAAACCTTCACCAAATAAAAAAATAAAATAAAAAATTGACCTAGTTCCCGAAAGTCTGTGTTCAGTTATAAAAATCTACCATAGTGACTGATAGTGACTAATCACTATGTCACTACCCCTACTACTAAGTACTAGTACTACTACTACACTAGTGACACTAGTCTGGTGACTATTCTAGTACCGGTATAACTATAAGTTTACTATAGTACTATAGTCTATGTAAAGTATGTATAGTATAGTATAATTATAATAAGTCATTTAGAATATAAATTAATTATTAAAGTGTATTCTCTCTCTCTCACTCTCAGGCTCTAGAGTCTAGACTCTAAGTCTAGTGAGCCTGGTTAGGGTACATTTAACATTAGTGTCATTATAATTATTATAATATTATTTTATTTAAAATTTTATTAAATATAATATAGTAATTTAGTATTAATTATATTTTAATTATAGTTTAATTCTTTACGTGACTAGAATTTTCAATATAGATACGCAGAATCAGGTTTCTCTTATATTTTAAGAATATCATATGCAGAAAAAAATGCAGATTACAAATATGTAATTTGATTTCTTCGGAGATAAATAGTTTAAAAAAATATATATTTTAAGTTTATTTTCTTATTACCAAATAGATCTAGACTCTATATATTGTCATTGGAAATACGCCATTTTTGTTTTTAAGGCTAAACACTAGATTATCTCCCTTAAGTTAATTGCCAACTTTTTCTATTTGTATTTTGTCTGTTTCTAACAGCTATTACAAGTATTAGATCTAATAGTGAAACTTATTTAGAATGCAAACAAGCTTTTTGTACTTTAAGCAATAACTTAATATAAATTATGTAATAAAAGTAATAACACAGATCTACAAAGACGAAAAAAATTAATAGAAAAAATATTCACATTAAATATATAACCTCTAGCTTTATGCTTGACATGTAGCCATAACGTAATTTAATCTTCGTTGTTTTTATGATAATAAAAAAATAATTATACCACCACACCATTCAATTATATTTCTTTCACTTATTCGATTCCGAACAAAATTATTTATAATCAATAATCATTAAGCTAATTGACTAATTTTAAATTACTTCTTAATGCACAGGTTAATTAGATATACCGGTAGGCCTGACACACACAAACGGTAATAGAACAAATAGAATAAATAAATAATAGAATAAAACATATAAAAATAATCAATATCCACAACAAAGTAGAGAACGCCATGATTGGATTGTGGCATGGAAGGGAAGATTCGGGAAATGTTACAATGGTATCGCTGTTAGTAACCTTGTGATGGCTCGAAATAGAGACTCGGCCGATCAAAATCAAAGATTTTATTATACAATGAGATGAAAGTGCAACAAGATGAAATAGTATGAGTGTTACTACTTCTCTGGACCAAATAGGGTAGGGGGAGGAGACACTACGACAAACAGAGTGTATTTGTCATACATAACTAACTATTGAAGCTGGCCGACTATATATAGGATCCATCGTTTATGTAACGACACATTTTAGTCATAGTCTCGACTTAGACCTCAGTTGAACTGCATGTCGGTGATCTAACATAAAAAGTAAACGACGAGATCAGTAATTCACCGTACCATGCCCTTCCCACTTTACGAGCATACCGGTGATCCAAACAGTAGCTGACGTAATACGGCCACGGCGAATCTCCGAACAGGGAGAGGTGATTACATCACACATAGTTCTGCCGTGAAGACTACGATCGTGACCTTGCCGCTACGATCGTATGTGTCGGCGTGTGTTTAAATGTACAGAAGTAGAAAGGGAGAAATTAGCCGCCGGTACGGTAGGAGAAAAAAACTGGCTTGGGACTCCGTAACAGAATGTAATACTAGTGGATTGATTAAAATAGAGGGGGAGGCGGTAGATGGAATCGATACCCACCCCCAACCAGACATTGTTACACAAATTTAGTGTAATAGAGGAGCAGTTTTTTTTCTTGATCAAGTTATACTAGACCTATAACACCCCCCCCCCCCCCCCATCTTATAGGTGGAATGTCCTTAGTCACAAGCAAACTAGGCAGCCGCAAAGGATTCAAATAATGATTTTAGAGAAAAAAATTGCGAAACGTGAATTAAATCGCAAGCAGAACTCTTATGGATCTATATCTCTCCTAGCTCTAATTTTAAGTCTCTTAAACTATGATTCAAGGTTTATTCACAAATATTTAGATCTACTTGTTACATCTGTTAGAAGACCATTGTTTCTATCTTGTGTTGACATGTGGAAACGTTATTTTTAGTCTGGTGATCATGAATCGTCCACGAAGCACATTAGTGCCATGTGAATTTAACTTATTTGTTGGTTTTGATATAGATACAGGTGATACGGGACAGTTTATAATTCATTGCATATTTTAGGTCTTAATTTTTTTGCTTTTCTATTTCATTTGAGGCCACACTATTCATTCCGCATTGGGCCTCCTAGACTCCACTGAGGACTGCCGGCTAGGAGAAAGGGGATTACGTCATCACTACATCTGTGTCAGCTAATAAAATCAATCTTTTTCTTTGTGATGTTGTTACGTATCTAGGTAACAATGCCTAGATACTATTGTTTTTTTTTCTTGACCTGTAGGTTGTCTGCCCCTTTGTGTAATAAGTTTTTTTTTTTATTTTATTCTTCGCGGTGAGTCAAGCCACACAGACAGTGACCGGTCCTTGACCTATGTGTGTACTTCTGGTTGAAAGGAGGGTGGTTTTTTTTTTCTTTCTTTTCTTCTGTCTCTTTGAAGAGCGTTCTAGATCTGGGTGTTGATGACTTTCTGTTCTAGAAATTACTAGATATCGACGCGCGGTAGATTATATAAAGACCGCTCGCGTAACGTTGACAGACAGACATACGGAGACAGCCGTGAGACAGAATAGCGGAGACATTGCGTGACCCGTGCGTGGTATACCAATTGATCGTGTAAGTTAAGATTTTTCTTTTTTTCAAGGCCTTGCTTGTATTTGTAATTATATTTTCAAACTATTGTATTGTAATATTTTTACATGCCATTTTTGTAAAAGGGTTTTGGTCAACCCTTCCATTTTGTATTGAGTTATATTATGATTAAACATTAAGTTCATATTTTACCTTCCGATTTCTTGTGTCATTTTTTTGTTTGTTATTCAGACTTAAGATAAGTGACACAACTACCTTTTTCTATTGTCACGTTCCCCTAGGCAAGCCATTTAAAAGTAGAATTTAATTTGTAATACGTGACAAAAGAAGTTTGAGGGCTTTCGTCCCGGATATTTTTCTGAACCTATTTTCGTCTTACTTGAGTAATTTTGTAAAGGCGAAGTTGACTTTAACAAAATTTTTTTTTGTGTCAAAGAGTCGGAAGTAAAGTATCAATAGTATTGACCAAACTCTCTTAAGGTTTTTTTGTTGCACTGATTTTGTACTGTATATTTACATTGTATACATTTTTTTTTTTTTGCTTGTAATAGTTGTTAGTTAGCCATGGATATTCAGGTTTTTCTTGCAAATCCCTCTGTGGAAGAGCTTGATGCTTTTACTAGGAAGGAACTGGTCCTTATTTCTAAACATTTAGGGTTAAAAATAAAATCAAATGCCCTTAAACAAGAAATCAGAGATAACATTGTAATCCATTATGTAGACGAGGAAGTGTTTTCTGAAGACCTTTTAGAGACCCTTAGACCCGATGAGGGTAAATCAGATTTAGAACTTCAGATAAAATTAAAACAAATGGAAATAGAAGCCCAGTTAGCTTTAAAAGAGAAGGAAATTAAACAACAGGCCGCACAAAAAGAATTAGAGCTTGCAGCGGCTAGAGAGCAGAAAGAAATTAAACAAAAAGAATTAGAGCTTGCAGCGGCTAGAGAGCAGAGAGAAATTAAACAAAAAGAATTAGAGCTTGCAGCGGCTAGAGAGCAGAGAGAGCGGAAAGAAATAGAAATGAAATTACAAATAGAGTTAAAAAAATTAGAGTTAGCTGCTAATGTAAGACCAGATTCTTCCCCTGCCAGTCATACTGCTGAAGCAACAAAATTTTTGAAAATAATTCCACGCTTTAATGAAGCCACAATTGACAATTATTTTCCACAATTTGAACTTGCTGTGAAAAATTTTAATGTACCTGAAACTTTGTGGCCCACTTTGCTGCAAACAGTTTTGACTGGTAGAGCTGCAGAGGTATTTTGTTCTTTGACCATTGAACAACAAAAAGATTATAATGTTGTTAAGGCCTTAATTCTTAAGGCATATGAACTTGTTCCGGAAGCTTACCGAAAGCAGTTCAGGGATTGTCGCAAATCGGATGGCCAAACCCATGTAGAATTCCTGCGGGAAAAGGAGCGACGCTTTGAAAAATGGCTCACTTCCAAGGAAATCGGCACCGACTTTGCCAAATTCAAGAACCTAATGCTGATGGAAGAGTTCAAGAGTTGTGTGCGGCTGGACGTCCGTACGCATATAGCTGATCGTGGCGAGGAAGATGTGCACAAGGCTGCAGTGTTGGCAGACGATTATATAATATCACATCAATTTGCCAAGTATACGACGGATGTCAAGCCAAAACAAGTCAAACAGCCTGAGTCCACTGCTAGCAACTCCATCAAGAACAGCAGTACAAATGACAGAAAACCTACTACAAGTAAAGCTACTTGTTCCTACTGCAAACGAGAAGGCCATAAAGTTGACGATTGTTGGAAATTGAGGAAGAGAAACGAAAAAGCTCCTTCAAAAGTCAGCGCTTGCACAGTACAGTGGTCGTCGAGGTTTACTCCCTCATCATCAAGCCATATCAAGAATACCTCGACACCACCTGTTTCAAATGTATTGACTGTACAAGACTCTCCGAAAATGTCTCCACGATGTTCAAATGACTCAACAGCGAGTTCTTCAAATTCATCTTTACGATGTTCCAATGACTCAACCAAGAGTTTTTCAAATACATCAAGCCGATGTTCCAATGACTCAATCAAGAGTTTTTCAAATACATCAAGCCGATGTTCCAATGACTCTATCCAGAGTTCCCATAATACATCACCCCGATGTTCCAATGACTCTATACAGAGTTCCCATAATACATCACCCCGATGTTCCAATGACTCTATCCAGAGTTCCCATAATACATCACCCCGATGTTCCAATGACTCTATCCAGAGTTCCCATAATACATCACCCCGATGTTCCCATGACTCTATCCAGAGTTCCCATAAGACATCACCCCGATGTTCCAATGACTCCATCAAGAGTTCTCCAAATACATCCACAAGATGTTCTACTGACTCAAGAAAGAGTTTCTCCACTGCATCTCCTAGAGATGTCAATGACTCCAGCGAGAGTTCGACCCAAGTCCAGTCTGCATCAACCAAAATTGATGTTTTATTAGAGGATTTTAAGCCTTTCATTTCGGAAGGATTTGTATCACTACCCGGTGATTCTACAAGTCTACGACCTATCACCATTTTGAGAGACACAGGTGCCTCACAATCGTTACTTTTAGAGGGTATCTTGCCCTTGTCTAAATCATCATCGACTGGGAAGAGCATCCTGTTACGAGGCGTAGAGCTTGGATGTATAGATGTGCCTCTACATCTAATCGACATAAAGTCAAATCTTATTACTGGACCGGTTGTTGTAGGTGTCCGACCAACATTACCATTGGAAGGCATCTCGTTGCTGTTAGGCAATGACTTAGCAGGTGGAAAGGTGATAGCCGAACCCATCGTCACTCAAACACCCGACTTATCTGCCACACCCGAGGAAGACCTAGAGTTATATCCAGCGTGTGCAGTAACAAGGGCAATGAGGTTGAAAGCATCTCAAGAAGAGAACGTTATCAAAGCCAACAGTAACCAAGATGATGTGGACTTGAGCACCACATTCTTTGCTTCTCTTGAAGAAGAACCAACGCCAAATTCTGAAAAGCCGGCATCAACTCGAAAACAGTTGATTGAGGACCAAAAGAAGGATCCAGAGCTCGCCAAACTCCGAGAAACCGCAATGACATCACAAGAGGCAGAGCTAGCATCAACGTGCTACTACATCCAAGATGATATGCTCTTCAGGAAATGGAAACCTCCAGACGCATCCAACGAAGAAGAATGGAGAATATGCCATCAAATCGTGTTACCAGAAAGATACCGAGCGTACATCATGAATCTGGCTCATGACACACCAATGTCAGGTCATCTCGGCATCCACAAGACATACCACAAGATTATGTCACACTTCTTCTGGCCACGTTTGAAGAAAGATGTCATCCAGTACTGCCGATCGTGTCATGCCTGTCAGATGGTTGGCAAGCCAAATCAAAAGATCCCTGTTGCTCCTCTGAAGCCGATTCCAGCCTTTGAAGAACCTTTCAGCAGAGTACTTATTGACTGTGTTGGTCCTCTCCCAAGGACAAAAGCTGGCAACCAATACCTGTTGACCATTATGTGTGCTTCAACTCGTTTTCCTGAGGCTATTCCTCTAAGGAACATAAAAGCATCAAACATTGTAAAGGCCTTAATCAAGTTCTTTACTCTATTTGGTCTACCAAAGTCCATCCAATCGGACCAAGGAACGAATTTCACGGCCAATCTTTTCAAGCAAGTCATGACTCAGTTGGGCATCAAACACTGCATGTCGAGTGCGTATCATGCCGAGTCGCAAGGCGCTCTTGAGCGATTCCATCAGACTCTCAAGAACATGATCCGAACCTATTGCTTTGAGCACGAAAAAGACTGGGACGAAGGAATCCACATGCTACTGTTTGCAACCCGTGAATCCGTCCAGGAATCGTTGGGATTCAGCCCTTTTGACTTAGTCTTTGGACATTCGGTGCGCGGTCCCTTGAAATGTATAAAAGAGACTTTGTTGTCACCAACAGCCACTGAAGGACTTTTAGACTATGTAAGTAAGTTTAAAACTAGACTTTATGATGCTTGTGTTCTGGCCAAAAATAATTTACAAAACACCCAATCCAGCATAAAACGCTGGTACGATAGAAAGGCCCGTGTTAGAGAATTTTCTCCCGGGGATAAGGTGCTTGTATTTTTGCCCATACCAGGTCAACCCTTGCAAGCCAGATATTTTGGTCCCTATGAAATTGAGACCAAAATTAGTGACCTCAATTACACAATCAAAACCCCTGACCGTAGGAAAAAGACTCAGTTATGTCATATAAACATGCTGAAGCCTTATGTATCTCGGCCAGATCACTCAGAGAAGAGTAATTGTGTTTTAAATACAGTCAAAAGTTGTTCAAATAGCCATGTTTCTCCTATTGATGATGATATTGTAAAGGAGAAATTTGGACAATACAAAATACCTAATTCTTTTGTATTACAGAATTTGGATGTAAAACTGTCTCATCTGTCTTCGACAGAAAGGCCAGTTATCATGAAACTCATTAATGAATTTAATGACATTTTTTCTGATGTACCAAAACAGACTAATGTTATAATGCATGATGTAGATGTTGGCGAGGCTACTCCAGTCAAGCAGCATCCTTACAGGGTCAACCCTGAAAAACTTGCCATACTTAGGTCAGAAATCAAGTATATGCTTGAAAATGACCTCATTGAACCAAGTTCCAGTAGCTGGAGCTCCCCATGTGTCTTGATACCTAAACAGGACAAGACTTATCGTTTTTGTACAGACTACCGTAAGGTAAATGCTGTAACAAAGACCGATTCGTTTCCTATCCCTAGGATAGACGATCTCATAGATCGTATTGGTGACGCTAAGTACATCACCAAAATAGACCTACTTTCAGGTTATTGGCAGGTTCCCCTGACTGATAGGGCAAAGGAAATCTCCGCCTTTGTCACCCCTGATGGTCTGTACCAATACAAAGTGATGCCATTTGGCATGAAGAATGCTCCTGCCACTTTCCAGAGAATGATAAATGCCCTGCTTGCTGACATGGAGAATTGCCACGCATACATAGACGATGTAGTAATTTTTAGCCAAGATTTTTCTAGCCATTGTAAACAACTGCATTGTCTTTTTACTAAACTTTTACATGCAAAAATTACTGTAAACCTGAGTAAGAGTGATTTTTGCCAGGCTTCCATCCAATACTTAGGCCATATTGTAGGACAAGGCCAGGTGAAACCTGTAATGGCCAAAGTAGAAGCTATCCAAGCTTTCCCTATCCCTGCTGATCGGAAACAACTCCGAAGATTTTTGGGAATGTCTGGATATTATAGAAAATTTTGCGAAAATTTTTCTGTCATTGCCAGTCCTTTAACAAACCTCCTGAGAAAGAACGTCCGATTTACTTGGACGGATGAATGTCAGAAAGCCTTTAACCAGATCAAGCAGATATTATCTAGCTCTCCCATTTTGATGGCTCCTGACTTCGGAAAACCTTTTAGGTTAGCTATTGACGCCAGTGACACAGGTGTTGGGTCAGTCCTTTACCAAGAAGATAATTTCCAAGTAGAGCATCCTATTTGTTTCTTTTCCAAGAAATTTAATAGACATCAAAGAAATTATTCTACTGTGGAAAAAGAATGTCTTGGGTTGATTCTTTCTATACAACACTTTGATTTTTATATCAGTGGGTCTAGATGGCCACTGGTTGTATTTACTGACCACAATCCCCTTACATTTATCCACAAAATGTCTGGCAAGAACCAACGACTTCTCAGGTGGAGTTTATTTTTACAAGAGTACAACCTAGATCTTAAACACATAAAAGGCAGCGAAAATGTTATCGCCGATGCCTTATCTAGATTGTAAAAAGTATTTTGATGTATATTTTTTTTTATATATATCATGATAAATACATTCTGTAATGTAAATATCATTTTTGTAATTATTTTAAAAAGATTTCCATTTCGTGGAAATGTAAACTTTTTATTTTTAGGAGGGAGGTGTTACGTATCTAGGCATTTTTTTTTTCTTTCTTTGACCTGTTGCGGTCGAGAGACGGGGAGGTTGTCTGCCCCTTGTGTAATAAGTTTTTTTTTATTTTATTCGTCAAGCCACACAGACAGTGACCGGTCCTTGACCTGTGTGTGTACCTCTGGTTGAAAGGAGGGTGTTTTTTTTTTTGTCTCTTTGAAGAGCGTTCTAGATCTGGGAAATTGATGACGTATTTGGTTCGAGAAATTCCTAGATTTGTCTTGAGATCGACGCGCGGTAGATTATATAAAGACCGCCCGCGTGACGTTGACGGACAGACATACGGAGACAGCCGTGAGACAGAATAGCGGAGACATTGCGTGACCCGTGCGTGGTATACCAATCGATCGTGTAAGTTAAGATTTTTTTTCTTTTTCAAGGCCTTGCTTGTATTTGTAATTATATTTTCAAACTCTTGTATTGTAATATTTTTACATGCCATTTTTGTAAAAGGGTTTTGGTCAACCCTTCCATTTTGTATTGAGTTATATTATGATTAAACATTAAGTTGATATTTTACCTTCCGATTTCTTGTGTCATTTTTTTTTATTATTCATTGTAAGTCTTTGATTAAATTCAGACTTAAGACAAGTGACACAACTACCTTTTTCTATTGTCACGTTCCCCTAGGCAAGCCATTTAAAAGTAGAATTCAATTTGTAATACGTGACACTTAGCAGGTGGAAAGGTGATAGCCGAACCCATCGTCACTCAAACACCCGACTTATCTGCCACACCCGAGGAAGACCTAGAGTTATATCCAGCGTGTGCAGTAACAAGGGCAATGAGGTTGAAAGCATCTCAAGAAGAGAACGTCATCAAGGCCAACAGTAACCACGATGATGTGGACTTGAGCACCACATTCTTTGCTTCTCTTGAAGAAGAACCAACGCCAAATTCTGAAAAGCCGGCATCAACTCGAAAACAGTTGATTGAGGACCAAAAGAAGGATCCAGAGCTCGCCAAACTCCGAGAAACCGCAATGACATCACAAGAGGCAGAGCTAGCATCAACGTGCTACTACATCCAAGATGATATGCTCTTCAGGAAATGGAAACCTCCAGACGCATCCAACGAAGAAGAATGGAGAATATGCCATCAAATCGTGGTACCAGAAAGATACCGAGCGTACAACATTAATCTGGCTCATGACACACCAATGTCAGGTCATCTCGGCATCCACAAGACATACCACAAGATTATGTCACACTTCTTCTGGCCACGTTTGAAGAAAGATGTCATCCAGTACTGCCGATCCTGTCATGCCTGTCAGATGGTTGGCAAGCCAAATCAAAAGATCCCTGTTGCTCCTCTGAAGCCGATTCCAGCCTTTGAAGAACCTTTCAGCAGAGTACTTATTGACTGTGTTGGTCCTCTCCCAAGGACAAAAGCTGGCAACCAATACCTGTTGACCATTATGTGTGCTTCAACTCGTTTTCCTGAGGCTATTCCTCTAAGGAACATAAAAGCATCGAACATTGTAAAGGCCTTAATCAAGTTCTTTACTCTATTTGGTCTACCAAAGTCCATCCAATCGGACCAAGGAACGAATTTCACGGCCAATCTTTTCAAGCAAGTCATGACTCAGTTGGGCATCAAACACTGCATGTCGAGTGCGTATCATGCCGAGTCGCAAGGCGCTCTTGAGCGATTCCATCAGACTCTCAAGAACATGATCCGAACCTATTGCTTTGAGCACGAAAAAGACTGGGACGAAGGAATCCACATGCTGCTGTTTGCAACCCGTGAATCCGTCCAGGAATCGTTGGGATTCAGCCCTTTTGACTTAGTCTTTGGCCATTCGGTGCGCGGTCCCTTGAAATGTATAAAAGAGACTTTGTTGTCACCAACAGCCACTGAAGGACTTTTAGACTATGTAAGTAAGTTTAAAACTAGACTTTATGATGCTTGTGTTCTGGCCAAAAATAACTTACAAAACACCCAATCCAGCATGAAACGCTGGTATGATAGAAAGGCCCGTGTTAGAGAATTTTCTCCCGGGGATAAGGTGCTTGTATTTTTGCCCATACCGGGTCAACCCTTGCAAGCCAGATATTTTGGTCCCTATGAAATTGAGACCAAAATTAGTGACCTCAATTATACAATCAAAACTCCTGACCGTAGGAAAAAGACTCAGCTATGTCATATAAACATGCTGAAGCCTTATGTATCTCGGCCAGATCACTCAGAGAAGAGTAATTGTGTTTTAAATACAGTCAAAAGTTGTTCAAATAGCCATGTTTCTCCTATTGATGATGATATTGTAAAGGAGAAATTTGGACAATACAAAATACCTAATTCTTTTGTATTACAGAATTTGGATGTAAAACTGTCTCATTTGTCTTCGACAGAAAGGCCAGTTATCATGAAACTCATTAATGAATTTAATGACATTTTTTCTGATGTACCAAAACAGACTAATGTTATAATGCATGATGTAGATGTTGGCGAGGCTACTCCAGTCAAGCAGCATCCTTACAGGGTCAACCCTGAAAAATTTGCCATACTTAGGTTAGAAATCAAGTATATGCTTGAAAATGACCTCATTGAACCAAGTTCCAGTAGCTGGAGCTCCCCATGTGTCTTGATACCTAAACAGGACAAGACTTATCGTTTTTGTACAGACTACCGTAAGGTAAATGCTGTAACAAAGACCGATTCGTTTCCTATCCCTAGGATAGACGATCTCATAGATCGTATTGGTAAAGCTAAGTACATCACCAAAATAGACCTACTTTCAGGTTATTGGCAGGTTCCCCTGACTGATAGGGCAAAGGAAATCTCCGCCTTTGTCACCCCTGATGGTCTGTACCAATACAAAGTGATGCCTTTTGGCATGAAGAATGCTCCTGCCACTTTCCAGAGAATGATAAATGCCCTGCTTGCTGACATGGAGAATTGCCACGCATACATAGACGATGTAGTAATTTTTAGCCAAGATTTTTCTAGCCATTGTAAACAACTGCATTGTCTTTTTACTAAACTTTTACATGCAAAAATTACTGTAAACCTGAGTAAGAGTGATTTTTGCCAGGCTTCCATCCAATACTTAGGCCATATTGTAGGACAAGGCCAGGTGAAACCTGTAATGGCCAAAGTAGAAGCTATCCAAGCTTTCCCTATTCCTGCTGATCGGAAACAACTCCGAAGATTTTTGGGAATGTCTGGATATTATAGAAAATTTTGCGAAAATTTTTCTGTCATTGCCAGTCCTTTAACAAACCTCCTGAGAAAGAACGTCCGATTTACTTGGACGGATGAATGTCAGAAAGCCTTTAACCAAATTAAGCAGATATTATCTAGCTCCCCCATTTTGATGGCTCCTGATTTCGGAAAACCTTTTAGGTTAGCTATTGACGCCAGTGACACAGGTGTTGGGTCAGTCCTTTACCAAGAAGATAATTTCCAAGTAGAGCATCCTATTTGTTTCTTTTCCAAGAAATTTAATAGACATCAAAGAAATTATTCTACTGTGGAAAAAGAATGTCTTGGGTTGATTCTTTCTATACAACACTTTGATTTTTATATCAGTGGGTCCAGATGGCCACTGGTTGTATTTACTGACCACAATCCCCTTACATTTATCCACAAAATGTCTGGCAAGAATCAACGACTTCTCAGGTGGAGTTTATTTTTACAAGAGTACAACCTAGATCTTAAACACATAAAAGGCAGCGAAAATGTTATCGCCGATGCCTTATCTAGATTGTAAAAAGTATTTTGATGTATATATTTTTTTTTATATATATCATGATAAATACATTCTGTAATGTAAATATCATTTTTGTAATTATTTTAAAAAGATTTCCATTTCGTGGAAATGTAAACTTTTTATTTTGAGGGGGGAGGTGTTACGTATCTAGGTAACAATGCCTAGATACTATTGTTTTTTTTTCTTGACCTGTAGGTTGTCTGCCCCTTTGTGTAATAAGTTTTTTTTTTATTTTATTGTTCGCGGTGAGTCAAGCCACACAGACAGTGACCGGTCCTTGACCTATGTGTGTACCTCTGGTTGAAAGGAGGGTGGTTTTTTTTTTTCTTTCTTTTCTTCTGTCTCTTTGAAGAGCGTTCTAGATCTGGGTGTTGATGACTTTCTGTTCTAGAAATTACTAGATATCGACGCGCGGTAGATTATATAAAGACCGCTCGCGTAACGTTGACAGACAGACATACGGAGACAGCCGTGAGACAGAATAGCGGAGACATTGCGTGACCCGTGCGTGGTATACCAATTGATCGTGTAAGTTAAGATTTTTCTTTTTTTCAAGGCCTTGCTTGTATTTGTAATTATATTTTCAAACTATTGTATTGTAATATTTTTACATGCCATTTTTGTAAAAGGGTTTTGGTCAACCCTTCCATTTTGTATTGAGTTATATTATGATTAAACATTAAGTTGATATTTTACCTTCCGATTTCTTGTGTCATTTTTTTGTTTGTTATTCAGACTTAAGATAAGTGACACAACTAACTTTTTCTATTGTCACGTTCCCCTAGGCAAGCCATTTAAAAGTAGAATTCAATTTGTAATACGTGACAATGTGATTTTACGAAAACGGATGGCACTTAAAATTCATTAGAAATGTATAGATCTAACTGTAGTCGTGATCAACAGATAAAAAATAAAAGTATTAAGATAATGCTACCCATTTAAAATAAAATGTTTTATTTCCTATAGTAGGCCTAGTAATAGGCCTACGAGTCCCGTATTATGTAATTGATCTTTATAGATCTCTAAGTCATAAAGCATAATTTTGTTCAAAAGAAAATAATTAAACATGTAGATATGAATGCTGCCGAGGACAAACGCAGACGACGAAAAGAAAATCTAAATCGACCACCTGCGGTCAATGGTTATGCTTGCCTTGGGTGTGGCAAAATATGTAGGTCACAGCTGGGGCTGCGCAGCCACGGGAAATACTGTACTCCTCACTAATCTTCGGACTCGAAGACAAGCCTTGCATGCATATATATTTTTTTTTATTTTATCAATATTTCGTATTGCTTGGTGACGTAAATACGTAATAGATTATATTATAGATCTAGATCTAATTGTTAACCATAGATTATATTTTTCGTAAATTAATAATTTGATACGAAAAAAAAAAGAAGAAAAGTTCAAATTATTATTAACATTTTATTTAGACCTTCATCCAGAACTTATTGCTATTTTAAATTCTAATGATAATAGCTAAAGAAGACCAAATAGATCTATATTCGGTATATCTAGAGCAAAAAAACAAAAACAAAAAAAAAAAAAAAACAAAACAAAAACATCTTCGTTGTTATCTTACATTGTATATATAGTAGCTTCTTATATTAGGCACAGCTCATCGAATTCTCCTTTAAGAAACACGTCGCTTTTTTTTGTTTATAATTAATTTGTTTTTATGTTTGGAGCTAAAAACGACGTTTTGGGACATTGCATGTCCAATTTTAGATTCTTCTTCTTCTTCGTTCTCATTGTTATGTTGGAGTGTTCAGATGAGTAGACCAATACATGAGATGAACTGCGCAGTGGTTTCCAGATCAGGGAGCTCTCCATATAGTTTCCTTTCTATTGGGGTGATTTGGGGCCAATGTTTTATACGGGCCTCTTGGTATAGAGAGCAGTTTTGGAGGACGTGGTCTGCATTCTCTGTTGATACTCCACATGGGCAGATTTCACTGGTTCCAATTTTGAGCTTCCAGTACATGTGTTGTCGCAATCTGTTGTGTCCGGCCCTGAGTCGAAAGATTAGACGTTGGTCTTGTCGGCATAGCTTATAGTAAGCGTCATCTTTCTTGTGATTTGGATGAGAGCTCGTCCATTTCTCATTTATTTTATTTACGATTAATTTCTCAATTCTTCTGGATAGAGTGCAGAGTTTATTAGTGTGTTAGTTCTCCCACTCTTGGCGAGTGTGTCAGCCTTCTCATTTCCTTCTAGTTCTATATGAGCTGGTATTCATTGAATTACATTTTTTTTGCTGTTGTTGTTCAGCTTTGTAAGTGCTGTTTTGAGGTTTTTAATATATGAGGAATCAGAGTTTTGCAGGCTTTGGAGGGTTGTTTTTGCATCGGTTAGAAAGACAATCTGACTGTGTGGAGAACTTTGATGATTTGCTAGGATGGTAGCAGCTAGTGCTTCCCTTTCTGCTCTGTGACTGTCAGAGAGCTCTCCAGTTTCAATGGATTTTTCTAATTTTCCTCCATCTGGCCATTCTATAAGTATTCCAGATCCTCCATTTGTGGTGGCTTTATGGGTTGAGCCATCCGTGTAAACTCTGATCCACTGATTGCTAGGATAATTGGTATGTAGAAAACAGTTCACTATTTTCTTGAGCTCTGTTGGTCTGTAATCAGATTTTCTTTTTATGCTTTCAATATGGTCCCTTATAGTAGGAAGAGGGCTTTCGTCCCATGGTGGAGATTCATTATAGTGTATCGAGGATTCCATAGTAATTTTTTCAAGTTGGTGTTTCTTTTTTAGGTTTAGAGATTCCTGTATGAAATTGGTCCTTTTGAGACGTTTTTTGGTGCCAGTTTTGTGGATTTTTGTTCTGAGTGGGTGCCTCTCCATGGTTTCCAATTTAGTGAATTGGGAAAGGATTTTTATTTCTCTTCTTTCATCTAGAGAGATCAGGGCAGCGGTTTTCTCCATAGCTCTTATGGGTGTTGTTTTGATTGCTCCTGTCTTTATCGTTAGACCAATATTTTGAAACTTGTCTATTTTTCTTAGGTTGGTTTGGGCTGCTGAGCCCCATGCTGTGGCACCATATTCTAGTACAGGTCTCACGTAACTGGTATAGGTCTTTTTCAGGATGTTGTGATTTGCTCCCCAATCTGTGCCAGCTAATTTTTTCAAGAGGGATAGTCTCTGGATGCCTTTACTCTGTGTTTTATCTATTTGGCTTTTCCAGGTTAGTCTCGGGTCATAGGTGACTCCAAGGTATGTAGGGCTGTCATTTTTTTCTAAAGCTTCCTTATCTAATGTTAATTTTATTGTTTGTTGTTTTGTTGACAGTGAGAGTATGGTACATGTGGTCTTTTTTGTGTTGATGGACATGCCCCAGTCTTTGGACCAATTATTGAGTATATCGAGAGCATCTTGTAATCGAAATTTCGATGTTCCTACATATTCTTCTGTGCTAATTAAGGCAAGGTCATCTGCAAAAATGCTGCTTTTAACTTTTCTTGGTAGGTTTTGATTTAGATCGTTTATGAATATTGGGGTTGGGGATAGGACTCCTCCTTGGGAGACTCCATTTTTTATACCCACTGTGTGGCTTCTTTGTCCTTGCATGCAAACTAAGGCTTTTCTATTATTTAG
Organism: Biomphalaria pfeifferi; assembly: GCA_030265305.1. Classification (NCBI taxonomy): domain Eukaryota; kingdom Metazoa; phylum Mollusca; class Gastropoda; family Planorbidae; genus Biomphalaria; species Biomphalaria pfeifferi. Next base: position 3,242,311 of record JASAOG010000065.1, read on the forward strand.
ATATTCCTTTATCCAGTTGTACATTCTGTGGGATATGTGATGCTGGATTAGTTTGAGAAAGAGACCTTGTACCCAGACTTTGTCAAATGCTTTTTCTAAGTCAACCCACACAATTGTTGTTGGTTTCTTTTCTTGAAAGCCATCTTCTATTTCTTGTGTGATAAAGGCGATTTGATCTTCCGTTGATCTGCCTTTTCTAAAGCCAGCCTGGGCTTCAGTGAGTAGGTTATTTGACTCAAGGATCCATGTCAGCCTTCTATTTATCACTCTTTCCATCAGTTTGCAAGTACAGCTAGTGAGGCTGATGAGGCGGTAGCTATCCAGTTTGTTTCTTGGTTTGCCGTGCTTTAGTATAGGGATCATAATGGCTTTTTTCCAGATGTTTGGAATTCTGCCAGATTTCCAGCTAGCATTGAATATTTGTAGCAGTTTTCTTTTGGCTTGAGGACCCAAGTGAAGAAGCATGTCATTAGATATTTTGTTTGGGCCCGGGGCTTGTTTTGGTTTGAGGACTTTTAGGGATTCATCAAGTTCCTTCATTTTAAGATTAGTGGTCATTCCCAAGGAGTAAGCTGGATTGTTTTCTTTAATTCTATCTTGTATTTCTAAGTTTACATCTTTATTTCTACTTTCATTGATTTGTATTTGTCCTACGCTTTGGAAAAACTTAATGAATTAATTTGCTGCTTCTTGGCCTTTCTGGGGTTTGTTGTCCTTTTCTATTACTATAGGAGTTGTTCTGTTTTCTTCCTGGTTGAGACATTTGGCTATACGCCAGAGTTTGTGGCCGTCTCTATCTACGTTTAGCTGTTCTTTTTTTTTTTATTCCAACTTTTCCTCATGGCGGAAAGGAAATTTTTCCTGAAAACTGCGTTAGCTGCTTTTAGATTTATGTTATTTTCTATATAAGGGTTATTTTCTACTGTGTTTCTGGCTTCAATAGTGGCATTGTGGAGTTGTTGAAGGTGATCAGACCAGTTGGGGATATAATCTTTTTTTGCTCCTCTAGGAATTGATTCCTTAGCTGCTAGGAGGATTGCTTTGGAGAAAGCTGAGTATGACTTATTAACCTGATTTGATTTGCAGTTTATTGAAGTTGTGTATAGGTCTGTGAGCTTTGAGAATAGGTGCCAGTTGGCTTTTTTTGTAGTTCCATCTGAGTTTTCTGATATTTTGAAGGAGGTATCCATATTGATCAATATGGGTCTGTGGTCACTGGTGGCTAGCTGGTCTGCAACTTCTCTGGTGCACTTTTTGGATAAGTTGTCAGTTGCAAAAGCTAGATCTGGAGTGGTTGATGTTAGCCAGGCTCTTGAGAAAAAGGTTGGTTTATCCTCAGGTTTATTAAGCAAGATAAGTCTGTTCTCTGCTTGCCATTCTTCAATTTCTTCTCCCCTGGCATTTAGGTCTGGGTATCCCCAGCTCTGAGTGTGACTATTCATATCTCCTAAGATAAGACAGTCTTCTTGGTCAGGTATTTGTATGTGGTCAATCTCTATTTCCTTGTCTGGTGGGAAGTAGCATTTAAATAGATTAATATTTCCGTCTGGGAGAATTAGCTTAGTTCCCATTTTTCTGATTCTGAGGAGTTGGGCATAGTTATGTCTGTGGTAGGGATGTCATTTTTAATGAGGGTGAGGATTCCTCCTTTGGGTCTGATTTCTCTATCTTGTCTGATGCAGGTGTAGCCTCTAATGGAGAAACGAAGATTACTGTTCAAATGAGTTTCTTGGATGCAAGCTACATCAATTTCTTTCTCATGCAGAAATATTTTTAGAGCTTCTTTTTTCTTTTGGATGCCCTCTGCGTTCCATTGTAAGATTTTTAGACTTTTGGTCTTGGAGTGTTGGCCAGTAGTATTTACTTTCTTGTCCCTGCTCCTGGCTCCACAGGCAGAGATAGAAGAACCACCAGCTCGCTGTGTGGGCTCCTTCGAGGCGGAGAGCCCGGCCCCCTACCTGCGCGGCGGGATTCCACAGGCAGGACGCCACATCTATTAGAATCGTTACTGAACTCCAACATAGATGAGGTTGCGTGTCAATGTGTTTTGCGCCAGGAGGCCCATTGACTCCGACTTCAGCCTGCTTTTCTTTCTGGGTGTGCTCCCATAGCCTTTGATCATCCAAGATCATCTGCAAGGCAGCAGGTGTTTATTTTCGGAGTTTTCTCTCCTAGATGAACTGCTATCCCTAGCTAACGAGTTTCATCTACCCGGGTTTAGAGTTAGAGCGCCCTATACTCGCTTTTTGCAATCATTTCCCTGGATTTCTGAGATGCTTTTAGTAAATATTCTAACCACTGGAATACTTCACCTCATCCTCCATGACTGCAAACCAGTAGGTCGCGGCTGTTTATTTGCTATTCACAGCTAACCCTTATATCTAAGGATCTTTCCCCTATCCGCCACCTGGGGACGCGCTTGGTAGAAGGTGGTAGCTCCCCCAAGCAATTTTAGATAAGTTCCTGTATTTTTGTTCCGCTTTTCCAAAGCAGATGGCAGTTTTTTTAGATTCTCGGTAACCAAGTATGTAAAGCTATTGTTTTAACCTCCCCCGGCAATTCATACCCATATAAGGGATGAAGGCTATATTATTAGCCTGTTTGATCGCAGGCTGGTGGATATAATCCAAACATCTTTAGAAAGACATTCCAATCACAATCATACTGTTAGCTGTTAAATAAAATTTAAAAAGGAGGTGTTTTAACGATAATAATTAATTTGACACATTCTCCTATAGTGCACAAGGCAAAATCGTAATAAGAAATATTATTGGGATTTATAAATCTATGATTTTGCAATGGATAAACGTGACCTACATCGAGATATCTAGAATATATAATTTATGAATGAAAGAAAAAGTGCGGGCTGCTAATTTGAAGCCATAGACCATGCCCACTGCAGGTGATCACGCAAGGCGAGAGCTGGTGGTGAGGAGAGGTATACACTAAACGTGTAGTGTCACAACCTATCATATAGGCAGTGGAGGGAAGGGGGAGAAAGTCATGAAAACACAAAGAAAAGCATCTATGGGAGGGAGGGGATGTTAAGGTGTAACAAACATCCAAATTTTGAAAAGAAGAGGGTCCTTGGATGGGAATTAAAAGAAAGAGACAGAATAGGCCTACATGTGGCCTAGTTGAAAATATCACATTTATTAAATGATAATAATTAATTTATAGATCTATAATTTATATAGATTTATTTCTGTCTGTTTCTACACATAGATTATATAGGTAGGCATATATAAATTAATAAACTATAAACGATATATATATATATAGAGAGAGAGAGAGAGAGAGGCAATATACTATAAATACATATTGCAGAAGTGAATCTACTTCTTTTAATACAATCTAAATATTTTTTTTAATTAACACAGATATAATTTATTAGCAATAACATAGTGGTGTTTCTTAACGATGCTCAATGTGCGCTAAAGGAGAAAGCACAAAAACTGCGTTTATTATAGGAGCATGAAGTGACCTGATTTATTTTAAAATAAAATCTTGACTATGAGTGGTAATTCAAAGAAACACAGCTATTTTTATAATCCTCTGGTTGCAGAATAAGAATCTGCTTTCAGTTGTTTTTTTTTTGTAAGTTAAACCGTCACCAAATTAAAAAAAATAAAAATTGACCTAGTTCCCTAGTGCCTAATATAAGAATCTACTATAGATGTCTAGGTCTAGTTCTATATCCAGTTCATAAAAATACCCAGAATCGATAAACCTGATTCTGATTTTCCGCCCCCCCCCCTTTTTTTTTTCCAAATATTTTTTTGCCAATTTGGCTTCGAAGCTAAAAAAAAAAAACTATAAAGAATCTAAATCTAGGTTTCAAAGAAACTAGATTATGTCTACATCTAAATGTAATTAACTTTTAATACAATTCGATTTTATCATATTTTTTCAAGACAAAATGTATTTAAAAATAAATAAATGAGTAGATCTAGATCGAGATATCTAGATCTAGATTCTTAAGAAGTTTGAAACATATAGTTACATTTAGGGCTCCATCTGGCGAATGTTTATATTAATGTTTATGGAGCTTACTAAAATGGGTGAAAGGGTTTTCGCAGCTGAATGTATCCAAAAACGTCGCGTTCGAAAGGTAACATCTTAGATTTAGTCTATACATCTATCTTCATTAATGTATTGCATCTTCTAAACTATATCTAAATTTACTAAACTAGTTTATGTTACTAAGAAGATGTCAAAAAAAAGATGAGTTTGACTTGACTCTTTTTTGAGTTTGAAACTTTGAGTCAACTCAATCTTAAAGTAAGTAGTTTTTAAATCTAGTACTGTCACTGTGTTACTGTTAGTGTGTTGACTCTTACTCTTAAAATAAATAAATAAGTAACTATTCCAAGTCTAAGTACTTTAAGTTAAGACTGTAGATCAATAGTCCTAGGCCTAGAAGCAGCACAGTCACACACTGACACAGTGTTGAGGTAGAGTTAAGCTAGACTAGTTTTTTAAGTACTTTGAAAAATTGATATTCAAGTGATATTGTAGGGAGGTGAAATAAAAAATTTATCTTTGAAAAAACAATTTTTCGTTAGTACATCATTAAAATACTTAAAAAGAACTTTTCAATGGTGTATGACTGTATTGTCTGTATGTTTAACAGTTAGAAAGTTATGATTTTTTTTGGTGTCATTTTGACCCAACATTGTTGACATGGAGCAAGTGAGATGAGAGCGTCTTGCTGGCGAAGCCGGCGAGATACACCCAGGGTTCGTGCGGCCTCCTGATTTTTCAGGAGCTCCTGGAAATCTCCTGAAATTGCAAAATATACAAAAAAGTCCTGGAAATCTCCTGAAAAGTCTTAAGAATCTCCTGAAAAATAGACAAAATTCTCTTTTTGGGTGTCATTCAATATGAAAAACGCTGATCTTATGGGCGATTAAGAAAAAAAACAAATTGCAATGTCGGCTTTCATTTAATAAAAATGTAATAATATGGCGAATTCAAACCTAAAACGGAAGTTCTATTACTTTGTTTACTGTAATAGTCACTGGCATATAATATATAGATCTATGTATTCTAAGTCTATCTCGATCTCTTAAAAAATCATAAGTGATTTTTTAAAAAACAAATCTAGACTAGTCATCATAGATCTAGAATTAAAATGAAATTGCTAGATCTATTTTATATAGAGTCTAGATCTAAATATAGAAAGACTTGATATTAAAATTAGAATGAAATTGCTAGATAGTAGATATCTATTTAATTATGAATTATCTATATCTAATGCTTCTATACCGAGTGCAATGATTACAGACATATATCTAGATTGTTAGATGTATATAGGCTCATTATAGAGACTTAATATAGTACTGTACTAATCTAGTGTCTCTAGATCTAGATTTTAATCTAATTTTAATCTAGATCTAGTTAACTACTACTAGTTAGTCTTTAAATTTAAGGCAATAACTGTTACACACGTTAGTCTTTAAATTTAAGACTCTAACTGTTACACGACTCACAGTGTCACTAGCAGTGACTAGCTATACAGCTATAGTATCTATATTGACCATATCTATATATATACTTAGTCTTAGTTACATAGTAAGTGACTTAGTTGACTTAGACTAAATTTAGTACTTAGTGAGTGACATTTAGTCACACTTAGTGAGTTAGATTTAGAATTCTAGATCTGTATATTACTAGACTCTATTGATTCTATATATAGGCTACTAGATTTTACTAAAAATATCAGTCTAATATAGATACAATCTGTCTTCTAGTAATAAGTCTAGTACTAGTCTATAGATCTAGCAGCCTATTCTAGCCTACATAGCCTTGCCTATAGTAAAGATCTAAATCTAGATATAATCTAGACTAGATTTAAATTGAGGACTAGATCTAGCTACAAAGTTAGTTTTTATAAAATTTTATTTTATAGGTAATGATATTAGAATAAATCAATTTATACAATAAAAAAACAACAACTAAAGTTTCCTATCAGACCTTACGATCTATGGGGCAGATGATGTTATGGTCATCTGTTTCTATGGCCAATGGTTAACATGCAGGGTATTATGTCCCGAAATTCAAAATCCCAGTCTTCACCGATATTCGAACCCAGATTTCAAAGCCGAGCGCTTAACCACTAAGCCACTGCGACCCTAATTTAGATTTTAGTTCTAAAGATAGTATAAATCTAGATGTCTAGCTTAACTCTACCTCTGAGTACTCTCAACTCTATAGATTGAGTTGAATTGATATTGATAATGTGTTATACATTGCAATTTGTTCTTAGATATTTTTATTAATTCCTAATGCTGACTAAGAAAAGCAATATATATATATATATATAGAGAGAGAGAGTAGTGCAAATAGGCTTATTGGTTTACCAGTATTGTTTTTCCTCAATCAATCAGTTACTTTTGAATTTGCTAATTTGAAGAAAAAAAACTTGTAATTTTATACATATGTTGGCTCTTATATTTATTACTAAATATATAGTTCGCATCAAGTTTTTTACGCTCCTGAAATCAAATATTTTCTCCTGGAAAACTCCTGAAATCCTAATCTCAGAATGGTGGGGGAACCCTGTACACCCCTCGCTCAAAAAGTTAAAAAGTTGGAATTGAGTTTCCTAGACGATAGATCTACTTATAAAAAATGAAAATTAATTGTAGATTTAGTATTAGTAGTAAATTTCTAGCTCACAAATCTGATTTCATTTGTATTTATGAACTTCACTTGTTTAGAATGTAAATATTGATGAATTAAACAAATTATCGGGTCTAGACTAGAGCTACAAGAAATGTCAGAGGGGTGTAGACAAAATGGCGGCGTTGTGATGGTAGAAAATAACAAAATATTTAAAAAGTGGTATCAAAATCGTCTGAAACAATTTTTAAAAAAATGCGTTTTAAAATTCACTCGCTAAATAAAACCTAAAAGTATTTGAATATATCCAGAATATTAGGCCTTACATGGCCTGAAGCGGTTTTACATTGAGAACAAAATTTCCTAATCAAAAACTCACAAAAAACTGTCAAAGCCATAGCCCACGATGCCAACCGTATTTTCAAGTTTTTGAGTGGTGCGCTCGATATATCACGATAAAAATTGGTAGAATCATAGCCAGGCATGATATATAGCACCAAAAAAGAATATGAATCATGGGGCATTTTCCTGGACCCTGTATTGCTAAAAATAAAAAAGGGATATTTTTGATAATAAATTTTAAAATGATAAATAACTTTAAAAAAAAAATCTAAATTAAGCATTAATTAGGCCATTGTCTAAAGTAATTGATAACACAATTTTAAAACTTCTCGCATTTCATTCAAAAGTGTAATAAATTTCCAAGTGCGGCCTATGTAAAAAAAAAGTCAAAACGCAATCTCACATTTATCCGTACTATTGGTCTAAACTCCCCACAGGTTTTTTTGCCTAGCTAGATATTGTAATAAAACTAATATAGAATAGATCTATGATCTAGATATCTAGTTAGCTAGTGCTTTTTGAATCAAGTTTATTGATATCTCCTCACTCATCACTCATTTATGTTTTTAAGTATACTAGAACAGAAGTTATGACAATTTTTATTTTATTTTTAGTGTCGAAAATTTTGCTTTTATTTTTAAAAAATTTGTGACAAAAATTTCACAATGAAAATGCCATAAGTTTTTAACCATTAGACTTGACTAGAGATAAGTGTTCATGGAATTTTCACCAGCAATGCATGAATATTATATCCTGATATTTATTCTTAATCTCAAACATGTGATAGACAGTAACTTGAGTAAAAACAGAAATTGATATATATTTAAAATTTAAATTGGGGTTACATTTAGAAACGATCGACATAGAAGTACTTTTTCACTTTGAAATACGGTACTGTAACTTTTGAACCATAAGAGATAATTGAATAAGTACAGAAGAGGGACTAATTTATAACAATTTTTTTTTTTTTAAAATTTAAAAGCTTAGACTTGCGCCCATTTTGATAGGCAAATTCTTGGTATTTTTAAAAACAGAAATGAGGCCATTGAATTAAATATTTTCCATTGATCTATGAAATTGACATTTTAAATATATATACATTTATATGAATGTTTTCACACACAATTATTATATATTTAAAAATATTTTATATTCATGCAAAAATAACTTAAAATTTTAAATAATTTCTTTCTTTTTTTTTTAACAGGGTAAAGTGGAATATTTTGTTAAGTGGAAAGGCTGGTCTATTAAGTAAGTTTAAGCTTTCAAGAGTAGCAGGGTTTTACTTGTTAGTTAATGAATATTGTTTTATGTCATATTAGATTTGTAAGTATATTGAGGAATTAAAAAAAAAATTATGATGATGTTTATGAAGTCATTGATTTGTGTTTTGTAGTGACTACTTAAAAGATAAAATTGGCCTTTATTATTGTACACATATACACTGTAACCTTGATAATCACTGGGATATTTTGAAGTGTACCTACATAAGTCACATATGGTTTAAAGAAAGGTAGTGTCAACTTAATGAGTTTTCTCAAGTTCTCAGCAGTCTTTTGTAAGAACTATATAATGAATAATACAGAGTTTTTTTCCTTCGTGTATGGGAAAACTGATACGACTCATGAAAATTTTGTCAATTTGTACTTTTATATTGATTGAGACATAGTAGTGGTCTTTTCATCACCAATCTATGTTGTTCATGAAACAGATATAGAGCGATGCATGCTATTTTGGCGCAGAAGTTCTGTTGATGTTTTAGAAAAAGACACACAGTTTGGTAATAAACATTTTTTAAACATGAAAAAAAAATGACCTGAATATGAATTTTTTTAAATTTCACATTATAAAAAAAAGACAGCTTCAAATATTTAAGGAATTAATAGAGATAACTGTAACAAGTGTAATTTCTACCAAAGATTATGATGAATGAACAGTGAATGAAGGTTCTCCCAAAGCCATAAATGTCAGATGATGTGGGCATTTTCAGGTAGAGAACAATAGTACTCCTACCTGCACTTCCATGCCAGCATCAGATTACAACTTAGGTAAGGTCCCAATCTGACCTGAGCTACACCCCCCGCCCCCTTCATCTTTTTTAATTAACAGGTAAGAAAGGGCGACTTGTATGTTTTTATGTCTATAATATTAAGTGTCAAAACGTTCTTCTTCAAAATGGCGTCACCAGAACATCTTTTGGTTATAGAGGGCCAATGCCATTTATAAACTAGTGCCAATTATACTTTATTTTATGAGTTTTTTTGATGATAGATCTGCCAACATTTTCTTTTTTTAAGTCACTGGTAGCCAATCGTAATTATACAGGCATTGAAACTAGGGCTGTTAAACTAGAACTTAAGTTAGTTTAAACACATTGCCCCATTTCAAAAGAAAAGTTTCTTCAAACACATTTCAATATAATAAGGAATATATGTATTGAAAAACTTGTTGGATTTACATTAAAACCACAAATAGAACCTCTCTTTTTAACTTCCTCCACATCTATACTTTAAAATATTCCTAGCAATCTCATGTTTCCAGATATCTCCTGAATGAATAGTTCTCTAGAATGCTATTTTTTACTAGGGGTGCACCGGGTAGTTCTTTGATAGCCTGTCAGAGCCAGATACCGTCCTTGTGTATTTAGTAAGTAGGTCGCACTACTGAACATTTTACAAAACTTTTATATAAGATACATATATATATATATATATGTAAATATTGTTCAACTTATTGTTTGACATGTATCACTGATAAATTAAAGTTGATCAGCATTTATTAGCAAATATCACATAATAACCTGTGTAACATATAATGGTGTGTGTATAATGCCCTCTATTATAAAGGACTTGTTTGGGCTGGTTGATGTTTAACTAATTTGAAGCTCTCTAAGGTTAAGTGGAATCTGGGTTGTATAGTAGGTATATATATGCCTATTAATTTCACACCATCAACTGGTCATCAGGTTATTGTTTTAAAGGCCATGGACAGATTCCTATTCAGGTATCTAGAGCCTGAGACTGCTAGTGGTTAAGTACATTATAACATATCTGATGTCTGTATGATGTGGCAATGAGCTATTGGTCTAAACTCCCCACAGGTTGTGATGTTGCAGGTCAGTGTTCAGGCCTTCTATATTGAATGGTCTTGGTTCATCCATCCCAACTAGTCTTATTGTGGTTTTGTATATCATTTTCTTTGTTTTCCTTGATATTTTTTTTTTTTTGGGGGGTTGCTATAGAATGATCTTTTGCCTCCTGCTATTCATTTGTCTATCAGAAGGTCATTTTTTCATTTATTGTACTTCTTATTTATTTGAAAGGTTAAACATTTTCAAACGTGTGGTCAGTAATTTTAATAAATTGTTCCATTGTCTGATTGTCATTGTGATAAAATACTTGGTTTTACTGTCATTGACCTCAGGTCCTGCCGTTTGCACTATGCCATAATGTTTATTTATTAATATTTGTAATACTTATTATTATTTTTTTTGTAGGTATAACACATGGGAGCCTGAGGAAAACATTTTAGATCAACGTTTGATCGAGCAATTCAAGTTAGTACAGCATTTGAAAACAAATGTATTTTCCTAGAAGCTTTATGGAAAGTTATTGGAAAATTCATGGAATTTGACACCCCCCCCCTTCCCAAATCTAGCATATTAAAAAGTAGTATGCTATTAAACAAACAAAAATATAATATAGAAAAAAACTGGCATGAAATCAATAATATAAAAGAAAAGTTCTGCAAAAAACATATTGTATTCTACTGCCTGCTGCTGAGCCCGATTGTTAAAGACTTTAAATACAATAATGTTAATCTCTTTTTCAATTTGATGTGTAGGCTGCACTTCACTAGGCATGTACCAACACTGCTTATGTATTTTAAACTGCAATTGAGGCTTTTAGTTAAGTGGGTACATTTCTTTCTATTCCTCCTCACCTCCTTTTTCAAGAGGCTTGACTTAATTTTCTATTCTTAGCTCTGCAGAAGAGCTAACAGCTCAGCAGCAAAAAGCTGGGAAGAAGAAAAAGAAGTATTCCTAGCTACCCATTCCCCCATTTTTCCCCAATATTATCTCCCCTTGGTTATATATTTTTGGAGTTACTCCCCTTGTATTAATATTATCAAGATAGATAAATCTAGAAAGCAGAATCTGGCTGTGACAGGACTGAAGATTCCAACTTTCCTCTGTTGTTTTGAGCTGTCATTGTCTTTGTTTTATCATGTGTATGTAAAACTGCATCATTACTGCATTTTGTGTCCTGCTCTTTTGATATCAAAAAGTGAGTGGTACCATGCCATTTGTGCGACAGATGGACAGATGATTACTTTTACGTGATATTTAGCCAACATATTTGATTAGTTAAGTGTTTCTGTTTTAAAGGATTCACAGAATTATGAAACCAAGTATATTAAAAGTATGGTGGCATTATTGATTTAACTCCCTGCAGACGGCTTACAAAGAAATGGCGCACTGGTGTACCATACTTTTGATAACACATAAAACTATTAAAAAATTATTTTTTTTAATGAAATATGCTTCCCTATGAAATATAATGAAGTTTAAATAGTTTGGTGCAAAAAAAAATTGCAAATTCTATTTATATATTATTTTTTGTTCATTATAAAAACGTAAATATGAGAAAGATGGCGCGACGCCATTTTGGATTTTATAAAGCCACACGCTCGTTGACGCTCGCTAAAACTAAGCCGAAAATGGACTCAGATTCGGATTATCAGCCTGAAACTGATGTAGATACAAGTGATGATGAAGTCTGGGAACTCATTGACTCTTCAGATGATTCAGATGATGAGAATATTCCTCCGAACAGCACTTTGAATGCGACTCAGCCAACGTGTAAGTAACCATTATTTTTAGACCTAGGCTAAATCAAGTCGATCGTCTAGATCTAGATCTACTGATCTAGAGATCTAAAACGTATCAATGTGTAATTGAAATTCTTCTATTCTTTTAATAATTATTAGTTAATCCCATTGTTTTATTTCATAAAAGAATATTTAGTTTGAAAAATATCAAGCCTTCTGATAAGCTCATCTATGCTAGTCATCTTTGTTTACATGATCAGCTGATTCAAGCCTTTGTTACACTTTGTAGCTTGTCAGCTGTTTGATTTCTAATTATTATACAAATCTAAAGCATTTTAAATCTAGAACTAGAAATATAGTTTTTTTAATTTTGTAAATACAAATTACATTTTTCAATTTTTCTATTTATTTTTTTTTATATCAACAGAAACTATGGGTATGATGTGCTGGACACTATGCCAGAGGCCCCAGCAAGCTTTCTTCCAGAAAGGGTTCCTGGTATCCAGCTTGACCAGGTTAGGACACGAGACTCTGCTAAACAATTTTTCAAAGCTATTGACTTTTTCAAACTTTATTTTACAATGGATATTATTTTACAAATATGTCAGTACACCAACACCTATGCAACTGAACATGGACTGCAGAAACCTTGTGTGTTCCAGAGTTGGTAAGCCCTGATGAATTCTACAGATTCTGTGGACTGATCATGTATGCTAGAATTGTTCAGGTCCCCAACATTGAGCGATTCTGGTCAACCAAATCTTTGTACAATGGACTTTGGGCAAGAGCCTTAATGTCACGTGACAGATTCAAGGCAATAATGTGTTTTATTAAAGTGTCAAATCCACTTACAGAGGATCCCAATGATAAACTCTGTAAAGTGAGAATGTTAACGACATACATTAGAATGAAATGTATAAAGCTTTACCAACCTCATCAAAATGTCTCTATTGATGAAAGAATGGTTCAGAATAAAGGTAAATATGCATTTCGACAATACATTCGAGACAAGCCAACAAAGTGGGGCATGAAACTGTGGATCCTTGCTGATTCTTTAAGTGGGTATACCTATGATTTTGATATTTATTTAGAGAAGCAGGATAATGGCCCTTTTGGATTAGCTTATGGGGTGGTGATGAAGTTAACTAAATCTATATCTAGGCAGGGGTATAGGCTTTTTTTTTATAACTTTTATACTAGTGTCCAATTATTAAAAGATCTTTGGTTTATTGGGATTGGAGCATGTGGAACTGTTCTTAGGACCAGAAAAGGTTTTCCTAATGCTATAAAAGATGTTAAAAATTTTGAAAAAAAATCTAAAAGGGGAGACATGAGATGGATCAGGGATGGACAGTTACTGACAGGTATAGGCTTTTTTTTTATAACTTTTATACTAGTGTCCAATTATTAAAAGATCTTTGGTTTATTGGGATTGGAGCATGTGGAACTGTTCTTAGGACCAGAAAAGGTTTTCCTAATGCTATAAAAGATGTTAAAAATTTTGAAAAAAAATCTAAAAGGGGAGACATGAGATGGATCAGGGATGGACAGTTACTGACAGTTCAGTGGAGAGACAATAAGACCATATCATTAATGTTGACTATTCATGATGCCAATGACAGTGTTACAGCTAAACGACGGACTAAAACAAATGGACAGAAAATTTAACTGTGAATCAACCAACTATTGTCACGAGTCGAGTCTGTGACCTATTTCGACCAGTTTCTAGAAGCTCGAGTTCAAACCAGTACAAGTGTCCAGCATAAACAAGTTAATTTTAGATATCGAAGAAAGAGGTTAAGGGAAAAAAATAGCACACATCAGCTTCTAGAAGGTCAAAGTTACTAAAATAATTATCGGAGAAGGTTCCAGGATTCTGGAACGTACGATCAAAGAAAGTATAAATTAAGGGAAAGTGAGTTAGACGGGGTCCTTGCATAGTAGTAGTTCTTGTAGAGCGTTGGTCCTCACTCAGTTATAAGTTTTATGATATTAGCGGGTCCATTAAGTTTTAGTAGTTGAAGTTATACTAAGTGAAGTTTTATGTATCATTTAAGTTTTATTTATGAAGTATCATGTCAAGTTATTGAATTAAGAAGTTATTTTGATGTGAAAGTTGAAGAAGTTTGAAGAAAATAGAGAGAGATGTTTCTTTCTTCATTTCATATGAATTCGTCAACTTATTAATACAATCCTTCGGCCTGTTCGTCACACTATAATAAATACATGGGGGGTGTTGACAAAAGTGACCAGCTAATTAATTAATATAATGTACTTCGTAAAACAAATAAATATTGGAAGACTATTTTTTTCCATATGTTAGATATAGCAAGGGTTAATTCCTATATTCTTTTTCAAGACTGGAGGGATAAAAATAAAGATGTACCTGAGCTGAAAAGACCCACAAGATATGGCCAACTTAATTTTACTGAAGAATTAATTAGAGAGTTAGGAGATATAGGTATTGACGATCCTGTACCAATCGCGTCTAAGCCCCCTGTTCATTTTAAGCATGCAATGGATCCACAGTTTATGGATAAGAGAAGCAATTGTAAATTATGTTACAGTAATGAAAAAATAGTTAGAACTAGAGTTAAATGCAAGGTGTGTGATGTGTTTTTATGTTTCCAAAAAGATAGAAACTGTTTGTCTCAGTACCACAAATTACTCTAAAACCCTGTTTTTTTGTTCTATATCTCACTGTACTATATAATAAAATATGTTAATAACAAGTTTTACTCTATTTCTGGATAGTTTATAATATAATTTTGAAGTTTAAGTAAATAAAATTTTTTTTTTTTCTAACTAGTAAAAAATCATGTCGATGTCATCTTTTTTCTATAAAATGATTATTGTTTTCAAAAATTTGTAAAAAATTTATTTGTCAATGAATTGACTTCATTTTGTCAGTTATATACAGAATTGAATGTATTTTAATAAAATGTAAATATCATTATCATATATCTATTTGTTTATTTTTTGTCTTCTTTGTGAATGTGAATTATATAAAATTTTAATTATGGAAAAAATTTTCATGACTAAATTATTTCTTAAAAAAAGAAAAAATATATTTTAAAATGATTTCAAACATAGATAAATTTAAAGACCTTTCAATTTCAAACAATTTGATATATGACACTCCAAAAAAATACTGTATTTTAACAAAGTTATGCCCTGCCAAGTAACAGACCCTCAGTCGTTGACAAATTTCTAGAAAAACCTGCAGTCTGATAAGAGTTACAGGAAAGATTGCTAAGTTACTTCTGTAGATTGGAGGACCGATGAAAATATTTTAAACAAAATGAATTGGTGGCAAGGGCAAGCTGCATAGTTGCTCACATTTTAAGCAAGAAGTAAAGGCATTTTTCTGGCAGCGAATTCATAAAAAAAAGAAATCACTTGCAGTAATGGAGGAATTGTGTCCTGAAAAAAAAGAAAATGTTGAAGCTGCTAGCATTTCTTGCATGACAATTACAAATGCAAGTAGAAGATAATGGTAACAATTGCATATTAAGAAACAAAGTAGCAAATTTTGAAATGTTTTCTTTTGTCGCTGATGAGTCAACTAACATATATCTGATGCCACTCTACTCTTGGTAATTATTTTTAGTACAAACAGCAATTTTGAAATCATTGAAGAGCTTTTGAGGATAATGCATGAAAGCACCACTAGGTACACCTGTCCAAGAAAGTTTCAACCATCTTAAGATTTTTTGCTTCTATGGGAAAAATAAATGAGAGTGATGGCTACTGATGGCACCAGAAATATGGTTGGATGTCACAGCATACTGGCAGCAAGACTATTTAGAAAAGTTGTCACCCTAAATGAGACCAGGCCTATTAGGAGTTTGTTGCATTATTCTCTAACAAAATATCTGTGGCAATGTGTTGAATCTGAACCAAATGTTGATTCACCACTGTAAATTTCATCAAATCTCAGACATTGGACCACAAAAAATTCAAAGATTTTCTGTCAGAAAAAGGGTTCAAATACAAAGTTGATCTCTTTCACAGTGAAATGGAAAGGTACTAAAATGTGGGTTTTTTTATTCGAGACTTGACATTGAAATTTTATGACAGAGCTTTTCCTCAACTGAATTACCCTTCATGGTTGTCTGATTTAACAATTTTATGCAACATCATTCATATATGAATGAACTCATCACCAAATACCAATGGAAAGATGTTGATTTTGACCAAAAGTGTGCATCTTGTACTGCTCCATAAAATTTTCAGCAACTAAATATCTGTTACCCAAAAGAAAGAATGATGCATCTTGCCTACAGAAGCTCTTCTGGATCTCGGGAAACAAAAGTTAAAGATCATAAGAATGTTTTACAAGCGCTTGTTTAAACAAACTTTTTTGTTGATGAAACCCACAAGTGTTGGGATTTAAAATGGCCTGCAATCCCAATAAGCTTGAACATCACTTCTCTATCCCTTTAGAAGTTAGGCTTAGGTTACCTGCAAATGCATAATTTTTAAGTGAGCTTGGATGTTTAACCAGATTAAATTTGATTAATGGACAATATATATCATTGCTGTAAACAATATAGAAATAGCCAGATATTTTAGTCCAATGGCTGCTGGTCGGAGGACACCACCTCAAAAAGGAGGACATTGCCATTTTAAAAAAAATACAAACCTTTAAATACCTTGGTACTATCCTAGACAATAAACTAAATTTTACTGCAAATACTGATTATATCAGCAAAAAAGGGCAGCAAAGATTACGATTACTGAGAAAACTGTCCTATTTTAATGTTAGCGAAAAGGCCTTAGCTATGTCTTATCACGTTCACATCTGCAATATTATAAGTTTCAATATCACTGCCTGGTACGGCAATCTGAGCATTAAAAATAAAAATAAACTTTATAGAATCCTATATGCTGCTGGTAAAATCATTGGCAAAAAACAAACCCCATTTGAGCAGTTGTTTGAGACAAACATCTATAAAAAAGCTAACAAGATCCTCAAAATAAAGAATCACCCTTTGTGTCATGATTTTATGATTTTACCATCACAAAAGAGATACAAGACACAGATAGCAAAGACAAACAGACACAAACACTCTTTTGTTCCCCTGGCAATCAAATCATTAAATAAGAACAATCTGATATAAACTCTGTCACATGTAAATTATGAATGAGTCTGGTGTGAATGTACACTTTGGTTTCTTATAGTTATAATGTTTTTTGTTTGGTGTAATGCACAAATTGTAAGACAAATTTCCATACGGACAATAAAGATTATTATTAGTATTATTATTAACCCTATGCCAGTTATGTTAATTTAATAAACTGCATGCTTTGTAAATTTGAAAATTTTAATTTTGACAGAAGAGAAAGCTCTGGTGGTGGCAAAAAAGGACAGAGGTTCAAAAAGAAATTTCAGGTTGGTTCAATACATTTTTGTATTGTCTTAGTGTAAGGCTCCCTTTTTATTCTTTGCATTTATGTAGATCTAAATGTTAAAACTGTAATTTCTGCAAAAATAAATTTGTTAATGAGGTTTCCTTAATTTTTAAAGAAATTCTTAACTCCATAAAACATTTGTTAATAGATGAAACAAAATAATTTGAAATATACCTTTTTTTTTCTTTTCTTTTTTTAAAATTCTCATAGAAAATATGCCACTTTTTCTTTTAACATAAATAATAGCTAGTAAATTAAAAAACGTTCATAATACTGTACTTGTATACAATTGTTTTTTGAGTAATGCAAAAAGCATTATATAGCTCTCTAACAATTCTTAAAGGTCAGAACCTTGTGGTTTTGTTGAAAAGTTTAGAACTTGTCTCAACATATTTCCTCCTTCCTTCCCACACTTTATCTCTTGGATAGTTGATTATCTATTAGTGCTGCTGCTTTTGATATGCATCTGATAACTAACATTCTGTAAAGGTTGTATTATATTCACATTGCAACTATGTTGTTTATTCCCTTTTTTTAATAAATTGATTCTTATTTTATATCTTTCAGGAACTTGCAGAAAACACTCTGAATACTACAGATGGAGACGATGATGATGATGATGATGATAATGATGATGATGCAGAAGCAAGCAGCAGTACGGATGATGAATCTAGTGAATCTAGTGTTGAAGCATCAAAACCTAAAAAGGACTCTCATCGTTCTATCAGCCCAGCGCGTTGTGAAAAAGACCAAGATAAAATGAAAGAGAAAGTTACACCCGCTGGTAGTTCTAAATCAGATACACAGAATAGTGTTCCTGTAAAAAGAGGTCCTGGTCGTCCACCAAAAAATCCTAGTCATCCAAGTTACATCCCTACTTGTAAAAAAATCAAGTTTGAATCCAGTAAACCAAAACTTGGAAGAAAACCTGGTCCCAAAAAAACTGCAGTCAAGGTTAAATCCTCCAGCAGTGCAGTTTCTCAAACCAATAGATCAACTGATTACACAAATACTATCACTGATAGTAATGAAACTAGCACAAAAAGTTCAGAGAAAGAAAATGAAAATTTATCAAAAAAGGATTCCACTACTGAATCTAAAGTTGACAGCATCCCATTAATCAAATCTGTTATAGTAGGGTCAAAGACAGTTGATAATGGCATTTATGATTTTCCTTCTGATGATTGTGATTCCAACAAAGGGTCACTTTCACACAATATGCCAAAAAACACTGTACCTGGTAAAAAATATTGGGTACCCAAAGGATACTTTAAGCCTGTTGTAGACAGTGTTGTTATAACTGATGTGGATACTTCTGATAAACTTGTCACTATTAGAGAATGTGTTTTTGAAAAAGGATTTTTTAACCCCAAAAATACTCCTCTAATGTGATGTTTTAATATAATTTTTTTTTTTCCTAATGGTAAGTAGTGAAAGGTTTGGATAACAGTTGGCTGCGAGAACTAGAGATCTTACTGTGGTAATGGCCATGCTTAATGCCATTTTAATGATATATCAAACAGTTGACAGCCAAAGAATATGGAAAAAATTCTTACACATTTTCTTGATGTTTAATAAGGCCTACATTTGTAATTCATCCAAATTAATACATCTCAGATAATACTAAGAATGTACTGTATATTAATGCAATGATAAAAAAAAAGATGTTTATTATATCACCAGTGTTTGTAAGAATAATAAAAAGAATGTGTTTCCAAACTAAAACTTGAAATATAAGAGATTTAAATATTTTTTTTTTTTTTACAAATCCACATTTCTACATATTTATAACAAATAAATGTTGAGCCTTAAAATTTATCATGACTTACAAGTTAGTTATACTATGTTCAGTGCACTTTGATGTGCAATATTTCCCTCATTTAATAATTTCATCCACCAAATGTTCGTGTGCACTAGAAGATTAATTCATTAGATGACAAAATGAACAAATTTTTTCTTTATTTAGCATGCCACATTTATTATTACATTATATTTGAAGTACCATTCCTTATATTTATTACTGGAGAATTTTGAGCTTAAATGTTTAGGATTTGAAACCAAACCACCAAGGCTCTTGTAATGTTGTATGATATAATATTTATATGTGCCATCAGTTCAATGCATAATCAATTTTGGTAGGCTCTTTATTAAATAGAAATTGTGTGTCCTTTCATCAGTTATATTGCTGTTGTTGTAGGATCAGACCTCTCAGGCAGGCATGTAGATTTAAGTTGGTTATCTGAAAAGTCAAGTTAATCTTCTTGTCTCCATTGTCCTCGTTTAATAATTTCATCCACTCTTGCAAGAAGGAATTGTTTATCATGAGCTTCCTAGAGAAGAAAAAAAAAACAGTTTCCTGGACCCCATCCAGATAAAAACATAGCTTATCAAAGATAGTACAGTATGTTGCAATACAGAAACAAAAATATTGATTTAAGTGTATCCTATTAGTGATTAGAGATTTATAATGAACAAAAGTTAACTAGGCATTACTAACATTCAAATGGACAGAAACAAATTGTTCTATACTAACTGATTTTAATTGTTCTTTTAAAAGTTCCTCCATTTTCTTGTAACCTGCTGTTACTGCCAAGTAGTAGTAAATAGATAATCTGAAAATTGATTTAGACTCTTAGTAATATGTTGAAAAGGTTTCTATTAATAAATAAAGAATAGTAATGAAGTTTTAATGAATCTGCTTCTAGGGTTTTAAAGCGTTTTAAAGCATAGTCTAGCCAAAACAAAAAAGTCTTTAAAAAGTTATTAAGTTAACACCAATATCTTATATAGTTGTGAACCTGATAAATTTAGAGCTGTATACTTACAAAAGATAACAATACTGGAATATAAAATCAAATTTAGGTAGAAATTTGAAATACTGACTATAAAACTTACAGAGAAATAAGAAATGCTGGAACATAAAAAGCAGCAGTTTCGAAGTATCGAACGATTTTTTGTGGTACAGTTGGCCATGAGTTAATTTCATTGGTGACGACATCAAACATAACAAATTCATCACTGGAATAAACTCTGAATGGACCACAACTCATAGAGGGCTTTAAACTATCATAGGTAGACAAAAAAAAAATTAAATTCAGAATTAGCAAATAGTAATACTGATAATAAAATATTTTTTTTACATTCCATTTTCGAAATCAAGCTATGCTATACTTTTCAATCTATTATTACGATGTTTCTACCAATGTATTTTTAAAAGTCATCAAGATGTTTTTGAGGCTGTACCCTGCTACCACGTCCTGCAACAGTAAAGCATCCAAGGCGCTGGTATGTGACGTTTTGGCGATGCTGTTTCGCCGATGGGACGTTTTGGAGACAGGATCTATGTCTTGTTGATGTTTTAGATAGCATTTTATAACAAGCATTTTTTATATAGGAAAAAGACATGAATATTTAAGAAGAAAAAAAATGTTTCAATTATATAATGAATAGTGTTAACTATAACAAGTGAGATTCATACCAGAAAACAGGATGAATGGACAATGAATGAAGCTATCCCAGTCCAATATCTCATACATTTCAGGTAGAGAACACTAGTACTCTCACCCGGACTTCCAATGATATCACATTACAGCTTAGATCAGTACACAACCTGACATGACCTAAACCCCCCCCCCCCCCCCCATCCTTTATATTGACAGGCTAGAAGGGGAGACAAACTGTCTTCAAAACAAAACAAAAAGTTCCATGTAGTAGTGAAAACCGTCTTATTGTCTTGTAAATTATAGACTACAATTCTCTTTCTGTTCTGATTATTTGTAGCACTTTGGTACCGTACTTGAGAAAAAAACTCTGTACAGTAGGTAGATGTTTGTCTACAATATTTTACTTATATTTCGCTGGTAAAATGTAACAGAAAAAGAATAAATAAAATGAAATGATAATATTAGAGAATATGAACAGATGCAAAAACACACATGCGCACACAAACTGTAAAGTCTTTTAATAAATTCTTAATGAATAAAATTCTCATAACATAAATAATTTTGACATGAAGGGACCATATAATGGAACAACAAACCACTGGCGGATCCTTGGGAGAGGGGTGGCCTCGTCCAACCTCCCGAAGGAGGGGGCAGGCATATTTTAGAAGACAAATCACACAATACGTATATAAGTTCTTTACTTAGGCTGATGTTAAAAATATATATTAATTATTTATATTTTAAACAATTTTTATGTCCCGACCCCCCACTAGTATGTTGGCCGATGGAATTGGGGGGAGGGGGCTATTGCATCAATTTCTCCCCAACCCTTTAAGGGGTGGGGCAATCCAATTTCTTTTTGTAGAGATCACAGTTTAACAGAATTATTTATATGATATATGCTACTTATTGATATTTTCTCACCCACTTCTGATATGTTGGCATGTTACATCTATTGCCCTCCCCACCCAAACACTTTGAGTTAGTTGGGGGGGGGGGGGGGGGTCCAATTTTTAATGCAGAAATCATAGTTTGTGAACAATATAAGTTGAATAGCTTATAATACATATTGATATCTGAACTGTTTATTATGAAAATATAAATTGAAAGAGGTTAAGATTGGTCAGTACAAGGGGGGACCATGGGATAGATGCAGTCCCCCCCCCCCCTTTTCAGACCAATACTTTTTCCTTTGCATTTTAGTGAAGAAATTACACAATTATTTTTAGTAAAAAAAAAATCTGTCACTAATTGTCACAGGTTTCTTGTTGTTGATTGCAAGTGCTAATTCATTGATAGTGCTGAGAAATGCTAAAGTTGTAGACTCTTTCTTGAGATGGCAGATGTTACAAGAAGTTACGGTGACATGCCGGGGATTCTATACATATTGTTGTAACCCTGTTCCTCCCTGACTCCTTTCCTTTTTTTTTCCACATGCAAAATAGAGTGATTTTTTTTTATGCTATTGGGCGTAAATGACCTTGACTAGTGTGTAAATGTGTTAAGAAATTTTAGTTATGAGTTTGGATTTCTTGACTGAGGATTGCTTTCTATTGTGTTAGTGAATCAGGATATGTAAATTTGATTTGGAGGTTGTGACATTATTTCTTTTTATCGGGGATATTGATTGTTCATAGTTGGATTGTGTTTCTTCAAAAGAGAAATACCAGCGTTCTAAGAATCGTCGAGTTATTTTCTTTAGTTCAACCCAACGTCTTAACAACTGGTGTCGAAGCGGAATAGAGCCTACTCTACTTACTAACATGTCTACTTCTAAACGCCTACATGAACTCCAGATTAATGAAATACGTAAGGAGTTAGAGGCGAGACATCGTAGCATCAGGAAACAAAGAGGCCCTCATTAGCTTTCTAAGAGATGCCTTGAAAGAAGACGGGTTTGACCCGGACACTTGCGAGTTTGAAAGGAAGGCTGATCTCGGCAGAATGTTGAGGGTCAATGCGAGCAATGGCGACTGGTCTGAAAACAGATCTGGAGGAATTCAGAAGTAAGTTAAGGGAGGAAATCGCCGCTGTGAAGTCACAGCTTACAGTAGAGATGGAGCAAAAGATTACAGCACTTAACGATGAGGTTCAGGCAGTTAAAGGTCGAGCTGGGTAAGGTTCAACGCAAAAAAACAAAAAACAAATTCAGGATAGAACGAAGCAATTTGGATAGTCAAGCCACCTATTTTTGATGGCGTCTTTTGCTGACCAAAACAGGCTGACTAAAAGAGGTCTTGTTTAACATGAATATAATATTACGATATACTTATGCTGTTTGTGCCTCGAATGTCAAGTCACAACATCAGTATCCCCCCTACGTTTACTTAATTTGACCTGCCTTTTTTTAATAGGATGAATAATCAGCTTTAATGTCAGGAGAATGGGTTTATGCAAATTAAGAATGTATGAAAACTATTGGTGTCGAGGCTCCTTCCTAGACCCCACAGGGGGAGCTTGCAGTGCTCACCAGACCCTTAGCTGTCAATAGTCAAGAAAAAAGGACACAAGATTAACTGTTTTTTTTTTTTAATTTACATTCATTCTAGATTCAATATCTATAGGCTAAAGGCAAAAACAAAAATTAGAGCCACCCTTGTAAAAAAATAACTTTTTTTTTTCTAGATAATGCGACTGGTGATGAACGCTACTGTTGATAATGCACACTGCAGCACACAGAAAGAGTTCCTGACACTGTTTTCCTGTTACTCTTAGACCTGCAAAGATTGTGGGCTAATAATAAGCAAAACACTGCTACCGATCTATTTCTAGCATCACAATGAGTATGTGCATTGCATTATAAGTACTAATGACCTGAATTCTACGTGGATATGCCTAGGAAAAATACTGGCCTCCACAAAAATCCTGCAGTGGGGCATCCACTTACTTAAGTTTGGCCCTATTTTGGTATTACAATAACATATTCTTTATTTCTTTTATTTTTAAAATAGTGTATAATCATGAATCATTATAAATTGTGCAAAGGAAACTTTCTTTAGTTTTCTGCATTATTAACCTTTTTTCCCCCCATTATACTTAGAGAGGCATTTTTAAACAGGTGGTGAAGATAACTATCCCCTCCTGTCAAGTTGACTGCAAACAGCATGTTGAGGTCTTTTTTTTAATTTACTTCACATCTGCTTTCTATCCACTCTTGTCAAGTTGACTGCAAACAGCATGTTGAGGTCTTTTTTTATATTCACACCTGCTTTCTATCCGCTCGTCAAGTTGACTGCAAACAGCATGTTAAGGTCTTTTTTTTAATTCACATCTGCTTTCCACCTGCTCTGTCAAGTTGTCTGCCATGCAAAAGACTGCCATGAAAGAAAATGTGACTGAAAACAAATAATCATTAACCAAATTTTGAGTTAGAAAACCCTGAGTAACAGTAGGCCTACATTCATTCTGTAGGATTCATACATTTTCAAAGACAAATACTATCTTTTCTATTAAAGGATACGTTACTGTAATGCATGTCACAATATGCATATTCTATTATTGGCCTAACTAAAATTTTTTTTAATGTTCTATTTGATTTGTAAAAATTTCTTTTAATTAACCCAAATGTTTAATTTTTTATAATAATTCATTGATATGGGGATTCCATAATTTTTTATTTATTATAACACCTAGATATTTTGAGTTTTTATTTTGTAACGTTTATTATGAATAAGATAAGTGGTATTTATTTGTTTTATTTTTTTTTGTTACCCTACATAAAAAACATTTTTCTGGGTGGAATGACATGCTCCAATTTGATTCCCATTACCATATTACCATAATTCATCATATTCTCTTTCTAAAATTTCTGTATCTTGTGTTGTTTTTATGTTCTTAATATTATGCAATCATCTGCAAATAATCTGACTTTGTTTTGTTAGAACTAATGCAATATGGTAATTCATTTATGTAAATTAAAAATAGTATTGGACCTAAGGTTGTTCCTTGAGGTACACATGAGTTCACTGTAATTGGTGTTGGTGTAGAGCCATTTATTCTTATTCTTATAATCTGTTCTCTCCCTATCAGAAATCTTGAATCCATTGATATAATGAACCAGTAATGCCAAAATCAAAATATTTTAATTCTTTAAGCAAGCTATGATGATGAACTTTGTGAATGCCTTTAAAATCTAATAAAATAGCATCTATCTTCTCATTATTATCTTAGCCTTTTGAAGAATCATCAAGTCATATTAGTTGTGTTTCACAATATATATTTTACACATTATGTGTTCTAGGATTTCACTTGTGATGCTGGGTCACATTTTTCTTTTTTTTTAAAAAGGGGAGTGAAGTTTGCTTCTGTCCAGTCCTTCTGTACACTGCCCTGATTAAGTGATGCCTGAAAAAAGTATTTTGAAAACTGGTGTTAGCTCCTTGCTCCTTCTTTCAGTAATCTAGCTGGAATACCATCAGGTCCAGATGTTTTATTTGGTTTTATGATTGATAATTGTTTTTGGATCCCCTTTTCTAGTACATCTATATTTCTTATGTTTTTGACTTGGTTCATCCATCCATCCATCTCAGTGGTGCTACAGCCCATGGAGGGCCCTGACCTGCTTTAGCACATCTCTCCATTCTAATGTATCCTGTGCTTTATGTCTCCATGCCCTGACTTTTAGCTGTTGTCAACTTGGTTCAAATTAAGTAATATGTTTTTGTCTCTTGGGGTAGAGAATGCTAATGCAAAGTATTTATTTAGAATATTAGCTTTAGTTTCATTATCATTATGTTAAGTTATCTTTTCTTTGTTATCTTTTCTTTTTAATGGTGCTACTCTTATTTTATTTTCTTTGACATTAGGTTTTTATTGTTATCTTAAGACACAACATTGTGTATGTATCCACTCTGCAGCTGTCTGCTTACTTTTTGGGTTAGGTGTTTAATTCTAATATGCTTAATATACTCTTTTGCCTTAGTTTCTTAAAATTTTTTATACAAGGTTTGCATAATTTCTTTAATTTATTATTAAACTAGTATATATTTGATGAGTATTTAGTTGGTATTTGATTTGATTTTTTTTTTAGAAATAGTTCATTTATATCATTAAGAGTTTGATGGTGATTAAATCACTCATACTATATCTTCAGAATCAAAGAAATAGACATTATTTGTTCTAGCTCAAACTTCCATTGTTATTATACTATTTATTTGCTATTGCAATGAAAACAGAGTATGAGCTATGCATTTATTTATTTTTGACAATAAAATTCTGAAAAGTTTTGCAATGAAAAATAATCTTTTTCTATATTAAACTTTCATCTACACAATTGAAGCTCTGAGCAATTACAAAAACGAATAAAGGCTACAAACATTATTGATACTATTCAACACTTACCTCTTAAAGAAGATAATCATTTTCTCTTCAGTTCAAAAATAAGTCTGTTAGTAAAAATGATCCAATTCAAGATATTTACCATGCTGTGTAAGCATTGCACGAATGAAGGTAAAAAAATGAACAAATTAAAAGACAATTTAGAGGCTGACAATTAACCTTAGGTAACATTTTCCATAAAGTGGAATAATGGCTAATTTGAATGACCACAAGTAAAAATTGTGAATAACTCCAGCATAAATTATATAAAACAAAACTAGCAGTGGGTTGAAATAAAACAACAGAACACACTTACTTCCCAATCATGTAGCCAAGTAGACATGTTATGATGATAAATGAAACAAGCAAAACTGTCTGGAAAAATGAATAAGATCGTGAGGCTCTGTATGCAATTTGAGGAGCTTCAGCAACAGACAACAGCTCAAACTTAAGAAAAAAAGAAGATAATAAAAAGTAAGCTTAAAATTGTAATAAAAATATTGTGTACATGTCACACATATAATGGTTGCACTAGCTGAATGATAAAATGTTGAATTATGTGCAAAGCAATGGACAGTCATCGCAGTGGCACAAACCATTTAAGTTCTATTCAGATGTTGTAGGTAGAAATACAGGGTAGTTAAGGAACAAAATTAAAATCAATCAAAATACATTCCCCATTACAAATAGCGGGCAAAAAAAGTATCTTTTTTTTCACATCAACTTAATTAGCTCAAATTATTTCTGTTCAAACATGAGTGAATGCATACCAATGTGTGTAAGCAGCATGTAGGTTCTGTAAGGTTGTCATTGTCAGAAGTGGATATAAGCACTCCACTATCTATAAAAAGCTTCTAATGGCATGCTCTCAAATAGCCTCTGACAACCAGTCCGATTCCTAACCCTCATGTGTGGCTCAGATATTAGATCTGGCAGAACTGTTTCCACTAACAGCAAAAGGAGCAAAGGTGAGTTCTTTACAGCAGTAAGCTTCAGGCAGGAAGGGCTTGTTAGCCTTGGATGGCTACCAACCTAGGAGAAAGAAAACTCTGAATTCGAACCTATGCTGCCTTGCAGCTATACCCAAATATGGCAAAGTCTTAGGGAGTCAACTCTAAAGAACAAGACTAAATTATTTAAATTACCAGCAAATAAAAATATTATTCAGAGAAATTTATTTACCACTTTGCCTAAAGCAGCTGTAGTCATTCTATAGAATGATAAGGCAAAGTAGAAAATGGAGAAATCATTACTCAGTTTGCCTGGACTTTGCAGGTAACATATATATATATATATCATATACATCAAATGCACATATAGTTAACACAGGGACACCCCAGGGGCTGTGACATTGTCATTGTTTTTCACTCCGATAGTCCTTTTTGCTCCTTTACAAACTTCAATGATGATGCGGCTCTTCTTGCCCTGTTCTCAGAGAGATCAGATGCAAATGAGTATTTCAGAGAAATACAACACATTGTAAAATACTGTAAAGATAATTTTTTAATATTAAATGTAAAAAAAACCCCTAAGAAATGATAATCGATTTTCGTAGGGAAAAGAAGGAAAATTATATTGCTTCCGTAGCTGGAGAGACCATTGAAATAGTGCATATTTTTAAATACCTTGGTACTATCTTAGGCAATAAATTAAATTTTACTGCAAATACTGATTATATCAGCAAAAAAGGGCAGTAAAGATTACTTGGAAAACTGTCCTTTTTTAATGTTAGCGAAAAGGCCTTGGCGATGTTTTATCATGCAATCTGCAATATTTTAAGTTGTAATATAACTGCCTGGTATGGCAATCTGAACATTAAAAAAAAACAAGGTTACAAAAGACAGTTTGTGTGGAAACACAAACTCAAAATTGGCCCCCGAAGTGGTCCACCCAGGCAGGTTTCAATATTTTCAGAAAGAACATCCGAATGAAATTATATCAAAGACAAATGAGAAATAAGAATGGAGAAAGAAGGTTAACAGATCCAGCAGATCGAAGGATAGGTGAAAGTGAATGTAAAGTTAGATGTGAACCTGGCCTAACTAGTTCCCATTATAGACCTTGTGGTCTATAGGGCAGATGATGTAAAGTTCATCTGTTTTTGTGGCCTACGGTTAACAAGGGTGTTATGTAGCCAGCACAAAGACCAACCGCCTTTACTTTTCCCCAACTAATGTCAGATACCCATTAGAGCTGAGTGGACTCAGATGCGCCCAAAGATTCCAAAGTTGAAAATCCCAGTCTTCACCAGGATTCGAACCCGGGACCTCCAGTTTGAAAGCCAAGCGCTTTACCGCTCAGCCACCGCACATCCTAACTGATGTCTTGTAAATGATCTAATTTTTTTGAAAAAGCTCTTAATCGAATCCTCAAAAATTTTTTTTAAAATTCTGCAATAAAAAAAAAGTTCAGAAAAATGACGTTTACAAGATTATTATTCGTTTAAAATTAGATTTAACTTATAATGCATACTAATTAGCTACTTCTCTTTAAAAAAAACTGCTTGCATAACTGATTTTAAAAATTAGATTTTTCGCTTTCAGAAAAAAAAAAGTAGCCATTGCATCAGAACTTTGAATGGTCTAAATATTGTGAAGTTGAATTTTTAATATATTTTCTAGTTAATGAGATCTAAACGGGACAGACGGACAGACAATTCACACAAAACTAATAGCGTCTTTTCCCCTTTCGGGGGCCGCTAAAAATTCATAATATCCTAAATGTTGCTGGTAAAGTAATTTGCAAAAAACAAACCCCATTTGGGCAGCTGTTAGAGAAAAAAATTCATAAGAAAGCTAAAAAGATTCTAGAAATAAAAAATCACCCTTGTGATTTAACCATCACAAAAGAGATACAAGACACCGATAGCAAAGACAAACAGGCACAAAAACTCTTTTGTCCCCAGCAATCAAATCATTAAATAAAATTAAACCATCTGGTATAAACTTTTTGCATGTAAATTATGAGTGAGTCTGGTGTGAATGTATATTTGGCTTTCTTTAGTTGTAATGTTTTGTTTGGTGTAATGCACAAATTGTAAGACAAATTTCAATGGATAATAAAGATTATTATTATTATTATTAGGCCAATATTATTATTATTACACACAAACACAAAATCATTTATACATATGAAGTAGAAGCTATCAACAACATCGATAGACCCTCAACGCAGAAGTTATTTGTATATGTATATTATATCACTGGCAGATTCAGAGGTTGAAGTTTTCCTTTCACTCGACCGACCAACATCGGCAATTTAAAGCTTTCTTATAGTAATACTTAAGTCACTCACAGCATTGATTTAATTTAATTAATTTCATTTTAATTATTAAGAGGGGGCGCAGTGGTTGAGTGGTTAGGTACTGGGTTCGAATGTCGGTGAAGACTGGGATTTTGAATATTGGGATTTTTAGTGCTCTCCTGAGTCCACCCAACTCTAATGTGTACCTGACCTCTGGAATTTTATTAAAAAACATCTTAAAAGCATCCAAATAAATTACTAACACAGAGAAATAGGAAAAACAACCAAAAAAAAGCAAAGGACTCTGATCCAACTTACTGACGAACTAGCCCTAAAACACCACCTACCCAATAACAGAGAAAAAATTACCAGGTTTTCAAACATTACACCCGGACTAAACTACAAACAACCAACCATCAAAACACATTTACTAAATAACACCTTAACAAAAGAATCAAATCCACTGGAGCTCAAAGTAGGCACGCTTGAAACAATTGAAAGCTATCAAAAAACAGCTATCCATTTTTATCCAGACGGATCGGCTTTCAAAGCTACCATCAATGCTGGTCTTGGTGCCTTCCTGGTCTTCCCTAAAAATAAACACTTTGAGATAAGCGCACCCTGTGGCGATTACTGCTCAAACTTCCAAGCCGAAATTGAGGCAATTACCATAGCACTACAGACAGTGGAAAACAAATTATATGAAGGAGTGCAACCACCATCAGATATTGTTATCTTTACAGACTCCCAATCTACTCTGCAAGCACTTAACAGCAGCACCTCAAACAGCCCAAGAGAGTTGACAACACTCATTGTGATAATCCATCAGATGATATCAAAATTAAATATCAATATCACACTACAGTGGATCCCTGGACACATTGGCATCATGGGTGATGAAAAGGCAGATAAGCTATCATAGGCAGGTTCATCTATGGAACAACCATATAGACCTGTTAACTACCTCACCCTAAGGTCAATGTTAGTCAACAATCACAAAGAGGAGTGGCTCAACCAATGGGCATCAGGAAACACAGGCAGAGCCATGTACAGAGAAATGACTACGCCTAACAAACTGGACAGTATTAGCTTCCTCCCCCGCAAAGAACAATCTACAATCTTCCAACTAAGAACAGGACACACACCACTATTTAATTACCACCTGAACAAAATAAACTCCACACAACTACCCCTTTGCAGACACTGCGCCCACCCCTTTGAAACCGTAAACCATATCCTCTTTGAATGCCCCTCCCTAATCCACCTTAGGCAGACCCTACTTCCACTACAGCTCAACATAACCAACACCCTGTACGGCAGTGCTGAACAACTGAAGAAAACAGCACACTTTTTTTCCTTGGCACAGTCTGCAAAAGAGCTCACAGCTCAGCAGCAATAAAGCTGGCTAGAAGAAGAAGAAGAATACTTGTCACTCACAGCGTTGATTTAATTTAATTAATTTCATCTTAATTATTAAGTGGTGGTTGAGTGGTTAGGTACTGGGTTCGAATGTCAGGGAAGACTGGGATTTTGAATATTGGGATTTTTAGTGGGCTCCTGAGTCCACTCAACTCTAATGTGTACCTGACTTTAGTTAGGGAAAGTAAAGGCGGTTGGTCGTTGTGCTGGCCACATGACACCCAGCTCATAACCATGGGCTACAGAAACAGATGACCTTAACATTATCTGCCCTATAGATCACGGGGTCTGAAAGGGAACTAATTATTTAGCCCTTTCTACACTGGGTTTTAACTCTAATAATGATGCAGAATATATAAATTATTGATGTTTTGACCCCTTTTGTATGTTGCACTACAATTTAAACTAAAATTTGATCATTTGTAAATATAAAATGAAAGCGGGTTTTTGGTACCACGTTGGACAGTGGGATGCAATCACCCCCCTCCCATCTCCCAATTTTTCTGAGGACTATTATAGCAAACTGTGGGCATGGATGCATGCCATTACCAAAGAAAATAATATTTCTTTGTTGATATAATCTCCCTTGCATTTATGTATTGTTTCAGATATGGTGCATTTTATGAGATCATATTTTCAATAACTTTTAAGTTGAGATCTGAGTGTGACAGATGGACAAACCAGCTTTTTCCCACTAAAAATAGAATAAAAAATACAGAAACTATGTAACTTACCTTTTTTAAGAAGAAGAAATAGAACACTTTTATAAATGTCAGAGCAGGTAGCAATGGATTGAAAAACATGCCCATCCTGAAAGACATATTTACAATATATAATAAACAAAGTGCTATAAATGTCACACACACACACACATATATATACACTAGCTCTAGCTGATATACCTGTTCTTTGCTACTTAAAGATGATGCACACTGACTTCCTCAAAGTTTTAGAAAATAAAATTGCAGTGGTGGGGATGGAAGAAAGCCCTAATTTTAAGAAACATGCCAATAAACTCTGTTTCTCAAAAGGGAAGTTTATTGCAGACATCTGCTTGGCTGATGTGATATAGAGAAGGAATAAAGGAGGAATTTCCCAGGTGTCTTCACCCTTTGACCTCGCCTCTAACCCAAGGATCTTGGCTTGGCATACATCTCATCAGTAGTAGGAAGGTAAAAAATTGAATCTGCTTGGATCTTTCCCTCACAGAACACTTTTTTATTCAGACAGGTAGATGGTGGCAAGCAGGGCATAGGCAAGCTAGGCAGCTGCCTAGGCCCTCCGATTGGTGGGGGCCTTGCACATGACTCGAAATATTTTTTTAGAGAAAAATAGCAAAACTTGTGCCCAATGTTATTGTTGGGGAACACTAGGTTTGAAATAATTTGAGTACATTTATTTTTTCTATTTCCTTTTGCCTAGGGCCTCCAATTATCTAAGGCCGGCCCTGGGACAAGCTTCCATGTGCCTAGTGTTCCAAGAATCTTAGACTCATATCTTAGGACAATCATAAAGAAGAAGCATCTTTCAATTATAAGACAAGTGCGTACACATTTCTTTAGATCTTAAGTTGCAGGCCTAGAGGGAAAAAAAACACATTTTCCAAAGGCCTGCATTGAATGTTACCCACCCCCTTTTTTTTAATAAATACCTTTTAAATAGCAATTAAAGTAAAATTGAACCAGATATCCCTTTCTTTCTTTCCCAATCCCATTTTCCAAACTGATAGGATCATAGCGTAGTGAGAAATCTAAAAGCATGTACTAGCGCTAAACTATTGGTAAAAATATTTCTAATCACAGATTTATTGCTGTTCGTCTAGATATATATCTGATCCAAACTAATTGATACCAGTACAATTCATATACACTTTATTTTTTTAAATGTTTTTCTTAATTCTGTTTGAAAAATTAAAGTAATAGGGATTTGAAAGCTCCAATACATTTTCTTATTAAGGAACAGTATTTCTTGATAACTTAGAAAAAAGTTTTTACTCTTTAGAATACTGATTACTTTTTGAGCAGACCTTTTAAGTCCAATCTTAATAAGCTTCATGAATTATAATGTCAACTGTATCAGTACTGACAAAGCAAACTCCTTTAAGGGATAACTCTATTTTCCATAGAATTAAACAAGAGCCAATAGTATGTTAGTAAACAATGTCCAAAACTACAAGCCATCATTTGAGGATAGACATATCAGCTTACATACTTTGAGTTAATGTTCCAAACCTACCAGCAAACAGTCTGTGAATAGACAATGTCCAAAACTTGTAATGGAAGATCAAACTTGGCTCTGCCAAGCTTCTTAATGACCCAGATCCTGTGCTGTAAGTGATGGTGAATAATTCTGAAATAAAGTAATGATCTTGTTATGACGATGTAAATACTGCATCAGATGCAACATGCTGCACTCTTCTTTAAATTTCAAATTTAAAGACAATGGCACATTATGTTCTACTAAGTGAAATGTTTTTAAAATAAGTGTGGAATAAAAAAAAAGGATAGCCTTTTACAAAAACCTGACCAAAAAAACAACAACCCATAGGTAAACAGTATAAAGCATCTGTAACATGACTTTCTTACATTATCTACATCTTTTCAACTTGATATTTACCTATTTTGTAGTCATGGTTTGAAATATTGATTTCTACTAAAACAAATAAATGAAGAAGCAATATATCTTTTTGTTGCCTCTTCTTGTTGCTAACTATATCACAAACATTTTCTTTATATTTAAATGAAGCAAAGTTAAAAAAAAAAAAGTGGAGTAGACAATGTTTTCCTTTTGAATAAAATCATTTTTTTTTATTTGCCAGCATCTGTTTAACTACAAAACTAAATTATCTGAGAGAACAGCATAATCCAAGGATCATCTATTTTATGTAGACTGAATATGAACTTTACTGAGCTTCAACAGGGGTGAATAAATTTAGCTAATCATGTAAAGGAACTACAGTTTGAAAATTTCTGGAAATAATATGAAGAAACAAAGATATTGTTTGAATTTACTTACAATAGAAGAAGATTGAATAATATTATGTAACTGACCTGCGAGGTATTTTTATGGATAAAACTATTAATGTTACAGACATAAAATCTGTTATGCACAGTTTGTAGAATTGTTGTCCCACATAACTCTCCCAACACTGAAAAAAACAACAAAAAAACAGTTATGTCAAGAACATTTCCAATCAGCCAAGCACTACCACAATCAAGTTGTCTAAAATATAACGGTAATAAATTTGTCGACAGGACAAATCTGTTCATATCAGAAAGGTACTCAATTGTTTGGTGAGTTAGGATTATAGTGAACGGTTGGAGTTAGGAATGTCTTAATTTTGGTCACATTATGAATGTTTTACATTGATGTTTATACCTAGAAGATTAATATATGAAGCCACAGGATGGCTGCCTGGTCGTGCGGTTTGGACTGTCGTTCAGACTTATCGATGGTCCAGGGTTCAAACCCTGCCCGCTCCCATCCCCCGTCAACCTGCGGGAGGTTTGGACTAGGAAGTAATTATCTTCAACTCTGAAGGAACATCAAACCCTGCCCGCTCCCATCCCCCGTCGTCCTGCGGGAGGTTTGGACTAGGAAGTAATTATCTTCAACTCTGAAGGAACATCAAACCCTGCCCGCTCCCATCCCCCGTCGTCCTGCGGGAGGTTTGGACTAGGAAGTAATTATCTTCAACTCTGAAGGAACATCCGAAATAAGTAAAACATTTTACAAACAGCTTTCAGTTGCATCTACAGATTGTTTTATATGGTGATAAGTTTATTAATTAAGTATAATTACACACTCAAGTGAACAGACAACATATATACTTTTTGGGAAGATGTAGTTCAGAAATAAAAAGGAATGAAGCAGATTTTCATTTTGGACAATGATAAAGAAAAATTACTGTGTCACTTGTCTATGTACAGTATATAATAATGTTGTCCACATTCAATGTATATTATAAATGGCTGATTTGAATGTAAATTGTGCTTCTATTCCCATCTTTTGCAAACCTAAAGAAAGTTACGATTAGAAGGTTTGAGCAAAAGAACAATCTATTATTGTAATGGAGATATAGTAATACAATGTATATTTAGTCAAATACAGTTTACATATGGCCAGGAAATCTGCTTACATTTTATAATATACAGCGTAACTTTAAAAAAAAATTAAACTCCACTCAATAACAAACCAACTCTCTTTAATATATCCAACTCTTATTAAAGTGAAACATTTTTGTTAACATTTTATTATCAAAGCCTTTTGAAAAATCATCACTTAGTTCTATTTGTTTTGTATCCCATGATCTATATTTCCTAAAGCCATGTTGATATGGAGTAAGGAGATTATGTTTGTGGTGTTTTATAATGTTGCTACAAATTACATGTTCTAGGATTTTACATGTGTTGTTGGTCACAGGTACTGGTCTGGATCAGAGATTTCTCCTTTTTTAAATAGGGGGTGGGTGATATTTACTTCTTTCCTGTCCCTTGGTACTCTTCCCTGGTTAAGAGATGCCTGAAAAAGTATTTTGAATACTGGTGCTAGCTCATTGCTTAGTTCTTTGAGTAATCTAGCCAGACGACCATCAGGTCCAGATGCTTTATTATGGTTTTCTAGTACATCTATATCTCCTATGTTTCTGACTTGGCTCAATTTAAGTGTTAAGTTATCTTCTCCTTTTAATGGTGCTACTCCTGTTGTTTCCATTTCTTAGATTTAATGTATGACCATAGTTTTTTTTTTATTGTTATCCTTAGATATTACATTGTTTATGTTTTCACTCGGGTTCCAAAGGACTGTCAATGCCGGGTGTGAAAGTGGGGATAAGCACCCACTTTCCAAGAAATGCTCCCATGGCTTGCATCTCTAAATGCCTCTGACAGTCAAATCCAGCTCCTGGCCTTCATGTGTGATTTTCTCAAAAATCTGGCGGAACACGTTCTTACAAACTGACAGGAGAAGGGACAAAAGGCGGAACACTGGCGCCTCAAAACCAGTTTAGCTTCGTGTTGATGGGGCACGTCAGCCTTAATAACGCAACCCATCTACGAGAAGGAAAACTCTGACTCCAAACCTCCACTCTGTGGCGATACTCCCCCGTGTGGGTATCGGGGCTTGGAAATGACCAAGAGAAATAAATAACCCCACTGCCTTTCCACTTGCATTTCACTAAGTGAATAATAGTGGACCTTCCCCCCCTCTAGGTGCTTTTTGACGGAGGTCTGGATTGCACTACACCAGACGGAGGTCCTTGTCTCACTACATTCTAATACTAGATATAAATCCATCATGAAGTGTTTTTTTTCTGGATCTGGTGAATGTGATATCGTGAAGGGGCCTGGATCCAGGATGTGACGATTCCACAGGGCATACCCAGGGCACAGTCCATTTTAAGCTTTCTACTGCAGAAAAGTTCCATTTGGAGAGAGCTCTATGGATGGTGGAGAATGAACCATTGGCCAACCCCACCTTGTCCCATGGATATTCCGGTTACAGTCTTCAGACCTAGATGTTTCCTTTTATGTCAGTATTGGAGAAAATTGCCTAGACCGAAAACTCCCTTAAAATGCAGGGACTATATATTTATATATTTTTTTAAAAACCTGAGGAAACACCCAGCCTACACTAAATGCCAAGGAAATTAACGAAAAAATCCATGCGAGCTCAGACGTCGCCTCGTAAAAGGTCGGCGCATGGCAGTTTCTTCCAGGACTGCCTGTGATAAGTCAGCTACTGGAAATAAAAAACAAACTAGCAGCAAACACCTAAACCTTTTGCAACTCAACATCTTAGGCCTACAAAACAAGACAACAGAACTCCAACACATACTCAAGAAGCATGATATACACATAGCGCTATAACAAGAAACACTACTGCCCAAGAAAAAAATAAACATCACAGGCTACACACAGTACAGATGCCTTTGCACCAAATGCCAGGGAATTATGACCCTCATAAGAAACGACACACAAGCCACAGTAAAACAAATACAGAACAATACAGACATCGACATGCAGGAAATACTTCTTTGGAGAGGAGGAACAAAGTACACCATCAAAAACTACTATTGCCCACCATCATCAACAGCAGAAATAGACATACAACTACCACACTACACAAGGACAATAATAGCTGGCGACTTCAATGCACACACACCTTCCCTAGGCTACCCATACTACAACAAGCGTGGCAAAGAAATAGAGGATGTAACAAATGCCTCTAACCTACAACTTCTGCAAAACAAAACTTTACCTCCAACTTTCATCCACAGAGCACACAACACAACTAGCAGACCTGACCTAACTTTTATCTCTACAGACATTACAGACTCTTCTAAAATAACAGTACTTGAAGACATAGGTAGTGACCGCAGGCCTATACTCCTCAATATTGGAACGCCAGGTAGATACCAATCCAGCAAAACAACTAGATGGAACTATAAAAAAGCTAACTGGGCAGCTTTTTCACAAGAAACAGACACAAGACTATCAAGCATAATTGAGACAGACGTCAATTCAACCTACACAACTATAGTCTCCAACATCTTACAAGCAGCAAAAAACCCCACATCCCTCGAGGCCAAGTTAAGAAATACAAACCTTTTTGGACACCTGAATTAGATAAATTAGTAAAAGAAAGAAACATGGCCTGGAAGACTATAGAAAAAAAAACCTACTAGAGAGAACAGGACAACATACAACAAATTGACAGGGCTTCTAAGATACAAAATTAAAACAGAAAAAAAGAAAAAGTGGACCACAACATGCGAACAACTAGATCTAAACAAGGATGGTTGAAAGGCCTGGACCCTTCTGCACCGGCTAGCAGGAAAGAAACAAATAACAAACCCCCAACCTATAAAAGGCACTGACGACATAATAACAGAAAACCTTAAAAAGGCTGAATCCCTCAATAAATATTTTGTCAGCATTAACAAGTCAAAGCCAAGAAAACAACTGGACCAGGCCTTCATTAATATCTTAAAGAAAGAAGAAAAAGCTCCAACAGTCAACTGTCAGATCTTTGATACTCCCTTCACTCTGCATGAGCTCAATACTGTCCTAAAAAGCCTCAAGTCAAGAAAATCCCCTGGACCCGATGAAATAACAAATGAAATTATTTGGGGACTAGGACCACAGGCCCAAAACTGTATACTTTACTTTATCAACCATACATGGAAAACTGGAGACATACCACAGGAATGGAGAACCGCAAACATAATACCCATTTTAAAGAAAAATAAACCACCTGGAGACCCAAAAAGTTATAGACCAATATCTCTAACATCCAATATTGGCAAAATGGCAGAAAAAATGATCAATAACCGACTTTATTGGTGGCTAGAAAGTATTTGCTCACTCCACAATGCAATAGCTGGATTCAGGAAAGGAAGTAGAACAGAAGACCACCTCTTTCGTTTTATCCAGGACACAGTAGAAGGGTTTCATGAAAACAAGCACACTACAGCAGTATTTATAGATTTGCAGCAAGCCTTTGATAGAGTGTGGAGAAAAGGTCTATTTTTGAAGATGAAAAAAAATGGGCATCCATGGAAAAATGTACAGCTGGATCAGAGCATTCTTAAAAAACAGAACCATCCAAACCCGATTCGAAGGTGCCATCTCTAGTAAAAAAAAAGTTTGGAAGAAGGACTACCATAAGGTTCAGCCCTTAGCTGCACTCTCTTTCTAATCTTCATGAATGACCTCCCGGACCTCATTTCGGTCAATAAGGCACTTTATGCAGACGATCTTTTAATTTGGACTACAGAGAAATATCCAGTGCTGACTAGATCCAAACTAAATAGAGCCCTCACAACTATCTCCACATATTCAAAATTATGGAAAATGGAAATAAACAAAGAAAAGTCAGTTTATTCAATCTTTAGCCACAGCAACAAAACAGCAAAAAGAAACTACATCCTAAAAATAGACTCACAGCCAATAAATAAAGAAGAAAATCCAACATATCTTGGTGTAAAACTAGACCAAAGACTGTCTCTAAAACACTTTATGGCCGATTTAAAAGAAAAGGCATCACAAAGACTAAACATAATAAAACACCTAGCAGGAACATCCTGGGGAGCTGAAAAGAAAACCTTAAGACAGTTATACACTGGATATGTCAGATCTGTAATAGATAACTGTCTCTTCATACAAGTAGCTGCCAACAAAACCTATCAATCATCATTAGATACAATCCAAAACCAAGCCTTGCGGCTAATTAGTGGAGGTATGAGAACTACTCCCACAGCAGCCTGTGAAATAGACTCCAATATTGAACCTCTTAAGTTAAGGCGCAACAGAGCAGCATTATAAGCTATTGAGAGATACAGAAGGTTGGAGGACAATCATCCAAATAAATTACTAACACAGAGAAATAGGAAAAACAACCAAAAAAGCAAAGGACTCTGATCCAACTTACTGACGAACTAGCCCTAAAACACCACCTACCCAATAACAGAGAAAAAATTACCAGGTTTTCAAACATTACACCCGGACTAAACTACAAACAACCAACCATCAAAACACATTTACTAAATAACACCTTAACAAAAGAATCAAATCCACTGGAGCTCAAAGTAGGCACGCTTGAAACAATTGAAAGCTATCAAAAAACAGCTATCCATTTTTATCCAGACGGATCGGCTTTCAAAGCTACCATCAATGCTGGTCTTGGTGCCTTCCTGGTCTTCCCTAAAAATAAACACTTTGAGATAAGCGCACCCTGTGGCGATTACTGCTCAAACTTCCAAGCCGAAATTGAGGCAATTACCATAGCACTACAGACAGTGGAAAACAAATTATATGAAGGAGTGCAACCACCATCAGATATTGTTATCTTTACAGACTCCCAATCTACTCTGCAAGCACTTAACAGCAGCACCTCAAACAGCCCAAGAGAGTTGACAACACTCATTGTGATAATCCATCAGATGATATCAAAATTAAATATCAATATCACACTACAGTGGATCCCTGGACACATTGGCATCATGGGAGATGAAAAGGCAGATAAGCTATCATAGGCAGGTTCATCTATGGAACAACCATATAGACCTGTTAACTACCTCACCCTAAGGTCAATGTTAGTCAACAATCACAAAGACGAGTGGCTCAACCAATGGGCATCAGGAAACACAGGCAGAGCCATGTACAGAGAAATGACTACGCCTAACAAACTGGACAGTATTAGCTTCCTCCCCCGCAAAGAACAATCTACAATCTTCCAACTAAGAACAGGACACACACCACTATTTAATTACCACCTGAACAAAATAAACTCCACACAACTACCCCTTTGCAGACACTGCGCCCACCCCTTTGAAACCGTAAACCATATCCTCTTTGAATGCCCCTCCCTAATCCACCTTAGGCAGACCCTACTTCCACTACAGCTCAACATAACCAACACCCTGTACGGCAGTGCTGAACAACTGAAGAAAACAGCACACTTTTTTTCCTTGGCACAGTCTGCAAAAGAGCTCACAGCTCAGCAGAAAAAGAAGAAGAATGTTTTCACTCTGCAGCTGTCTACTTACTTTTTGGGTTAGATGTTTTATTTCAGTATACTTTTACAAATTCTTTCAGCCTCAGTTTCTTTAAATTTTTTATATAGGTTTTTCTTCTGATTGCAAGTTTCTTTAATTTCACCAGCATTGATGTATTTTTCTTGATGAGTTGGTATTTCATTGTCTACTCTTTTATGCTTACTTTTTGGGGTTCAGTGTTTCATTTGAATATACTTTTCATAAACTTTAAAATAGAAATGATGTTTGAACGTTAAATGCAGCTTGGTGTTATTAGGTTTGGTTACATTTATTCCAGAGCAAGATTTTTCTTTTAGGTTTTAAATTGGTTACTG
Organism: Biomphalaria pfeifferi; assembly: GCA_030265305.1. Classification (NCBI taxonomy): domain Eukaryota; kingdom Metazoa; phylum Mollusca; class Gastropoda; family Planorbidae; genus Biomphalaria; species Biomphalaria pfeifferi. Next base: position 3,282,813 of record JASAOG010000065.1, read on the forward strand.
CTTTTATTAGTCTATTTATTTTAAGGATATCATGGTCAGTCCAGGAATTATTTCACAATCTATCACTAATCCAGGTCTTTTAGGAATTGATCTAATGTGTTATTTAATCTAGTTGATTTTTTTTCATTCATTAGTTATTGTGAACCAAGTAATCACTCTTACAAAATGTTATTAGCTTAATAAAGGAGGAATTGAATTAAAAAAAACCTAACTTTTTTAAGTTTACTGGTTTCTCTTTTAAGTTAATAATATGTAGGTCATCACCAATAGAACACCAAGACTAGAGTTTGTTGAATTTTATAAGCAAATTAGAGTATTGCTAAACGTTTTACCAGTACCTTTACAGTTCTTCTCTCCAGTTTATCATTTTCAATAATACTTTCCCATAGAGTATTTCCACAACAACGAGTAACATTGTACATATTTTCTTCAGGACAATCCATTGGTTTTCTACCTTTATAATGAAGTCTGTAATAGAGGGATACTACTAGGACCCACACACTTGACAAACGTAGAAATACAGCCCTGTAAAATAACAAATTTCTTTGAAATTAAAGTAATATACTGGTATATCCCATCCAAAAATAAAGCTTGTAACACTCTGCTTAAGTTAAAAAAAAAAGTGAAGTTTAATTATGAAACTGCAAAAACATTATCTCATATTCATTTAAAAAAAACAACTCTATAAATGATAACAGATTAAATTATAAAAACCTATTCCTAAAGTTGAAGTTATGTAGTTACATTTATAAGTCAATGTTTTCAAATGTGAAGATTGAAGAAAGAGTGCAGTATTTCACATGAACATGTAAACCCAGTTGTGACCTGCATATTTTGTTAAATCTAAGGCAGACATAGCAGTGGTCCACCTGGGATCTAAGTAGGTTTTTTATTATTATCTGTACTTGTCTTCGTCAAGGGCCACCTTTCTTTGGGTCTTGAATGTGTGTGCCACAACCTTAGTTTTTCAAAGGTCATTTGCTGCCAGCTTCTTTGCTTTGAGGCGCTTTCAAGGGCACCTCTTTTTCTTCTTTAAGAACGCCAAAAACATTGACTTTAGCAGTAGTCGATCCAATGCAGTTGTCATATATATATATATATGGCTTCCATAGAGAAGAGATAAATGCCTGAGCATTAGCTATGGTCATAACAATGTAGCCAACACAGCAGAGGCTGTGTAGGTGTTAAAAATCGGCCCACAAATTGTATGCCATATGATGGGAACATATAGAAATTATAGCCTGCCTGTCCTCAAAAGCCAGATTTTAGTTTGGGGAAAGTAAAGGCGGTTGGTTGTTGTGCTGGCCACATGACACCCTGCTTGTTAACTGTTGGCCAAAGAAACAGATGATTCTTAACATCAGCTGTCCTATAGATCGCACGCAAGGTCTGAAGGAGAACTTTACCTTACTCACATATATTGCTTTCAAAATAACTTGGAAACTTAGTTTGATTGTCTGCACCATAAAGCTGGCTACACACACAAAAGAACATGTCCACTTGTTGGAAGGTCATTTGATATCCTTACATTCAGTAAATCAAAGATTGCAGTTTGACTTGAGTATATCTCTTTGTCATTTTATGGCGTTGAGCCTGTTAATTCACAAATGCTGTTATCATAAGTTTGGTGAATCTCTAGTGCTTGCAAGAAAACATTCATCATTCAACTTTTTTTTTTTGCTCAAGATTCCACCAATTGTTGCTTTTTATCTGACTTATTTTCTGTTCCTTCTTTTTCGATTCTTTTGCAGTTAGAGTCCAATCAATGCATGGCTACAATGTTCAAGATAATAATTGTGACTTATGAAGGACTTCGTAGGGGGGCCAACTCGAGATCATATGACAACTCAATCAATAAGAATTTTTATGTGACTGAGCATGTCATCTATAGGACTTGTTGTTGGTCCCTTTATAGATTCATCCGAATCTGGATGGAGGACAATTGCATCCTGAAAGCCATTCTTTACAGGGATTTCCCGTCTGGCTCATGAAAAACTAGTCACCCCCTCCTCTGTTGTGTGAATGTAAGAAAACGGGACCGCAAAACAGTGAACATTGATACTGACCACTGGGAAGACATAGCCCTAGACCGCACTAGATCGAGAGAGACCGTGACCAAGAAAGCTATTGACAGTGAAAAAACATGGGCCTCAGGCTCAGCTCTGGAAGAAAAGTGTGCCATACGAAAAATGGCTGGCTCCTCTACCATCAAAGTGAAAGCTATCTTAACCTGCGATATATGTGGACGGGAATGTCTCTCCAAAATAGGGAAGCTGTCACATGAAAAAGTGTTCGAGATGAACCATAGTCATTCTATGACTGAAGGCGGCCTGAAAAATATAGATTCATCCAAATATGTTCCCACTATATGAAATAAGGCCTTAAGTTTCTTGCTTGTTTATCATGTAGTATGTATAAGGAATTGATGTCTACTAGAAGCACTATATACGGTTGTATACAACAATGCTTTAGAGTAGTATCAGACTTTAAAGTATATACGATTTTTTTTTTAAAATCACGATGCTCAGTGTGTTGCTTATAAAGACAATACTATAACATCTTAAAACAATTTACTGGCTCCCTACTGGCCCAATTCTGTACCGACCTACCGGGCATTTGCCTGAATGCCCATATAGCTAGTCCACCCCTGCTATACAATAGTTTCTCCCTATACACATAACTGATTGATCCAAAGGAACAGCAAGTGCCAATACAGTTTGTGATCAGCAGTGTCACAGGCTCTGCTAGGCTGTACCACCATGTCCTGCAAGCTGCCAAAGGGTTGCTGGCTCCTGATTACTTCTCAAGAATTTTTTTAATTGAATGTTTTAACCAGCCAAGGCTAATATATTTAATTATATGTTCTTACCTTACAATTGTTATATGTGTAGCAAAGCTGTTAGAGTATTCTTCTACTTTTGAAAGTGCCCAAAAAATTTCAGGAACAATTGCATTTAGGATAGAAATAACTATTGATGGAAGATAGTTGACCATTAAGAAATTGAATTCACTCAAATTTTCTGTTTGATTCTGTGGAAAGTTATAATAAGTTTCAATTATCACAATTATTTGGTGAACATAGGCTTACAATCTCAACATACAAACGTTTAGAGAAATTTGTTGTTAACATTATTAAAAGATTGAAAATAAGCAGATGACAGCAAAATATAAAGGCTTAGAAATTCCTGTCAACAAAATCAATTGTCATTTGCACCCTTTAACAACAGAAAATTATCTAAAGGGGTGAAACTCACGCAGAAACTAGTATCTAAATAGCAGTGTCTTTCTTCCCATCATGCACACATTGTTTCTTTCTTCCATATATGTCTATGTATGTATGCTCAGCTCTTAATCCTTTACAACTATTGTCCTTTAGTCCAACCAGAAATATATTTTTTTTTGGTAAATTCTGCATAAGTTTTATTTATATACAAATGCACTAGCTATCTACTCCACCCCTGGTCTTGTTAGTATAAGAAGAGTGACCTCTTTAGAAGTCAGTTCACAAAGACAATACAAATTTACCCCTAGTCATTTGTACAATCAAGCAGACAACTCCCAGTCACAATAACTTTTAACAATTATTCATCTCTGTACACAACACTTCTATTTTAGCTGCCCCGAAAGGAGAAAAGAGGCTTTTAGTTTTGCGCGGTTGGTCTGTTCGTCAGTCCCATTTAGATCTCGTAAACTAGAAAAGATAGTGAAAATCCGACATCATAATATTTTAGAACATTCAAAGTTCAAATGCAACGGTTACTTTTTTCTTTTCTGAAACCGAAAAATCTAATTTTTAAAATCAATTATAAAAATACACCATTTTTACAACAGTTCACTATTAATAGTAACAAACACTGAAGGCTGTAAGGGAGATGACAATTTACCATTTTTTAACACATTTATGCAAATGGTTTAGATTTTTTGTCAAAAATATTTTTTTACAATAGTATTGCTAAGTTAAGTAAGTTCTAAGTACTACATTTACATAAAAAATTGTTTACTTTTTTTTTAATAGAAAAAATCTATTTAGTATGCATATAAATGGAACATAATTTAAAACTACAATTAATAAGTAGTTTTTCATACTATCGCATGAACAGCATGGCAGTACCATAGCTATAGGAGACTTATCTAAAGGATTTTTTTTATCGAAATGTTAATAAGAATAAGAGATTGATGCTTTACAAAACAATTATATCAATTAGTTAATCATTATATGACAAGATCGGTCAACCTTCTTTCTCCATTCTTCTCTGTCATTTGCCTTTGATAGAATTTTATTCTGATATTCTTTCTGAAAATATTGAAACCTGCCTTTTTATCTTCCTGGGTGGACCACTTTGGGGGCCGATTTTGAGTTTGTGTTTCCACACAAACTGTCTTTGTAACCTTGTTTGTTCATCACTTAAGATTTACAATTTTTGTGTGTGGAAAAATGGTGCATGCATTGAGAGGCAATTAAATAATTTCTTACTAATTAAAGTTACCTTTATTAGATAATCAGTAGTGAGGTATATGGTATAAAATGATCCAACAAGCAGTGCTAGAACCACCAGGTTTATAATGAGCCTCTTTAAGTATAATTTGGATTTTTCCCTTGTTGACCTATTTTCTCTCTTTTTTTTCATCTTCACTTCCCAAAGAGTTGCCTAAGATAAAATGTAAAAAATGTAACATCCTGTCATTTGAAATCAAGTTTTTAAACGTCATATTTAAGGCCAACACACTTTAGTTTGACCAAGTGTAGTGTTGAGCAAACTTGAGTAATTAAAAAATGTAACTCAATGCCAAGCCAAGACACAAATGAGGATTTTCAGAAACAGATATGGGCCTAAAAAAAATTTTCTAACCCTAAGCACTTTACGCACAAAGATTTTTTAAAAAGAGGTCTGCAAAAAAAAAAAAATATATATTCATAGACTTAGTTAGCCAGCATCAAAATGAAAAAAAAAAGTAGATTGAATGATAATAAGACAAGATTCCAATATATTTTAAAAACCTTTTCTGCAGAATAAATACCAGGCAAAATAAAGAAGCATACAAACAAAAAGATGAAAGATTTGTCAAGGAAATGAACAGCCAAAGCTTTCACAAAAATATCAACAGACCAATGCAGATGGTAGGAGGTAGTGAAAGATTCAGTAGTTTTGCTGTAATACAGTGATGCTCAACCTTATTCGGCTGAAGGGGCATTTTAATTTCCAATATTCATGTCATGGTCAACATCAACTAAAAAAAAAAGGTTATTAAAAAGGAAATAGAGGATAAACCATTTTGATTGGAAACCAGTGAATCTAGTAGTACTTACATTCATTCATGAGAAGTTTAACCTAAACCCAACTTTTAAATATATACACCAATTTGGATCTGAACCTAGATTTCTAGACGTTTGTCCGTAAAAAATGTAAATTAAGTAAAATGGGTTTCACCCAATTTATCACTGAAAAGGTTTGTCCTCACAAATAAATGCTTGTAATTATTGGGATCATCCTTAACTCTTGATTTTAAAGATTTAGAAAAGCTTCTGCATACAAAATGGAGTAGATATCAAGTGTCTGCATCATTTAAATTTTTCAAGCAAGGATGTCTGGCTTTGAAAGTCAATCAGTTTCAGAAGTAGCTCTGTCTGGACACTTGAAACATTGGTTGTAGATGGATTTTCGTAACTACAAACATTGTTCAATCTGAACACAATCATCATCACATTGTCCAGGCTGAACAACTTGCTACATAGAGATTTAATTGTTGGCGAATAAGCCACAGAGTCTTTTTCAAACCTTTTTTTGTGTAGAGGGGATTTTCTACATTTTGTGCTGAAGTTTGGGCAAGCCAGATGTGGACTGTATTTTGGGCATCACTGCTCTGATGCAAGGCACAAGATGAGCAAAACTAAACAAGAGTTATCAACTAACAAATGCCATCTTTATCAACTAACAAATGCCATCTATTTTCTGAGCACATCTTTATGTAGACAACAAAAAATGTAGTTCCAAGTATTTTTGAGTATATCACAATATATTATAGAAATTACTCACTTTAAATTCATTGTAAATAATTCTTTGTTTGTAGACAGACATTTTTTCACTGTTAATGCAATAATCCCAGCCTCCAAACACAGCATTGGTATATAACGGATATGCTGTGTTATCAAAATCCATTACAGTTTCTTTAATAGTAGTACTTGATCTGAAAGTCAATTTTTTTAAATGAATGTATTTGTTTTCTAGAATAATACTAAATGAAACTAAGAACTACATTTTATAGCCTATTTATTCAATTGGATTGATAAAAAAAAGGTGGGTGTCAGTCAAGAGCTTTTTGTAAACATATAGACATTCCTAAAGTACAACAATCTGACAGTTTGATAAACAAAAGTAAGAGTATATAAATTATTTCAAACTAATTAAAACAAGACATCTATTCATTTCTAATTGTAATAAAAACATCTATTCATTTTTAATTGTAATAAAAACATCTATTCATTTTTAATTGAAATAAAAACATCTATTCATTTCTAATTGAAATAAAAACATTTATTCATTTCTAATTGAAATAAAAACATCTATTCATTTCTAATTGAAATAAAAACATCTATTCATTACTAATTTTAAAAATAACAAATTTAAGAAAATTCGTGTTTTAATAGCTTATAGACTTTGACCAGGCAAAAATTATTCCAGTAATGCAAATAAGTTTCAATGAATGCATATCAAAATAATAATGTCAGAGAGTTACAAAGTCACTCAGTAAAATTCAGCAATGCCACACAGTACTATATTCCTTAAAAATTATTTAAATATTTAAAATTTTTTAAGCTTGAAACATTTTTTGCAATGTATATTTGAAATGTGTCTGTTTAGAATCTCTTATGAGCTACTTGGTTGTATTAACCATTTCATTTCATTTTCCATTGCTTTATTTTATTTAATATTTCTTTCAAAATACTTTTATTTAACTATGATAATTCTTTGCAACAAGATCTGGCAGGCAGGAAAATGGCCCAAGCCCTTGACTCAATCACTCATCAACACTCTTCCAAAGAAAGGCAATTTACAACTATGTCAGAACTTCTGCACCATCAGCCAAAAGCCATCCCAGCAAAGTCCTGTTAAACATTATATTAAACCAGCTGAAACCAATAGAAGACAAAATTATATCAGAAGAACAAGCTGGTTTTAGACAAGCTTGCAGCATAACATAACAAATCCTAAACCTCAGAATGCTCTGTGAGAAATGAGGGCTATGAAGGCACTGTAAGCATTGGAGGAAGAAGAATTACTAACTTGTGCTTTGCGGATGACATAGATGGCCTAACAGGGATAGAAGAACTAGCTAACTTTGTGATTTCCAACTTCCGCAGCATATGGTATGCAATTAAATGCAGAAAAAAACTCTAATTTTGAAAAATAGCCAACATGGCTTTAAAAGGGTTATCAGCATTGGAGGGGAAAGCTGACAAGTGTAAGTAGTTTTAAATACCTCAGAGTTATCATCTCAGATGAGGGAAGCAAACCTGAACTACTAGCCTGCACAGTCCACAGCAGCACTTACTAATTTAGAAAGACAAAGGCATAGCCCTCAACATCAAAATCAGACTAATGCGCTCCTTGGCCTGGTCATGGCCACATTACTATACGCTTGGAAGTTTTGGACGCTGACTGAAGAGCTAGAGAGGAGGATCCTAGAAATGGAATTAAGATGCTACAGAAGTATCCTAGGTATCAAATTTAATCTCAAATGAAGAGATTAGAGACAGGGTTACTACAGTGATTGGATCCCACAATGACCTGCTAACTAATATTTAAAAAAATGCATAATACAAGGTCTTGGGGCTCAAAAGGACCTTCCTTCAAGGAACAGTATCAAGAAAAAAGACAGACAGAGAAAGCAATGGGAAGACAACACAAAAGAATAGACTGGCCTGCCATTGAAAGAGGTTTTATTTAACACAAAAGACAGAAAGGAATGGAGAAAGATGGTCAACAAATCTTGTGTGGTGCCCCAAGAGACTAAAGGATTGGTGAAGGGTGAAGATAATTCTTATGTCTACAATAGTTCTTTATAATTATAGGAATATTTAAAAAAAAAAACACAAATATTACAATGACTCATGCTTACTTTCGAACAATCATAATAAACACAACAACAAAACTAATGCCAACTGTTAAGAGATAGCCAAGGCCCATATTGTATTTGACATTTCTGCTGCTGAAATCATTATGGAGTGATACAGTCAAGTTGGAATAGAAACCATAGAACAACATGGTATTCTCGAGAAAGCCCTAAAATAAAATAAACAGAAAATCATTAGCTTATAACCAACTAAGTTTTTTTAGTCTTAACTAGTAAATGCTAAATCTATGTATACTTAGGTATATGACAAAGTCTTAACAATAATTTTAGTGGCCCCTAAATAGAAAAAGTAGCTGTTGGTTTTCTGTAATTTGTCTGTCATGTTAAGATCTCAAAAATTAAGTGTTATTAAAAATTTTATATCACTATTGCATGTTGTGTGTTTATAATAGGCTACTTTTGAGAGCTATTTTTTTTTGTAATCAAAATGACATCATAAAAAATAAAGATCTTATTTGTTAAAAAATGTAACAAAAATTATATAAAAATATTGTATCTATATTTTTTAAGCACATCAGTTAATTATGATCAACTGAAAAAAAAAAAAGGGTCTTTGGTTTAATAGTTGTGCAAGATCTGCTGTAACCATGTACAATATGCATAGGATAGTATTTATTGATTATTTTTACACAACAGCTTTTGAAATCTTCAAGTAAAGCTTTCATGTTGGTTTTTCTTAACCAAAGTTACCCTTCTTTACTTATATGGGCATTAAAAGTGACAAATTCAGATCTAAAAAAAAAGAAAAGTGCTACTGAAATCTGACTATTCGCTCATGTTGGTCATGTTCAATAATATGAAAAACTGGAACTGAGCTGATTTTTTTTTAAAACAAAAAAATGACCCCCTCAATGAGTTTTTTTCAGAAAAAACATCATCTTGTCAAGGTTTTGATGATGGGTATGAGGCAAACTTTTCACTCTAAAAGCATAAAGGGCTTTGATCTGCAATTAACATAAATTTTGTTACAATGCTGTCTAAGTTTGTAAGCATGGAACAATGATATTCTTTTTAGGATTAATGGATTTTTTAGCTGTTATTCTTTGAAACCAGTCTCATTTCTACAACAATGCCATCCCATTTGAAAATTGAATTTTTATTAAATTTTAAGTTTGTTCAACTAGCTTTAGATTCATCTCAAGTCACTTGAGATTTTGTCCTTCTTTGCAATATAGGAGCATAAGCACAAAAAAGGCAGTACCTACGGAAAAAAATTCTCCAGATATCCCCTCCCCCACGGTCCATAAATGAAATTGCACCATAGCGCTCTAAGCATGCTATAAGCATGAAAGTAGCGCTATATAAAAGCTATAATTTAATTTGAATTATTCAGTCCTTTGTTTCCTCTTTGTTCTGCTATAGCCAGGTCATTCAGAGCAGCAAAGTTAATATCCAGCCGGGCTCATTCTAATACCTAATGCATACAATGTAGGCAAGTTTTGCATGGTATAATCAATCTAAATCAGTGATTCCCAAAGTGGTCTATATAGACCCCCAGGGGTCTACGAAGACTTCCAAGGGGGCTTACTTAGACTTAGGTCCTCCTGTGCCGTTCGGCGCATTGGGCGGCAAGCTGTCTCCATAAAGATCTGTCACTGGCAATGTCTGAAGCCTCCTCCCACCTGGTGTCCACTGTTCTGAGGTCCTCCATGAAGGTGTGTCGCCAAGTATTACGAGCATGTCCCTGTTTGCGCTTTCCTCATTTTGGCTTCCATGTTATCGCAACTCTTGGTGTGCGTAATTCATTTTGACGTAGAACATGTCCCGCAAACCTCATGCGACCCTCAGTCACAACCTCACTAAGTGTTCGACTCCCAGTTCGGCATAGGATTTCCTTGTTTGAGACCTGATCTGCGTAACTGACTCAAAATCTGTCTCAGCCATCTCTGTTGAGCCTCATTTAGTCTTTTATCAATTTGACAAATGAGTTCCATGTCTCACATGCATATGTAGCAGTTGGAATGACGATTGTGTTGAGAAGGTGTATTATTTTTGTCTCGAGTCCAATGGCTTGGCTAGTCCAAATAGGCTGCAGCCTTTGGAAAATGCTCCCTGCCTTTCCTATTCTGCACGCTACATCATGGTAAGAATCTCCATAATTTGTTATGATGCTGCCAAGGTACGTGAACTTGACCAGCTCTTCAAGCTTTGACTCGCCAAGTCTGACGGGACGCCCTTTGCCTTATATTCCATTTTAGTCTTATCCAAGTTTATGTGGAGGCCAATTTTGGGTGCCTCTCTGTCTAGGCTCTCCATCATTTCTTGAATGCATTTATTTGTAGCCCCGAGTAGTGCAACATCATCAGCAAAGTCCAAGTCCGTCAATCGGAGTTGTTCACGCCATGGAATACCAAAGGCAGTCTGGTTCATTGCTCTCCTCATTATGTAGTCGATGGCTAGGAGGAAAAGGAAGGGAGATAAGATGCACCCCTGTCTCGATTGTAAAAAAAACTCTGTTGTTCCCTCTTCTGTTTTAATGCAGCAACTAGACTGACTGTAAAGCTGTCGTAGGATCTGGATGAATTTTTCTGGGATGCCGTATTCTCTAACTATGGGGGTCTACGAAAGTGAAAATACAAATTGGGGGTCTATGAGATGTCCAAGGGGGTCTATGACAATAGATTTCATATAAGCAGGTCGTGACTTTAATTTTTACATCCCATTAATGTAATTCTTCACACTAGATATAATATGTACCTAAGTTAATCATTTGAATATTTATCCTGCTATTCAAACGAAAAATTGTTGTATTTAATTTCAATACTTATTAAAATAACTTAATTTTGTCTACATGTAAATAATCTTTAACAAAAAGAAATGTAGACTGTACAGCGTTGATTATATAAAATTGTTTATTCTTTCCTTGTAAAGCAAACGGTTGCCAAATTGCCTTTTTTATTTTTTATGACGATATGAAACTAATTGGTGGTAGTGGTTAAGCGCTTCGCTTCTGTAATTGGGGTTCTGGGTTCGAATCTCAGTGAATTTGAATTTCAGGATTTTTAGGGCTCCCCTGAGTCCACCCAACTTTAATGGGTACCTGACTTAAGTTAGGAAAAGTAAAGGCGGTTGGTCGCTGTGCTGCCAACATGACACCCTGCTCGTTAACTGTTGGCCAAAGAAACAGATGACCATAACATCATCAAAATGTCTGAAAGGGGAAATTTACTTATTTCTGGCAAAATGCGGAAAACAACATAGGTAAAACATTTCAGATATCAATTTAGACATGCATGTAAATCAGTGACTCAAACTCTGCTAAGTCATTAGTTTTTCTAGCTGATTCAGGCAATCCATTTCATTCTCTAAAAGCACTAGAGAAGATGGAGCACTTTTATAAATTTGTCCTAGCACATGGAATAAGAAATGTGCCTATATCTTTGTGTCTTTTTGAGTATCTCATTTGGTTTTGTTTTTCTATAAATAAATTATGGTTTAATGTTTTTGTATTATTGCTACTTTACTTTTTATTCTTCTGTCCTGAAGTGTTTCTAAATTGGGTGATTTTACTCTAATCAAATGTGAATATTCATTTGTTATACATCTCACTACTCTATTCAGCGTTTGTTCCAGTTTCTTTTTGTTTTCTTGACTTGGGTTCCAAACAGAGAGTACATATTCTAATATTGGCCTAACTAAGGTTAAATAGCATTTTAGTTTTATGTTCTTGTTTTATTTGTAAAATTTAAAAAAATAAGCCCTGATGCTTTTTTTGATTTTTTAATAATTTCCTCAATATGGAGATTCTATGATAACTTATCATTTATTATTACATCTAGGTATTTAAATTTTTGATTCTGTGTGGCTGGTCTACTCATCAAATAAAATATTTGTTTTAGTTCTTTTTTCTTTTGTAACTCTTAATAACTGGCATTTTTCTGGGTGGAAAGACATGCTCCAATTAGATTCCTATTTCTGTAATTCTTATAATTCTTTTTGTAAAATGTCAATACCTTGTGTCATTTTTATATACTATATATTTTGCAAACATCTGCAAATAATCTGGCTTTTTGTTCCTGAATTAATGCAATGCGATAGGCATTTATGTGTGAGCTGGTGCTCCTATATCTAATTTTTGACCTAATTTTATCTAATTTATATTATTTATATAGGCCAGGGCTATGATGTTTGTAATTTAGTGTCCTTTTTAATTTTTATAGTTCAGTGCTGAGTATTTTTTAGTTTCCGCTTTTTATAACTTTCTGCTAGTTTTAGTCTTTTTCTGTTATTTGTGTTTTACTAGTAGAGGAAAAGTAGTTTTTAAAATAGTTAACTAGCCTCAGAGCTGTGGATGTTATTTCCTATTTTTTTTGTCCCTGGTTAGTTCTGCTTATTTTTGTCTTTGGCATTAGCGTTGGATTGGTTGTTATTTTTTAATATCAGTTTATGTGCAGGTCTGTAAATGGTATAGAGCCCCCATATGAGTTTAGAATAGAAATAACTTTTTATCTTCCTTTTTGTATTTTTGTAGGATTTAATTTTTAAGATTCTCTTTTTAATGCTGTTTAATTTGGTATATAATGTTGTGTAGTTCGTGTCTTTAGTAATTTGCTAGATTTTATTGTTGTGTACGGCTAGGCACAAATTAGGTAAATCGGTAGTCCAGTTTAGTTTTAGATAATTAGCGTGACGTCATGCTCTCCGATACGTTCGCGCTGACCAGTTATAGCTAGCTCCGGAACCACGCAGAGCTCACTTTGGTCTTGACCAGTGGTCAGTGCTGACAGTGGTGCCTGTATAAAGCTAATTGTGTGTTGTATTATTTCAGCTGGGACCGCCTGCTATAATTCCAGCCTAACTGTCTGCCGCAGTTATTACTGTTGCCCTATAGCTGTCGTAGTAATTATTGCTGCTGCAAGTAGCTTACTGTTGTAGTTTTGCCAAATAGCTGCTTTATTTGTTAGGTTCAGTTAAGTAGGGTTGATCAATCGTTTAGTAGTGTGTATATTTAGTTTTATTACTGTTGTTTTGGTTTCATGTAAATAAAGTATATATAAGTTTCTTTTATAATTTCAGTTTGTTATTTTATTTTTAGTTAGCTAGTTTAGTTTGATTGTGCTGTCTGGTTGCTTAGGCGACTCTAGCCCCTTGGTCGCAGACCGAGGTGCACACATTAGGCCCACCCAGTAGAGCTACCACCTGCCTACTGTTATAAATGAATAAATGTTGAGCAGCAGATAACAAAAGGTCTCACTCAGTAGCGCCACCCTGACCTGCTCACATATGTAAATTTTAACAGTATTGGGCCTAAAACTGTTCCTTGAGGTACACCTGAGTTTTCTATTTTTTGGTGTTGATTTGGAGCTATTTATTACTATAGTTCTCTCCCAATCAGGAAATCCTGAATCTATTGATGCAATGAATCAGCATTGTCTAGTTTTTTTAATTTTTAAAGAAAAAAATTATGATGGTGAACTTTGTCAAATGCCCTAAAAAAGTCGATTAAAATAGTTTTATATGTTCATTATTATCTAATTTCTTTGAAAAATTATCAATTTGTCCTATTAGTTAACTTTCACATGACCTATATTTCCTAAAGCCATGTTAGTTAGTGTTAGTGAAAACAGTTCCGCCGGACTCAATATCTGAGCCACATGACAATGACAACCTTGTGTTAAATTATCTTCACTTTTAATGGAGCTGCTCCTGTTGTTTCCATTTTCTAATATAAGACCATAGATTTTTATTGTTATCCTCTGATATTACTTTGTTTATGTATTTACTCTGTAGATGTCTGCTAACTTTTTGGGTTAAGTGTTTAATTGTTAGGTACTTTTTATGGACTCTATCTGCCTTAGTAACTTTAAATTATTTAAATAAGTTTCTTTTTGCTTAGCTTCTTTAATTTGTTATTAAACGAGTATTTATTTATTTTATTTGATGAATATTTAGTTGGTATTGAATTTATATAATGTTTTTAAGATGTCTTAAAACACAGTTCCAGATGTCATCAACTAGTTGGTTAAATAATTGTTTTAATAGAAATGCTTTTTAAAAGTTAAATGCAGCTTGGTGTAATTGGGTTAGGTTACATTTTTTCCAGAGTAAGATTTTTCTTTTAGGTTACAACTTTTATTAGACTATTTATTTTAACGATATCATGTCCAGGGATAATATTATAATATACCACTAATCCAGGTCCAGATCTAAAAAGTTTTTTATTCAAGTTTTTTGTGTGTGTTTTTTTTTAATTTCAGATTAAGTTAAGTTGTATAAAGTGTCTATGAATAGATCATTTATATTCTTAAGGTTTTTGGTCTATGGTTAATGTTTTCCAATTTATATGAGGTAGATTGAAGTCACACATAATCCAAAAAACTGCATTTTTATTTTTTCCTTAGCGTATATCTTGCATTACTCTAAACTAGAAATTGGTGGTCTGTAGATACTGCCTACTATTAGGGATGTTGAGATGGTGTTAATTTTGCAAAATGTCCTATCTTTTCTAAAAAAAAAAGTGTTTTTAAAGTGAAGATGAGCTTGCATATGCAGTTTTATTTTTGTTTGGCTAATTGTGATTTATAGTAGTTCAGATAGTTGCAGGGAAAAGTTTTCATCTCCATGATTGGCTCCTGGCCACTGTTTAAGTATATGAGCAAGGAAAAAAAATTGCCTGAATCAGCCAGGGATGTCAAAGTCCTTAATTAACAAGAGGACCTAGATGAACATCTAAATATAATGGTAAGTAAATTCTAAAATAAGTTACTACAATATTTATTATAGCCATTATAAGGTAATTGAAATTTCTCTAAAAAAAAAACAACATTTGAAGTGTAATACGTATTCTAATCACTAAAAATTGCCATAATTGCATTAAAAACATAAATAATAAAACTTGATGTAATACTTACAGTTCCTTGTGCAATATCTAAAAATGTCAACCAGTGGTGATTAGCTCTCCTGGTAGTCAACTTCTCTTTATAGGATTTACTACACAGAACCATTTTATTATAAAAAAATCCACTACCAGTGTCATTAACGACAGTAAAATAATCTGACAGATTATTGTAGCTAAGTTGAGGAATGTAGATAAAACAAAGATATAAGAAAAAGACCATAAAATTGAGGTTGACTAGCCATCTTGTAAATCTAAAGTAAGTTGAGGTAGCTATACCAAAATGTCCTGGAAAAAAGAAGAAACATAAAATAAAACATTAATGTCAAAGTCTATCTTTATAAATAGATCTCTCTCTCTCTCACTATATATCTATAAATACAGTGATCACTTACTACTTCAGTGGTTTCACTATTTTGCGTTCTTTATTTTTTTTACCTCCACCATGAACACACAAATAAAACAGTTATACCAACATTTCATTGTCTTTTTAGATATTTTTACACTTAAAACCAGTCTTCAGTCAATGTTGGCTTCTTATGACTAAAGCTAAAAAGCAAGTTTTGAGTCAAGAAAAAAACAAAAGCTTATATACTGCTTAAAAATGGAAGGAAGTTTATATTTAACCCTGTTCTTTTTTGTGTCAGCTTTAAGAAATCATACTGGGTCTAACTAATTGTTCTTGGTGAATTGAACTACTGTGGTTTCAATTGTGAAAGATGCTTAATTGTTCTAAGCACATGGAAAGTAATAACAGATTAAATTTTCATAATGAGAGAAATTTTATGAATTATGCACGAGAAAATCCCAAAATCTATAAAAATATTTTCAAATATATTACAATGGTAAACAATAAATAATTGGTTGCTTGCTTACATTGTATCCCAGTGTCTGATTAGCTTAGCACGATGGAGAGAGAGAGAGTGAAATTGTTACTTTATTGTTCTATTAGTAATAGACGTAGGTATATTACAGAACCTAGTTTCCTGTAGCTTAAGAGCAAGGGGAGGGGGTTACAAAGCCATTTCTACTTTGCAGATTTATCATTAAAGATGCATTTACCAAACATATGCAATCCTTTAAGACCATATGCACCCATGAAACCACATTTACAACAGATCTGGAGGAAGTGGTCAACTCCTCTCCATTAAGGCTGGAATATTTCTGTTCCAGGTCCTCTAAATGTTGTGTTAGTGTCCATTGTATGCCGCTTTTATTATTTAAGACTGTCTGTCTGTCTCATGGCCCAATCAATCACCAGCAAAAATATCAAGGGCGAAAGTATACATCCCTGTCTTACTCCTGTTTTGTTTGTTAGTAAAATGTTTTACATGTTTCGGATGTTCCTTCAGAGTTGAAGATAATTACTTCCTAGTCCAAACCTCCCGCAGGACGACGGGGATGGGAACGGGCAGGGTTTGAACCCTGGACCATTGATAAATCTGAACGACAGTTCAGCGTGCAAACTGCACGACCAGGCAGCCCTCCTGCTTTTACTTGAAATGGGTTGTCAGCTTACCATTGTGTATCACTTGGCATGATGAGTCATCATATAACTGTTTAATGATATTGGTGAATTTAGCTGGAATTTTGTTGACCGTAGGCACCAGAAACAGATGACTTTTACATCATCTGCCCTATAGACCACAAGGTCTGTAAGGGGACTTTACTTTACATCAGTCTCCAGATTAGTCCCTGTCAATACTGTCAAAGGCTTTCTCAAAATCCACAAAGGTGATGTACAGAGGAGATTGTCACTCGATAGATTGTTCTCTGATAATGCCCAGTGTAGCAAAGTGGTCAGTGCATGATTTTTCCTTACAAAATCCAGCCTGTTCTGGTCTTAGCCTTTATATATATGTATATATGTAGTAGATTTCTGAAACCATGTGAAACTAGTTGACCCTCGGTGTAGTTTACGGCGCTATTTTGCAGGCCAGGCCTTTGGCCACTGCAACCTATGCGACCCGAGTGGGTCCTGCACTTTCATTTGACCCGTGCTAATTTTAGGTGTAAATTATTAATTGAAACCATTTTATATCTTATAATGTCATTTTGGGGTGTTATTCAAAATGAAAAACGCCAATTGTACGCACGATGAAAAAAAAACGGCATTATGCAATACCCGTAATTGTGGAATCTGGTGAAAGAAGCTTCTCGTGCCTCAAACTAATGAAAAAATTACTTGAGGTCAACAATTCTCGTAGATAGATTAAAACATTTGGTAATTCTTTCTATTGAGGGTGATCTATGTAGGAAATAAAATTTTTATGATATACTGTATGACTTTATGGTTTTAAACAAGGCAAAAGACAGGGAGGAATGGAGAAAGGCAGTCAACAAGTCTTGCTTGGTGCCCCAACGGTCCAACAGACTAAGGGATAGGTAAAAGTAAAGGTAAAAGGTATGACTTTGCTACACGCAAGGCTTGTAAAGTAGTTCTGTACGTAGTAAACAATGAATAAAATGCAAAGACGAATTTATTTTCTAATACAAACTCTTAAATTTCATTTATTATCCAAATCCCTACCCAAACTTGGCCCCGCTAAATCCGTTTCGCATTGGGCCCCACAACGGTTTAGTCCAGCCCTGCTATTTAGTGATGGGTAAATACAGAGTAGATTACTTGTTCTCCTCCCCCTTCTTTTTTTCGCTGCTAAAACTACGCGGGGTAGAAATAAATAAGAGTGATCTTTCCATGCCTTCTTGGTCACAACGGTTAAATCCGGCCCTGCTATTTTGTGACAGGTGAATACTACTTGTTCTCCCCCCCCCCCCCCACTCTTTTTTTTTCGTAGGATAACTCTAGTCCGACTTGCAGAAATAAAAGAGTGATCTTTCCTTTACTTCTTGTCCAAACTCTTGAACCATGAAGAGAATTATATATATAGAGAGAGAGAGATACTATACCCTACTTAATCATCATTCTCTATGACAATCTTATTTACATTATTGTTGTTAATTTTTTTAATAAGTTGTTGTTTTTTTATTTCTTCCGGTATTCTGTTTACTAAAATCATGAAATCATGAATGAAGACATATATTTTATAAAAATCATGAGACTTTATATATATCAAGAAATTTAAATACTTTCTAAAGATAATATTGACAGATTTATTTTGTATATAAATTGGACTGAAATAGTTTATAAATAGAACATTTTAAAATAAAATTAGCATCTGTATCTATTGTAGTCTAATGTAATCTATCTATATATATATA
The DNA here is from genome assembly GCA_030265305.1 of Biomphalaria pfeifferi. NCBI lineage: Eukaryota > Metazoa > Mollusca > Gastropoda > Planorbidae > Biomphalaria > Biomphalaria pfeifferi. The sequence goes on from JASAOG010000065.1 coordinate 3,301,003, forward strand.
TAAATATACACCTTCAATTTCTCGAAATTGTTGGCTCCAAAAATTCAGGCGGTACCATAAATCAATAAGTGCATCAAACATCGACTTGATACCCTAAATATAAATAAAATAAACTGAATGATATTTAGTAACTATGCATCCTTTCAGTCATAATTCTACAAATTTAATCAAAGGATTGTTTAGAACAGCTCTAAAGTACATAGTACCGGTATTCAATTTTGTTTATTACAATTCAAACTTGTTAAGCCAGTAATGTCCATCTGCCTGAGGGCGGGGTGAAGGGGAAATTAATTTCTTACACTCTTGTCTCATGAGCAGCATCACAACCAGAATTAAAAATAAAAAAAAATAGAAATGATAAAGAGAAGACACCATTTTTTTTTTTGACAAATGCATTCTATAAGTTCAATAAGTAGTAGTTTTTCTGAAACCAATGACAAAGTGTCTGGCTGCTAAATAGAGATGTTCATTTATAATAATAATAATAATCTTTATTGTCCATATGGAAATTTGTCTTACAATTTGTCCATTACACCAAACAAAAAACATTATAACTATAAGAAACCAAAGTGTACATTCACACCAGACTCACTCATAATTTACATGTGACAAAGTTTATATCAGATTATTCTTATTTAATGATTTGATTGCCAGGGGAATAAAAGAGTGTGTGTGTCTGTTTGTCTTTGCTATCGGTGTCTTGTATCTCTTTTGTGATGGTAAAATCACAAAATCCTGACACAAAGGGTGATTCTTTATTTTGAGGATCTTGTTAGCTTTTTTATAGATGTTTGTCTCAAACAACTGCCGAAATGGGGTTTGTTTTTTGCAAATGATTTTACCAGCAGCTTTTATGATTCTATAAAGTTTATTTTTATTTTTAATATTGCAAATGTGAGCGTGATAAAACATAGCCAAGGCCTTTTCGCTAACATTAAATGAGGACAGTTTTCTTAGTAAGCGTAATCTTTGCTGCCTTTTTTTGCTGATATAATCAGTATTTGCAGTAAAATTTAGTTTATTGTCTAGGACAAGGTATTTAAAGGTTTCCTTCTTTTCCCTACTAAAATCGATTATCATTTCTATGGGTTTTTTTTACATTTAATAATAAAAAAAATATCTTTACAGTATTTTTCAATGTGTTCTATTTCTCTGAAATACTCATTTACATCTGAGCTCTCTGAGAGCAGGGCAAGAAGAGCCGCATCATTAGCGAATTTTGTGAATGAGCAAAATGGACTATCGGATTGAAAATCATTGGTGTACAAATTTATGAAGCTATTAGATAGGACATTCCCATTGCAGAACTTCAAACATTTATTGACTCGCAAAACTACTTGGAAACATCATGATCAACCTTAACATTTGTTTTTGGAGATTGAAAATTTCTGAGGCCACAGAACACAGAAATACATTGTATGCATCACTCAAGTTTGGCAAGTAGAGATGTCTAGTATTAATTGAGACAAATAATTTCAGTTTTCAGGTTGTCATAGCACTTGACACATCAGCCACAAGAGACACATTTCAATATCTTCAAATAAAAATTCACTAATCCCTCAATGAAACTCAAAAAGCCCTAGAATTAAACCCTTTCGTGCTTTGGGGAAAAACATTTTAGTATCTGATCTGTCCTGTTGCTAAATGATCAATTTTACTTGAAAGAAGGTTATGTCGATATTCATATGCAAAATCAACTTCTCCTTCCCTTGTAGTTTGATTTTTTTTTTTCAGCATTCAGATGTGTCTTGATGTCCCATAAAATTAATAGACCCCAACATGAGGTGCTGTTCAGATATGACTGGACAGTCAAAATTTCAATTGATATTAGAAACTGTCCTTGGCTTAACTAGTGGAATCAACTGTGAAATAGAAATTTAGTAATGACCACTAACATTTTATTTGAGAGAATGACAAATGTGTCATTGAATGTGTAGGTCAAGCAGCACAGTACTGTAATGGGTGGCCATAGTGTTGGCTGATGTTGGTATATTGGATTTATTTATGATGTTAGATGCTTCTAACCCTTGTTAGTTTCTATTCACTTTTAGTGGGTAAGTTGACTGTCATTTTTTTTAAGAGCTTGTCTATGGCATTTTAGAAGCTATAGCTAATTAAGTAGAATTAGACTATATAGTTTTTTTTACTATTTATATCTTTAGGGCCAGTACTGATTAACTAAAGAATTGTTTACCTGTATTGATAAGTGATACATAAAGTGTTTACCTGAATGGGGACATAATCTAGAACCTTTTAAAAGAACAATAAAAACTGTTGATGTTGTGATACCTTACTACAGGGCTAGCCTAAGGCCAATTTGACTGACTGCTCCAAAGTGGGCATTGTGCCTGGCAGGGGCCCCACAATTTACATTTAGCATATCACTATCAGTTAGGGCTATGTCACAGGCTTTTAAAGATGTAGGACTTAAAGTGTTAACAAATTTAGTGTACCGTAAAACTGACATAACTTTAACAAGTCCATTTGGGCCTATAGAATTTGAGTTGGTTCCTATGCATTTTGTATAATAAATGTCGATATAATCATTTAATTAATAGTAATAGTTATTATTATAAACAAAAAATTTTGAAGAGAGGCCTCACAAGCATCCATAACATTGGTCCCCACAATATGTAAGGCCCACCCTGCCTTACTAGATGTAAGGCCCACCCTGCCTTACTAGATGATATAGACTCTGTTTTGTACTTCTCCACTAGGAAGTCTGAGGGAATGTCAGATTGAAGTCATCAGGATGAAGTCTACAACTTTGTAGCTTTCATTCTTTATTATGACTTTCTAGGGTACTTGACTTTTCCTTCTTATTATTTCATTTTCACGTAAATCAACCTCTTGATATCAGTTTATTATAGTATTACTTTGTTTTTATGTGCCTGACAGACCTCAATTATGACAGAAACTTCTTTGAACAGACATTTGCTACTATTTGTCTCATTTGAAAAATCCTTATTTGTACTGCGAGTAAATACTTGGGGTTGATTCATAGTGGTGGACTCATCATTCCCAATTGAAAACATTTTAGAACATGCTGCTCTGTCACTTAGTTTTGGTAGAAAGCTTCAATTGTATTCTTTGTGACACATTTCTGCCACAACTTTTAAGGGAGAACTATTTTACGTCCATAATTTACCTTCTTAGTAAATTGACTACGATTCTTAAGAGTAATTTAGAAATCTCTTTGCTTTCCAACCAAAGATGCAGCCATACTTGTGCTATGTTTCATAATGGTGTTTAATGTTACATTCCTTAAAAACAGACATACTTTGTGTATGAATCAAAATGTAGACATATTGAGCACACATACACAAAAAGAAAAGAACTGTCCACTTTTTTTTTGGTTGAATTTTCTACACCCAGAAACAAGTTTTTGTTTATTCTGCTCTCCTAATTCAAAATCACACAAATGTTGAACAGCAAGCTACCTTTGGGTTGCTGCCAAATGAAGCCAAAAATGTTCACAAAGGTGCCATGTGTCAAACATTTGATGTCTAGGACGTAGCCATCTCAACATAAAAAAAAAAAAGAAAACTAATCTAGTTATAATAATAATAATCTTAATTGTCCGTATGGAAACTTACAATTTGTGCATTACACCAAACAAAAAACATTATACCTATAAGAAACCAAGTGTACATTCACACCAGACTCATTTATAATTTACATGTGACAAAGTTTAAACCAGATTATTCTTATTTAATGATTTGATTGCTAGGGGAACAAAAGAGTGCTTGTGTTCTGTTTGTCTTTGCTACCGGTGTCTTGTATCTTTTTTGTGATGGTAAAATCACAAAATCCTGACACAAAGGGTGATTCTTTATTTCGAGGATCTTGTTAGCTTTTTTATAGATGTTTGTCTCAAACAACTGCCGAAATGAGGTTTGTTATTTGCCAATAATTTTACCAGCAGGATTCTATAAAGTTTATTCTTATTTTTAATGCTCAGATTGCCATACCAGGCAGTGATATTGAAACTTAAAATATTGCAGATATGAGCGTGATAAAACATAGCCAAGGCCTTTTCGCTAACATTAAACGAGGACAGTTTTAGTAGTATTCGTAATCTTTGCTGCCCTTTTTGGCTGATATAATCAGTTTTTTGCAGTAAAATTTAGTTTATTGTCTAGGATAGTACCAAGGTATTTAAAGGTTTGCACAATTTCAATAGTCTCTCCAGCTACAGAAACAATATCATGTTCCTTCTTTTCCCTACGATAATCGATTATCATTTCTTTGTTTTTTTTTACATTTAATAATAAAAAATTATCTTTACAGTATTTTTCAATGTGTTCTATTTCAGTAACATAAGTCCAGAGTTCTTTCTCTTTGGTTGGACATGAGATGTGTTGATAAAAGGTGGGTAGGTCAACCTTCAAGGTGCATTTATTAAAATCACTCAGTATAACTACTAGTGCGTCCGGTGACCTTGTCTGAAACTCAAGCGATGATTGCAGCTGCAACTTCCGTCTTGGCTGTAGGCGGAACATAAACCAGGACTATGTAAATAAGTCTTGTGGCAAATAAAAAGGTCTCAATAAGAGCGCCAGTAGTTCTAGATCCGGACAGCACATTCTCTTTTTAACTGTGTAGATCTAGATCTAGTAAAACGTGAAATGTAAATGCTCATTGTAGAGCCCACCTTGAAAACAGAAGTCTTCATATGCATAACTAATTACAAAAGAACATTCAATATACATCAGGCAAAAGAAATAATAATGAAAGCACAAATTGCATGTCGCCACAGTGCAGCGCCATTTTGAAAAAAAAATATACTAGCATTACCCACCAGCTTTCTTCATTGATTTGTTTCCAGGCTCTATATTGTTTATTTTGCTATGGACTCCTCACATTTTATTTCTAACTATGGGGCTATATAGTACAGGCCATATCTACAAATTGGATAGCCCAATATCGCAAGCCAGATATGGCCTGCAGCCTCCATTTTATTATACAAAGCCAAATAGAAATTCCTGACATACAAGTTAAGCAAGATAAAAGCTAATAGGCAAACAAAAGCATTAAAAAAAAAAAAAGTTAATATGTCTTTTCTCTAGCAGAGAGATTTACAGTAACTAACGCTACAAACTGACAATACAAGTAAATAACAAATTGTACTACAGATATATATATATTTCCTTAAAAAAAAAAAGAAAAAAACTATACCCGGTACACATAAAGATGTTTGAGAAAAAAAAAGATTATACAGAGAGAAGTGTCTGAGATACAGTTACAGAAATATCTTTTTACCTTCAAAAATCTTTTGGTGTAATTGATGCAACTTTGGGTCTCACTTAGTTGAATAATTGTTCTAGAAAAAATGGAAGTAAAGTAAGTAGGTATTGTACACTTGGGATCAAACAACAATTACTTAATCAAGCATATTAAAATTTTAAGTATTTATTTATTTATTTTAAATAATAATTTTTGATAATAACTTTAGAAATTGTAGGCCTATTAACTTATACTATTAAAATTACAATAAATAAATAAATATTATTTGCAACAAAAGAAATTAATCAAATTTTAAAAAAAAGCAAAGCTTAGAAAAGAGAAAGCTGTATTAGTGTTAAACTAAGTGTATTTAATTAGTAACTCAGCAAGATTATTAAACATTTTTCTGTAAGTTAATGCTGTTGTGCTTGATGGTGATACATTAAGGATTTCAGTAATTGTAGGCTTGTGGTAGACATTAGGTTAAGCCTTGTGGTGGACATAAGGTTAAGCCTTGTGGTGGACATTAGGTTAAGCCTTGACTTCCAAACTAAGATGTGAGTTCAAATCGCAAAGAAGATTTTATAGATATTTGTGCATTGCTTGCCTATCTTAGAATGATAATGTCAGAAGTTTATGAACTTCAATAAATGAGGAGACTTCAGCATTGATTTTTTTTTGTATTTCTTACCCTGTAAGGGTTTAGTAACTGTAATAAGACTTCTATTACTCTGCAAATGTTTGGGTATCTTGTGCAGTTGTATTACAAATGAAGAATGCAAGTATAACAAACACAACACCATCACAAACATGTGAAAAACTAAATCCAGCCTTTTGTACAATTCAGCTCAAGTTTAAAATCATAATGCCAACTCCATTAAAAATAATGCTTAAACAAACTAAACCCAACTATCTGTGAGGTCACTAAATGTTGTCCTAAAAGTCAGTCAACTACAATGTGTCTCTGAGCCAAATAAGTACTTAACACCAGCTACTTGTTACACTACAACTTTACTTAAAAAGAGGAAGAGACTATTGATAATTAGAGACCCAATGTTATGTAAATTTTTTTGTTGAAAGGGAGAAAAATGCACAGATTTTAGAAACTCAATACAGTAGCAAACAAAACAAAAACTGAATGTGACCTATTGTAGAAGTGAAGTCCCATCTAATAATCTTTTCCCATCCAACAGAGTACCAAATATATTCAAATATATAATGTCTATCTGGTCAGTATGGCAAATAATTATTTATTTGGGTTCTGAAGTGGACCTAAGCAAACCATGAATAATAAAAAACAGAATCAACAGACTTGTCAAGAATATTTTGTAGATGTTTTTTTTCTCAGAAGGATTTATTTCAAAGTGAAGTACTGTTTTTTTTTAAGTAATCTAAACTAAAAAATTTTTAAAATTCTAAAAATTACCTGACCCTTTGGGCTACTTGCTGCTGTGCTCTTTCTTGTTTTGCTTTGAAACTACGCAATGTTAAACATTGCATTCTTTGCATTCTTTGTTTAAAGCTAGGCAGCCTAAAGTCATTAGTTTCATTTTCTTTTTTCAAAGTTTCAGCATCAACGGCTTCATTGCAATTTGCAATGACATCTATTGAAGAAGAAAAAGTGGAGACAATATACTTAGCGCCATCTACATTGTCTGGACTAGAACTCTGAATATCACAATCCTTCTGAAAAGCTAAATTTATTTGATGTCGAGTTGACTTTCTCTGATGTTGTACTTTAGAACTATGTACCAGTATGCTTTTTACTTTTTTTGTTGACTGCTCTAGAGAACTTTCTGATAAATGTTTAGTATCTGATTTCAATGGTAGACTCATGGTCTAGTCCTTAGAGATTTTTCTATATTTATTTGCTGTTATGGATGCTGTAGTATCTAAAATAAAGAATAAGTAAAATATAAAAATTGCATTAATTATTGTGAATCAATCATGTAATAAATTTTTAGTATATCTAGAATTACAATAAAAAATGTGTGCAATTAGAAATTAGTTAAATAACTGTTTTTGTTTAACTTTCATGCTCACAGCACACCCAGTGCCCTATGATCCAATTACTTTTGTGGACCAGTGGGGGGGGGGGGGGGGGGGGGAGAGAGAGAGAAGGGGTTTCTGGAAGAAGATTTATGTGCTTGCCTTTTCAAAATCAATTTTTAAAAAAATCCTTTTAAAAAAAAACAAAGCTCATCTAAGGTGAAGAACTTCACACTTACAACTAAGGCTTTCAATAATGTAGAAGTTTTTTCCCCTTATTAGATATAAAAATAAAAAAAAAAACAATAATTCATTGACTAATTGGTTAATTTTTAATTCATTCATGTTTTGCTAGGTACAAAAAATTATTGTTTAAAATTTTGACTTGGATGTGGGAGAAATAATGTGAGCAAACCCTAAATATTTAGCCATATCTGTGATACTGAAGGATTAATTTCCCATGTTGGTATCAAACAAAATACCCTGTAATTAATTACCAGTAATTCTTCAAAGTACAGTGGAGGAAGCATGAAGAAAGGGTCGTCCAAAGAAAATCTGGCTGGATAACATAAAAGAATGGACTGGCCTCTCTCTTGATATCCTGTTAATAACAGCTGCTGACCAGGAAAAGTGGAGGGATTTGGTTACGCCAACTGTCACAGCACATCTACGACTAAAGTCAATGGACAGATGAGATGAGAGTTAATTGACTAATTGTTGGTTTTTTTTTTTTATTCACGTCTTGTCTATGCCAATGAATATTTGTGCAAAGTTTCAACTTGATCCGAGAATAGGGGGTGTGGGAGAAAGGACAAGATTCTACCCAGAGAGACAGAGTGGCTAAAAGCTTAGGAATTAAGTGATTTTAGGCTCTTCTTAGACAATAGTGATAGTTTTTGTTTTACTTCTTCAGTAATGGTTAAACATTTCAAAAAGTTTCAGCCTTGAAAATACTCGTTAAATGTTAGCGCTAGTGGTTTAAAAAAAAAAGGTCAGCTTTAATGAATAAGATCTCAAAATTTTAATACCAACCATGTTTTGTATTTTTTAGAAAAAAAAAAAACATTATGGTAAGTCCATTTTAAAATGAATCTAAATTTAATTGTTATTTTTTTCAAGAATCAATAATTTCCTTAAAATAACTCTTATGAGGTTTATTCTTTGTTATATGGACTCCTTCAGTTGCAAAGCGACTATGGATCGTCTCATAGAATTGAGATGAATGCCTGAGCATTAGCTACGGTCTGAACGATGTCGGCCATACAGCGATTTCCCCTCTTCACACAGCTGATCTATCCAAAGGAACGGCAAGTGCCGATGCAGTTTGGGGTAAGCGACGTTGCAGGTAGCACTGCAAACTGCCTAAAAGTCCCCGGCTCCTGACTTTTTTAAATTAGGATTTACTCCCGAAGCTTTTCCTATGTTTAAGTATAACTGCAAGACAGTAGAGGTTTGAATTCAAAGACAGTAGAGGTTTGAAGTCAAATACAGTAGAGGTTCGAATTCAAAGACAGAAGAGGTTTGAATTCAGAGTTTTCCTTCTCCTAAGTGGGTAGCCAGCCAAGGCTAACGAGCCCCCTCCTGCCCAAAGCTTACTGGATTTGGCGCCAATTACTTGCCTTCGTCGTTCTGTCAGTGAAAATAGTTCCGCCGGACTAAATATCTGAGCCACATATGAAGGCAAGGAGCTTGACTGGCTGTCAGAAGCTATTTGAGACGCATGTGATTATGAAGTATTTTATAAGTTGTGGATTGCTTATATCCATTGACACTTCTGGCGATAACTTTACTGAATCAATGTCTTTAATGCTAATATATATCATATACTCTTGCATACAGTGATTTCATCATTAAAAATACTTTAAAAAAAAACAACTGACAATTATAAAATGATATTCACTTATTGTACACTATTTAAACACTTTAAAAACTATTTGTATTACTTTTTAGAGAGCACTGGACTTAACCCGTTGAAACAAAATAGTTTTCATTTGCGCTGCCTGCGACACATAGGCCCTAATGTTCATCTCCTAAAGGAATCGTATCTACAATCAGGTAGTTTTTAAATTGGCCAATACAGCCAGTAATTATGCTTTTGACAGAGAAGGCTATTTCATTCACATGCCAGACAGAAGAATTTCCAAGGGCATCCTCTATGCTGAACTTGATGAGGGAATCAGACCCAGGGATGTGCTAATATGTTTATGTTTATATTGAGTCATTGTTTGTTGTGAATGTTTGGGGAGAAAGTACTTGAAAGGATGATGACGAAATAAAATGATAGTCTTCAATGTCTACTTATATCAACATACGGTAAGTCTCTGTTTATTAAATATTATTAATGTCCACAGTATGTTATTTATTTATCTGTGACAACAGAACAAGGGATGTGGGCTTTTTCAGTGCACGGACCAAAGGTTTAGAAATCACTCCCCATTGATCTCAGACAGACAACATGCTACACTACATTCAAGAAGAACATTAAGACCTATCTGTTTAAAACATTTTAAGATTGGTTTGTCATTTTAGCTCTCATGTTTATAAGTTTTATTATAAAAAAATATGAAAATAAAGGGGAAAAAAGTTACAAGGGCCTTCAAAGTTGTCCACAAAGGCAGGTAAAAAGACACGTTTCAATATTTTCAGCTATGAATTGCAACCAAAACGTATCTCACCTACTACAAAAAGAAGATACGGAGATTTATTGATGTATTTATCATTACTTTGTTATTATTCAGATGCATTCAAAGAACTAAATGTTATGGAAATATGGTTCAATGTTAACCCGACCTAGATTTAACTGATGTTATTGAATCATGATTATCTAATTCATAGTTTTGCAATTGATAGTTTTGTAAAGGGCCAATCTCTCGTTCAAGGCCTCTAGGAAGAATTTTCTTAATTTGGTTAAATGTAGGCCTATAGCTTAAAAGTATATACACTGTGTAGGCCTATTAGTAGATTTCACTTCACAACTTAAACACTCCTAAGCACTATCTTCAAATAGAGCGCCTGTAGCACATTCTAGCACCTACATCAACAAGAAAAACCTCGTGACAGAAAGTTATCTTTTAATCAAGTAACAAATATGGGCATTTGAGGTAATGTTTTATTCTTTCATTAACTGTGCGGCTTAAATCCTTCCCGTAAATAGAGCCTGTAATATTCAGGCTTATTTGTATGTTATTTGCTTACTAAAATAATGGCTTTTGTGTGTGTGTGGGGGCTATCAGACCTAATAGCGTTTTTTTTTCCCTGTTAATAGTAAATAATTGTCTCGTGTGGAGTTTTTGATCTCCCATCGAACGCCTCCCCAGGTGGCGGATAGGGGAATGCCCTCCAGATATGGTGGGTACCGGGGAAATAAAATACCCGGGGTGGACCAAAATCAAATCTACTGCCTTGCAGGAAGTGGAGGGATCCACAAAGGCTAGGGCACCTTACCCCAAAATAAAGGCAGCTATCCAGAGAGCTGAAAGGGGCAGCCCCCCAGATGGTTAAGCACAGGGCTAACAACTCTGTCATATAAAAAATACTGTTACGAAAGCTAATACACACAAGAAAACCCGGACAGATCTCAACGGAAAACGACTTAGGCCTGGATAAGGACATGATTTTTGTTTTGCGACATGGAACGTGCTAAGCCTTTATAGAGCAGGTGCACTAGCCCAACTTACTGAAGTGTTAAAGAAATATAGGATACCCCTTGTAGCCCTACAGGAAATCAGGTGGAAAGACTCGGACATTCTCAGAACCAAGGAGTATACTATATTTTATAGTGGTGGAAGCACTAACAACTTAGGTACAGGTTTTGCTGTTAAAAAGGATATGGTAGGTAATGTCATTGGATTTAAACCTGTAAGTGATAGACTCTGCTCACTACGTTTGAAAGGAAAATTCTTCAACATATCATTTATCAATTTTCATGCCCCTACTGAAGATGCAGATGATAACACAAAAGAAGCCTTCTATGATGGACTGGAAAGAATTTATGATGAAGCACCAAAGCATGACATCAAAATAGTCCTAGGAGATTTCAATGCAAAAATTGGAAAGGAACCAGTATTCAGACCAACAATTGGCAAAGAAAGCTTGCATGAAGAGACCAACAATAATGACATAAGATTAGTGGATTTTGCATCAGGAAAAGGAATGTCTATCAGCAGCACAAAATTCCAACATAAGAATATTCACAAGGTTACCTGGATCTCACCTGATGGCAACACCCAGAATCAAATAGATCATATACTCATAGATAAGAGACATGGATCAGACATACTAGATGTAAGAAGTTTCAGAGGAGCTAATGCTGACTCAGACCACCTACTAGTAAAAGCTAAACTTAGACAAAGAATAAGTACCATACACAATTACCAAAGAAAGAGAGCACAGCAATAGGATAGTCAAAAACTCACAAAGGATCCACTTGTTGCAGAAACTTATAGAATGGCACTCCAAACGCAACTGACAACATTAGGAAAGGACAGCGAAAATAACATAAAAATGAGCATTGGGAAGTAATAAAGCATGCTATCAAAAGAACATCAGAAGAAGTAGTTGGATTTAAACAAAAGAACGAGACAATAGGGGGGGGGGGGTATGATGGCAGACAGACTATAGAAGAGAAGAACAATGCTACAGAGAGAAACCAGGAACACTAGACAGCAATACAATGAAGCAAGAAGAGAAACCAGGAACACTAGACAGCAATACAATGAAGCAAGAAGAGAAACCAGGAACACTAGACAGCAATACAATGAAGCAAGAAGAGAAACCAGGAACACTGGACAGCAATACAATGAAGCAAGAAGAGAAACCAGGAACACTAGACAGCAATACAATGAAGCAAGAAGAGAAACCAGGAACACTAGACAGCAATACAATGAAGCAAGAAGAGAAACCAGGAACACTAGACAGCAATACAATGAAGCAAGAAGAGAAACCAGGAACACTGGACAGCAATACAATGAAGCAAGAAGAGAAACCAGGAACACTAGACAGCAATACAATGAAGCAAGAAGAGAAACCAGGAACACTGGACAGCAATACAATGAAGCAAGAAGAGAAACCAGGAACACTAGACAGCAATACAATGAAGCAAGAAGAGAAACCAGGAACACTAGACAGCAATACAATGAAGCAAGAAGAGAAACCAGGAACACTAGACAGCAATACAATGAAGCAAGAAGAGAAACCAGGAACACTAGACAGCAATACAATGAAGCAAGAAGAGAAACCAGGAACACTAGACAGCAATACAATGAAGCAAGAAGAGAAACCAGGAACACTAGACAGCAATACAATGAAGCAAGAAGAGAAACCAGGAACACTAGACAGCAATACAATGAAGCAAGAAGAGAAACCAGGAACACTAGACAGCAATACAATGAAGCAAGAAGAGAAACCAGGAACACTAGACAGCAATACAATGAAGCAAGAAGAGAAACCAGGAACACTAGACAGCAATACAATGAAGCAAGAAGAGAAACCAGGAACACTAGACAGCAATACAATGAAGCAAGAAGAGAAACCAGGAACACTAGACAGCAATACAATGAAGCAAGAAGAGAAACCAGGAACACTAGACAGCAATACAATGAAGCAAGAAGAGAAACCAGGAACACTAGACAGCAATACAATGAAGCAAGAAGAGAAACCAGGAACACTAGACAGCAATACAATGAAGCAAGAAGAGAAACCAGGAACACTAGACAGCAATACAATGAAGCAAGAAGAGAAACCAGGAACACTAGACAGCAATACAATGAAGCAAGAAGAGAAACCAGGAACACTAGACAGCAATACAATGAAGCAAGAAGAGAAACCAGGAACACTAGACAGCAATACAATGAAGCAAGAAGAGAAACCAGGAACACTAGACAGCAATACAATGAAGCAAGAAGAGAAACCAGGAACACTAGACAGCAATACAATGAAGCAAGAAGAGAAACCAGGAACACTAGACAGCAATACAATGAAGCAAGAAGAGAAACCAGGAACACTAGACAGCAATACAATGAAGCAAGAAGAGAAACCAGGAACACTAGACAGCAATACAATGAAGCAAGAAGAGAAACCAGGAACACTAGACAGCAATACAATGAAGCAAGAAGAGAAACCAGGAACACTAGACAGCAATACAATGAAGCAAGAAGAGAAACCAGGAACACTAGACAGCAATACAATGAAGCAAGAAGAGAAACCAGGAACACTAGACAGCAATACAATGAAGCAAGAAGAGAAACCAGGAACACTGGACAGCAATACAATGAAGCAAGAAGAGAAACCAGGAACACTAGACAGCAATACAATGAAGCAAGAAGAGAAACCAGGAACACTAGACAGCAATACAATGAAGCAAGAAGAGAAACCAGGAACACTAGACAGCAATACAATGAAGCAAGAAGAGAAACCAGGAACACTAGACAGCAATACAATGAAGCAAGAAGAGAAACCAGGAACACTAGACAGCAATACAATGAAGCAAGAAGAGAAACCAGGAACACTAGACAGCAATACAATGAAGCAAGAAGAGAAACCAGGAACACTAGACAGCAATACAATGAAGCAAGAAGAGAAACCAGGAACACTAGACAGCAATACAATGAAGCAAGAAGAGAAACCAGGAACACTAGACAGCAATACAATGAAGCAAGAAGAGAAACCAGGAACACTAGACAGCAATACAATGAAGCAAGAAGAGAAACCAGGAACACTAGACAGCAATACAATGAAGCAAGAAGAGAAACCAGGAACACTAGACAGCAATACAATGAAGCAAGAAGAGAAACCAGGAACACTAGACAGCAATACAATGAAGCAAGAAGAGAAACCAGGAACACTAGACAGCAATACAATGAAGCAAGAAGAGAAACCAGGAACACTAGACAGCAATACAATGAAGCAAGAAGAGAAACCAGGAACACTAGACAGCAATACAATGAAGCAAGAAGAGAAACCAGGAACACTAGACAGCAATACAATGAAGCAAGAAGAGAAACCAGGAACACTAGACAGCAATACAATGAAGCAAGAAGAGAAACCAGGAACACTAGACAGCAATACAATGAAGCAAGAAGAGAAACCAGGAACACTAGACAGCAATACAATGAAGCAAGAAGAGAAACCAGGAACACTAGACAGCAATACAATGAAGCAAGAAGAGAAACCAGGAACACTAGACAGCAATACAATGAAGCAAGAAGAGAAACCAGGAACACTAGACAGCAATACAATGAAGCAAGAAGAGAAACCAGGAACACTAGACAGCAATACAATGAAGCAAGAAGAGAAACCAGGAACACTAGACAGCAATACAATGAAGCAAGAAGAGAAACCAGGAACACTAGACAGCAATACAATGAAGCAAGAAGAGAAACCAGGAACACTAGACAGCAATACAATGAAGCAAGAAGAGAAACCAGGAACACTAGACAGCAATACAATGAAGCAAGAAGAGAAACCAGGAACACTGGACAGCAATACAATGAAGCAAGAAGAGAAACCAGGAACACTAGACAGCAATACAATGAAGCAAGAAGAGAAACCAGGAACACTAGACAGCAATACAATGAAGCAAGAAGAGAAACCAGGAACACTAGACAGCAATACAATGAAGCAAGAAGAGAAACCAGGAACACTGGACAGCAATACAATGAAGCAAGAAGAGAAACCAGGAACACTAGACAGCAATACAATGAAGCAAGAAGAGAAACCAGGAACACTAGACAGCAATACAATGAAGCAAGAAGAGAAACCAGGAACACTAGACAGCAATACAATGAAGCAAGAAGAGAAACCAGGAACACTAGACAGCAATACAATGAAGCAAGAAGAGAAACCAGGAACACTGGACAGCAATACAATGAAGCAAGAAGAGAAACCAGGAACACTAGACAGCAATACAATGAAGCAAGAAGAGAAACCAGGAACACTAGACAGCAATACAATGAAGCAAGAAGAGAAACCAGGAACACTAGACAGCAATACAATGAAGCAAGAAGAGAAACCAGGAACACTGGACAGCAATACAATGAAGCAAGAAGAGAAACCAGGAACACTAGACAGCAATACAATGAAGCAAGAAGAGAAACCAGGAACACTAGACAGCAATACAATGAAGCAAGAAGAGAAACCAGGAACACTAGACAGCAATACAATGAAGCAAGAAGAGAAACCAGGAACACTAGACAGCAATACAATGAAGCAAGAAGAGAAACCAGGAACACTAGACAGCAATACAATGAAGCAAGAAGAGAAACCAGGAACACTAGACAGCAATACAATGAAGCAAGAAGAGAAACCAGGAACACTAGACAGCAATACAATGAAGCACGAAGAGAAACCAGGAACACTAGACAGCAATACAATGAAGCAAGAAGAGAAACCAGGAACACTAGACAGCAATACAATGAAGCAAGAAGAGAAACCAGGAACACTGGACAGCAATACAATGAAGCAAGAAGAGAAACCAGGAACACTAGACAGCAATACAATGAAGCAAGAAGAGAAACCAGGAACACTAGACAGCAATACAATGAAGCAAGAAGAGAAACCAGGAACACTAGACAGCAATACAATGAAGCAAGAAGAGAAACCAGGAACACTAGACAGCAATACAATGAAGCAAGAAGAGAAACCAGGAACACTAGACAGCAATACAATGAAGCAAGAAGAGAAACCAGGAACACTAGACAGCAATACAATGAAGCAAGAAGAGAAACCAGGAACACTAGACAGCAATACAATGAAGCAAGAAGAGAAACCAGGAACACTAGACAGCAATACAATGAAGCAAGAAGAGAAACCAGGAACACTAGACAGCAATACAATGAAGCAAGAAGAGAAACCAGGAACACTAGACAGCAATACAATGAAGCAAGAAGAGAAACCAGGAACACTAGACAGCAATACAATGAAGCAAGAAGAGAAACCAGGAACACTAGACAGCAATACAATGAAGCAAGAAGAGAAACCAGGAACACTAGACAGCAATACAATGAAGCAAGAAGAGAAACCAGGAACACTAGACAGCAATACAATGAAGCAAGAAGAGAAACCAGGAACACTAGACAGCAATACAATGAAGCAAGAAGAGAAACCAGGAACACTAGACAGCAATACAATGAAGCAAGAAGAAGGGCCACAAAAGTTGTAAGAAAAAAAAAACGGGAATGGGAAAAGTCCAAGATTACTAAAATTGAGGAACTAGCAAAGGAAGGAGACATAAGAGGAATGTATATGAAAATTAAAGATGGAAAGAACGGATTTCAAGCTAGATCACACATGTGTGGACCCTCGCACGGGTTCGATGGGACATTATAGGCATACGAAAGGCCTCCACGCGGCTGGGCCTCCGGCCTCGCACGGGAGGAGGAACTCGTGCTTGGCTCAAGGGGGTCGTGTCCAGCGACATACCGGACGTGAATATATGATCGTTTCGGATAAGGCGGGATTTCGGACAGAGGGATTGGTGAAGAGCCGATGCCTCATCCTGGCCATGGATAAAAGCCTTTCCTTGGTCAAGAGGTCCTTTAATAGGGAACTGGACGTTCTCGGACCTTCAGGACATCTGTATCACATGTGTGAGAACAACTGGTCACCTCATTACAGAAAACAGCAGGGTCATTGAGAGATGGGCTGAATACTTTGAGGAGATCCTAAATACCACTGAAGATGGAGACAATGGAGAATATGAACTGCCACATGGGGGACCAGATCCCTTAGTGAACCCTCCAACACTCATTGAAACATCAGAAATAATTAGGACCATGAAGAATCACAAAGCACCAGGAGAGGACCAAATCACAGCAGAACTAATTAAATATGGAGGGAAAGACTTACATTCCCAAATACACAGACTAATATCAAGAATTTGGGAAGAAGAAGTAATATCAACAGAATGGGAAACGGCTCTTATAACCCCAATACACAAAAAAAGGATCCAAGTTAAAGTGCTGTAATTACAGAGGAATCTCTCTACTAATTGTGACTTATAAGATACTGTCTAGGCTTATAACTAAGAGACTTGGAAAATATTCAGAAGAAATCTTAGGTGACTACCAATGTGGTTTCAGACCCAACAAATCCACAACCGACCACATCTTCACACTAAGATGTATACTAGAAAAATGCCATGAATACAACATACCAATCCACCAACTCTTTATAGACTATAAAATAGCTTATGACAGTATCAGAAGGAAATACCTATATGACACTCTACAGGATTTTGGAATACCCAACAAGCTGACAAGACTTATACATATGACATTAAACAACTCAAAAAGCAAAGTCATAATACAAGGAGAACACTCACGGGAATTTAGGATAAAACGAGGATTAAGACAAGGAGACGCACTTTCCTGCATGCTTTTCAATTTAACACTGGAGAGAGGTATAAGAAATATACACATAAACACAAGGAGAACTATTACTAACTACTTCAGGAGAGAAAACACAGGTCCACAACCAACAGGGACGATATACAGCCAACCTCTACAATACCTTGCTTATGCTGATGACATTGCCTTATTGGGTAAAGAAACCTCTGACATCGCTAGAGCTTTCATAAAACTAGAAGAAGCATCTCGACCAGCAGGACTTGAGGTCAATGACAGTAAAACCAAGAACATCACAATGACAAGAGACAATCAAACAGAGGGACAAAATATCAAAATCAAAGACCACGAATTTGAAAACGTCCAAACTTTAAAATATCTAGGAAGTACTATTAATTTCAAAAATGACCTACTAACAGAAATAAAGGAAAGAATAGCAGGAGGCAACAGGGCATTTTATAGCACCCACCATTTACTTAAGAGCAAAACGATTTCAAGGAAAACCAAGAAAATAATATACAAAACCATAATAAGACCAGCAGCAATGTATGGAAGTGAGACCTGGACACTAACAAAGACATCTGAAAATTTACTTAACACTTGGAAAGAAAAATTCTTAGGAAAATCTATGGTGCCACACAGGATGAAACAGGGTGGAGGACACGCACTAACCATGAGTTATATCAATTGTATGAAGACCCACCAATAGTGAATGAAATAAAAAAGAACAGACTACGTTGGGCAGGTCACCTTGAAAGAATGTCAGACAACAGAGGAGCGAAAATCGTATACAGGCAAAAACCAAAAGGCAGGCGACCCAAAGGCAGACCCCGAATGCGATGGATAGATGATGTGGAAGCAGATCTGAAGCAGCTTGGGGTTAGGGCGTGGAGACGAAAGGCCCAGGAGAGATCTGAATGGAAGGATGTGTTAAAGAAGGCCATAGCCCTCCATGGGCTGTAGCGCCACTGGGATGGATGGATAGTAAATAATTGTAACAAAAATTGTTGAAAAAATGCTTGCATATTTAATTTCAAAAATTAAAATTTTTCGCTTTCAGAAAAGAAAAAGTAGCCATTGCAAAAGAACTCTGAAAAATCTAAAATATCAAGAAATCTGATTTTCAATATCTTTTTTAGTTATTTTTTTTGTTTTTGTTTTGTGCGATTTAAACAGGACGGACGGACGGACAGAAAGATAGACTGAAAGAGAGTCCTTTCGAAGGCCGCCTAAAAGTGCAATATTTTTTGTTTAGCTTTAACTACAATAAATAAGAAAAGAAGGATAAGGATTTTCGGTGACTCCTTGAATTGCACATTTTCTTGATATTGGTAAGCTGCATCCCTAAATCTTGTGTGACATCAAGCCTGTTCCGACACTTTAATAAGTTAGGACAAAAGAAAATCCGACGTCATACAAATTGCTTGTGCAAATGTAATGTAATCATCATCAAACTCTCTTTAAGTGAGGACTTGAGATGCTCCAATTCTCTCTTGCCTTCTATTGTGCACATACTTCACCACACAAGCAGTCAAACAGAATATGAGACATGGTTTTCTCTTCCTCCTCGCATTGGGGACACCGTGAGTCGAAGTTTGGCCTGATATATTATTTTGGGGTTTTGGCACATCGGCACAATTTAGGCCATGTCGTACCCATAATCCCTCAAGGGTTATTACCCCTTAATAGCTCAAGAGCTAAATGTTACATAGCTATTGGTTAAAAACAAGGTCCATTCACAGCTCAGACGGTAAAAATGTATATAATACAATACAAATCTGTTGTAAATATTATATACTCACAATTACTTTGCCCTATCAATCAAACCTTCGTAGTCAACCCCACCTCCAAGATAAAGCCCAGCATTTTCTTGGGGCCTGAACGTGCAAAATATGAACCAAATGGGACAGTGGCCCGACCCGCACTAGCTGTAACAACTTTTTCAGGCTTGAGCAGCCTCCATCACGGCCAGGGTGCCTCGTTACTCCTAGATTCCACCCAGCACACAAATCACCCTTTTTTCTGTTTGAACTGTTTCTAGAGCAAGATGAAACTCCACAGGCTGCCCAGCAGGTGATAGCGCTTTCTAGTCAGCCAAGGAGTCTGAAACAGTGTTAGCACTCACTCATATGTGACTTGGTACCCACTGAATGTGTGCATGAGCGTTGGCTTATAATGTGTCATATAACGATAATATCGATAGGGTGGGGGAATCGTATAGGCCAGTCTAGGGATTTGCAAAGCCTGTAGTACAGGTTTCGAGTCAGTGGCTAGGATAAAGAGTGTTGCCCTCTTAAGTCTTCCACGCCGTTCCACAAAGGTGATATGACCGCCAAACTAGTTGGCAGCAGGATTTGCGGTCCTTTTACGGCATTGAAGCGGTTACAAAATAGGAATATGAAGAAACTCCCCGTAGTTAAGTGCGGCCTTCGGCAGCATGTAGCCAGCGGGCCAGATCCAGAAGCTATGTTCTACGTATGGGCACGACCCAATCGTAGTAACTGACATTGCCATTGTGGAACCTTCAGACAGGACGGGATGTAGAGCTTCTGGTCCACACCTGGCGTTATTTAAAATCCTTTTAAACTTGCAAGCTTTTTATCAACCATATAGGTCTAGTGAAAAAATAAAATGCAATTATTTTTTTATTTCCAGAAGATTAATGATGTCATTGTAATAAAGGTGATTTGTGTTCAATAACTTTTTCATCACACACAATTTATCATAATATTTTAATTTGTGGAAATGTTTTTGGTCAAAAGTGCTATGCGAATAAAATGACCGATGGTTTGTCTTGAGGCTACTTTCTGGATAGGCCTATGTTACTCTTTCATCATTCCTACCATAACTTAAGCATCCTCAGTACATATATAAATAATTCTACTAACTTATCTCTTAATAAGACTTAATTCATATATAAAAAAAATTAATACAGTTAAACTATTTCATTATAAATGTGTACATCATTAAACATTCTTAATACTTTTTTAATATATATCAGTGATGCTCAACCTAATTCAACCTGCGGGTCAGTTTAATTTCCGACACTTGTGTCTCGGGTCACATGAAAGAAAAGGTACAAAAACGAAATAAAATTGAACTGAAACTATTCCATTAGAAACCCGTGGATCAAGTACTTACATCAATTAATGGGATATTTGAAGCAGAAGGATGCCAACATAGTAACAATTTACAAAAAAATAAAGGCGACCGCTCCGATTGTAACAGTTATAGAGGCATCTCATTTCTTAGCATAGTTGGGAAGGCTTATGCCAGAATAATACTGAAACGGCAGAACGAGTTTAGCTAGAATCGCAGTGTGGCTTTAGATCCAAAGCAGATATGATCTCTCCCTGTGGCAGCTACAGGAGAAATGCAGAGAACAAAGGCTTTATAGCTTTTATTGACTTGACCAAGGCGTTTAACCTTGTCAGCAGAACCGTTTTTTTTTTCCTTATTAGAGAGAATCGGTTGTCCAAACAGACTACGGAAACTAGTGTCAGCTTTTCATGAAAATATGCAGGGCACCGTACAGTTTGACAGTTCCGCCTCTAGGCCATTCTCCATCAAGAGCAGAGTAAAACAAAGATGTGTTCTGCCTGTGTTCGGTTGTACTTACCAGCGCTTTTAAATCCCTGGAAGATGGGCGTATATATCAACAGATGGAAAGATATTAAACCTGGCCTTAAAGCCTTAAAGCTAAAACATAGAGACGTCGTATCTTGATTAGGGAACTGCTGTTCGTCGATGATGCCGCACTGATATCTCATTAACAAGAAGGATTGCAGAGGCTTGTGAATGCTCTGGCAGCTGCTTGTCTAGAGTTTAGCCTTACAATAAGCCTCTCCAAGACCGAAAGCCTGGCACAAGATGTCGCAGAAATACCAGTGATACATACTGGAAATCACACATTTACGGTGGTGCAGGAATTCACATATTTGGGATTAACCAGGGAACAACAATAGGCAGCAACCTAGATTTAGACACTGAGCTGACAAAAAGAATAGGAAAGGCTTCTGCAGCAATGGCAAAACTCTTCAAGCGCGTGTGGGAAAATGCCAAATTGACTACGGCAATCAAAATCCTAGTCTACAATGCCTGCGTTCTGAGCACACTTCTTTATGGCATGGGAGCTGGGCAACTTACATGCGTCAAGAACACAGATTAAACAGCTTCCACCTAACCTACGCTGCCTGCAATGCATAATGTGCATCTCCTGGAGGGATCGTGTCACCAACCAAGAAGTTTTGAAACGGGCCAATTTGCACAGCATCTATGCATCTGGCTCGGTCATGTCACTCGCATGACAGATGGAAGAAACCCTAAAGACATCCTATACGCTGAATTGCAGAGGGAGACAGACCCAAGGGCCGCAAAGAATAACCTACAGAGATGTCTGCAAGCGAGACATGAGAGTCACGGCTATCGACCAAAGTATGTGGGAGGAGATAGCCAGGACCGAACAGATGATACGAACTTCGCCGAATGCAAAAGAAACGAAGCTGCATCAGCCAAGAGAAATAAAAAGAAAGCTGCCATGTTATCTAGCCCTAGCACTGATGCATATACATGCACGAACTGTGGCAAACTTTGCCGCTCCAGAATTGGCTTGATCAGTCACTCCAGATTCTGCCCCATTTCAAGACGTAACCAAAGCCAGAGACTCATCTGGGCGCATACATTCTCTTCCAAGACAGAAGGAGCCATATATATATATATATATTTACCAGTCATAAAATAGCTTCATTTTTCTACTTAAAGAAACACTGTAGCTACCTTCACCACCGACTCATTTTCTTGCTTGGGTTTTTGTTACATCCTTACAATTTTCTTGTCTCTTTTTGGTAAATATTCCCATCGATCATCCAATCTGTAAGAGTATTTTAACAATCTTTTATAAACGGCTCAAACCAAGAATGCCGCCAAATTTGTTCCGTAATGCCGTTTATATGTTGTTGTTGTTGTTTTAAACAGCCACACTTTCTTTATAGATAAAATAAATTGGCTTATTATCATGTTCCAAAAAAAAAAGTAAAAATCCGTTCACTTTTCCTGGTAGATTCTACAGTCCCATTTAATAAACGCACAAATGTTTAAGGTAATGGTAACGGTACTAATCCGTCAGAGAACGTAGGTAAAGATACATTTTGCAACTTTTCTGTTTTGGAGGAATATTTTCTACACTTTGTACCGACCTTCAGGCGGGCCGGATAGAACCAGGTCGCCGGAGGGAGTTTGCCCGCGGGCCGTATGTTGGACGTCACTGATAACAAATACCAGTCTTTAATTTGAAATAGTATTTAGTGCTTCTTTCTCTAGTGGCAAAGCTTATATTTCATCTCTTTTTTTTTTTTGTGAACTGTGTAAAAGCATAATTTCTCGTAAGCAATATGTAGGAAGGCGATCTCTATTGTTTCTATTTTTACATTAATTATTTTATTTCACATGTACATATTTATTACTTTAAACCAGTGATTCCCAAAGTGGTCTATATAGACCCCCAGGGGTCTACGAAGACTTCCAAGGGGTCTTCGAAAGTTAAAAAGGGAATTGGGGGTCTATGAGATGTGCACGAGGGTCTACGATAAAGAATCTCAATTCAGCATGACAATTGGAATTTTTTCATACACACATTTATGAAATCCTTAAAATTATAATCCTGGTGATTGAATGAAAAATTGTTTTAATTTAATAACTATATTTAAATAGTGTAGTTTTGTCTAGTTATAACTTAAAAATAAATAAATGTAGACTGTACAGCGTTAAATATTTAAAATTGAACTTCATTACTTCCTTGTCAAACAAGCGAGTGTTAATGTGCCATTTTTGTATGATGCTATGAAACCAATTAAGCTGGAGGATCATTTCAGATGATACCACCCTAAAAAAAAGATAAAAGTTTGCAACACTCATAGATAAAGTTCAGAATACATCCACAAAAACTCTCTTTGACATGACATTGAGAAAATGATTATAGTGAAATACTGAAAACCTCACATGATAGGCAAATTATTGATTTTACTAGCCATTGAAGAAATAGTAAAAACTCTTACACAAACTTATATCATTAAAAGAATTTCATGTTTGGGTTTTGTGACTGGTGTCTTGTTTTGGGTCTCTTGATGAAGAATGGAATTTTGAAGGCATTGGCGGCATTCTCTGGTGACACTCCAAAAGGACAAATTTCAATGGTCCCAATTTTGAGCTTCCGGAACATATGTTTTCTCATTATGATGTGTACGGTTCTGATGTGAAAAATTTTAGGTGGTTCTATCGGGATAGTTTATAATAGGTGTCATCTTTCTTGAATATCGAATGAGAGCTTGTCCATTTCTCGTTTTTACAATTCACTATTAGTTTCTTTTTTTCTTCCTGATAAAGTGCGATGTTCAAGTGTGTATTTGTTTTCTCACATTTGGCAAGTGTGTCAGCCTTCTATTTAAACATTGGAGAACAGGTCACACAGTATGTTTTGTACAAAATCTTTTGGATGTTCCTTCAGATTATGTGGATAATAACATCCTAACCAAAATCTCCCGACGGGAGATGCGAGCAGGCAAGGTGACCACCGAACATCAGTCCAGGCATCATGAGTTGTTTCATTTAGGATACATCAGAGTTTGTCAAGCTTTGAATGACTATTTTTAATATTGGTCAAGAAAAAATTTAACTGTTTGGCGAACTAGGCCGATTCGCTAGCATGGTAACTGTTAGCTTCAGTGCTCCTATTTCTTCTCTGTGGTTGTCGTAGAGTTCATTAGTTACAATGAACTTAATTTTTAAATTATTTTTTCTCCATTGGGCCATTCAATGAGTATTCCAGCTCCTCCTTGTGGTGGCTTTCTGAGAACCATCCATGCAAAACTCTGACTCATTGGTTGTTAGGGCAATGGATTAGTAGAAGAGTTCACTAAATTCTTGAGCTCTGTTGGAATATAGTCCAATTTTTCTTTCTTCTTCTATAAGTCTTTGCAAACGACAAATTTCTCTATACAGCTGGCAGAGTCAACCTTGTCTGGTAATGATGTATTTTTTATTCAAATTATTATGGCTCAAGAAATCCACGAAAAACTGCTCTTTGTGAAAACTTTTACTGTGATACTTAAGGCACATTATTATTTAATGTTTTGAAGAACTACTTCATAAAACAACAAATCCCTATATGAAAAATAATCTCCGTAGTAACGGATGGTAAGCTTGCAAACCGTTAAAAAATGTGTATAGTGATAGTAACGATACATATTAACTGTTATATAATGGTTTAAATTTGAATTTTGTTAATACATTTATTTTTAAAAATTAATTCAACTTAAAATGTAGGTTTAAAAAACTTTTTCACTACTCGTGTCACTGGTTAGAAGTTATTTCAAACAAGATGTGTAATTTGATGAGTCTTCAAAAATTCAATATAACTTAAGCAGGGGGGTCTACGGATAACCATGTATTTATTGCTCGATTGATAATGGGCTATATGGTACCGTCCATAATGTCGTTATGCCAGCCAATATAGCCTATATATTTTGTACATTATATTTTATTTCTTGCTCTTTCTAAATGAAATATTGGTTCTGTGTTTAGAAAATGATTATGTATTATGTATTCGATCCCACATTCATTACCTTTATAAATATAATATTGTTTAAACAATTGTTGCGTCCCTTAAAGGGCCCCCTCAACGTTTATCGTTTATCCGTGTTGATGTAGAGCCATTTATTATTACAGTTTGTTCTCTCCCTATCAGAAAATCTTTAATCCACTAATGCAGCGGACCATTAATGTCAAAATATTTTAATTTTTTAAGCAAACTATGGTGGTGAACTTTGTCAAAAGCCTTAGAAAAATCTAGTAAGATAGCATCTATTTGTTCACTATTATCTAAACCTTTAGAAAAATCATCAATTAGTCCTATTAGTTGTGTTTCACATGATCTATATTTCCTAAAGCCATGTTGGTATGGTGTGAGGACATTATGTTTGTCTAAGGGGTTTATGATGTTGCTACATATTATGTGTTCTAGGATTTTACATGTGATGCTGGTAAGTGATACTGGTCTGTAGTTTCCTGGGTCAGATTTTTCTCCTTTATTAAATAGGGGGGTGACATTAGCTTCTTTCCAGTCCTTTGGTACTCTGCCCTGGTTAAGTGAAGACTAAAAGAGTATTTTGAACATTGGGGCTAGCTCATTGCTTAGTTCTTTGAGTAATCTAGCTGGAATACCATCAGGTCCAGACGCTTTATTTGGTTTGGTGATGGCTAATAGTTTTTGAATTCCATTTTCTTGTACAACTATATCTTCTATGTTGTCTACTTGGTTCAAATTCAGTAATATGTCTTTGTCTTCTGGGGCTGAGAATGCTGATGCAAAGTATTTGTTTAGGATGTTTGCTTTAGTTTCATTATCATTATGTATTATGTTATGTTCATCTTTTAATGGCGCTATGCCTATTGTTTCCATTTTCTTTGACTTAATGTATGACCATTGTGCCTTACAATTATATATAAATTATTTATATTACAATTATATAGTCTTGGAAGACTATTAGATCCATCTAAAATAATGTAAATTTAAGCTTTATATTTACCTACAAGCAGTCTCAACTTGAATTTATTCCATTTCTAATTGATAATACCATTTCATTGCTTTCATAAACCTCTATCGTTGCAATATCAAAGTTTATTTTTCTTTAATTAAGCTTTCAGGTTTAGAATATATGGATTTATTTTAATGTCAATAATTATGAATTGCAGGTGGGAGTTGTACATTGTATTTTCAATAGCTTAAATTTATAATTATTGTTTTTAATTTTTATTTATTTGTGTCATTCCGTGACCCATGGTTACAAAGGTGTCATGTGGCCAGCACAATGACCAACTTCTTTTACTTTTCCCCAACTAATGTCAGGCACTTATTAGAGCTGGGTGAACTCAGATGTGCCCTAAAGATTTCATAATTAAAAATCCCAGTCTTTCCCAGGATCCGAACCCGGGACCTAGTTCGGAAGCCAAAGGCTTTTCTATTCAGCCAACATGATTACTGAAAATTGGCATATTGCTAAATTTAAGATTAGAAGAAAGTAGCGGGAGTGAAAATATATATGTTTGAAAAATCAATAAGTATCTGTAATTTCAATATTTAAAAAAGTAACTAACTATTTATACCAAATTGTGTAATTTCTCTGTGAAAAAATTGCTCCCCTCCTTAGGAAAGTTGGAGGGGGAGAGCTGTTGAGTATGATCACCCCTACAAAGCTTATATCAACTCTGTCTGTCTGTATGGTAAAACGTTTGTTCATGTTATTTCTCACACACCCAATCACTGATTAAGCAGAAATGTTGCAAAATTATTTCTTTTACTTAACAACACAAGAATCAAATTAAAAAATTTAACCAATTAGTTAATTAACTATTGGTAATAAATTGTTTTGTTTGTATCTTGAACAACAGAAAGAAATCGTGGTGGTATAAGTACTCAAGCCCTGAATGAACATTTTGTATGCATTTTAAAAAAAACAATAATGTAAACATTCACAAAAATATCCCCCTTTTCCCTCCCCCTTTCCCAACTGGTCCAGACAAGTGATAGGATCATAGCACATTGAGGAGGCTAAAAGCTAAGCAAAAACAATTGGTAAAGATAATTCTATCACACAGATTTATAAGTCTAGGTCAATCATGCATAAAATTACATGATTTATCCAAACTCTATAATATATGCTTTGTTTTTTAAAAAGTATTTTTTAAATTGTTTTTCTTATTTTCAGTTTTATCAGCTTTATTTTTTTTATATCTAGAAAATTCAGTTGTTTTTTCTGTAACCATGGGGTGGATTTTCCAAAATTTCACCAATAGATCATGCTTTATGGATAACATATAAAAGGCATTAAAAAATTTGAATTATACAAGACTTAAAAATCAGGATTATGAGGCCATTTTCGTGCTTTGTCAAAAAGTTCCCATTTTTCGTGTTGCCGATTTTCAGGTGGTCTTTTTAATTTTTTTTTCCAGATGTACATCTTGATATATTCTAGTCTGCCAAGCATATACCCCCCCCCCCCCCCAAATGAACATTCCGCGCCCCAAGGAGGAGGTGGAATTTTGTGACTGATTTTTTTGCTTTTGAGTATTTTAGGTGAGATTTCAATGTTAAACCATGATTTGCCCCAGCGCAGCCAAGGGTTTTTGAGTTTAAAATCCCCCTCCTGGGGGTTTTGATGTTCAAACCCCTATCTTCTATAAAACAGAAATAATGCTAACGACAGTCACATAATTCTATGAGTGTTGCCAAGGTGGATTTCGAGTGTAAAACCCCTCCAAATTTATTCAATTATGAAAAAAAAATCAATACTATATAAAACTAAAGCATACAGCAGTCACCAGATTCTATGAGCATAGCTAAGACAGGTTTTGTGTTTAAAAAAAACTTCTGAGAGCTTTAAGTTAGAACCCCCTCTAGAGGATTTTAACTCTAAATAAAATACTCCTTCATCAGATTTGAAGCTAAAAGCGGCCTCTTCAATATAAAATTAAATCCAACTACACAGTCATAAAATTCTATGCATGTAGGCAAGGAGTAAAAGTTAAAAAGTTCCCCTTTTCAGACTTATGGTCTATAGGGCAGATGATGTAAAGGCCATCAGACCTTGTGGCCTATAGGGCAGATGTAAAGGCGTTTCTGTGGCCTATGGTACCTAAATACTCATCTAGTGTAGCTAGCATCTAATTATAGATTATAGATTTATGAGTCTAGATCTAGATCTAGTCCAGTCTAATAAATGGCTCTAAATCAACACCTATAACAGTAAACTCAGGTGTACCTCAAGGAACAGTCTTGGGTCCACTACTATTTTAAATTTACATAAATGATTTACCGAATTGCATTAGTTCAGGAACAAAAGTCAGATTATTTGCAGACGATTGCATAATATATAGAACAATAAAAACAACACGACACAGATATTTTACAAAGAGAATTAGATGAATTACAGAAATGGGAATCAAATTGGAGCATGTCTTTCCACCCAGAAAAATGTCAGTTGTTAAGAGTAACAAAAAAACTAAAACAAATTAATTCCACTTATCTTATTCATGGCAAACCAGTAACACAGACTAAAAACGCAAAATACCTAGGTGTTATAATAAATGAAAAACTGTCATGGAATCCACATATTGATGAAACTATTAAAAAAATCCAACAAAGCATTAGGGTTTATTAAAAGAAATTTCTATAAATCAAATAAGAACATAAAACTAAAATGTTATTTAACCTTGGTTAGGCCAATAATAGAATATGCATCCACCATTTGGGACCCCTGAACTCAAGAAAACATTAAGAAACTGGAACAAACACAAAATAGAGCAGTGAGATTCATAACAAACGAATATTCACATTTGACTAGAGTAACACCATTAGTAAAATCACTAAATTTAGAAAGCCTTCAGGACAGAAGACTCAAAAGTAAAGTAGCAATTATACATAAAACACTGAACCATAATCTTCAAATACAAATACAAAATTTAATAAAATACTCTGAAAGACACAAAGATAAAAGCACATTCCTCGTCCCATATGCTAGGACAAATTTGGACAAATACTCCTTCTTCCCTAGTGCCATTAGAGCATGGAATCGGTTGCCTGAGCTAGCCAGGAAAACCAGTGACTTGGCAGAATTTAAGTCATTGGTTAATATGCATGACTAAATGCATGACGCGTAGGACGTAATCATCTTCTTTTTTGAAGTAACGTCTGTATTATATAAGATAAGAAGAAGATAAGTCCTAGAAAGTAACAGACAAGTCAATAATTATAGTACAATAGCTACATTAATAGTGGTATCTAGATCTAGAGTCCTAGAATCTAGAAATCTAGATAGATCTAGATTCTAGAAGATACTAGAACTAGATAGAGTAGTTTATTTAATCCGGACATTACATGAATTTGGACACTCGCTGTTTTTGTGGTCATTAAATCTTTATTTTGATATTTAATATGAAACTAGCGTGCTGTTTAATGTGCTTGTCCATTTACAAATGATTCTGACCCAATTTCCTTCCATTTAGCTGTCTTTTTATGTAAGAAAAAAGAATTTCCCATGTGTAAGTCAGGTTGTTGTTTTTTCCTATGTTACCCGGATGACTTTAGCTCTTCCTTGGGTTAAGACTATAATTTTTTTGTTGGCTAAGTCTATGCTAATGAGCCTGGAAATATTTATAATTCTGTTTATGGAGCTGATTTATTTGATCCATTAAAAAAAATAATTGAATAGGGTGTTTGAATTAAATTATGATTTTCTTACCAAAATTTATTTCAAACAGCCAGTTTTGGACTTAATGTTAATGAACTTATATTATATTTGTTTTTGTTGTTGTTTTTTATAGAGAATAAATGGGCAAATGTTTGGAGTGAGCTTGGTACATTGAATGAAGTTAAATGTCTAGATCTAGACCTACTAGATAGATCTAGATTTATAGAGAGAGAATATAGAGGATTCAGCTAATTTTGGGAGAATAAGTCTGTTCTTATTTTTATTTTTTGTGTTCGCATTTATGCACAATTTGAAAACATCTTAATGATTTCATATGAGGGGCTATGCCTGGGGATCTTAAAATTTAGTTAATGTTAATATAGAATTAACATTTTATCTGAGTTTATTGATGCCTAAAGATAGAGACTGTCTGAAATAAATTATGGTGTCCAGCATCAAATCTGTCTGAATAAAATAAAACACATGACCTCTTTGACCTTAAATATGATAACAAATATAGGTTAGGGGTACAAATATAAGTAGTCATCCTTATTCAAAGAAGATTTTGATACTTCATTTTCTTTTCTATGTCAAACCATTATCAAATAATGCGCTGTCAAAGTCAAACTTTGAAACTTTGACCTATTATAGGTGTCCAATAGAATAAAAAACTACTCTAGATCTTAGACTTAGAATCTTAATTCCAATCCAGTAGTAGATCTACTTTTTAGTTTAGTTTAGTATTTTGTAATACTTAGACTAGATCTAGATTCTAGTTAAGTTAGAAAAAGCTTCGATGGGAAGTTTTGAAGTTTTACTGACTAGATAGCATAGATCTCCATCTATATCTACTCTAATCTAGATTATAGATTCTATCTAGATCTAGTCAATTCTAGTCTCTAGATTCTATCTAATCTAGATCACCTAAATTTAGAATTTAGACTGAGTCTAAGTTATATATATATAAATCTTACTACTCATTACTGATAGTCTTATAGATCTAATAATCTAGTGTCACTTAGTTGACTTTAATTAGATGATAGATCTATCATAATCTAGATGTAGATCCAGTCTATGTAAAACTATGTATGAATTAAAATGAATACTTATACTTATACTAACTTATAGTTTATTATTAGTATTATTAGTTACAATTAGTATGATCTAGACTATCTATCATTATCTAGTTAATCTAGATTTAAGATTAGTTTAATTGAATTACTATGGCAGACTATGCTATTAGACTAGTTATTAGTCTAAATATTTATAATAGTCTAGTAAATATCTAACATTTTTAAATATCATTTGTAATAATAATAATAATAAAATAAGGCTTGTCATAGATCTAGTAGAACTTAAATAAGACATATTTTAAACTTACTTTTAAGAGTATGCAAAAACAGCTACGGGAAGTAAACAATCTGAAACGTGAAGTGCATCATTGGCCGATTCTTACGCATTTCATTCCTGACAACTGAGAATGTTTGGTAAGGAGTCCGCTATCACATTTATACATAGATCTAGACTAGAGTTTACTATAGCTTTGGAAAATGCAATTTTCTTATTTTACAGCAAATATTAATAATAGACGTCAACATACAGTTTTGTCATTTGTCAAAATAAAGTTTTAAAAAATAAATATACAGATAGATGTATAAAAATAGGACCGTCCCCTCCCACTCAGAGGGCTATAGAGTGGGGAGGGCAGTAGACGCAATCGCCCCACCCACCTCACCGAATAGGCTAAGATATAAGAAGTGTATAATATAAAATTATATAATAATTAAACTAATTTTGTTCTTAACCTATGGTTTTCTAAATAAAAGTAGGATCGCCCCCCCCCCCTCTCAAGGGTTATTTATGAGGGAAGGGCAGTAGTTGTATTCGCCCCCCCCCCCCCCCCCCCCCATCGGCTAACAGGGGAACGACATAATATAAAGATCTGTTAAAATATCAAATAATAATAAGGCGCTTGTCTTCGAGTCCGAAGATTAGTGAGGAATACAGTATTTCCCGTGGCTGCGCAGCCCCAGCCGTGACCTACATATTTTGCCACACCCAGGGCAAGCATAACCATTGTCCGCAGGTGGACGATTTAGATTTTCTTTTCGTCGTCTGCGTTTGTCATCGGCAGCAGATTTTCATTTGGTCTCAAATGTGTATCCCACTGCCTTCGTGAGTGACCTCCAGCTGTCTCGTTCCGACGCCGCACGCAGCCAGGTGCTCTCTTCTATGTCAGTCAAGGATTCTGTTACGTCGACCACCTTTTAGCTCACCAAAAAAGACTGTCTTTGGCTTACGTTCGTCTCCCATACGGGATACGTACCCTGCCCAGCGTAGCTGTCGGACCATAAGAAGTCTCTCTATACTGTCCATACCGGCGTTCGCAAGGACATCGCTGTTTGTAATGCGGTCCTGCCACCGTATGTCCATGATGGAGCGCAAGCATCTTTGGTGAAAGCTCTCAAGAAGTCTTAGTTGTTTTTTTATATAGTTTCCATGTCTCAGAGCCATATAGAAGGGTTGAGAGAACCACCTCCTGGTAGACATTGATTTTTGTAGGCAGTCGGAGCGATTTGTTCTTCCAAACTCTCGACTGAAGGCGTCCAAAAGCGCTACTAGCCCTGGCCAGATATTTATCAACTTCCTTTGAAAGTGAGGCGTCATTTGACACTATACTAGCTAGATATGTGAAGTGTGAAGGGGCTGTCCGTTTACTGTGATCCTTGGACTGAGTATGTTTCATTGGGTGACTTCTGGAACATAACTTCTGTTTTTCCGAGGTTTATAGATAGACCAAAAGAGGCGGCAGCGTATGCAAATTCGTTAACCGCGTTCTGGAGGTCATGTTCATTGTGCGCTAGCAGGGCGCAATCATCTGCATAGAGAAGCTCCGTTATAACCATCTCCTTTGTTCTTGTATGGGATAGTAGACGCCGGAGATTGAACACATTGCCGTCAGAACGGAACCGGATGTAGATGGAGGTAGTGTTCTGTCCATCGATATAAGTGCTTGGTTTGATCCGTAATTTTTCTTTAGATTTTGATGGTAGGGGATAGGCCTAGACACTGTTGAACACAGGAGCGCTTTTATGCGATCAAACAGAGCTTTACTACTTCCTTGGTAGAGACTTTCTTGAATTCTGTTTCAGGTATCCCTCCAAAAGTTGTTAGCACACTGTCTAGCCATTTGTTTTGACTCTTTATTAGCAGTTTTTAAGGCCTGTAAAGATTTTTGACTAGGCTTTCACTTGTGGGTGAGGTTTGCAGATCGCTTTTTCTCGATGCAAGGTTCCATCTATGTTAAATTCGCCTCAAACCAGTCAGTAAGTGCTGAGCTGTAGATTACATCTCTTAATTTCTCCCATCTGATAGAGACGTTTTCTTTATCCCTTATTGCGGGAATTGAACTGTTCAGGAGCTCCCCAAAGAGTAGTCACCTACATGATAGACGTCATTCGCACTTTTATTAGAAACTCGACAACCCGCAAATGTTGACCAAAAAAGAACTTAAACTATTTAATGGGATGTTGGAAGTTTATCCAAAACCAAGTTCTGGAAATCCTGTTGCATAGATGAGACACCAATTGGTTTCGTCCCATTCCGCCTGCTAGATGAAGAGTTTCATTTTCTTTTAGAAGGCACTTATTTCAACTTATATATGCGAAATGTGAAATCTACTTGTTTTTCTTGTTGATTTCATTTAGATATACCGTGACGACAGTTTAAAAAGCCAAATCTCATAATCGTGAGGGTAATTTTGTTGAGGCACTTGCTTTCATTCTCTGTCATTAACATTTCAGTTTCATTAAAAAAAATTTTTTAAACCTTTCCACTGCGTAACCAGCGCACTTTCACTGTAACTTAAAAATCCTACATATTCGGACTTTATTTCTGTCAGAAGATTTTAGACATTTTTTTTGGTTCAATGCTTGGAATATTATAAAATTTATAGTGCTGAACACATCAACACATGGTTTTGATTCAATACCTTGCCACATAGATTCCCTTTGACTGCCAATTTTTCTAATATCTCTTGCAGGCAGTCTTTTTTGACATGCTGTGACAAGTTAAAAGCTTGCTGTCAGAGTCACTCTATTTTATCACAGCATTAATTATTATTTATCATTATTTATATATTTTATTTTAATTATTTCCCCGTTCTATCCCCTATTTCTCCACCCGCCCCACCTTTGCCTCTTCAGGCTAGACTTGGTCCACCACCTTGGCGTCCTTTCATTTATCTGCCCTTGATCGGGGAAAGGTAAACACACAATCTCTTTGATCTTACCCGCCGGATGTCTGACAGCCGCAGTTGACACCACCTTGGGTGGAATGCGAGTCAATCTTTCTTTCCCCCCCCCCCCCTTTCTCCCACGTCTCTCATCACTCGGACCAACACGCCTATTGACCTTTCCAAGGTGCGACTTTTGTCGGATTCACCCACGTGTAAGATAATTCTTAGCCTAGGACATTTCCTGTTTCCGCCCGTCTTTCCCAGGCCTTTATAAGGTAAATTAAATCAAGCCAGACCCTCTCATTTTCTCATTCGAGCTGAGCTATCGAGCCTGGACAGCTTCATTTATTCTTTCTCTTAGAGGAATACCTGGTGGTAAGCCGAACTTAATCACAAGTTCCATCTTAATTAGTCTCTGTATATTTCTCACTGGATATTATCATGTGTATTTTATTACTTCATTTATATTTAATTAGTTTATTGTGTATTTCTCACTGTCGTAAGTAGAAAACATAAACATGGCATATGTATTTATTTATGTATTGCATTGATCTATTAATGCTACGTTGCTCAATTGATCGTTGATGCAACCATGTATATATTTGTACATCTTATTTCCTTTATTTCGGCTGTCCGCCTTGATAATTTTACTAGCGCACTGATACTGCGTTTAGAAGAGAGATATGAATTATCTCCCCTTTAGTGATTCTACTTGGACGAGAGTTGCGCCCCTTGAACGACCGCTCTCCCCATTCAAGCTCGCTCAATTGTTCTCGGTCGACGGTCTTATGTAAACAAACCGTCATGGTCGCTGACCAACGTCCATTCCCCCCCCCCCCTCTTTTTCTCTTTCCACTTGTGTTGTTTATTTGAGATTATTATTTCCCCTTTTATGTACATTTTATATTGCTACTATCAGCCATCGGTTTTCCAAATCCCATTTGTCATCATCTCCTCATTGTACTCAAAAGCAATTTTACCAATCTGACGAATGCACCTCAGTCGAGGGCATCGATAAGATGCGTGAAAGACATGTCCTAACTTGTCTTTATTTATCCGCAGCCTCCCTCAGGTGTATGCCTATTTACCTGCCTATTTGATATTGAGTATCATCTCCTGCCTACTGGGATCCACTCAACTATTTACTTGGTGCTATCGGCTCTACTTGCCTGCCTATTCGACAGCCCACCTGTCAACTCATTAGGTACGACGTCCCTATCGACCCAGAGTCTGTGCGAGACGTTATAGTTACGTCAACCCTTTGCTACCCACTGGATTTATCCTGTTAACTACGCTACCCATGGCAGATCAGCTCTACCCGCAGTACACTTGTGCCCACGGTAGCCGGCCACCCGCCCTACTGTGCCCACTACAGATATCAGAACTTTGGATTGAGACTTCACAAGAATTGTATCACCTGCGTCCCTCTACCCGCTAGAGCGCCACCTCCAGCTGAAGAACCTCAAGCCAGGACACAACCAGCTGCGACACCACAGGACAACCAGCTAAGTTCAGAAGACAAAGTGACATACTCTCTTATGATGAGTGATGATTAAATTCATTATTGCTTAGAGATAGATGCAAACTCTCCCCCTTTTTATTCTTATATGTAAATATTTATGTAAATAAATATTCTTCATTTTTAACTTTGTATCTTTCTTTCATTGCTTGTCTAGTTGCGTGCCTGCTCCCGATTTATATGCTGACGGGTTGGAGTGTGATAGTTTTCAAAAATAATCATCCCCTAGACATTAAACCAGCCAAACACACGTCATTTTTCCCAACCTGTCACACATGCAGCCGTACTTCTAGCGGTATCAGTAGGCACTTCCACTAATTTCTTTCATGGAAGAGAAATATCCTTCATGATGGCTGGCCGAAACCTCTTTGAAAGGTCTTTGCCACAGTAGTCCTATCCACTCTCCTTATAGCAGCTATCTCTTAAAGGGCGTACATATTTAATTTTAAAAACAAAAGGGCTCGGTTACAATGTAGTTGACCTAGTTGCACCAAACCTTGTGAACTACAAAATTTCTTGAAAACGGATTTTTAGTATCTTTCTAGTTTTTTAAAAATCTAAACATGACGGACGGACGAACAGAGAGACCACACAAAGCTAACAGCGGCTTTTCATTTTTCAGAAACCACTTAAAATTGGGCAAAAAGAAATCACCCAAAGGTTTTGTTTAATGCTTAAAAAGGGAGAATCTTTGTAGCCTATATAAGTCTCTTCCCTAATCAGGTCAGAGGAGAAGTAAATGGGAAGATCACACCTCTTATTTCTGCGGATAGTCACCCCACGAAAAAAAAAAAGGGGGGGGGGGAAACACGTTTTCACAGCTCGCCACGGATGGCTGCGCTGGACTGTCAAACCCTGCCCGCTCCCATCCCATGCAGGAGGTTTGGACTAGGAAGTAACTTTCGTCAACTCTGAAGGAACACCCGAAACATGTGAAACATTTCACAAACACTAAATAGCAGGGCCGGACTTAAGCATTATGGGGCCCCATTCGAAACGGATTTCGCGGGGCCAAGTTTGGGTAGGGAAGCGGACATTAAGTCAAATTTAAGAGTTTGTGTTAGAAAATAAATTCGTCTATGCATTTTATTCATTCTTTACTACGTACAGAATTACTTTACGAGCCTTGCGTGTAGCAAAGTCATACAGTATATCATAATAATTCTGTTTCCAACATAGATCCCGCTAAATAGCAAGAATTACCAAATGTTTCAATTTATCTTTGAAAATTGTTGACATAAAGTAATTCTTCATTAGATTGAGGCGCGAGAAGCTTCTTTCACCTGACTACACAATTACGGCTAATCCATAATGCCGTTTTTATTAATAGCGCATAGGATTGACTTTTTCCATATTGAATGACACCCCAAAATGACAATTTTTTTCTATGTATTTCCTTATATATTAAGGACTTTTTCGTATATTTTGCAATTTCGGGAGATTTCCAGGAGCTCCTGGTAAATCGACAGGAGTGCGCGGGAAATCTGTTTTAAGTTATGAAATGGTTTAATTAAATAATTTATACACATTGAATTAGCGCGGGTTCCATGAAAGTGCGGATCCTTCGGTCACATAGGTTGCAGTGGCCTAAGACCGGCCCTGCAAAATAGCGGCGTATGGTATGTCGCCTGTTGACTAGTCATTTATATTGTAATAACTGAAGGGAGGCAAACTCAACGAGACATAGATGTTTATTTACAGAACATCCCAAATACATGTAGAACAACATGTCTTGAGCACAGCATCTTTTCATCATCTCTCACTTGGGCGGAAATCGTTCTCTCTCTCATGTTAACATCCGACTTAGTCTTTTCACTAATAGTGCGAACCTTCTTTCTGCACTAGCCTGGATTGCGGTGCGCATGGCGGAGTTATAACAATATATGTATATGAACTTAGCTTGGCATGGCTACCTATGAAGGGGGCTCGAGGTTCGACACCCGACTCGGACAGAGTTGTGTTTACTGAGCGCCTAAAGGCAGCACGGAAAAACCTTCTCATAGATACCCTCCCCCCCCCCCCCAACTGGTCCACAACTGAGATAGGACCAGCGGGCTCTGAGCATGCTTTAAGTATGAAAGTAGTGCTATATAAAAGCCATAATTTATATATATTTATATATATATATATTGTTAAAGAGGGAAATCCTATAGGTGTGGTGCGAATCACAATAAGACGTAGTAGGTTCACAGTTTATGACGTTTATTATTTATAGTTCAACTTATGAACTATTTCATTTGAGGCCTATATATAGGCTACTTTTGAATTCAATTATATCATTTCCTTACCTTTTTTTTTTCAATCTCAAATATTTCTAATAAAAAAAATTGCTTTTAAATCAGTTTAGAACTAAGCTTAGTTTTTACATAGATTGGCTTAAAACATTATTTATTAAGTCATATTTCCCCCCCCCCCCCCAGGGATGGTTTGACCCCCCCCCCCCCCCACCCTCCAAAAAACCCCCCCCACTAAAAACAGGTGTAAAATAAAATGAATTATCAAACATCTTTTGAACAAACTACTTAAGATTCACAAATGTGTATATTAAATAATGTGTGAATAGTCTAAACATTTTTAGTTCAGTTAGATTGTAGCAGTTTGAAAAGGAAATTCCTCTTTGGTTGAACTGTGTGCGTAACGTACCTCTAAAACGAACCTAACAATACCACTGCTTGGGATCTCTAATACCATTATATTTCTATCTATTCTATCTCCTGATACACAAATATATATATTTTAGATGGCGATTAGAGTTTATGTTGCATATTCGAAAAGCTCTTTAACTTGGGGATTTCACCATTAATCACCTACTTCAAGACTCGCAACCTAGACATGACTTCACATTAGTGGCCCAAATAGTTTGTTGTCAATCTATCATCACGTTTAACTGAAAAAAAAAAAAAAAAAAAAAAAAAAGCGTCATTGAAAATCCTATTTCACCAATATTCGGACTTGGTGCAACGGCTACTTCTTGTATACAGTAACAGTGACTTATTGATAAAAAGTAGTCATTTAAATCAATGAAAGCAATGGCAAAATGTGATTTTCAACAGGATTTGAAACAGGCAAACAGAAGGACAACATAAACATTCATATCGAAGCATAAACATTCATATGGACTTCTTGTTTACATAGTCAGCAAAAAGTCGATACACGTAGACCTATTTGACCTTATATTTTCATGTCTACATCATCAAGCTGGCGTCTCTCTGTTTCTCATCTTTTTACAACATAAATATGATCACCGTAAATTTTTTTATCTATGAGAATTTCAAAAAATTATATCTACAAAAATAAAAAATAAAAAGTATTCAGAATGGAATTATTTTTTATTTGTTTGTTATTGAACATTTGAAAAAAGTGTGTCGGAACTTGTTATGAACTCTTTAAAGGTTGATGATTCCATTAATCCAATCCTTTAATTCAATTACATCTGTATAGACTCCAGGTCTCAATTGCTGTGCACAGCCATAGCCCCAGCTTACAACTCCTATAGATCAATAGAAACATATGAAATCGATATAAAATAACATTCATATTCTATAAATTTTCATAATTTTTGGCATTGCAAAGTACTAGACATACATTTATGGTAGTGTTAAATAAAATTGTTTAAGTTTTTAGCAGACATAGATGACATTCTTTGTTATTGTTGTTTGGAAAAATAAAACCGAAACTATACCTGTGAGTGTCCATCTTCCGAATCTGTAAGTGTACAGAGGGCCACCACTGTCACCCTAGTGAAGACGAAAGGAAATAAAATAAATGAACTTATTTGGACGTTTTTATTATTTAGAAGTTGCCCCCCGCCCACATATATAAATGTGTGGGTGTGTGTATGTGGTGCGTAATTAATCTTCAGTATATTCTAACCCTTCATTCTTTCGGGCTAATTGAGGGGGTTAAAAACTAAAGACCACTTTTGGCTATGCTCATAGGAGTTAGTTTTATATGAAGAGAGGGTTTTCAGTGTTCAAAAACTCGGGGGGGGGGAGGGTAAAACTCAGCCCCCCTTCTGCTACGCTCATGGACTTTGGTGACTGTCGTTTGCTTAATATTTTGTTTTATCGAAGAGGAGGATTTTAAACACCCCCCCCCCTTTTGGTTGCGCTGGGGCAATTGATGGATTAACATTAAAATCTCACCTACGATAAAAAAAATTAAAGCAAAATAAAAAAGTCACTAAATCCCCATCCCCTTTTTTTAGGGGGGGGGGGGCTGAGCGGTAAAGCGTTTGACTTCCGAACCGGGGGTCCCGATTCGAATCCTGGTAAAGTCTGGGATTTTTAATTTCGGGATCCTTGGGCGCCTGTGAGTCCACCCAGTCTAATGGGTACCTGACATTAGTTGATAAAAAGTCAAGGCGGTTGGTCGTTGTGCTGGCCACATGACACTTTCGTTAGCCGGCCACACAAACAGATGACCTTTACAACATCTGAAAGGGGAACTTTACTTGCGCGAGCGGGGAATTTTATTTCTACTTAAGCGAGGGTGGATTTCATTTCGGGATGGGGGCTGATCCCAGGACCCCTCCCCCTTCCCCTTACGCACGTGGATCTAGAGTAACAATAGTAAATCAATGCGA
Source organism: Biomphalaria pfeifferi (assembly GCA_030265305.1). NCBI lineage: Eukaryota > Metazoa > Mollusca > Gastropoda > Planorbidae > Biomphalaria > Biomphalaria pfeifferi. Next base: position 3,341,141 of record JASAOG010000065.1, read on the forward strand.
TTAGAAATATGTTTACCAATTGTTTTTCTTTAGCGCGATTTCCTGCTATTAGCATGCTTCTTGTCTGTTGGGAAATAGGGGAGCGGAGACGGTATCTCTGTGAATGTTACCGTGATAGCTTTGTAAATACGTTGTATAAAGAAATAAATAAAAAAGTTGTACTACTTGAATTCGAACTCGATGGCTCAAGCCTTCTCAAGCCAATACACCAACCTCTGTGCCAGGGAAGTGCTTATGAAAGTAGAAGGTTTTATAATTATCTATGTTAGTTTCAAACCTTTAAGCCACGAAATACTTCTCTCGTAATTCAACTTAAGCCACCACATCTGATTGTTTCCTTTGTCCGACGACACACAAAATAATTTTTTACAAATAGTTAATCAACTCATTTACTTTTTTTAAGTTGTATTTTGTCAGATACAAAAAATAATTCTGCAAAATTTCAACTTGATCAGAGATTGAATGTGGGAGAAATAAAGTGCACAAACGTTTAAACAGTCAGATAGATAGAGTGAATTGATATAAGCTTTGCAATGAAGCAGTAGACTCACCTGGCAGGAATCAATACCACCTTCAGGAAGACCAGCGCAGAGCATGCGTAGTGTGATGGCACTCGTGCCATAACGAAGTCTGCAGGTTTCTCTAGATTTGATTGGTTTGGTGACTTGGTGAAGTTTTGTTGGAGATGCACCCCCTAGGGAAATAAGTCAAATTTCATTAGTTTTGGTGGTAAAGTACTGAAAGTGAATCGAAATAAAAGTATCACTATTGTTGACTTAATGTAGTTTCTTCTAGTGAAGTTAAAAGCATTTATCAGCCAATGTCTAGTGTACCTGATGACAGAGTTCCCCATCCAGCCACGATAGCTTTTTCCCCAACATTCCAGTTTTCATTAGGTAGACAAACAGCATCAATATAGTTGTTAGTGGGTAATGCTGTCATGACTTTGAATATACTGATGTCGTAATCTAACGTGTTACTGTTGTACAAACTGTAACATAAATACACTGATGTCTTAAATCAATCAATTAATCAATCAAAGTATCTCTCTCTCTCTCTCTCTCTCTCTCTCTCTCTCTCTCTCTCTCTCTCTCTCTATATATATATATATATATATATATATATATATATATATATATATATATATATATAATTATAAATATTGCTACACTCGTTGATTTTTTCTCACGTATATATTTTCATCAGTAACCACCCCCTTTGTTTTTCTCATTCCCACATGTATTCTGGCGGGAACCAACTCTCCTTTTTAAAAAAAAGTCAGTTGAAATGGTCCGCATTTTGACGATTCTCTAACATACGTTTGGCCCATAAATTCTAGTATTTGTTAAGTTTTTTACGCCTCCTCACGCTCTCGTGAATTCTAGTATTACTTTTCTACCCATCCCTCCCCAGTTAGGATTATGTTTATTCTGGCACATTGTGCGGTGTACACTCTGGCACATCGTGGGGTATACACTCTGGCACATCGTGTGGTGTACACTCTGGCACATCGTGAGGTATACACTCTGGCACATCGTGACGTATACACTCTGCCACATCGTCACGATGGCCCATGGTTCGAACCCCCCGTAATAATAATAACGTAATAATAAAAATACGTATTCCCCCACCCAAAAAAAAAAGTCCTAAATACAATCTCTTATTTCTGACTATTCATCGGTTTCTTACTTCAATCTAGAAATATCGAAACATGTGACAGGAAAGAAGGAAATATCAGATTTGCATCTATTAAATATTTTGGTTTATCTCGATCGTGAAGAGACGTCTGTAATTAAAAAAATTAAAGGAAGGGGATATAAAAACACAAAATAAACGTAATTAAAAAGACTAGAATTATTCTAAACATTAAACAAGGTTACAAAGACAGTTTGCGTGGAGACAAAATCGGCTCCCGAATTGGTCCACCCAGGCAGGGAAAAAGGCAGGTTTCAATATTTTCAGAAAGAGCATCAGAATGAAATTCTATCAAAGACAAATGACAGAGAAGAATGGAGAAAGAAGGTTGACGGATCTTGTGTGGTGCCCCAGTGGTCCACAGACCAAGGATAGGTGAAAGTGAACATGGCCTAACTAATTTCTTATAATGAATATATAGGGACAATCTCTTATTCCTCAAGAAAAAAAAAACATTTCCGTAAAAAAAAATAAAAAATCTCTTAGTTCAGTGCTTTATCTGTATTACTCGCCGTTGCAGTTCACGAGATAATATGAAAAAATCCTTATTAATTGTTATTTTAAATTATGTCCAACTTATATGCATACTAAATAGATTTTTTCTCTTAAAAAAAAAAGTAAACATTTTTTTTGGTGTAAATATAATATCAAACAGACACACGTGCAACTCTAAGTTGGATAAATTTATTAGCATAGCATATTTAATATTGCGGCTGACCACGGGTGTTTCTGTTGGTGGACCATTACCCGTCTGTGTGGTAGTCTATCGGGGCATACATTTTATTTGACCTACAAATTATCCTTATAAATAATAATTTACTTATGGACGTAGAGCTCAGAGAAGTAGATAATAACTCTGTTGGGCTGTGTGACAGTTGTTCTGTCGTGGATACCACAGTAGGCCACGTAAGCACTAGCACGTCTGTTGCTGTAATACAAAGAGAAATGAAAACAACTGTTATCTCTAACACAAAAGAAATTATACACATTTAAATGAACTTAATTTTTCTAATGACTAAATCATTGAGAAAAGATTAATCTTTAAAAATACAATATTTAATCACTAAGATACTGTAATTAACAGTTATTTTAATAGGAAAACATCTTACTTTGGTTACTTTGGTTTTGCTGATATTGTACTATTACACGACTTAACACAAGATACGAAATTTATTAATGTTATTATTACATTGTGGATATTCATATGTATACAATGAAGTGATAGTTATAAAGATTGAGTTCAATGTGAACCTGGCCTAAATGATTTTTATTGTTTTGTAAAGAGCCAGACTCCATTCACTACGAAAGTATATATATTATATCTTTTATATACTATAGATTTTATATAGCGCTACTATCTTGCTTATAGCATGCTCAGAGCGCTTTTGGTCCAATCTCACTTGTGGACCAGTGGGGGGGGGGGGGGGGAGGGGGTATCTAGGAGTTGGTTTTCTTTGCTGCCTTTAGGCGCTCAGTAAACACAACTCTGCCCGAGTCGGGTGTCAAACCTCGAGCCCCCTTCTAGGTAGCCAAGCCAAGCCTCTCGACCACGCTTCCCGAGTAAAAAACTGTTCATGATTTAGTTCACAATTTCATGATAGACTACTTACGTTGTGCAGTGAGCAGCAGTTATGAAGAAATATTCTCCGGCCAAATTTTTGACCAGGTTACCACCACACATGTGGGATGTGGAAGATGTCGACTGTCTCAAACTGCACTGAAAACAAGTTAAAGCTCTACTTGTAATCTAAAGGTTTCTAAATATTTACTTTCGGGGTAGTGCTATATTTGAACGTTATAGTTTTTCTCCTTTCTCCTCAAGACATTTTATTTCCACTTTTTAAATTATAATAAGATTACAAAGACAGTTTGTGCGGAAACACAAACTAAAAAAATAGACCCCAGGCAGGTAATAAGGCAGGTTTCACTAATTTCAGAAAGAATATCAGAAACTATGAACGACAAACTATCAACATCTACAACCCCCTTCTCCGTCGATACAAAATGGACGGACATGTGCGCGTGTCGAAACTTTTGCTCATATTGTACTATTACACGACTTAACACAAGATACGAAATAAATTTATTAATGTTATTATTACATTGTGGATATTCATATGTATACAATGAAGTGATAGTTATAAAGATTGAGTTCAATGTGAACCTGGCCTAAATGATTTTTATTGTTTTGTAAAGAGCCAGACTCCATTCAAATCTTAACAAAGAAACTTTTCCCATAAGTTAAATATATACATATGTGTTTGTTTAAGTTGTAAACTTCCATACAGATAAATTTTTTTTTTTTTTTTTTTTATCTTAGGACCATCCGGGATATTAAACATAACTACGGTCTCCACCATGACCTAAGGAACAATTAAGATCAGTCAAACGGTTTTGATTTCTATGCGGAGCATACATACATATATATTTATGTCAAAAATTAAATGATTCACTTTCGACTTTGCATCAGAACTTTGAAAGATATAAAATATCATGATGTTGGATTTTCAATATCTTCTATAGTTTCTGTGATCTAAACGGGACGAACGGACGGACAGATAGACCACACAAAATTAATAGCGGCAATGCCCCTTTCGGGGCCGCTAAAATTCAACCAATTAATTAGTTAATTAATTATTGTTATTGTTTTTTTTGTTTTCATTTGAAAAAGGGAAATAAATGCCACTTATTGAGAGATGTGAGTATATATGGAGTTATTCAGTTCATTACGTTTTGTACACGTTTTTTTTCTCCCACTTCCCGTTCTCGGATCAGTTGAAATTTTGCATAATTATTTATAGCTGATGACAACACATGAACAAATAACAAAATTATCCAATTATAAGATCAATTAGTGGTAATTAAATTTTATTTAGAAAAAGGGAGCGTATTCCTGCATAAGTTTTATGACACTGATTTTGAGGTTCTTACCCTTAGATAAGTTTTGTTTTTAAAAAGAGATTTCATATATTTTGCTTGTTTTCTAAAATAATGTTTAACAAATATATTACTTAACTTTTATTTTGTTATACCAGCTAAAATCAATATATGTAAGACGCTTCTTTTTGTTTTAAAAACGAAATAATGCATTAGTATGTAAAATAATTAAACTATATTTATTGTATAAAAAGCAGTATATTGTTATATACTGTGTATTTCATTCAACATAATAACAGTCAAAGCACCTTTACACACTTGACAAAAGGGAAGGACTTCTTTCATAGGCCTAGAACTAGAAATCAGACTTTTACCCTTCATCAAACATCAATTACGAGATGATATACACTTGTATAAATTAGAAACATAAATTTAGATTCTACGTGTCATAAAAAAGGGCAAACATCTTACTGTATGAAATATATATATTAAATGAAAAAAAAAGAAAGAAAACAAAGATGTATAGATACTTACAATTCCTGGCCAGGAATAAGGTACTGATTCAAAGCCACCAACGATTCTAGTATTTAATTCATTGACACCATTATCACTAAGAACACGTCTTTGGCCACAGCCTGGATAATCTATTTTCTCATATCGGCTGAAATGTTGAAAAAATAAAATGTGAGCATTTCTAATCTTAGATTTTAAAATTCGACGGAATACTGCTAAGTGTATTTAACATCAGAAGAACATTTTGAGCAGCCGAAACCGAATTTTCCACAAAGGAACGAGAATATTTAGGCTAAGTCTGAGCTTTTGCTCTTCAGATCGTTAGTCGTGTCCGTTATTTCATTTAACAATCAAAAAAAATATTTTCTAAGGGAGTCGGTAAAATAGCATCTCTTATTCTCTTCTAACAAATAATTGTTAGACCATTTGAAGTTTTTAAAGGAAGCATTTTAGATAAACAGAGAATTTCTGTAAAGGACATCTGTTTCTGTAGGTCACCGTAAACGAGATGACTTTTACATCATCTGACCCATATATCAATGTCTGAAAGGGGGAACTTAACTTTAGAGAATTTCACTAGGTAAATAGGTAATTTTTAGCGGCCCCCGTAAGGGGAAAAAGTCGATATTAGGTTTGTGCAAAATGTCAGTCTGTCCGTCGTCCGTCTGTCACACTCAGATCTCGAAAACGAGAAAAGATATGAAAAATATTATTTCACCAATGTTACAATATGCTAACAAAGACGGACAACTTTTGCGTATTTTCAGTATCACTAAGTCAAACATTTTTATAAAATGTACTAGAAATGTTTACAACAAATATAAATATTAATTAAAGGTGTTTTTTCTGGTCAACTAGCTGTTAAAATTAAAAGAAAACATTTATGTTGTTTACAAAGGCTAAGAATGCACTTTGTATGTAAATATCACGCACATTTTAAAAAATGGACTTTTTATTCAGCGACTTTCGTGTTGTAGCGTAAAGCCCGGCCCTGACATAATGCTAAACTAATTTCTTTAACTTTTAAAAAAAAATCAGATTTTATTTATTTTTTGTTTAGTGCCCTCATAAGAATAAAAAAGGTTAATTTTTGTACGTTTTGTCTGTCGGTAGGTCTGTCCGTCACGATTAGATAAAAAACAACAACTCTAAAAGCTATTGAAAATCTGATTTACCCTTTAATGTTCCTCCCGTAACATCTCAATAGTTTTAAGTATCTAAAATTGATTGTTCCGGATTTTTTTGTGCAATACTAATCAAAAGCCAACAAATGTTTGTTTGCTCTTCTAACTTATATTACATTAAATTTCCATGTTTAAGCGTTGCAAAAACACATTATCAATAATATGTTGTTCCGTTTTTTATGTAAATAGCATATTAATGCTAAATCAAAATCTCTTTACTGACTTATATTTCATTAAGTGTAAAAATGTTCCGGATATTGTTTTATAAAAAATGAATTATACCTAATGATTGTTTGAAATCGCATAATTGACTAATATTACACGTATATTATTTGACAATGCGTCATTATAATTTGATTATCGATATCATATTGTTCCGTATTTTCATCTTTAAACAAATTTTAAAAATATCGACAATAGGTTGTTCAGGGCTTTAAAAAAATATAATTAACTAGAATTGATTACTGAAAATCACTTTTTAGACATTTAATTTTCTTGCTGAAACATAACATAAAAGTTTTGTGATCGATAAAGAATGTTCCGGATTTTGTTTTGAAAAGAAATCGACTTACATTACTTACATTTTCTTACAAATCGTCGCCAGAAATTTCCGAATTTATTTAAAAATCTACTAACGCCAAATAACTGTTTGAACTCCCTCTTCTAATTTATAAACAAATAATCTTCTTATTTACGAAATAATATTATTCCGTTATTTTTGAAAAAATATTTTAAGTCAATCTCTCTTACAGTACAATTAATTTTAAACCTAAACCATAAAAAAACATAATTATCGTTAATATAATGTTTCGATTTTTAAGGAAAACAACATCCAAACACCAAAGTAAGGTTTGAATATCTCTCCACAAGGCTGTAGTTCTTCTAATTTTTTATACGAGACCATCCAATAAATTTATTTAACGGTATTACATTTATCTGGAGTGCTCTTTTTCTTTTACTATTTATACAAACATGCGGAACAATCTATTATATAAACTTAAATCAATTGTGTTCATACCTAAAATTATTGCGATGTTTTGAAACGTAAAATAAAGGTTAATCAATTTTTAATAGCTTTTAGTTTTTTTTTTATATATTAAGATGACGGACAGACCGACTGACAGACAAAACGCAAAAACAATGCGGCTTTGATCCTCTTTAAATAAATTCTATTAGAACTCAGTACACCAATGTCTATGAACCCTCGTTAAATATCTCGTGTAAATAGAGACATTTTTTTACGATACCGTTACTAGCCTATTGTGAGGTAATGGAATTTTGTTTTCTTTGACGTCATATGAATGGACTCTTTAAATGTAATGCTAAAAGAACGCACTCGGTGCACCAATGTCTAGGACTCGAAAAATTTCTCGTATTGATGAAAACATATTTTAGTCTAAGCCGTGTGACGTAGTGGGTTTTTTTTTTGCTTTGACGTCACATGGAATGAGCTCTTTAAATGAAATGCTAAAAGAAAGCACTCGGTGCACCAATGTCTATGAACACTCGATAAATGGCTCGTATTGATGATTCCGATTTTTAGTCTAGATAGGCCGTGTGACTTAGTGTTTTTTTTCCCTTTGACGTTATATGGAATTAATTCTTCAAATGAAATGCTAAAAGAACTCGGTATAGTAATGTTTATTAAGCCTCGTTATGTGACTCGCATTTAAAAAAGGAATGATATCTTGATTTAGATCTAATCTAGATTTTTAGCGGCCACCGTAAGTTTAAACTAGATCTAGATTTTTATTACAGTATATCTAGATCTGGATTTATATTCTTATTAAAATTATTTTAGAGTCTAGATCTAGAATTTCTAGATCTAGTTTAGACTAAAATAGACAAGATTAAGATGTAGAATTTCAATTTCTAGACTTAAAGTGTAGATTTTTATTTCCAAACGTTTTGATAATATTGCAATGTTATAATAGGGCCTATACTAAAACTAATATACTATTTTTAAATTTAATGTTGCATTCAGTCTATTGATAGATTATCTAGGATAATTGTTTTTACACAAATCTTATCTAAATTAGCTACATTATTCCAAGTTCATATTTTAGATCTAGATCTAGTAGATATAGATTGTAAGAGTGCTAAATCAGAAGTTTAATTTAGGTAGATCTACATCCTCATTCTAGTTCCATTTAAATAAAAATTCCGATATCTCTGTTGATAGACATAACTGTGCTGACGATATCTCTGTTGATAGACATAACTGTGCTGACGATATCTCTGTTCTTTTCTTTTTTTTTGTTTTTTAATTACAAACCTCCCGTAGGATGACGGGGGATGGGAGCATGCAGGGTTTGAACCAGGGACCATCGATAAATCCGAACGACAGTCCAGCACGCAAACTAAAGGACCAGGCAGTGTTCATACCCTGCTTGTTGCCATCCTCCATCGTCCAGCGAGAAGTTAAATATTTTAAACTTTGAAGTGAACACCCGAAACATGTAAAACAAAAACAAAACAACATTTTTTACAACGTCAAATAAATCTTTGAAACATTATGACTTTGGACCATCAACATTAAATAACCTCTTGAATATTCTTTGCGAATAGGCAGATCCGACAGGGATCCGACTTCGACGTGTAATACAAACTCTCTTTGAAATCTTGTTAAATTGTATTTTTACTGAAATATTTTCTAGCAATTATTTAAAATGTATGAAATAGTCTTAAATGTGATCATATAGTCCACTGAAATAGTCCTAAATACAATCATCATCAGATATTGTTGTCTTTACAGACTCCCAATCCACTCTGCAAGCACTTAACAGCAGCACCTCAAAAAGCCCAAGTGAGTTGACAACACTAATGGTGATAATCCATCAGATGATGTTAAAATTAAATACATCAAAATCAATTTACAGAGGATCCCTGGACACATTGGCATCATGGGAAATGAAAAAGGCCGAGATCCTCTATGGAACAACCAGATAGACATGTAAACTCCTCACCCTAAGGTCAATCTTTGTCAACAATCACAAACAGGAGTGGCTCAACCAATGGGCATCAGGAAACACAGGTAGAAGTATTTACAAAGAAATGACCATGCCAATTAAACTGGACAGTATTAACTACCATCTGCCCCCCCCCCCCCCCCAACCAAAGAGCAATCTATAATCTTTCAACTAAGAACAGGACATACACCTCGGTTAAATTACGATCTTTACAAAATAAATCCCACAACCTAGCCCTTTGTAGACATTCTTTCCATACTTATGAAAAGTAAAACATATCCTCTTTGAATGGTCCTTCTTAATCCACCTTAAGCAGACCCTACTATCACTACAGCCCATCATAACCAACACCCTGTACGGCAGTGCTGAACAACTGAAGAAAACAACACACTATTTTTCCTTGGCACAGTCTGTAAAAGAGCTGACAGCTCAGCAGCAATAAAGCTGGCTAGAAGAAGAAGAATAGTATCTATTATTAGCTTAATACTTTAAAGCGGCGACTTACAAAGTATAAATTCAACTTAATTCAACTTATACCACCACACCATTCTTTTCCTTGTTCGATACCAAGAAACAATACCAATAGTTAATTAACTAATTGAATTGGTTAATTATTTTTTATTGATTCTTGAGTTGTCGGTAAAAGAAAAAAATAATTGAGTCAAATTTCAGCATGATCCGAGATGAAATGTGGAAGAAATAACGAGTACAAACTTTTTACCCGACAGATAGACATCAGTCATCAGTCACACTTAAAAGATGTTCATCTTGAGAGCGTAACTCGGGTGGATTTTTAAAAAAAGTTCTTTATTGTTAGTACTTACACTTGATTACAACTGATCACCAAAGTACAATGTTAGTCAGAAAACAGAAAATCTTATAGCAATTAGCTATTCAGTCAGTCAATCAGCATACGATCGTATAGCGATATAAGGCCAGTCAAAATTTCTTTTTCCAAAATTAAACAAAAAGGTATTTTCCATATGTGTTCCTGAAATAATTGATAACAGCAGTATGTTGGATCTAGCGATTCCTAAAGGTTTGCCATAAATTGATCGAAAGACTTAGCGTCCATGAAGTCATTTAAATGTATTCCATGTAAACTTATCTCTCGTTGAGAGTTAACAAATCTTTTTTACAAATTCAGTTTTTACAATACCTATATTCAAGTCAGAAGTTCACGAGGAACCTGGATGGAATCTGACACGGATCTCAAAAACGGCTCTAATGATTATCTTACAAATTTAACAGTTGATGTATATCGCTGAGCAAAGAATTACCAGCTCGTTGGCCACTCTAATTTGACCGTTATAATTTTTTCAAAAAAAAAAGAAATATAAATTTGGCTAGAGAACTAGGTTAGATCTAGATCCAACATCAGTTTTGAAAGGACAATCACGTTCGTGAATTTCCGAATGTAAAGCATTATTGATTCAAGAATAATTTTACGCACAGTCTACTCATGAATATCAAGACTCTTGTAATCTACATCTATGTAAACATATCAACAAGTGTTTTCAGTAATTTTCTTTCAGTTTCATTTATTACTACAAATAAGGTAAGCTTGAAGAAATTAAAATACTAGACAATCTATAGTCCTAGCTGGTAGTAGACATATTAATAGCTTGTATTGGACTAATGAAACAGGAAAAAGTAACCGACATAGAGTAGATCATGTAGACATATTAATAGCTGGGATTGAACGAATGAAACAGGAAAAAGTAATCGACATAGAGTAGATCATGTAGACATATTAATAGCTGGGATTGGACGAAGGAAACAGGAAAAAGTAATCGACATAGAGTAGATCCATAGACATCAATAAATATAGACTGGCCAATTAAAGAGTTTTATGAAACGAAAATTTGTGTACTTAATTATACAGCATTTATGAGCAGTATAAAAGTTAAGTATTTATATCTATTTCAGCCACACACCTATATATATTGTAAATAAGGAGGCAGTGTAGTTTTATTTTATCTCTAGGAATGAAGATCATGTAATTTTTCATAATTCGGAAATCCGAATACAATAGATATACATGTTTTCAAGTACATGAAGTTACTTCCTTCGGCCAGTCTATATTTACCTATGCCTGAGTAGATCATACAGAACGAGGACAGGGAAAGAAAAGGGCGGGCTGAAAAATTTTCAATAAAAAAAATCTAACATTCATTAGTTATTAGAAGCAAAATGATCTCTCTCTAAGAGACAAAGAATATTTCATCCATTTCAACGTTCTGCTCTATAAGTTGAAATATTCATTAATCTTTGGATTCAAAGACCAGCTTTAGTATAAGTAGTATGAAGGAAGTATCATTTATTCCATTCTTGTTCAATATTTTATTTTCCAGATTTCTTTCCTTACGTAATCTGCAAGCAAAAACTAAGAACTGATTTTTAATTAGCGATAAACTTGTTTATATCACCTCAAATACGATTCTAAACATGCGTATCTTGTTTGTACTTTAATTAGAAAATATTTTACTTTGAGATTGATTTTGTTGTCATTACACTATAGCACTGAATTTAGAGAGAAAGCATAAAGCGTACTCACCAAGAAGAAACATAAAATAAAACCTAGCTATAAATATATCCACTGGAGCTGAGCCTACAAAACATTCAGTTGCTGCATTGATTTGAGCATCTTCAAACTTAGTTACATTAGATTATAGAGTGCATCATTAACTGGTACCCGTTGGTCAGGGTTCGAGAACAAGACGATTCCCCCCTCCCTCGAAGGTTGTGTGAAAAAAAAAACGACTATCTGTTTATCATTACAAACATCGATCGATGAAATGTTTTTTTTTTACATTTATTAGCTTTCATTTTCTTTTTTTAAAAACATATTTACATTATTTATGAATACTATTGAACATTGAGAGCTCTATATCCATCAATTACATTATTTATGAATACTATTGAACATTGAGAGCTTTATATCCATCAATTACATTATTTATGAATACTATTGAACATTGAGAGCTCTATATCCATCAATTACATTATTTATGAATACTATTGAACATTGAGAGTTCTATATCCATCAATTACATAATTTATGAATACTATTGAACATTGAGAGCTTTATATCCATCAATTACATTATTTATGAATGCTATTGAACATTGAGAGCTCTATATCATCAATTACATTATTTATGAATACTATTGAACATTAAAAGCATTCCAGTCTGTGGGATAAGAAGTCTAAAAGAAATAAGTTGTGACTAAATAGTTCACATTTCTGTGTCGTCCTCTGACACATACCTTGGACATGTGAAAAAACATTTATACATTTTAACTCACGTTTAACGCGTTTTTTTTTCCTTTTTAAAATTATTTCAAGGGCTCCAGTGGACTTGACACATTGAACCCTTTAGAGCACGGTTGCCATGGAATGTATCCTAAATCTAATCAAAGTTATGAATGGAATTTACCTCTTTGTTAAACTATCAAGCTGTCTGGCTGCTGGTCCAGCCTCGGCTAGAAAAAAACAAAAAAACTTTTAAGCATATTTCGAATTATTTGAAAACTGCACAATATAACAATTAATTGTCACTAATATAGTGATAAATTAAAACATATTTTTCTGAACTGTAACAGCTAACAACATAGATCTAAATCAGTGTAAATGAAAGTTGTGAACATACAGAAAGCCAGTAGAACTAGGACTAGATACAACTCCATGACTTAGAAAGTAAAGCCACTTCTTACATTGCTCTCATTATTTATATGGTCGCACATTAAAAAGTCAAAGTAGAATTGGTGTTCCAGAAAGAAATCGTGACAACAAAACAAGTGGATCGTGAACAGATAAGATTACACATGGTGTAAACATTGGTCCGAAAGTTGAAAGCTATCCTCAAGTAGATCAACTGCTAGAACTCAGTAATGTAGTCTAGAAGCGGAAATGTACTTTGCACAATAGCAATGATATTTGACCGGAAAACAGTTCACGTAGAATGAACTAGTTTATCGGTTTGAAGCTACTAGATTTGTTTGAGTAGGGTAACCAGACACCTTTAAAACAAAGGAGGACAAAATGGAGGACAAAGCTTTACAAAGGAGGACAGTATGGAGGACAAAGAATTTTGTTACATAACTATAATTCAAAACTGAAAAAAAAATGTCGGAAGAGAGAGGAACAATTCAGTAGATTCTACTTACTCTAATTGTATTCTAGTTTTAGGATTTAAGTATAAATTGTAGCTATAGTCCCAAAGTTATTTATACAATATGAACATATCAGACTGATTAAAGTTGGGAAAAGGCGACTAGGAAAAAAATATTTGGGGTTCATAACTCATCTCAATTGTTAATTTACTTAAAATTTTCTTATGAATTCTAAATTTTCCGAAACAAGAGTCTTTCTTAAAATAATTATGATAAATTCATGTGCAATTGCATAGACTCTGTCGCTATATTTGACCATTCTGTTTTAAATTGTCATGTTTTCGTCGGGAAAGGGGAAGGGATGATTGAGTGAGAAAGATTAATCATGTAAGAGTCCTCTGTCCTTTTTTTTTTTAATTACTGCTAATGATTGCATTTTAATAGCGTATATAAATTATAATATAAATTATATAATTTAATATTTTTTTGTAATTTTTTTTTTTTAAATTTCTTAACTAAAATACTTAAGAAAAAGAGTGATGGTCTGTCTGATTGGGAGGTGGATTGCATTTGCATACATTGCCCTTCCCACCTGGTACAATCCTCTTTCATTTTAAATTTACTGATGTGTTTATTTGAAATTAGAGCGCGGTGCAGCATAATATACAAATGGGTTCAAGTATCAATAAATAGCTTATATTATATAGATGTTCAACCAATATTGTTCACACACTAAGATTAAAAATTGGACCGCCCTCCCCCCACTCAAAGTACTGTGGGCAGTAGATGCAACAGCCCCAATCCCGACTCCACCCCACCGAATCGGCAATGCTACCAGAGGGGAGCGACATAATATAAAAAATAAATAGTTATTCCAATTTAATTTGATCCCCCCCCCCCCAAACTTAGGCCTAAAGGGGAGGGCAATAATCCCCCCCCCCCAATCGGTCAACATACCAGAAGAGGAATGACATAATTAAAAAATTGGCTAAAATATCAATAACAAGCTTTTATCATTAAGCTTTTTAATTAATTCTGTTAACAAATTGTGATTTCTACAAAAAAACTGGAAAGTTTCGGGTGGGAGGGCAGCATTGATGCAATTATCTCCCCACCCGACCAAATCGGCCAACGTACTAGAGAGGGGGGGGGGCGACTTAATTTAAAAATAGGTTAAAATATAAATAATTAGTATATATTGTTAACATAAGTAAAGGATTCGGATACAAATTGTGTGATTTCTCTACTAAAATTCGCCCACAAACCTTTCGGGGGGGGGGGGGGGGGAGGGGGGGGCGATCGCTCCTACCGCCCCCCCCCCCCCCTCCCGCTGGATCCGTATGCAATGTTATTGTAATGCGAAAGCTGTTCCTCTGCATATACAAGGTAAAGGTAGTGTGTCTAGTGTATGTGGGTCTAGTGAATGTGGGTCTATTGTATGTGTTTCTAGTGTATGTGTGTCTATTGCAGTGGTCTTCAACCTTTTTCGACCTACCGCCCACTTTCGTATTTTTTTCTATTAAAAATTCCGCCAGCGCCCCCCTCTAAGAAAAACACTTATAAAGAATCGTGAGATGGCAAATATGAACACAATGTCATCTATTTATTAATTTTAATGCAGTCAATAACACTTATCCCGAATGGAAGACGACTGCATGCCAAAGGCGATCTTCTTTGACAAACTTAGAATAGGACGGAGTTATAGAGGTGCCCCCCGTAAGCGCAATAAAGATACACTAAGGCCTCACTTGCATAGAGGAAAGTACCTGGCAGCATTCTCTGGCAGCAGATGGTATCTGAGAGAGGCAGTTGGAGAGCTCTCACAAAAGCTGCTGGACAAACATTTGACACTCAAAGAAAAGCCAGTATTGAAGACAGGCGCAAAAGACGGAAAGAAAACTTAAATAGACCGCCAGCAGACAACAGCTTTGTCTGCTCAAAATTCGGGATAATATGCAAGTCGCAACTGGGTTTGCGTAGTTATGTGAAACACTGCACTCAGCCTTAATCTTCGGAATCGAAGGCATTGCCAATATTATCATTAAACAAAAATTGTCAAATAATTTGCAGTGATTACACACTAAAAGGAATCTCATTATCATGACTATTTTTTGGAATTTTGCTGAAACATTTAAGCGCAACCACATCTCTGTTGTGTCTCATATGGTAACATTCGTTTTACTGAAGACATAATTTTGTAAATCCATGGGCGTAGCCAGGATTTTTTTTAGGGGGGGGGGGGTTGGGGGGATTATATATATATATATATATATTTGTGTGTGTGTACATAATTAATATTTATTACATTCTGACCCTTTCGGAAGACGTTTATTGTGCACTAGAATAGATTCTTCCTGGAATTAGTGGAAAACTTGTAGACTCCCCGCTCTTGCTAGCAAAAGGGTCTGGGGGAGCTCGCAGCGTTTCCCCAGCTCGGGGCGAAGCCCCGCCGGCGAGCACTATTTCTGGTATTGAAAGCCAACAAAATGCATATTCTGAGGTATCTACAGTGCATTATCTTGCTATTAAAAAGTTTTCTTTCAAAAACCTAATGTGCTATTCTTACTGACTTAGACCCTCTCGAGCGGTTCGGCGCATTTTCCGGCAAGCTGTTTCCGCTACTCTTATTTTGCGTAATTCATTTTTTCGGAGAACATGTCCCGCAAAACCTCATGCGACGCTCTGTCACAACCTTACTAAGGGTTCGACTCCCAGTTCGGCACATGATTTTTTTATTTAGACCCGATCTCTATGACTGACTCCTAAAATCTGTCTTAGCCATCTTTGTTGAGCCACATTTAATGTTTTTCATTTTCGGCAGAAGACTATTCACACTTTATTAATGGGGCCCAAGGCACTGGTAGAAATTTTTAACCTTTCTTGACTACGCTCCGGGAATTACATGTCTGTATTTCGCTTTTGATTTTATATAGAAAAGGAAAGTTTTTTCGTCAAAATCATCTGTTGAGGGTTTTTTAAACTAAAAAATCTCTTGAATTTTTTTGTGTTTTTTAGAATTCAAAACCCCATTAAGCTACGATCATAGATTTTGGTGACTGTAGTTTGCTTTAAAATAATATTGAAGAGAGAGGTTTTCAACTCTAAACGCTCTGTAGGGGAATTTTAAACTCAAAACCATCTGGAGGGGTTTTAAACTTTAAAAAAAAAAGACATCTGGAGGAGGGGGATTTAAACTCAAAACCCCTTTTGGCTACGCTCATAGCATTTTGAGTGCGTAATTTGCTTTTTTTTTTAAATATTGAAGAGGTAGTTTTCAGCTTCAAACCCCGCTGGCAGGGGGTTTTAAACTCAAAACTCCTTTGGCTACGTTCATAGATTTTATAGTGTGTAATTTGATTTTTTTTATATTGAATAGGTAAGTTTTAGCTTCAAACCCCAACTGGAGGGGGGGGGGGAATTAAACTCAAAACCCCTTTGGCTACGCTCATAGAATTTTGAGTGTATAATTTGCTTTTTTTTATATTGAAGAGGGGGTTCATCGTAATTTTTGGAGGGGGTTTTAAAATCAAAATCTTCCTTAACTGTGCTGTTAGAATTTGGGGATTGTTGTTTGCGTGGGGGGGGGGGGACGGTGACCTTTAGCTATCACTGTTCATTCGTAACACTGCCCCCGTCTTATATTTGTTTGTCCTCTGGAATAACACGTGAGGACACGTCACATCCTATCTTTGTTTATACGCGTAGATTCTAGAGAACACTGGCTGCTGTGTCATCTCGCTGGGGTCACACGTTGACCTCTACTTGTCACTGCTCATTTGTAACACTGCCCCCTTCTTAGATCTGTTCGTCCCGAACAGATTCCACTTCACCACGATACTCAAGAAACCGATCGACGATCAAGAAGGAAGCTTTGTAGTTGCCCCCTTCTCAGAGATGTTCTTTCAATCTGGTTATTGTTCATTTTCCTTCAAAGGAGAACGGAAGCCAAATCCTCATTTTCAGCAGGTTCTCACAAGATTGTATGGAAACATCGACCTTTAGATGACGACATTGGGCACTGTTGTCGAGAAAATTCATCAGCATTCTAACGAGTTCGTGCTTCACTGGCTGAGTTTTACATTTTCAAGCATCTTTTTACAGAGCTTCTTCAGAGATATACAGGTTCATCACAGTACAGCAATTCTTTTAAACAACAGCAACTGACTTTGGGTTTGTACGATGCCTGTTGGGTTGATCTTCTCGTACAGTTCTATCGCAGATGGTTATTCACTTCACAGTTCTGGCATCTTACACTAGTTCTGTCCTTCATGCTTCTGACTTAATTAGCGTTCGTCTAACACCTCTGTTATAGTTCATCAAACTACTCTCATGAGGAATGTTCTTAGACGATTCTTTTGCGACTTCACATGAGAACGTGTACAAGGCTGCGCTGGCTTTACACTTTCAACTGATTCGTAAGGCTTTCTTCTTTGGCTGATGGTCCCGGACAGAATCTTTTCTAACAACATGGGCTATGGAGTTTCATTAGTGCAGGTGGGGGTCTATCAGTGGGAGAAGTGGTGGGCTTGTTTTCTAACAACATGGGCTGTGGAGTTTCATCAGTGCAGGTGGGGGTCTATCAGTGGGAGAAGGGGTGGGTTTGTATTTTGATCTTATTGGAGCCATCCACTTTGCACTCTGCATGTGTCGCTTTCTCCGCCTCCTCCATTTGATATTCCTTTGGTTGCGTTGATGTAGTTGTCGTTGTCTTGGTTTCTTGTCAATCAATGCTGATGGCAGCCACTTACCACATAGGAAGGTATGGCATTTCAAAGCTGTAGTCATCAAGACTGTTGATCTAACAAGTTGTTTCAGCATTATTCTTCGATGGATGCTTTGCGAATGAGCTGCAAGTCCACTTGAAGGCAAGTTGTCAAACACGTCATCGCATTCATCCGAGTCTGGAGGACTCGACTGTGGGGCAGGCTGATAACATTCAACATGCAAAGGTCCATCAACTTCAGCATCAAATTCTATTGTGTTTCCTTGACTTTCACAAGGGCTTCTCGCGCTGACCTTGACAGCTGGACAAGCTTCTGTTAAGTCCAGACCTTGCTGGTGTATTTCTTGGCATTCACAGTCTTCTTGAAAAGCTACGTACGTACAGTTCTTGTCAAACGCATAGGCGCAGTAACCAAGTTTTGAGTTCCTCTCGTAGACACTGGCAGATAGACAGAAGTCTTTAAGGCCCACAGCAAAAGCCTTGGACGCAGACCCAACGTTGTCTTGATCTGTTTGGCTGGTTGAAGTATTCGTATCAGGTTTATCTGTAGCTAAAGCTTCGGTCAAACTATAGGTCTCTTCTACTGTTTCTTCAGCGGTCTCATTCTGCTTCTCGTTGAAATAGTAACAGCTATCGTCTCTTTTCATATCTTGTGGGCCACATTCGTTTGGTTTGCTATCACAGTCACATACAGCACAGCCATCACCAGCATCCTTATAGTAATTGTCTGTATCGCCACATCCTTGGTTGGACAATTGTTCGCTGTTCATCAATGCTGTAGCTCTTTCATCTGTCGACTCAATCGGATCTTGCTGGGTGTTCAGTAGCTCGTTCATCATGATTCTAGTTTGATCTTTTATCGTATTTGTTTGTTCTTCTGTCTTGTTGGGCGTGGTAGCTATTTGTTCATTCTCATTCATGGCTTTGATCAAATGGTTAAATGAAGAAAATCTGGTGTTGATTTCTGATTCTATCTTCTTAATGCTCTCTTTCACCGAGTTCATTTTGTATTGCAAAGTTCTCAGGAGCTCGTCATATTAGGTTTAATTTCAAATTGGCTAATTTTCAGATTCTCATCTTCCTCCAACAGGGCTTTTCTGAGACGTGCTGTTAGCGTTTCCTTATTTCCGTTAAGCTGTAGACCTCTTTCTCGAAGCTCTTGTCTAAGTTCTTTCATGTCAAGTTCAATAAGAAGTTTCATGGAACACATTCTAGCCAGAAAGATCCCACTTCTGACACCAATTGTTAAGTATTTTTGTATCTTCTGGATAAATGTACTAGTAGGCACACAAATAAAAACACTGTAAAGAACTTGACTAAACTTTTAACTTCATATAACTTTCGAAATCCAGCGAACTTCAGTCTACAACATGTGTCAACAGGAGTCTAACATCTAGTGCCAATTCACTAAATCTCTGCAATATTCCATTACATACTAGTTTTCATAACACTTTGTCAATGGTCAATGTTTTTTGTTTACAAAAAGATTGTATTATTCTATTTGAATGTTAGCTTAAACGTTTTTCTTAAATAAAATTTACATATCAATATATTAACATATTGTTACAAATGAACAGTGACAAGTAGAGGTCAACGTGTGACCTCAGCGAGATGACACAGCAGCCAGTGTTCTCTAGAATCTACGCGTATAAACAAAGACATGATGTGACGTGTCCTCACGTGTTATTCCAGAGGATGAACAGATATAAGAAGGGGGCAGTGTTACGAATGAACAGTGATAGCTAAAGGTCACTACGTGTGACCTCAGCGAGATGACACTGCAGCGGGTGTTCTCTGGAATGCACATGTATAAACAAAGACAGGGTGTGACGTTTCCTCGCGTGTTGTTCCAGGTGATACTAGCAGTGTTTGTTCAACTTTGGAGGAGCGATTAGGGACTCCATATCAGCCAGAGACTTAATGTAAAAGTCAGTCGTGAGTGAACCGTTACAGTCGATACAGACGATGTAAGACGTGAGCGGCTCTAGTGGAAGAGAAATGTGTACGACTCGATGCAAGTTAACTAGGGTAGAGTTAACTGGAGTGGACTACTGTCGTTGAAGTCTATACAGCGAACTACAGTGTACTTGAGTCGTACAGTCGATACAGTCGATGTAAGACGTGTGCGGCTCTGATTCGGTAGACTTGAGTACGACTTGGTTCAGCTTTGGGACACCTGGAGCGACACTGGGAAGTGTGTCGTTGGTCTGTTCTGTGGAATACGGCTCGATGCAAGTTGAGAAGAGATGAATTGCAACGAAGTGAAAAGATAAATTGCAACGAAGTATAGCTAACTGTAAACTGACAGATATTGTACAGTTTTCTATGCTACATGTTAGAGTAACAAATTGTTAGAGTTAATAGTCAATAAAGTTATATGAAGCTGAAAGTTTAGTCGTCAAGTTCTTTACAGTGTTTTTATTTGTGTGCCTACTAGTACATTTAGCCAGAAGATACAGAAATACGTAACAAAATGTTGATAAAATAAACTATAATCTAAAAGGTGTATTACCTAATTTTTTTTATCAAATCATGAACGTTTATGCGCGCAAGATCTAAGGACACTAGATGCCCTTCGATATCAGCAAAAGAGTAAGAATTTAAAAAAAGAAAATGGGATTCCCGAACTAAATTTCTAACGTTAACTTAGAGGCAAGCTAATTATAATTTGTCTATATTTAGTTTGCCAGCTTTAATTTGAAGAATTTTTTCATTTATTTTGTTTCAGTGCACCTTTAGTTTCTTCTTTCCCCCTTTATGTCCAACGCCCCCTTACCGCCATCTATTGTGCCCAGCGCCCCCCTACCGCCCCGTTGGCTCCCAGCGCCCCCTAAAATCTCGAAAACGCCCCATCAGGGGGCGATAGCGCCCCCGTTGAAGACAACTGGTCTATTGTATGTATGTCTGTGAGAGTGTTATAATGTAGGCAGACGAGAAAACTACAACTGATGGGATATTAAGGTAGTTTCAATAGTATCTACTCTTTTATCTTTTCTTTTCTTATTTTTCTTTTTTTTATTTATTTCTTTTATTATATTATTTTCATTAATGCTTGGGGGAGGGGGCGGAGTGCTTGACTTCCGAACCTTGGGTCCTGTGTTCGAATCTTGGTGAAGACTTTTAAATTTTTTATTTTAAATTCTTCTCAACTCTAATGGGTTCATGACTTTTAGTTGGAGAAAGTAAAGGCGGTTGGTCGTTGTGCTGGTCACATGACAACAGGGGCGGGCTGGCTAGATGGGTATTTGGGCAAAATGCCCGGTGGGCCGGTAGTGCCACCGAAAGGGCCCATGAATGCCAGTAAATTGTATTAAAATTTTGCAACATATTTTTTAAAAGCAACACTTCTTGATTTAAAAAAAAATCATTTTATACACTTTAAAGTCTAATACTAATCTAAAGCATTTCTTAAATACCCTACATTCGTATACAGTGCTTCTAGTAGACGTCGATTCTTTATACATACTAAACGACAAACAAAAACTTAAGGTCTTTATTTCTTAAAGAGAACGACGTTAGGTGTGGATATATTCGGAGGAATCTATTAAAAGACCAACAACGTTCCAAGTCCTACAGAGGACATGTCCAGTCACATACGAATTCCTATTGGTTTGGTGGAGTTGTCGCATGAGATTGAGTTGGCCGCACTACAATCACAATTATTATCTTGAACAATGTAGAAATGTGTTGATTGGATTCAAAATGTAAAAGAATCTAAAAAGAAGGAGCAAAGAATAAGTACGCGATAAAAAACAGCTTTTGCTGGAAAAAATGTAGTTCATTATTAATGTTTCCTCGCAAGCACTAGAGATTCACAAACCTTATAATGACAACATTTATGAATGAACAGGCTCAAAGTCATAAGAAACAATAGCAAGACAATAAAGATATAAACATAAGACGAAACTCAAAGAGACTTTGCTCAAATATAAAATATAAAGTTTCCAAGTTATTGAGAAAGAAATTTATGACCTTGTGAGTAAAGTTCCCCTTTCAGACCTTGCGATCTATAGGGTAGATGATATTAAGGTCATCTGTTTCTTTGGCCAAGTGTTAACGAGAAGGGTGTCATGTGGCCAGCACAACGACCAACCACCTTTACTTTCCCATACAATAGTCAGGTAACCGTTAGAGTCTTCACCGAGATTCTAACCCACGACCCCAGGTTCGGAAGCCAAGCGCTTAACCACTCTGCCACTACGCCCCATGGCCTTATGAAATAATGTTGAATAATGGATGATGAAGAGTTGTATTTGTAAATATGCCTAAGAAAATGGCAAGGAGTGTTATACTTTATTCATTTACTAATGGAGCTTATCAATTAATAAATTATTCATATAGCTAACTACTTTCGATACATTATTGAACGCTACACAATGCTTTTGAGGACAGGTAGCCTATGATTTGATCCCCATCGTATGGCAAACAATTTGTGGGCCGGATTGTATAGAAATGCCCTGGCCGATTTTGACACCCAGTCCGCACCTGCGTGACACCCAGCTCGTTAATCGCACCTGGTACTTGCAGCCTGCTAGACCTCATCTCTCTCAATAATTTTTTTACTGCTATTTCATGATTTAGAACATGTTCATTTTCTATGGAATCAAGAATTAAACCTATTTTACGATATGAAGACACCATATGCGTAGCGGGGTTCAACATCTTCCTAATGTAACCCACAGGCTTGGTGGGGGGCGGTGGAATTTTGTGACTTTTTTTTTCAAAATTTTTTTTTGTATTGGAGAACTACAGTCACCAAATCCCATGAAATTTTGCTTTGTTTTTCAAGAGACCAAATAGCTCCTTGTCACCTCATAGGTCTGTACGACGTGGCAACTAACTATTGGTCTCTATGGCCCAAAGGCTACGAAGACGCAGGGCATTGTTGAGGCCTTCTGTAATTGAATAGCAGATTTGATACCCGATCTACAATTTTTTAAATAGAAGAGTAGCAGGATATTTCACTGTAAACACCTCAGAATATGTTGTTGTTTTTTAAACCAGCACTTTAGATAAAAGGAAATAATGCTTGGCGGATCCAGCTGGTAGAGCTTACAGCGCTATTCCGGTTCCCTAGCTGTCAAGGGAGGGGTGTCTTCTGTTGTTCCACTAACTCCAGAAAGAAACTATTCTAGGGTGCAGAAGACGTCCGAAATAAATGAAGATACTGAAAATTAATTACGTCCATAGGAACTATATATACTAGCTGGATATGACAAGCGGCCTGCGGGCCTTAGTTTGGGTATTACTGATCTAGTGGAATGGATTTAGTTCTATGTCAAACATGTCAAATATTCCCTTCAAATTTTACCATAAAAATGAAAGTTAAGTGTGACGATGGGTTTACCAGTTTAGACGAAATATTGATAACAAATAAAAAACATTATGAAAACGAGTTTACCCAATTTGTGAAAAAAAGCTACGTCCTTTAATCTATATATATAATTCTCTTCTTCCCTAATCAGGACAGACAAGAAGTAAAGGGAAGATCACTCTCTTATTTCTGAGGATAGTCACCCTTAGAAAAAAAAACAAGAGGGGGGGGGGGGGGGAGAACACGTTTTCACAACTCGCTACGGATGGCTGCGCGCTGGACTGTCAAACCATGCCCGCTCCCATCCCCCTTCGTATTGCGGGAGGTTTGGACTAGGAAGTAAACTATCGTCAACTCTAAAGGAACATCCGAAACATGAAAAACATTTTACAAACAAACATTTTATAAACACTAAATAGCAGGGCCAAAATTAAGCATTGTGCTGCCCTATTCGAAACGGATTTCGCGGGGCCAAGTTTGGGTAGGGAAACGGACAATAAGTGAAATTTAAGAGTTTGTATTAGAAAATAAATTCGTCTATGCATTTTATTCATTCTTTACTACGTACAGAATTACTTTAAGAGCCTTGCGTTTTTCAAAGTCACACAGTATATCATAATAATTCTGTTTCCTACATAGATCCCGCTAAATAGCAAGAATTACCAAATGTTTCAATCTATCTTTGAGAATTGTTGACCTCAAGTAATTCTTCATTAGTTTGAGGAGCGAGAAGCTTCTTTCACCTGACTACACAATTACGGCTAATGCATTATGCCGTTTTTATTAATAGTGCGTAGGATTGGCGTTTTCCATATTGAATGACACCCCAAAACGACAATTTTTTTCTATATATTTCCGTACATTTTAAGGACTTTTTCGTATATTTTGCAATTTCGAGAGATTTCCAGGAGCTCCTGGTTGATCAACAGGACGGCGCGAGAAATCTTTTTTAAGTTATAAAATGGTTTAATTTAATAATTTATACTCCTTGAATTAGCGCGGGTCCCATGAAAGTGCGGATCCTTCGGTCGCATAGGTTGCAGTGGCCTAAGACCGGCCCTGCAAAATAGCGGTATATGCTACGCCGCCTGTCGACTAGTAAAGAGACATATATTATACCTAGACTGAACATGGAGATCTCTAACATTACACGCAGATGTCGTGTAAAACTTCAAAAAATCTGAAACAAGGCGTTATTTTGTAAAGTAGTTGTAAAACTTAAAATTGTTTATTTCACCTATAACCAATGTAACATATCATTTAATGTTTAAATTTAGATCTGGGCTCGTCTGCCAGTAAAAGATACATCGTACAGCTAGTTGTCTCTAGCTCGCAGAGGAATGAAGCAGGCTCTTACAAGGTTCTGAAGCAACACAAAATTATTTATTGTAACAACATTCATACCAACAGCAACCCTCAAAGTATCAGCAGCAATTACCAAAAGAGATTTGAAGCCATAGGACAAAGCCATTGACACTAGCAAAACCGAATTATTCAAATTAGCCAGTGTAAATGTACGTGAATTAGCTAGAATGTTACAATACCACGAATTTATAAGAATGATTTATAAATTTTACATTGCAGGAATCTCTGAAACTAAACTGGGTAATGATGAAATGAAAGACATTGATAAAAGGAGTCATTAAACAGTGTAAGGAAAATAAGTTTTAAGACTAAGCGTAATGTAATCAACCCCTGGGACCCAGGCAAAGTTGACTCGTATAATCAAAATGTAGAACTAGTGGATATGTCGAATATGTATCTCAAACTTGATAAAATTTCAAAAAGTAAATTCCTATAACATCAGAAGTACCAAGAAAAGTATTCATGACGTAGTGGAAGAGAAAATACTATTTGAAAACAAGCAGTTCGGAATAAAACAACTCTCTAAATAGTCGAATAAAAACTAAGAGTTATAAGCCTCGGTAGACATATCAATGTAGACATAAAATAACATATTTTAAAGCCAGAGGAATGAATAGTATATTCAAAACTACAGAATCCCTATCAAGAACTACAGAGTAAAACCTTTAAAATTGCTATGAATACTGCCATAACAAGCTGAACTCTGGGTAATAGTCTATGGGCACTGGACAGTCGATTGGAAGTGAACACTAGGCCTTAAGCCCGTTGTAGTGGGCACTAAAGAGACACTACACTCACCTTCACAAACAATTTTATATTTAGAATCGCCGAATGTTAGGGCCCAAGCCTTATTCCAAAGACCCTAATTTAAATTACATCTTTCTCTCTAACAGGAGGAGACGGTGGCTGAGCGGTAAAGAGCTTGGCTTCCAAACAGGCTGTCTCGGATTTGAATCCTGGTGAAGACTGGGATTATTAATTTCGGCATCCACCTAGCTTTAAGGGGTGTACTTGACAATAGTTGAGGAAAACTCAAGGCGATTGGTTGTTGTGCTGGCCACAGAAACAGATGACCTTTACATCATCTACCCTATAGATCGCAAGGTCTGAAAGGGGAAGCTTTGTTCTCTAACAATACACCAGGACAACATAAATACATTCATGGGCGTAGCCGGGGGGGGGGGGGGGTAAGAATTTAGTGACTGATTTTTTGCTTTGATTCTGTTAATGTTAAACCATCATTTGCCCCAGCGCATCCAAGGGGGTTTTGAGTTTAAAACCAGGTGTTTTGCAGTAAAACCCCCCCCCCCTTCTATAAAACGAAGCCGAAAAAAAAATGCAAACGACAATCCCCAAATTCCTAGAGCATAGCTAAGGAAGATTTTGATTTAAAACCCCCTCCAAAATTTACAATACGTTCCCTCTTCAATATAAGACTATCCAAACATCAGTCACCATGTTCTATGAGCGTATTAAGAGGGGTTTTGTGTTTAAAACCACCCTCCAAGAGGTTTAGAACTAAAAACCACCTCTACCAGTGGCTGGGCTCTTTTAATAAAGTAAAGTGAATAGTCATCTGCCGAAATTTAAATGTGGCTCAACAAAGATGGCTAAGATGGATTTTAGGAGTCAGTTATAGAGATGGGTCTCAATCAAGGAAATCCTATGAGGAACTGGGAGTCGACCCCTTAGTAATGTTGTGACAGAGCGAAGCATGAGGTTTGCGGGACATGTTCTCCGACAGAACTAATTACGCTTAATAAGAGTTGCGATTTCATGGAGGCCATTACGAGGAAAGCGCAAACAGAGACATCTTAGTTCAAATTGGTGCCACACTTTCATGGAAGTGCTCAGAGAAAGTAGGAAGGGGCTTCAGACATTGCCAGTGACAGATTTCTGTGTAAGCAGCTTGCCGCCCAATGCGCTGACGACGCGGGAGGATCTAAGTCAGTAAGAAAAGCACATAAGTTTAAAAAAAGACAACTTTTTAATAGCAGGATAATGCATTGTAGATAACTCTGAAAATGAATTTTGTTGGCCCTCAATACCGGAAATAGTGCATTGCGGCGGGGCTACGCCCCGCGCTGGGGGAGCTCACGGTGCTCCCCCAAATTCCCTTTCTGGCAATGGCGGGGAGTCTAAAATAATTTCCCACTAGCTCAGGAAGAACCTATTCGAGGGTACAATAAACGTCTTCCGAATGAATGAAGGGTCAGAATGTAATAAAGATTAATTATATACACACACACACACACATTATTTTTGCGGGGGGTGGGGGGAGAAACGAATTCCCTCCCCCCCCTAAAAAAAAAACCTGGCTACGCCCATGAATACATTACATATATATTTAGCTTCAGAATTTGTAATTAAACGAATGAAAGATAAATGGAGTTAGAAGCTTTGGTGCTGCGACAATAGATAAACTTGACAATCGCTTAGAATAGCAGCAGAACAAAAGTCATTGAGAGAAGTAAGGGAAGGACAAATATGGGTAAAGATAGACTCGAACCACTGCTTCTTCTCAGGCATAGAGAACAATTTGCAGCAAACAGCTTCCAAAAGAAACTACTGCAGAACTCTTATAAAATTGATATTGATCAGTACTTGAAACCCAAAGCAGTGTTTTCTATTTTTTAAAGCCAAATAAATTATATATATCTCAATATCAAGAGGTCCATGTTTGTATTCCATTTGAGATTCTCCGACAGTTGAGCTCTCTGTTCTTTCTCTCACGTTCTATTTGTGAACGTTTCATTGCATTGTGTCACCACTCTTATCAGTCACGTGCCTTCTAGGTGTCTACATCGAGTTCTTCTTGAAGAGAAGACATACAAAATATAAATTGTCTTGATAAAGGAAATATTAAAAGAAAAAAATGTGCAAACTAAATGTTAAATTTGTGTTCACAACATTTCCAATCCTATACTCTTAAGCGAGCAATTCTTGTATGTATGTATGTATGTATGTATATATATATTTATATAAAAAATTTTATTTCGAAAACGGCTCTAACGATTTTCTTTAAAATTTCAAGGTATGTGCATATTAGTGAGAAAAGAATTCTCAACTCATTGGCCACATCGGGAAAACTCGAGGTCGACTTTTTATATCGGTTTGAAAATGGCTCATTATCGAAAAATTAATTTTGGCTAGAATGTTTTATGAATGAAATTTTCTATATGACGTCAATGGGAAAAAAAATTGACACCGCTTACGTCACTATGCTCACAGCAGTACACTAAGACATTTCTTCGCAAACAAGAAAAAGTTTTAATGATTCAATTGGCGTAATTAAACATTTGCGCACCATCTTATTGTACATTGATCCATTATGAAACTATGGAAGAAAAATAATGATATTAACTATCTTTATGTATGTATGTAGGCTTTATAAATTGTTTAAACTTTAATTGTGTACACTCTTAGTAGCTTTTACTTTGTTATTTTGCTGGTGAATTATTTGCAATATGTTTAAGTTTCGAAGTCTACTGTCCCATACCAAAACAAGGAAATGGTCATAACACAGCTTATCTATGCCTTACTTGCACAACCAGTGCCGGCCCTAACATTTGCGAGGCCCTATGTGAAATGGATTGCGCGCGGACCGGTAAGGGTTGAGATAAGGATATTAAGTGAAAATAAAGATTTTGTATTAGAAAATAAACTCGTATTTGCAATACATTTTTATTAAATGAAAGCTGACGATGCCGTTTTTGTTTTATATCACGCGTAGGACTGGCGTTTACCATATTGATTGACACCCCAAAATGACAATTTTGTCTTTTTAAGGACATTTTTATGAGTTTCAAGAGATTTCCAGGAGCTCCTTGAAAACAAGGAGACCACGGGAACCCTATTATAAATTATAATGGTTTAATATACTTTACACCTAGAATTAGCGCGGGTCTTTTGAACCTTCGGGGTCCACTGCGGCAGCATAGGCCTAAGTCTGGCCCTGATGATATCCAGCTCGCAGTCAACTAATTTTCATCACGCTGCTGCTTTTTTTTTGGTTAACCTATAAACCTCGGTTAAACAGAAGTCATGTTCTAGAAGTCACCCAATAAAACCTACTCAGCCCAAAGATCACCGCCCATAGACATAACTTCACATTATCTGGGAAGTATAGTATCAAATGACGCATTACTTTAAAGAGAGGTTGATATGTAATCAGGGATAGTCGACGCCTCCAAGCGAGAGTGTGGCGAAATAAATCGCTCCGCCTGTCTACAAAAGTCAGTGTCAACCAGTGATTCTCTCAACCCCTCTATGTAGATCTGAGACATGAGTACCTTATAGAAAGCAACTAAGACTTCTTAAACGACTTCAACAAAGACCGCAATACAAACAGCGATATTCTTGCAAAATGGTATGAACTTCTTATAATCCGACAGTCACCCTTTGCATGGGCACTTATTCCGTATGGGGGACGAATATATTTTTAGCAATCTTTTTTTTTTAGTAAGCTGAAAGGTTGTCGGAGTAACAGAGATGCCTCACAATAACGCTTCTTTAGAACACTAACGCGATGATTTTAAGTCTCTCATGATGGAGCGCAAGCATATTTGGTGAAAGCACTCAAGAAGTCTTAGTTGTTGACTGTAAAGTGTCCATGTCTCAGAGCCAGAATGAATATATTAATTGCAATATTAAATTTCAGAAAGTAACCATTTTAGAAGTTACACTGCAAAGACTTTTTTCCAAGCCTATAATAGCCCAATAGTTTTACGCGAAAGAAGCAATGTAAAACGTTAAGACGTGAGCTGTGGTTTTCTATAGGCTTACTGTTGGGGAGACTTTCTGTTATAATCGCAATGTACAATTACATTGAGAACTGACAGAACGAAAAAGCAGCTCTTCGGACTGAAAGTCTTTACCCGATCGTTCATTTTCGTAAATACAACAATATCCCAAAATGACTTCGGGTATATATTCTTCCTTAACAGATTAATCATCCGAGCGAGGCTCGGTCACCTGATATTATAACAGAATGCGACATAATTGTATACGAGTATATATAACGTCATTTTGTGTTATCTGTTCTGATACGTACTATAGACAAGCTTATAGGTAGAACACATATCGAATATCAGTCAAATGCTATCAAATGTACTGTACTACAACTATTAATATACTTGTACGAGCAGATACCCGTGCTGCTCTACGGTTGAAACTCCCCTAACATAGAGTAGATGCACAAAACATTTCGTAGGTCCATCTGTAATGATCTGTTGTAGCACTACTTCCAACAACACACTTTTTGCAACAGCCAGTATTACCATAATAACGCATTATTTTTGGCATCCTACAATAGAAAGTCTTCATTTCCGCCTCGAACTTTTAAGCCGCTGCAGTTTTATGTTGCCTCCCGCAATTGAAAAGCCAGTAAAACACAGCCTTCTTATCTTATCTTATAGAATACAGTCTTTAACACAGCATACTCTTATAAATCACCCGTTGCATCCTAGCAGAGAATAATGCTCCCGCACTAACTACATTTTTTACCCATAAACTGCATTCATTATAATTAAATTAACACAACCGTAATTAAATTAACTCAACCGTAATTACATTATCCTTAAATACTGATGAATGAATCATTAACTAACCATTGACAACTTAGTTCACTTTTTCCTTTTCGAAATGTATTTTGTCATTCATAGATCTGGAACTAGAGACGCACTTTATTTAGAAGAACCCATCTCCGCAACTTGTATTTTACATTCCCCCCCCCCCCCCCCCCCAAAAAAAAAAACAACAACCCAACCTCACACTTTTTATAACAATTTTTAGGATTTCTAATTGTTGATTAGAGGCCTACTTGTAGATCTAGATCTAGTCGTTCTCAAATGTTCTACACATTCTCGTTGACTACGGTCTGTACATTTCAAACTGGAGTCATTTTTACAAACATGCTTTCACACAGATGTTTCGTGTTCTTTGTAAAACAACAACTACATTTGATTATCAGAGACAGATCAAAGGATAATCTCTCACATTCACTCTGACAATCTTCTAGATCTAGAAGAGAAGTCGATTGAGATCTAGATCTATGGAGACATAAATGTAATATGACAAGGTTACTAAGTGTGGAAACAAAAAAAATCGAAATCCTTTTGTATAAATGAGTTAAAATTTTGCCAAATAACTATCCCCCCCCCCCCCTACAAAATAATCTCCAGTGTTTATTTACTATTAATAGTGAATAGCTGTAAAAATGGTGTATTTTATGTAAAACTTCTTGCACGGAAAAGCAGAAAAGTAGCCGTTGTATCGGAACTTTGAAAGATGTAAGTAACAAAATATCTTTCTATACCGTTTTGAACTAGATTGCAGAAAAGTCAACTGAAAGCTAGAGTTTATCCCATAAGGTCTGGTCAGTATCTTCCTTATCTGTACTTGATGACGCTTTTAAAAATTATTTATAAACAAAATTACAAAGAGAGTTTGTGTGATAACAGAGGCCGATTGCAGAAATAAAAGAGTGATTTTTCCATGGTCACAATGGTTAAGTCCGGCCCTGCTATTTAGTGACGGGTGAATACTACTTGTTCTCCCTCACCCTCTTTTTTTTTTTCGCCGCTAAAGTTACGTGGGGTAACTCTAGTCCGAATTTTAGAAATAAAAGAGTGATCTTTCCTTTACGTCTCGGTGTCCAAACTATTGAGCCATGAAGAGAACTATATATATATATATATATGACTCGCTTACTATTGCAGTTGAAATTGCCACTGTTCTTAATGGTTCTCTTAGGACAAGTGATGGTGGAGGTGGCTAGCGTGTGTTTGCAGGTCTGACAGTTACGTCGCTTACATGGCCAACTGCTAGGTTCACTCGAAATTTTTTGGAGTTAAGTGTGCACAAATATGTCTTGTAGGTTTTGGTCTCGCCTGAATATCACAAGAGGTGGGAATGAAAAGACGTCGCGTGTATCCTCAAGAGAATGTTCAGGTTTTTCAAAAAGATGTTTTTTGCTTTCACGTTGTGAGGATGGTAGGTTAATATCAATTTGGGCCTCTCATCATTTCAGATTTCGTTTTTTTCTTGAAAGCTTGTTTTTAGATCTTCCACTTGCGATAAAGATTTGTCTAAAATATTTGAGGGTAGCCACGACAATAAAAACTCTATCATTTCAGTGGCTTTTTCAGTGAAGTCATAGTCGTCTTGGCAAAGGCGGCGGATACGGAGAAGTTGGAAGTAGGGGAAAGACTCTTTAAAGGATGGTGGATGCGACCTACACTTATATAGTCGTTCATCACTGCATCAGTATATCTTTGTTTTTTTTTTGCCTTGAGATACTATTCCGTTAAGGTCTGTCTGTCATTTTTTTCCTTTCCAAGTGTCATAACGTGTGACGTAATTTGAGTACAGACAAATTGTCCTACATTTTGTGAACGACCTTGAGCAGTCTACAAAGATGTGTCATACCTCCACGACTCTCCGAAAGTTGATTGCATGATGTGCAATACACAGAACTGCGTGTGGTGGATTATATTCGTTGAACGGTCAGTTTGTACTTTCCGATTGGGGTGGATGGCCTGCGTCTTTTAGGGGAAATGTCTTAAGATCACAAAGCGATAAATATCATCTTGAATAAGCACGTGGACAGGCATAAACAGGAACGGAAGCTTAGTGATTTGGTATAAAGGAAAAAAGCGTTGAATCTAAGATAATAAAGGTTATACAAACAATACGTATAAAAGATTCAGGATAATTTATAAGACAACATCATCCTAGGGATATTGCTTAAATGCTCATGTATGGTACATTTTTCTCAGCTGTCTCTCACTTATCTCTTTGTTCTAAGTTCATTGTCAAGGTTGAAGCGTGCTTGGGCTTCACTTGGCTGGAAGTCAGTCACTTGAGGTCCAGCAGGTAGGAAGATTGTAGTGTGGTGAGGATACCACACGGTTGGCTTACTCCTTGAGTTGACATAGACTGGTCCCGGGACTTTAGTCTGGAATGCCTTCAGCTATGATCGAATGAGATGTATGACCCACCCTCAACGGGAATATGTGGAGAACTTTTGGGGTCTACCTTTAGGCAACAAACACGCCAGCCCTGGCGTAGGAGGTTATAGGATAAGACGTGAAAGAAATCTGAATTAATAAACTATGAGGCTGGTTGGCGAGGGACGCATCCTTGATAGGAGCGTCTCCCTGAGACTAACTAAAATACATTCTAACAATGTTACCAAATCTAATAATAATTGCTCTATGGGAGCATAACATGTATGTTTATATTAAAGGCAGGGGCATAACTAAGGAAGGAAACTGGGTAATCCTATTATGGGGTTGTAGCCCTTTTGACCGACAGGTAAACAAGAGTCCGCAGCCACTGACAGGTGAGGGGGGGATAGAATAGGGCACAAAGCCATTGCTGGTCAACTGACCAAAGATAATAGGCACACGCGAGTCTAAGAGTGCATGTTGAAAAGTGGAGTATGTGCATTATAAAAAACATGAACTATGTCTGAATATGTGTATATAGAGAAATATCTACACAGGTAGGAAGGTAGTGTGAATGCTAATAGATCTAGACGCGTGGACACATATAAATAGACTGCAGAAGTAACTAAACTGTAGGATTGGTGTCCACTGTAAGGAGTACAGTTAACTATCTTGAATTGAAAGAGGAATGTACAAATGCATGTTTATAGATATTTAAAAACATAACAGTTAGACACAGACGCAGGGGCTTAGCTTGGGATTTGGGAGCCCGGAGGATCGACCTCTTTGGGGGCCCCTTGCATTGTGAATTTGACATTATTATATGAGATAATGTACTTAATAAATTTATAACCTTACATTGAAATTGGTACAGTATATCAGTAAAATTAACAATAAATAATAATTAAGACTTCTTTAATGAATAATACAGTTGTTTATTAGCTAAATAATGCACACGTGACAAATCTCAGTTCAAATCGCTTCACGTCATGCTTTCTGTGCAGCAAAGTCATCTATAATATCAATTACATCGATAGAGTCTAGTATTTGTGACTCTACTGACAATAAAGTCATGCTAGGTCTTACTTGCGTCATTGTGCTCGTGAGATAGTTTTGGATTAACTTGAGCTTTGAGAATGATCTCTCACATGATGCAAAGGAAGTGGCCTGAGTTGGCAGTATTCGAATGGATGTTGCAAGGTTTGAACACACATCAGTACCATATGAAGCCAGCTTCCTCAATATGTCAATTGGTGATTGTGGCACTGGCTTGTTGATGAAAAATGCTCGTGTATCAATGACACCTTGAACAAACGATTTGCGTGTATTTCATCAAATATGAAAAACACAGTTTTTCATCAGCGTGCCATCATCTATAGACTCCAAGATGTGTCTTGGTTCAAGAAGAAACCCAAAGGTGTCCACATGGTTTTTCAGCCTTTGGAATCTGTCCTTCATCTCCATATAAAGTCTGTCCAGCACTTTTGTCGCAACACGTTTGAATTGCAGTTCTATTGACAGTACTACATTTGAACTCAACTCCCCATCAAATCTTTTGTTTCTTCTGGTTTGTTTTGATTAAATCTATAGCATTCACTACCTTCTTTTGCTCTTTCGATGGATTGGGTGATCAGTTTCGTCAGTTTCTCATCCTTTTACAGAAAGCTTGAAAGGGTTTTAATTTCTTCAGCAACTTCCCGTATGTGCAGTCCAGACTTTGTAGTTTCTTCTGGACTATATTGATTTGGCGCAGGAGTTTTAACCAGAATTCCAGATAAATAAAAAATCATAATTTCCCACTGCATAATGAAGATTCTGTGTACTGCTTTTAGTGTCCATTTTTTCAGTTGTCGATTCAGAAAGTTTATCCAACAGCTTGATGATTTTGTCGAGATGCAAAGAAACTGCCGACGTAGCTTCTTCTCTTACGGACCACCTTGTATTACTCTCCTTTTTTAAACTCCTGGCTTCAGCTTCTTTCAGTTTGGCCCATCTCTAGGGGTGAATTAGAAAAAAAGTTGCACAATTTATATACAGTTCCAAAAAAGAAGATGACAATTGCTGGATCAATCTTAGCAGAATGAAAAGCTGCCAGAGTTTTCAGAACAAGTTCTTCATAATGTTGTCCATCAGGTTTCAAAATGTCAAAGTAACCAATGAATAACTCTTTTATTTTGAAATGATCAACATCCAAGTAACGACCTATTAGAGAGACTTTGTTCTTGATGAGAAACATCTGGGGGTGGAATCAAGCATCAGAGACAAGTAACAAACTGGCTTGACTTTCCCAACAATTGATTTCCTAACTTTATTGCCCATCAAGTTTATGAACTCATTTTGAATTTCTGGTGACAAATAATGTGTCTTCCCATATTCAATTCAATGTAAGTGGTGTTTCGTGACTTCATCAAATTCTGGAAGAGATTTCAAAGATGCTAGGAAGTTCCCAGGATTTGGTGAATTCAGTTTTTTATTGTGACTACGTACGCTTGAGTTTGTTTTTGCTAAGTATTTAATAGCTGCTGTTACACGCTCCAGAATATCTCTCCAATTGTTTCCAAATTTGCTCATGAAACATATGTGAGAGTTCATCTTGCTCTTCTTCTAGCTTCCACTTCAAAAAAGCTTGTCTATGGCGGACTCCTTCTTCACGTTCTTTCAGTCTCTCATGTTTCTTCCATTTGGTGAAACAACTCCAGGTTTGCTCAATGCACTAGATGTCTTTTCTGATGCCTCATAAAACAGTACACATGTAAAACAAAACAGACATCCCAAGTGTGGAGAGAAGAGGAGCCAAGATCGGTTGGAAATTTCTCCTCTTGGAAGCATTCTAGTGAACCATGATGTTAAACTTCGTAATTTATTTTGGGTAAACTCTACTGGAAAAAAATACTGTTCATCTTTGTTTTGGAAAAATAAACTACCCTTTAACACAATCTTTGCTCCCAGTTCCTCAGATAAAATTTTAGGCTGGATATATCCAAAGTTTTTGTACTTAATTACAGCTTCTTCCACTTCTAGAGTAAGTGATTTTGGTAGACCATCACTTGACTCATCATCACTTACTTCAGATGTTTTCTCTGACTGTAGTACAATGTATTCCCCTGGAGTCTCTTCAGCACTACTGCTCTCATCAAGAGACATTTTCACTTCTTCGATTTCTGTATCTTTGTATAAATCATCTGAATAGTGATACTTTTTGACACGTTCATG
This sequence comes from Biomphalaria pfeifferi, assembly GCA_030265305.1. Classification (NCBI taxonomy): domain Eukaryota; kingdom Metazoa; phylum Mollusca; class Gastropoda; family Planorbidae; genus Biomphalaria; species Biomphalaria pfeifferi. The sequence goes on from JASAOG010000065.1 coordinate 3,377,058, forward strand.
ACCTCCTTTGTTTTCAGTGCTCTTATCAGGTTTTTTCTTAAATGATAAGGACGATGAAATAAACTATCCTATATAACAAGTTAATTCATGAGAGTAACACGGCACTAATCAGCGCTTTGGAAGTTACTCCTTGAAATTGAGAGTAACCCCGCACGGAAAGTGTTACTTCTCTGTGTGGAATACATACAAAAGGGTCACTAACACACATAACAACATGAAAAGTAAGATTACATGATAGTGATTTAATATTTATTTAAAAACAAATTTCGGACACTCATTTGGAGGCCCCTCTCCAGTGGGGGCCCGAGGGGAGCTCCTGCCTCCACCCTAGCTACGTCACTGCATAGACGAGCGCTAACATGGTAACAATGATGAATAGATATAAGGAAAGTTTTTAGGTGAAGACAACAATAATAATAATAAAGTTTTTCCAACTCACCCGCTTTGCCTAACACAAGATCTGAACCAGGTTGTTGACTTCCGACTTCTCTGTGAGTCTGTTAGAGTGTGGCATTAACTTTTAACTTTTCGCCTTCCGCCTTTATAGGTACCCAAGACCCACGCGGTGGACTAGAAATGTGCCGGGTCCAATGAGTACTAAGTTTTCCGAATGAAAAGGGTTAACTTGGACCAAGGACTTTACTTCACACTCCTGATCTTCTTTATCCCGCGCCTGGACCTTAGGGGACAGGGGAGGGGGATAATGATGCAACGTATCACTTATTAGGCTTGACCATCACCGGATGCAATGTTGGACAGAAACAGTATGAATGGCAGTGGGCGTTAGGATTGTCATCCAACAGTGGTGTATGTGGACACCAAATTTTAATGTCTCTGGTCTTAAGGGCTGCGTGTGTGTGTTTAAGCGCTTGGGGTGCAACTTGGGATGTGTGTTTGTGGTTATAGTGGGTGGTCGGATCTAAAATCGTGGTAATAAGATATTTGTGGAATGATAAGCTAGTGGTTCTATGTACAAAACTAAGCTACAATATGTAATACAAAAATGCAGTATATTCAACTACTACACTATAGCATGAATGCATGAAAGTTGTCTGAAAAAGGCACTATGGTTACAAAATGAATACTACTCAAAGAAGTAATATTAAAATACATACACATTTCATATATAAAAATTTACATTTCATATAAAATACACTTGATTGTATGTTCCATTGTGCTCTTGCGTCACACAGGCTCTAATTCCTTCTCTGGACGCGTCTGTCGCTAGATGAAATGTTTTGTATTTGTCAGGTATTTTGAGAATAGACTCGTTTGAAAAGGTGTCCTTTATTTTGTTTACAGTGTCTTCCAGCTCTTGTGAATGGAATACTTTGTTTGGTTGATGTTTCTTGATTTTGTCATGGATGATGTGAGTGTTGTGTAATTAGGTATGAAGCATCGGTAGAAATTGCTAGTCATAGTATACTTCTGATTTGTTTCTGTCTTAGGTACTTGAATGTCTAATATTCTCTTGATGATTTGATCTTCAGGTTTTTAAAGAGTGGTAGCTTTGTAGCCTAAAAATGTTTCTTCATTCCTGGCTAGTTCCAATTTGCTGGGTTTGATAGTGAAGCCATGTTGTCTAAGTTTGTGAAAGATTTCTTTAAAGTGCTTGTAAATGTTCTTCCCAAGATTTGTGGAAGATCGTCTATAAATGAAACTGTTTTTTCTTGGACCGAATAGTCGAAGTATTGCTGTATTGAATGTACTACTTGCATTGACTAATCTAAATGGTATGTAGCTAAATTAGAAAAGTCCAATTGCAGTCGTGAAAGCATTATTTAGTTTACATTGTTCTTTCATCAGAAGTTTGGTAATATCCTCTTGAAAGATCTAATTTTGTAAAGTATTTAGCTTCTGCGAATTGTGTTATGCGATCTTCTGGACTCGGCATAGGGTAAGAATCTAGACGAGTTAAATAGTTAAGTTGTCTGAAGTCTACACACATTCTCAGTGTTGTAGAATTTTGCCGTTTAACAAGTAGCCTACAATAGGTGCTGCCCAGGACGAATATTTAATTTTTGATTATTCCCTGTTGAAATAATTGGTTGATTTCTTAATAATAATAATAATTATAATAACAATAATAATAATAATAATCTTTATTATCCGTATGGAAATTTGTCTTACAATTTATGCATTACACCAAACTAAAAACATTATAACTGTAAGAAACCAAAGTGTACATTCACACCAGACTCACTCATAATTTACATGTGACAAAGTTTATACCAGATTGTTCTTAATTAATGATTTGATTGCCAGGGGAACAAAAGAGTGTTTGTGTCTGTTTGTCTTTGCTATCGGTGCAAAGATGCCAATGCATATAGCAATGTCAAAGGTGTTAATGTAAATGGTGTCAAAACATACACACACAAGAGGGTGGTCCAGAAAATGTTTCAACTATGACAATATAGTAAGTAGTTATTCGGACATCTATTTCAGTAACAGAACTAGTATATAAAGCATTAAATCCTTAATTCCATATATATATGGAGGCGCGCTGGCTGGTCGTTAAAGCGCTTGGCTTCCGAACCGAGGTTCGAATCCTCGCAAAGACTGGGGGGTTTTTATTTCGGGATCTTCTGGCGCCTTAGGGTCCACCCAGCTCTAATAGGTACTTGACATTAGTTGGGGAACAGGAAAGTAAAAAAGTAAAGGCGGTTGGTCGTTGTGCTGGCCACATGACACCCTCGATAACCGTAGACCACAGAAACAGATGACCTTTATATCACACGGTCTGAAAGAGGAACTTTACTTATAAACTTTACTTACTTTTTTTTACTTCCATCAAATAGCCCAAAACCTAATGGGCTGACAAGAAGTTTTCGAAGGCGGTCTGTTTTTAAAAACTAATGAAACTGCAGTTCTTGTATTGTAGTTATTGAATATCTAAGCATCAATCGAATGAAGACGACAATTATTTCCAATGATTAAGAAATGAAATAACCAAATTAAGTGTTTTCATCTTTACCAAATCTATTCCGAAATCTACTAACTTCAAACGTAAGAACGGACTAATGTTTCTGGAGTCAAGTACCATCGTTATTGTCACAAAGAAGCGTGCAAAGCCATTTTGAATAACAAATTATTAATTCTTTCATGGGTTGAATATTTGCATCACAAGGTCAAGGCGGCATGTCAATGACTGAAATTTCATACCATAAAAGGAGTGGTTGAGAAATTCTACGCGCGCGAAAGAAGATTTGTTGGTTCCGAAAAGGCGGTATGACGGAGATGGTAAAAAGTATTTAAAGAGCTGCATGATTAGTTTAGTGACTTGAATGAAGACAGTAAATGTGAAATTAAATTGTATCGTACATTCAAAAAGTGTATATATTATTAGATTCCTAGTTCAAGGATAATCGCTTTGTGTAGTTTATAGTTATAGCATTTCAGTTTTGAATTAACAGCTTAGATTTGTATCTCCGCATCACGCTATTGTGTCAGTAATTTGTTTAAGGGAGAGAACACCATTGTCAAAACAACACAATCTCATCGAAACACCAAATTAAACATATTGTAAACATTAATCAAAAACACTGTTGTTATCCCACACTCAAAACGTATATAGTCTCACTTATATTCACATTGTTTGCACGCTACAAAACGTTTGGTTGAGCACGAAGATGAACTAAGGATGTGATCAAACTTGCACTACTGTCTAGAATGTGAATTATGTTTCAGTCTCGTTCTATCCTACCACTTGTTATTTTTTTTTAGTTTAACCTGCAATCATTCCACTAGGTGAAATCGTGTGTTGTAGACGCCAGGAGAATAAGTTTCAAAAACTTAGAAATGCATAGCAAAGGTTTGGAGGCTGGGGCTCCACTCGGACCCCCCCCCCCCCTTGAAGCACCTCCCCGATCTCTTAATTACTAAGGCGACAGAGTACGTAGGCTAATTTTTTAAATAGTCTAACTGGGCGTCAGTAATAAAAAGTATAAAAGAAATGTAGGTATGATGTAAAACCATTTCTGGAAAGTCCTATTAAAGACTTTAAAAAAAAAATATATTCATTTTATGTTAAGTCTGTTTCTTATTTTTAATAATTTCACATTTTAATGTATATAATAAAAGAATGTAGGTAATAACCTCAGTGTGTTTTGTTCCACAAAAAGAATACATTAACAAATGTTCTTAGTCGGACTTTCATAACGAGAACGTTAGGGGGAGGGGGGAATGAAGCCCTGGGCTGTACCTGGTGCCACTAACCCGAGTGACGCCACTGAACCTGGTGCCACTAACCCTAGTGAAGCCACTAAACCTGGTGCCACTAACCCTAGTGCCTCCACTGAACCTGGTGTCACTAACCCTAGTGACGCCACTGATCCAATAACCACTTCCCCTCTGAAACCATCTAGGCTACATAGTAAGAATTTATAAATAATATCCCCCCCCCTTTTTTGTGTGTCCCTGTTTGTGCCTTCACAGTGTTTAGAAATGAAACAAATAATTTTGTGCTACTGCCTTGCTATTGAAACTGTAGTGTTCCCACACAGAGAAACTGTGTAACTGTGTCAAACGCCAGGCGGACAACACACAACACTTGTCTTGACAGCCGACTCCAAATGTTTTATGACCCACCGGATGGACAACTAAGTTATAAATAGAAACTTTATGGAGATTTTGCAACAGCTTATTAATTTCTGTAAGCCTCCTCCCCCCCCCCCCCCCTCCAGCACAACAAACATTTCCTACCAACTCCAGTATAGCTCCCTTTTCAAAATATTTAATTAAAACCACTAATTAATCCAGAATACTGTTACAGCAAGTGCGTTTACATTCAATATACCTGTAGTTAAAGCAAATGAGTCTACATTCGATATTGTTATACCATGTCAGTTTACATTCAATTATTTCTTATGTTAAATTAAGTCACTTTGCATTCAATTATTTTTGTATGTTAAATTAATTACGTTTACATTTAATTAGTTATGTTAAAGCATGTAAGTCTGCAATCTGCACTATATATTGTTAAAGCAAATCTGTTAATAATTCAATATTAATAAAGTCTGTTTATGTTGAAAACGTTGGTCTATTAGGTATAAGCTGTTTAGTAAGTGAAGGGAATAAATTCATATTTGCGGTTTTGAAAAAAACAACAACAAATTGGAGGTCCAGCAGGTGCTCACTGGCAGATTGCTATAAATCTGGCTAAATGCGTCTATTTTTATCACCAAACCCCTCGCGTTCACTACAACAGACACACAAGTAACCTTCAAACACGGTGATAAAAACTGGCGTGTCATACGACCAGACTGCACAGCACAGGACTGGATAGAAAGAAAGAATGAGACGAGCAGAGAGAGAGAGAGGGCAGAAAACGGAGAATAAAGCTACTTAAATCAAGGGGTGAAAACTTGGACAATTAGGAAAGCCAGCTCTTAGACTAGTTACAATGTACCAGAGTTTGGTCTACTAACAAGTATGTAGCCGCTAGGTTTAATTTTGGCCTACAGACAAATGAGAAACTAGTAAATGGCTACTAAATATATTTTTAGTCTACAGACATATGATCATATGAGATGCAACATGCAAGTATGTAGCTTTGCAAATGTTATAGGCCCTACTAGTATTTAGTTTGTAAAATAAAAAAAAAAAGGTGCCGGTACTCAGTGATGGATTGCCTAACTTTTAACTACTAATAAATTAATAAACGTTAAAATACAAGAAAAGTAATAATTTTTTCTCACATTGAAAAAGGGGCCAGTATATATACGTACCCGCATAGGGTGGGGTCGGAATTTAGTGACTGATTTTTTGCTTTGATTTTGTTTATTTTAGGTGAGATTTTAATACTAAACTATCACCTACCCTAGCACAGCAAAGGTGGTTTTGAGTTTAAAACCCCCTACCAGGGGTTTTTGAGCTTAAAACCCCTTCCTAGGGGGTTTTGAGTTAAAAAAAACCTACAGGTGGGTTCGAGTTTAAAACCACCTACCAGGGGGGGGGGTAGTTTAACCCCCCCCTCCCATGGGTTTTCGCAGTTAAATTCCCCTCTTCTATAGCACAAAACAAAAAAATATGCAAACGACTATCCCCCAAATTTCACGAGCACAGTTAAGGAAGATTTTGATTTTTAAACCGCCTCCAAAATTTACAATAAACAATATAAAACATGGTTACAAAGACAGTTTGTGTGGAAACACAAACTTAAAATCGGCCCCCGAAGTGGTCCACCCAGGCAGGCTTCAATATTTTCAGAAAGAACATCCAAATGAAATTATATCAAAGACAATTGATAGAGATAAGAATGGAGAAAGAATGTTGACAGATCTTGTGTAGTGCCCCAACGGTGGAGCAGATCAAAGGATAGGTGCAAGTGAATGCAAAGTTAGACGTAAACCTGGCTTAACTAGTTCCCCTTTCAGACCTAGTGGTCTATAGGGCAGATGATGTAAAGTTCATCTCTTTTTGTGGCCTACGGTTAACGAGGGTGTCATGTAGCCAGCACAACGACCAACCGTCCTTACTTTTCCCCAGCTAATGTCAGGTATCCATTAGAGCTGGGTAGACTCAGAGGCACCCTAGGATTCCGAAATTGAAAATCAGTCTTCACCAGGATTCGAACCCGGGACCCTCGGTTCGGAAGCTAAGCGCTTTACCGCACCTCTCCTGGTCTAACTGAAGTCTTATAAATAATTGTTTTGAAAAGGCTCAATCTCATATTCGAAAAAAAAAAAAAAAAAAAAAAAAAAAAAAGATTTCCACTATTACAAAAAAAGTTAAAGAAAATTAAGCTTATAAGATTACTACTCGTTTTAAATTACGTCTAACTTATAATGCATACTAATTAGCTTTTTCTCTTTAAAAAACTGCTTGCATAACTGATTTTAAAAATTAGATTTTTCGCTTTCAGGAAAAAGAAAGTAGCCGTTGCATCAGAACTTTGAATGGTCTAAAATATTGGGATGTCGGATTTTCAATATCTTTTCTAGTTTACGAGATGTCAACGGGACAGACGGACAGACATTTCACACAAAACTAATAGCGTCTTTTCCCCTTTCGGGGGCCGCTAAAAAGAAAATTACACACTCAAAATTCTGTTAGCGTAGCCAAAGGGTTTGAAGCTAAAAAATACCTCTTCAATATAAAAAAAAAAAAAATTACAAACTCAGAAATCTATGAGCGTAGCCAAAGAGGTCTTGGGTTTAAACCCTCCGCAAGCTGGGTTTCAAGCTAAAAAATACATCTTCAATGTAAGAAAAAAACAAACTACGCTCTCAAAATGCTATGAGCGTTGCCAAAAGGAATTTGAGTTTAGACCCCCCTTCAGAGTGGTTTGATGCTAAAAAATTCCTCTTCAATATAAAAAAAAGCAAATTACACACTAAAATTATTTGAGCGTAGCCAAGACAAATGGGGGTTTTGAGTTTCAATCCATCTTCTTTTTTTTAAATCCCCCTACAGAGCGTTTTGAGGTGGACAACCTCTATCTTCAATATTATTCTAAAGCAAACTACAGTTACTAAATTCTATGACCGCAACTACATGGGGTTTTGAATTTAAAAAAAAACATAATTCCAGAGATTTTTTAGTATAAAACCCCCAACAGATGAATTTGACAATAAAACTTCACTTTTCGATATAAAATCTAAAGCAAACTACAGTCACTTAATTCCAAGAACGTAGTCAAGAGAGGTTACACATTTCTACCAGTGCCGGGGCTTATTTAATAAAGTGCAGTAAATAGCCATCTGCCGAAATTGAAAAACACTAAATGTGGCTCAACAAAGATGACTAAGACAGATTTTAGGAGTCAGTTATAGAGATCGGGTCTAAATCAAGGAAATCCTATGCCGAACTGGGAGTCGACCCTTTAGTAAGATTGTGACAGAGCGTCGCATGAAGTTTGCGACAAAATGAATTAGGCATAAGAAGAGTTGCTATGACATCCTAGTATAATTTGGCGCCACACATTCCTCAGAGCAGTTGGGAAGAGGCCTCAGACATTACCAGTGACAGATTTTTGTGGAAACAGCTAGACGTTGAATGAGCCGAACGGCGCGGGAGGATCAAGTCAGTAAGAATAGCACATTAGGTTTTTGAAATAAAACTTTTTAATAGCAGGAAAATGCACTGCAGATACCTCAGAATATGCATTTTGTTGGCTTTCAATATCAGAAATAGTGCTTAACGGCGAGGCCCCAGACCCCCTTGCAGGCAATAGCGGGGAGTCTACAATTTTCCCACTAACTCCAGGAAGAACCTATTCTAGGGCACAATAAGCGTCTTCCTAAAGACTGATGGGTCAGAATATAATAAAGATTATATACACACACTCACATACATACATATACATTTTTTTTTTCGCAGGGGGGGGGGATTTTTTCTCCCCCCCCCCCCCCAAAAAAAAATCCTGGCTACGCCCATGATAAATATATATATATATATTTATGGCTATATGTACACACATATATGTGTGTCAGTGTGTGTATGTTTTTCAGCAACGTTTTTGAGTATTTCGCACTATGCAAGTGATTACTATAGAAGTGATTACTATAGAAGTGATTACTATGGAAGTGATTACTATGGAAGTGATTACTATGGAAGTGATTACTATAGAAGTGATTACTATGGAAGTGATTACTATAGAAGTGATTACTATGGAAGTGATTACTATGGAAGTGATTACTATAGAAGTGATTACTATGGAAGTGATTACTATGGAAGTGATTACTATGGAAGTGATTACTATGGAAGTGATTACTATAGAAGTGATTACTATGGAAGTGATTACTATAGAAGTGATTACTATAGAAGTGATTACTATAGAAGTGATTACTATAGAAGTGATTACTAGACTTATTTGAATACGCTTAAAAAAAATTTACATATTTTCCTGCCAAGGTGTATTTGCTTAAAAAAAATTGACATAAGCCTATTATTTTTTAAAACAAAAAAATTACTCTTTCAGAGTAATAGTCATCACAGGCTGATGGGTCGGTGCTGGGCATTGTGTGACTAAAAGGTTGTCTCCATCCTTCAATGTATCGCTATGTTGAACTCATTCTTACTTCGTGTCCTCCCAGCTTGCTTTCAAGCTGCAGCGCGTGGAGCGGCTCCACGACACATTCAGAAGTCAATACAAATCGGAGGTGGGAGCGGTCAATGTTTAGCTGCTCCTACCGTCCCCTCCCTCCCCCCCCCCCCCCATCTATCTTGAATATGAAGATAGTAGCACTAGCGAAGTGGGAAAGGGCGGTAGATGCATTATGTCAACCTAATGGATGACACGAACGAAGAGAAAGTAGGACTATTCACACATTTTATTGAGAGGCTATTTCATGATTTTAAAATTTAAAATAGTTGACCTTTGTGTCACCTCTCATCAGGGTTCAGCGTGCAGCGCAGATCTAAAAATGATTGGGGGGGGGGGGGGTACCTATGAAAGATTTTCTGTCTGGTACAAGTTTGATCACCAAGCTTCTCTTCACTCTATCTTGGTCTGGTACAAGTTTGATCACCAAGCTTCTCTTCACTCTATCTTGGTCTGGTACAAGTTTGATCACCAAGCTTCTCTTCACTCTATCTTGGTCTGGTACAAGTTTGATCACCAAGCTTCTCTTCACTCTATCTTGGTCTGGTACAAATTTTGATCACGTGATTTTTCCCACTTCTCATGCATTTTAAAATATTTTTCCTGTTTTCAAAAATATTCTTAAGTCACAGCTTCAAGAAACGTGGGCGGATGGTGGAACTTGAGCTCGGATCTCAAAAACGGCTCTAACGAATTTCCTAGAAAATTAACAGTTGATGTATATCGCTGAGAAGAGAATTACTTTCTCGTTGGCTACACGGGAAATACTCTAGTTTGACAATTATAACTTTTCAAAGTAAAAATAAATAAATTAAGACTTGGCATTAATTTAACAAAAAAAAAAAAACATGTAGTAATCAGCCGTAGTTTACCGAAAACTGAGTCGTTTATTACATTTAAAATTGCTTTCAGTTTATTGATAGATTATTTAAGCTTTGCTTATATTTTTACGTAAATTTTCATATGAGAATGACAACTAGATGTACAAAACATCTAGATTCTAGAAGTAGATCTAGATCTAGACCAGAGCTTAAGAATTCTAAATCAGATATCTTTATATATATATATACAGTGCTTTTTTGTAAAAAAAAATAAATAAATGCCGGTACTCAGTGATTAGGTACCGGTACTCAGTAGTTGATTACCTGGCTTTTAATGACTAAAAATGACTTCTACACGTTACACTTGACTATTTGTGTTTTCTGTGTGTCTACTGGCCCCCCCCCCCCCCCCCCCCAGGTATTGGTGGAAAAAAATGTATTTTTTGTTTTACGTTGTTCTTGTTTCTATTTTGTTTGTTTGTGGCACGTCCCGAGATATCATCTTTTTACCTTGCAACGTCTTGTGGGACTAAAGTGGCCAATCCTTGATACACAGCTGCGGTCACAGGTTGGGCACTGTTGTCACCCTCCTTTCTACTGCTGTTGTGTAAGGCATCTGCAAACTGGAACCCTTCCTTAAAACTTGCTCTCCATGTGGATTTATCAAGTGCCACTTTTTTTTCTAGCTGTTGGTGTCGATTTTGAAGAGCTTCACGTCCCATTTGCATACAATATACCGTCAAAGTGGGTGACCAGCGGCTCTCCAGCCTTCTGATAGATCACCATACCGAATGTCTTGTGGAAGTCGATCTTGTGGCATTCTATCAACAAAACGTTTTTTGTTTGACATATATTTGTATTTGTAAAATCTCTAGGAGTGAAAACATTGAGATGAGAAGTAAATCTTTGTTCAATCTCAAATATTAATACAATAAAATGTAGAATAATTCACTTTTGAATAAAATAATTTGTTATCTTCAAGTCACTAAAATATTTCTCAAGGCATTTCAAGTTTCTGAAATATTTTATTTTTAAAACTAAGTCTAAAAGAATGCATGCACTTACATTCAACAGGTACCTTCGTGCTTACAAATAAATAAGTAATTCACTGTTGAAAATGTAATTGTTTAATGATATGAATATAAGTTATGATGACAACTGATGGAGTAATGACATTGCATTTGAAACATTCTAATATTGTGGATATATTAATTAAACAGTAATTCTACACCTTGCTGTCCGACAACGTGACACACAAATGCTCGCAATCACAACAAAACACTGCCGAATCTAGTATTTAGTGTAGAACTCCAATCCCATACTAATTCCCTGTAGAGACATAAATAAAGACAAACTAAAAGAACCAGTCTAGTATACTATGGCATCGAAAACAGCTGCAAAATGCAGTCATGCCTAATACTCACCCTAAACAGGGGAACACAGAAGAATCGCAAAGAAAACGTTTCACTCCATCAGCTTACAAGCAAGGCAACAAAAGAAAGTGCGTTCAACAATTGGGCACTTAACACACACATTGGTGCTAGAATGCCATAACCTACGCACCGGCACTATTTAAAAATTTAGGAGTGACTAATCATCACCACTCCATAGTTTAGTCCATAAAGTTGAAGAGGCCTACTGATTCATAATTCATTTTTAGTGTACTGAATTCAAAATTCTAATTTTACAGTGAACTCTTTTAACCTTCAGTTCACCTTATACTGAACAGTCAGTTGATGAGAGTCTACAATAAATCGATCAGTTGGTGTGACAGTTAGTACAAAGTAGAGTTACCAGTTGAACATTCAGTCTATGGCTGTGTCATATGATAAGTCATATGACAAAAAGGGACAAATGTTAATCTAAGTTAATCTAGATTATAAGGGCAATGTCTTCAGTTCCGAAGATTGATGCTTGCAGCGATTCACGGGACTATGCATGCTCAGTTGCGACTTGCATATATCACGCAACTCGTGCAAAGACGTCGTCCACCTCGAACTAGTCTAACATTGGAGGCCTGCTAAAAAACATCTGAAACATTAAAAACATTTTACAAACATTTAAACGTCATTTACAGAAACCTCGTGCTGCTGAATTTTATTATCAAGATGTTGGTAGTTCTTCAGTTATAGAAAAACCGATCAATAAACATTCTTTTCATAGGCCTTTATTTTCACAGTGACAAAGATTAAGAATTTTAATTTTTAATCTTCATCTAGTCGTTTGGAAATTGTACTGCACATTATCAGTAACTACAGTCTCTACATTTCAAATTGTAGTAATTTTCTGCACACACACGCTTTCATAGAGATTTTAAAAACACATTTGATAACCACAATGATCTAAGGATCACTCTGACAATTATCTACACCTAGAGGACGATTAGATTTAAGATCTAGATCTGTGCAAAAATACATTTAAAATGTATGAAACGAAAGAAAGTTACCAAAAAAAAAGTGTTTGTAAGCAGTGACGTCACGAGGGTCGGTGTCACCCGGTGCGGTAAGCTCAGGGTGTCATCCCCCCCCCCCTTCCCAAGGAAAAAAAGATCTTCCCCTTAAAAAACAAACTTTGTTTTTTTCTTTATGTTGAACACTAAAACTGTCAGCTAATTAAATGATTGGTTACACAAGAAAATGGTTTTCAATTCTATTTTTAAACTATCGTTTTTTTTGTTTTTTACATTTTATCAACTAGTGAATGAGAGAGAATTCAACTGTACAATTTACTGAGTTGAGAAACATTGAGTTGAACATTTGTATTAGAGATTATTTAAGAGCTCCTTACGTAAAAGGTTTTAAAATATACTTGTGTTTCTCAACTGCTTCCGAAAAGGCAAATCAAGCACTGAACAGGTTTACGTCCTGCGAAACAACAAACAATGTTGATTAGTTTTGTTGATTAAAAAAAAGGTTGGTAGTGTCCATCGGAATCACTCTGGAAAATAGCAAGAGAAAAAGGAATCTAGAAACAATGTGTCCATATTCAGCGACTTGTTAAAAGCAAATCAAGCTGTTGTGTCACAACAGACGATGAAATTCTTCAACATCGAGACGGATATAAGATACGGTTTATCGTATCCCCATTTGTCTTTCTTACTGCCACCGACGATGTCTTAGAAATACATTAAACAGGCTGCATTTAGGTTCCCATGGCGTAAACCAAACCGAGTTGGATTTTGCAGACGACATAGCATTACTTTGATATACAATGATATGACGGATAAAGACGCCCTCAAAGTTATGCATATTGGGTGCAGCTTACCCAGTATCCCCATTAACATTGGTCATAAAGATCTTGAACAAATAGAAATGTTAACCCATTTAGACTTTGTTATCTCAAGCGATGGAGGTGCATATCATGGTGTTGCATGTCGGATTGAAAAGCAGGAGCCGTCTTTCAAAAAGTACGGCTTGTCTGAACATACAAATCAATTAACCTGGAGATTAAAATCCACTTACTCGATAAAATCATTGTTCCAATGGCCACCTACACTTCGAGACGTGAAAGGTTGAAAAGAGACTGAGCAGTGATGGCTGAAAAGGATCCTACAAACTTTATACCGAGATACTATTACCAACAGAGAAAACTTTTCCCGCTCAGACATTCGCTGTCTAAGTGAAAGAGGCAACTGAACGACAATTGACATTTGTGAGACATCATTGGACAATACGAAACACGTTTACCAGTCAGACTTAACATGAAAGCCAAAAAGAGGAATGCAAAAACAGGCCGTCCACGTTTAATCATGGCGTCACATCTTTTTAGAAGGAGAGTGGCTGTGAAAGTCGCCTAAAACTGATTTCTGTCAATGTGTTTCTCAACATTTTACCAAAAAAAAAAAAAATGTTACGTTCGCCACTCAACTGATGAGATAAGATGTTTGAGTGAGCACCTTGAGCAAAGCCCCGGGCATCAAGCGTTTTTCTACATTTCTGAGCTTCAGAAACTCCTTCTCCTGGCGTCTACAACTTATTATTTTTCTCATAATAGGAAGATTACAAGTTAAATAGAATTAAATTAAGAAGGTTTGGGACATGTTCATTCTAAACTGTGGGAAAATTTTTATTGCATTTGGAAAAGTGCATTTTTCTGACTTAAGTGTCACCCCTGGTGGGTGTCACCCGGTGAGGCCCGCTCCTCTAGTGACGCCACTGTTTGTAAGGGCTAAAGAGGAAGAAATTATAGTTTTGTACTTTTAGACATTAAAAAGTCGGGTTTCAAAGACAAATGTTATAGAAATGGCGTATAAAAAGTCATTTTTGGTCAATTAAAGACTGGGTTTTGAACTTAAAAATGGCTTAGTTGTCCTAGTTTAAGTTAAATATAAACAGGTTGAATTTGAGTATTTTATCGTCCACGGCGAATTGGAGAATGATAAGTAGTATTTATCATTATTATGTATTATTAGTATTATTGTATATGACTCAAGTCGTGTATTCTGTGCTGTTTATGAACATTGATATTGTATTGTGATAAATATATGTTATTGTGTACCATGACATCAGTTATTCAGTCATTTTATAATAGGTGTCTGAATGTTTAATACGCAAGTAATAATTATCAACTACTTGAGGAAAGTAGTTGGCAATGGCTGTCAGCAGATGACCCCTGAAATAGACAGTTGGAGACACTCTCACAAAGGCCGCGAGACACACGTTTGAGACACAAAGTCAAGACCTTAGACAGAAGACGAAAATAAAACTTAAAGATGCGGCAGACAACAACTTTGTCTGCACGAGATGTGGATATATATACAGGTCGCAAATGGTAGTGCGTAGTCATGTGAAACACTGCACTCATCATTAATCATCGGAATCGAAGACATTGTTATTATTATTAATTATCAAACATGCTGACAACGCCTACAAAGACATAATACATAAATAATGTTATTCAACAACGTACAGCACAGAAGTGACATTAAATGGTCTCAGAAGTGAGTACATTGTTGCACTGACATTAATTCAATCGTTTTTAGAAATCCTAGACCGAAGTTATGTCCTCTTTGATAAACATGCCCAATAAACCATGGAAAGTCTTCTAGACCAAGTTAGGTCCTCTTAGAGAAACATGCCCAATAAACTGAGCCATGGAAAGTCTTCTAGACCAAGTTAGGTCCTCTTAGAGAAACATGCCCAATAAACTGAGCCATGGAAAGTCCTCTCCAGATTGTTGAAGAGAACAAGATAACATGGACAAACTTGTAGGCGACTCCTTGGTGTGACAAACCGTTTTAGCTCACTCAAGGTATCCATCAGGTCTAAGCATTTAATTAATTTATTTGCACGCTATTAATCATCAATCTTACTAATTTAGCCGATCAAGCGCCAAAAACACAGCCACCACCCCTCCAATCCAACCTCACCCCTTTGGCATCTACGTCACGTTTTACCATCCCCCACCTTGACACGTGCCACACTAGACTCTTGACAAGAGTACGCTCCCCTTTTCCTATCTTGGCAAACATCCGTTGACCCCCCCCCCCCCTTTTGGGGAGCGGCTGGTCACTTCAAAGCGCGGCAATTCATGATCCCACCTCATCGTGGTTGTCGCGTTAACACCCATGTGGGGGTGGCTAAGTGGAACTGGTTTTTGATTATAGGCTTTAAAGGCCAGGTAATCAATGTAAAAGTTAAACAGCCACACGTCTCCGCCTCCCACCGAGTGGGGGAACATGGCTAACTTAGTAGTCACTGTATTCGGCTCACAAGGCTGAGTACGGGGATGAAAAGATCGGAGTCCAGCGAGCTACGATACGGCAAGCCAGAAACGTTGGGGGACCTCGGGGCCAGTGTTTCCGGAGACACCGGCATCGCACTAAGCCGCCACGCCGACGGAATTGGTAAAGAACGTTGAAAAAGACGGTCTCCAAAATTTCCCCTCTCTCGAGGGCAAGCTCGCAGTGCCGACAATGGGTTCAGCGGTCTTGGGCACCAGTCCAAGACATTCAGCTACTGTCTCAACGATGGGGACAGCCTATGTGTCTTACATGCAACCAGTCCGCCCCCCCCCCCCCCCCGGGCGAATTTCTCTCTATCTATGCAAAAGTCAATAATCGAAAACGCGGGTCAAACAGGCTCCGACCACACAACGGCAACGATAGGTTTGTGGTCGAAAAATGTGCTACTATCGGACAAGTTAACACGGGAGGAAACGGTTTCCTCTGGATGTGAGTCAGGTGGCCAGCATTCCTCGGGTGCGACGCCCGAGCCCAGCCCACTATCACAGAGCGCCACGATGGCCTCAAGCACATACGGGGGAGTCGTGCCCCCCCCCTAAAGACCGGCAATACTTTAGGATGTGAGTCAGGTGGCCAGCATCCCTCTGGCGCGATGCCCGGGCCCAGCCCACTGTCCCAGAGCGCCACGATGGCCTCACGCACAAACGGGGGAGTTGTGCTCCCCCCACGAAAACCCGAAAGGTGACCGTACCAGGAGGCAAGGCTAGAGGACGTGGTACACCCTCATTCACCAAAACCCGAAAGGTGAACGCACCAGGAGGTAAGGCAAGGGAGAGTGGTGCACTCCCACCCGGTTACGACCGAAGCAAACAGCTTCGGATTATCCATCTCAATCTGAATCGGCAGTTCTCACTGAAACGGATTGAGGTCTATACGATAGCAGAACAATACGAGGCAGATGTCCTACTGTGTCAAGAGACTCTACGCTCAGACGAGAGGCCATCTCTTCTTTACGGCTTCACAGCCTACCGGTGTGCCTGCTCGAGGTGCCAGGTATTAGTAACGTTCGTACAAAATACGCTTACGGCCCGAGTAATGGAATCCAGCGCCCCTGCGGGACCCGTCGGGACGGACACTTTGACAGTGGAGGTGTACAAATATGGTCCGCGATTCACATGCATAAACCTCTACAATCCACCTAAGTCTGAGTTGCAATTCAAACTGCGTGAGCCATTTGATACAAGGATGATCGTCGCAGGTGATTTTAACGCTAAGTCCCCAGCGTGGGGATGTGTGACGAAACAAACCTGGTAGTTTTGCAGGGCAAAGACAGCCCCCCGACCTTTCTGCACACCGGGCATAGGGGCATGTCGCGACCAGATTTGTCCCTGGTGTCAACTGACTTAAGGTCACAGTCGAGAGTGAACGTGCTCAACGACGTCGGTAGCGATCATCTGCCGGTCTTGGTCACAATCGAACTCGAAAAGCTCAACGTGAGTATCCCATACACAGAACCAAAATGGGTGTATAATCGTGCTAACTGGGATCTGTTCAGGAGTGCATCGTATGCAGCTCTGAACGGATTGGATATCAAAGCAGATTGCATTAACCGGACTTACGGACTCTTTGTCAAAGCCATCTTAGGTGCTGCTCAAAAAGCTATCCCGAGGTCCTACGGGGGGGGGGGGGGCGCAAGTTTAGGTACTTTTGGTCTCCCGCTTTGGCACGCCTAATCCGACTGAGGCGGGCTGCACGAAGGCAGCACAGCCGTCAAAAAACCGATGAAACCAGGAGAGCTTACAACTGCGGAGGTAAAGGAAGCCATTGCGGAGGGTACAAGACAGAAATGGGCCAAGACATGTGCTAACCTGGATCTTGCGGACGGACGACAGGCATGGAAACTTCTCAACAACCTAACCAGGGCGAAAGAACCAAAAGCAGCTGCGCCCCTGCAAACGGCTCAAGGCTTGGTGGTCACTGACTCTAAACGTTCGGACGCTCTAAACCATGCTTTTGCGGCCATCTCTAGGACGGGTGAGAGGAGCGAAGTGTCGAAAGCTCTAGACGGCATCAGGAAGGCTAAAGCGAAACGCAGTTACGTCTATGGTGAGGACGAGGCGAGCACATTCATTAACTCTTTTACCTACGGAGAGCTAGATATTGCACTTCGAAGTGCAAGTTGCGCAAGGCACCGGGGCCAGATGGGATCAGCAACGAAATGCTGAAACATCTAGGTCCTATTGGCAGAAGAAAACTGTTGGATTTGATCAATCGTACTTGGACTAAGGGGGATTTTCCTAAGGCTTGGCGCGTGGCAACGATTGTTCCCCTGCTCAAAAAGGGGAAGGTCCCAGATCGTGCAGAAAGTTACCGACCCGCTTCGTTGACGTCCAACGTCAAGAAGGCGGCCGAAAGTATGATCAACAGAAGGCTCACATGGTTTCTAGAAACGAAGGGTCTCATTGCTTCTGAACAGGGCGGGTTCAGGAGGCAACGAAATGCGATCGATCAAGTGACGTTATTCATGCAGAAAGTGGCGGATGGCTTCCAGTGGGGCAACACAAATCGACCTGGTCAGTCGACGCTAGCGGTATTTATCGATCTCAAGCAGGCCTTCGACAGGGTATGGAGGCCCGGTTTGTTGTTGAAACTGATGAACTTAGGTGTCGGTTCATATATGCTTAAGTGGATCCAAAATTTCCTCACGGAAAGAACGGTACAGACTCGTGTTGGTAAGCACTTGTCGAGGAAACTTCCACTCGAGCAGGGGGTGCCGCAGGGATCGGCACTTAACTGTACGCTTTTTTTGGTCTATACAACGACTTTCCGGCCCTTTTGCAATGTCAGAAGCTGTTGTTTGCAGATGATATCGTGTTGTGGGAGTTAGGGAGGGATCGCCAACAGCTCATTGGCACTCTCTAGCAGGCATTAACAACTTTATCTTGCTACGCCAGAATGTGGAGCCTTGAGGTAAACCACTCGAAGTCGGTTTACTCATGGTTTACGCTGGGCCGTGATATATTGAAGGAACCTGTCGAGCTACGAATGGATGGCAAGATTCTGGTATAGGATTAAAAGCCCAAGTACCTTGGAGTAATTCTCGATCAGAAACTGACTATGTGCGATCATATTCAGCAGGTGAAGGAAACAGCTTCCGAGAAGCTGAACATCGTAAAGCTAGCTGGAACGAAGTGGGGAGCGAGAGCGGACGTGCTGAGAGGACTGTACATGGGTGCAGTACTCTCTCACTTGGACTACAGTCTTCCTGTTCAGGTCTGGGCTTCGCAAACGACTCTAGCAAGCCTAGATGCTGTTCAGAACCAAGCCATAAGACTAATCTGTGGAACCTTTAGGACAACGCCAATTGCCGCTGGCGAGATTATGGCAAATATCCTACCGTTGAAATTGCGCAGAGAGCGAGCCTTCATACTAGCTCACGAGAGATATATGCGGCTGGAAGATGGATGCCCACTCAGAAGTCTGGTCGACAACTGGGAGGGTAGGAGACGCCTCAAAAAACGTTCCTGCTTCATGCATGTGGCTCGTGGGTTGGTCAGAGAGGCGAATCTGCCGGTGGAGCGGGCTGCTCTTTCCCCGTCCGGTTATATCTTCCCGATGGAGGCCCTCGGCATGCCGACGATACGGAAGGGCCTACTTGACCCAGTGGTGACGAGGCAGAATCACCCCACACGGCTACTAAAAGCAGCCAGAGAGACTATCGCATCATATCCAGCCGGAGTAACCACCATCTACACAGACGCTCGAGGGAACTGTGAAAGCTGGGTACGGGGCGGTAGTTCGACTCTCTGGCAATCCCGAAAGTGACGAGCTCAGGGGATCCTGTCAGCAGAAAAGCATCCTCGATGCTGAACTCGAAGCAATGTTCCAAGCACTGGACTGGGTGGCAACGAAGGTACGTAATGTGACTGCGTCTGCAAACGACATAGTCCTTTTCACGGATTCGATGGCCGCACTAGAGGCCTTAGAAGGGCTTGATGAAGGTGTTAGAAGGGTATGGGACGTCCTAACGGTCGAAGGGCGTCTCCTACGATTCGGCGTGAACGTTACTTTGCAATGGGTGCCCGCCCATTGTGGGGTGGTCAGCCACGACTTGGCTGACCAGCTCGCGAAAACCGGGGTCGCAACGGCACTCGAACATGATGAACAGTGCACTTATCAAAGTGTACGATCCCTAGTCGACAAACGCATGTTGACACTTTGGCACGATGGCTGGGATTCTTCGGACAAGGGACGTGAGCTTCACCGGGCAATGAGTAGACCAGATAAAAGAGATGCATGGTGGCAACTGAATCGTTCGGAACAGGCGGTCCTAGCCCAGTTCCGGGTCGGACACTGTCCAATTGGTGCTTACCTCGGACGGTGGAAGGAAAACTACGACACACGGTGTCGCCATTGCATGGAAGACGACGAAACAATAGACCACATTCTTTACGAATGCAGAGTTCTGCACGAAGGACGATTGGGACAAGGATTAGATAGAGAGATAACTGGTTCATGGCCGACACAGAGGCTGTCCTTGTACGGGGACAAGGCAACCGTAAGATTCACTGCTCGCTTCCTCTCACCTGCTCTAAGGGAGTAATTCTCAGCATGCTGTTCGTTGTCAATGGGGTTTCTGACTCGGTCACTTCAAAGGGCCCATTCAACCACCCCTCGGGCGGCGATCTCTCCGGTCGTCTAGCGCAAAGCCAGTATCAAGGTGTAATCTACTTTGCCCTGGGCACCTCCGATCACCCCCCCCCCCCCTTTGGTCTCTGACCACCTGGGCGAATTTCCTGGGCTTTCAACTCGCGCCTTCGCGCAATGTCTATCTCCCGGAAACTCTCGTCACGGTCAAGCGGGGACCCCTTAGTCAAAAGACGCCAGATAATCTAGACCACCTTTGCACTTATCTCCCGCCACCACCCCCCTCTCCACGTGTATATGGACAGAACTTCATCGTTCGATCTCATTCTCTCTGGAAAGCTGACAGGGTGTATATTTATCTCTGGACTATTTTCATTCCCTTATTTCACTTTGGATTGGTGGTATGTAACTTAATAAAGTGCTTGAGAATTATTTATATATATATTTGTGCATTTATTACTACATTATATGTGTACATATTTGTGCATTCTTATCATGGATAATGTAAGTAGATTACTGTATACTTATATTTTATATCATGACTTTTATGGCTAAATGTTCAAGCCATCTGGACTACAATTTATTAACAATTCTTACCAGATGTATTTAGCTCTTTAACTATTATTAATGTAACTCTAATATATTAGCGCCCAGCACGAGCCTTCAATATATTATCCTTGATTAATTCCTTGGCAGGGGATTATCAAGACATTTATGTAAACATGTCTTACTACTGAGTATGTATTTACTTATGCTCTATGTTTACTTATGTGAGAGCTTGGGCGAGTATTAGTCGTTGATCTCCCCTTCCCCTTTTCATCTCACTTATCTAAGCGATGTGTGTACTTGATATTCACCGTGATTGGTGAACGTCAATTGTATTACTTATCATATATCACTTATGACTGTTTGTTATTTCCCTTTATGTGTGTCCCCATTATTATTGTTATCTCCCTTGATAGGACACTACATTCATTTGTTAGTTCCCGTTGATATTTATGAAACTAGCTTATAGTTTCTCTACATCAGTCTGAAGATGTCCTTAACGGAAAGGCATCTACCTCCCAGTGTTATAATTATGGCTAAACCGACGTATACATCATATCGTTGCAGCTTTTATTTATAGGCAACATCCGCCTGAAATCTTAGCAACCTAAAGCTGATAACATTTGTTGGCACCAGATCTGTAGACATCAGTCCTACTCATCCTTCAAGAGTCCAAGTAACAACGCTAGCCACAGACTCGTCACTGGTTTGACTGGATGGTATAAGCAGCTTAGCTCTGCAATCATACAACGTTGGACTGCACCCGGAGCCTGGATCAACTACGCCATCCCACCTGCAGACAGCATCAGTACCAGCCACACCCGTCTCATCAGTGCAGCACCGGACCTAAAGCTAAGCAACCAGCCTAATGACACTCAGACCACTTGGTTCTCAAATCTAGTGATGACAGTCTCCTATATATGTAAATACGCTAGATCCCATACTAGCAACTGTACAGCATTTCACCTTTCATTATCTTATTTTGTATAATAAACTGTACATAAGTTTACATCATAGTATTTGTTGCCTGCATTATAACGCTGTGCTTGTAGATCTTATGTGCAAGTGTGGGTTCTCAAACTATAAAATCCCCTAGACACCCAAAACGGCCAAATCTTAATCCAACTTGTCACACTTGGGAATCGTCTTAGGGTAAGCAATGCAGGTTAAAACGCACGTATCAATAGTCAATGTTAAATTTGATCACAAAAGTTTTTTACTTTGTGGCCTATTTTACCAGTAAGCGTAATTTTGCTTTTGGTTAACTGGTCATGTGGCATGAGTTCTGGACAGTCATCTCGATGATTCCGGGTTCGAATCCTTCCAGCTACCATTAGCCGCCGTCTTGCGAGAGCTTTAGGGCTATAGGATAAAATCATTTTCAATTCTAAAGGAACAAACAAAATGTTCGAGTTCAACTAAATGTTGGTTGGGGAGACGATGCATGAGTAGACATGTCCATGATCTATAGCTACAATTGTCGTCCAAACTAAATGCCAATGATCTGAACACCAAAGAATGTTTAATGATGGCAGTGCATAATTTTCTACATCATTACACACATAGTGGGAAAAAAAAACTTTTAATAAAATCTTGACCAAAAAAATATGTTATCGTTGACATTCACCTATACATTACTTTGATGAATTGTTAGGGCTTTACACAAGATCTGTCAACCGTCTTTCTCAATTTCTCTGTACTTTTCCTTGGATATAATTGTTTGTTATTCACTGTCAGGCCTGTGTCCGTTCTTTAATGTTGTCTTCCCATCGCTTCCTCTGTCTTCGTCTTCTTCCTGGTACTATTCCATGAAGGAAGGAAAATACAAATCGTTTCCATTACATGCATGCCATATTAAGGCTATTTGTAAAGAAAAAAAGGTTTATTTTAATTTTAAAATTAAAAGGGGTTCTTTTACAGAAGACAAAGAGTAGCCAATTAACTAAATACAAAGTTCCGGTTCTGTTCCATTTAATGTTTCAGTTCGTTTCGGTTCGATTTAATGTTCCAGTTTGGTTCGGTCAGATCTAAAGTTTGGGATCAGGCTCGGTTCGATAGAAAAACTCAGTATAAGCTCCAATTTAATCTATTTATTGAAACCCTTGAACTTGAAACTTTACATACACAAAAAGTGATAAAAGAAATATTATGAAACGTTCAAGCTATTGAAACATTCACATGACCAATTGCTGCAGTCAAAGTTCACAAAACATGGAATCAGTAAATGTGATGAATTAGACTATGTGGTTAAGCACAGCTAATGGTAGCCGACTCTCAGTTCAACACTCTGAGATGCATGTTGCATGTTGAAAAATGTCAGGGTTAGGAACTTAATGTAACAGTTTAGCCTCGCCAGTTTCACTCCGATTATTGGCAGTATATGTGACAATAGTAGTCAACAAGTCAGCAATTGATGCATTTTTCTAAGGCTTTTACTCAAAATCATTCTCTTTCCCAAATTGTACTGCGTCTCAGTCAGTCACAGGCAGTGATAGTAGTTTTCAAGTTCATATATCGTATTCTTATTATCATCATTAGACAATGGAGACATAGCTTCTTAAAGTCTACTAGTCAATCTTAGCTAAAGCTTCTTAAAGTCTACCAGTCAATCTTAGCCAAAGCTTCTTAAAGTCTACCATTCAATCTTAGCCATAGCTTCTTAAAGTCTACCATTCAATCTTAGCCATAGCTTCTTAAAGTCTACCATTCAATCTTATCCATAGCTGCTTAAAGTCTAGCAGTCAATCTTAGCCATAGCTTCTTAAAGTCTACCGGTCAATCTTAGCCATAGCTTCTTAAAGTCTAGCAGTCAATCTGAGCCATAGATTCTTAAAGTCTACTAATCAATCTTAGCCAAGGCTTCTTAAAGTCTACCAGTTATTCTTAGCCATAGTTTCTTAAAGTCTACCGGTCAATCTTAGCCAAGGCTTCTTAAAATCTACCATTCAATCTTAGCCATAGCTTCTTAAAGTCTAGCAGTCCATTTTAGCCATAGCTTCTTAAAGTCTTCCAGTATATCTTAGCCATTGCTTCTTAAAGTCTAGCAGTCAATCCTAGCCATAGCTTCTTAAAGTCTAGCAGTCAATCCTAGCCATAGCTTCTTAAAGTCTAGCAGTTAATCTAAGCCATAGCCTCTTAAAGTCTAGCAGTCAATCTTACCTAAAGTTTTTTAAAGTCTACCAGTCAATCTTAGCCATAGCTTCTTAAAGTCTACCAGTCAATCTTAGAAATATCTTCTTTAAGTCTACCAGTATATCTTAGCCATAGCTTCTTTTAGTCTAGCAGTCGATCTTAGCCATAGCTTCCTAAAGTCTAGCAGTCAATCTTAGCCATAGCTTCTTAAAATCTACTAGTCAATCTTAGCCATAGCTTCTTAAAATCTACTAGTCAATCTTAGCCATAGCTTCTTTAAGTCTACCAGTCAATCTTAGCCATAGATTCTTAAAGTCTAGCAGTCAATCTTAAACAAGGCTTCTTAAAGTCTACCAGTCAATCTTTGCCATAGCCTCTTAAAGTCTAGCAGTCAATCTTAGCTAAAGATTTTTAAAGTCTACCAGTCAATCTTAGTTATAGCTTCTTAAAGTCTATCAGTCAATCTTAGAAATATTTTCTTAAAGTCTACCAGTATATCTTAGCCATAGCTACTTAAAGTCTAGCAGTCATTCTTAGCCATAGTCTCTTAAAGTCTAGCAGTCATTCTTAGTCATAGTTTCTTAAAGTCTACCAGTCAGTCTTGGCAAAGGCTTCTTAAAGTCTACCATTAAATTTTAGCCATAGCTTCCTAAAGTCTACCAGTCAATCTTAGAAATATCTTCTCAAAGTCTACCAATATATCTTAGCCATAGATTCTTAAAGTCTAGCAGTCAATCTTAGCCATAGCTTCTTAAAGTCTAGCAGTCAATTTTAGTCATAGCTTCTTAAAGTCTACCAGTCAATCTTAGCCATAGCTTTTTAAAATCTACTAGTCAATCATAGCCATAGCTTGATTAAGTCTTCCAGTCAATCTTAGCCATAGCTTCTTTAAGTCTACTAGTCAATCTTAGCCATAGCTTCTTAAAGTCTACCAGTCAATCTTAGATATATCTTCTTAAATTCTAGGAGTCAATCTTAGCCATAGCTTCTTAAAGTCTACCAGTATATCTTAGCCATAGTTTCTTTTAGTCTAGCAGTCAATCTTAGCCATAGCTTCTTAAAGTCTAGCAGTCAATCTTAGCCATAGCTTCTTAAAATCTTGCAGTCAATCTTAACCAAGGCTTCTTTAAGTTTACCAGTCAATCTTAGCCAAGGATTCTTAGAGTCTACCAGTCAATCTTAGCCATTGCTTCTTAAAGTCTACTAGTCAATCTTAGCCATAGCTTCTTAAAGTCTAGCAGTCCATTTTAGCCATAGTTTCTTAAAGTCTTCCAGTATATCTTAGCCATAGCTTCTTAAATTCTAGCAGTCAATCTTAGCCATAGCTTCTTAAAGTCTATCAGTCAATCTTAGCCAAAGCATCTTAAAGTCTACCATTCAATCTTAGCCATAGCTTCTTAAAATCTACTAGTCAATCTTAGCCAAAGCTTCTTAAAGTCTACCAGTCAGTCTTAGCTAAAGCTTCTTAAAGTCTACCAGTCAATCTTAGCCATATTTTCATAAAGTCTACTAGTCAAGCTTAGCCATAGCTTCTTAAAGTATACCAGTCAACCTTACCCATAGCTTCTAAAAGTCTTCAAGTCAATCTTAACCAAGGCTTCTTAAAGTCTACGATTCAATTCTAGCAATAGCTTCTTAAAGTATACCAGTCAACCTTAGCCATAGCTTCTAAAAGACTTTCAGTCAATCTTAGCCATAGCTTCTTAAAGTCTACCATTCAATCTTAGCCATAGATTCTTAAAGTCTAGCAGTCAATCTTAGCCATAGCTTCTAAAAGTCTTATAGGCAATCTTAGCTATAGATTCTTAAAGTCTAGCAGTCAATCTTAGCCATAGCTTCTTAAAGTCTACCAGTCAATCTTAGCCATATCTTCTTTTAGTCTAGCAGTCAATCTTAGCCATAGCTTCTTAAAGTCTTCCAGTCAATCTTAGATATATCTTTTTAAAGTCTACCAGTCAATCTTAGCCAAAGCTTCATAAAGTCTACCAGTCAATCTTATGCAGGGCTTCTTAAAGTATACCATTCAATCTTATCCATAGCTTCTTAAAGTCTAGCACTCAATCTTAGCCATAGCATCTTAATTTCTAGCAGTCAATCTGAGCCATAGATTCTTAAAATCTAGCAGTCAAACTTAACCAAGGCTTCTTAAAGTTTACTAGTCAATCTTAGCCAAGGCTTTTTAAAGTCTACGATTCAATTCTAGCCATAGCTTCTTAAAGTCTAACAGTTAATCTTAGCCATGAATCTTAAAGTCTACCAGTCAATCTAAACCAAGACTTTTTAAAGTCTACCAGTCAATCTTAGCCATAGCTTCTTAAAGTCTAGCAGTTAATCTAAGCCATAGGCTCTGAAAGTCTAGCAATCAATCTTAGCTAAAGTTTTTTAAAGTCTACCAGTCAATCTTAGCCATAGCTTTTTAAAGTCTACCAGTCAATCTTAGAGATATCTTCTTTAAGTCTACCAGTATATCTTAGTCATTGCTTTTTTTAGTCTAGCAGTCAATCTTAGCCATAGCTTCCTAAAGTCTAGCAGTCAATCTTAACCAAGGCTTCTTAAAGTCTACCAGTCAATCTTAGCCATAGCTTCTTAAAGTCTAGTAGTTATACTAAGCCATAGCCTCTTAAAGTCTAGCAGTCAACGTTAGCCAAAGATTTTAAAATTCTACCAGTCAATCTTAGCCATAGCTTCTTAAAGTATACCAGTCAACCTTAGCCATAGCTTCTAAAAGTCTTTCAGTCAATCTTAGCCATAGCTTTTAAAAGTCTACGATTCAATTCTAGCCATAGCTTTCTAAAGTTTACCAGTCAACCTTAGCCATAGCTTCTAAAAGTCTTCCAGTCAATCTTAGCCATAGCTTCTTAAAGTCTTCCAGTCAATCTTAGCCATAGATTCTTAAAGTCTACCAGTCAATCTTAGCCATAGCTTCAGAAAGTCTTCCAGTCAATCTTAGCCATAGATTCTTAAAGTCTAGCAGTCAATCTTAGCCATAGCTTCTTAAAGTCTACCAGTCAATCTAAGCCATTGCTTCTTAAAGTCTAGCAGTCAATCTTAGCCATAGCTTCTTAAAACCTACTAGTCAATCTTAGCCATAGCTTCTTAAAGTCTACTAGTCAATCTTAGCCATAGCTTCTTTAAGTCTATCAGTCAATCTTAGCCATAGATTCTTAAAGTCTAGTCAATATTAACCAAGGCTTCTTAAAGTCTACCAGTCAATCTTAGCCATAGCTTCTTAAAGTCTAGCAGTTAATCTAAGCCATAGCCTCTTAAAGTCTAGCAGTCAATCTTAGCCAAAGATTTTTAAAGTCTACCAGTCAATCTTAGTCATAGCTTCTTAAAGTCTACCAGTCAATCTTAGAAATATCTTCTTAAAGTCTACCAGTATATCTTAGCCATAGCTACTTAAAGTCTAGCAGTCAATCTTAGCCATAGTTTCTTAAAGTCTAGCAGTCATTCTTAGCCATAGTTTCTTAAATTCTACCAGTCAATCTTAGCCAAGGCTTCTTAAAGTCTACCATTCAATCTTAGCCATAGCTTCTTAAAGTCTACCAGTGAATATTAGAAATATTTTCTCAATTTCTATTAGTATATCTTAGCCATAGCTTCTTTTAGTCTAGCAGTCAATCTTAGCCATAGCTTTTTAAAGTCTACCAGTCAATTTTAGTCATAGCTTCTTAAAGTCTATCAGTCAATCTTAGCCATAGCTATTTTAAATCTACTAGTCAATCATAGCCATAGCTTCTTTAAGTCTACCAGTCAATCTTAGCCATAGCTTCTTTAATTCTACCAGTCAATCGAAGCCATTGCTTCCTAAAGTATACTAGCCAATCTTAGCCATAGCTTCTTAAAGTCTAGCAGTCAATCTTAGCCATAGCTTCTTAAAGTCTTCCAGTCAATCTTAGATATATCTTCTTAAATTCTAGCAGTCCATCGTAGCCATAGCTTCGTAAAATCTAGCTGTCAATCTTAGCCATAGCTTCTTAAAGTCTACCAGTCAATCTTAGCCATAGTTTCTTTTAGTCTAGCAGTCAATTTTAGCCATAGCTTCTTAAAGTCTAGCAGTCAACCTTAGC
The DNA here is from genome assembly GCA_030265305.1 of Biomphalaria pfeifferi. NCBI lineage: Eukaryota > Metazoa > Mollusca > Gastropoda > Planorbidae > Biomphalaria > Biomphalaria pfeifferi. The sequence continues at coordinate 3,405,000 of JASAOG010000065.1, forward strand.
TAAAGCTTCTTAATGTCTACCAGTCAATCTTAGCCATATTTTCTTAAAGTCTACTAGTCAATCTTAGCCATAGCTTCTTAAAGTCTACCAGTCAATCTTAGCCATAGCTTCTGAAAGTCTTCCAGTCAATCTTAGATATATCTTCTTAAATTCTAGCAGTCAATCTTAACCAAGGCTTCTTAAAGTCTAGCAGTCAATCTTAGCCATAGCTTCTTAAAGTATAGCAGTTAATCTAAGCCATAGCCTCTTAAAGTGTACGATTCAATCTTAGCCATTGCTTCTAAAAGTTTTCCAGTCAATCTTAGCCATAGGTTCTTAAAGTCTACCAATCAATCTTAGCCATAGCTTCTTAAAGTATACCAGTCAATCTTAGCCATAACTTCTTAAAGTCTACCAGTCAATCTTAGCCATAGCTTCTTAAAGTCTAGCAGTTAATCTTAGCCAGAGTTTGTTAAAGTCTAGTAGTTAATGTTATGATTCATTGCCAAGGTGCTCTTGTTTCAAACAGACTGTTGATACTAATAATCTGAGTATTTAGCTGTAGCTGGTGTGTTAAAGAAGACCTAATTTTGCCTACCATATTACGCATCTCTGAATAAACAAATTTTTGATTTTTTGCATTCACAAAAGACAAATATTTTGCAACAAGGTACAATAATTCTCAATGAGTGTTGAAATGGATGAATGGTGTATTTGTATCCAAGCCTGACAGAAATATTGTTTTTAAAATATACGCATATTGTTACTGTCTGAAGTATTGATCTTACAGATGCATTGGCCATACAGCTGTGGATGACACATTGTCACGTAATGGTGGCACAGCAGCCTTGTGAAGTGGAGGCGAAACTTCAGCCATTGTTCCTTCACTCGCTGGTGATTTTGTTACAGTCCTTAGTATCAGCAAGAAGGAACTTATCATGAATTCACTTACAAGGAATACGTGAATACTTAACAAAGCTTGAATGTCACCACATAAATACTTAACAAAGCTTGAATGTCACCTATGTTTCAACGACGATTTTCATTTGGGTGCAAAGAGATGTTATTATATAGGTGCAAACTGCAAGACTATTTTCTAATGGATGATAAATATTTTATGATTATTTTGATAATTATTATTAAAATGAGCTTTATTGCAAATATTAATTCCGTTAGGTTTGGGTAATAACCGTTCGGTTCGGTTCGTAATAGTTTAACCGAGCTACATTAGTTAAGGAACAAAAAAAATATTTTAAGACCATTTCATAATATATAGAACAATAAAAACAACACAAAATATAATTGAATTGCACAAAGAGAATTAATTGAATTACAGAAATGGGAATCAAATTGGAGCATGTCTTTTTCACTAAGTTACACAAACTAAAACTCAAAATACATGGGTGTTTTGAGTTCATGAAAAACTGTAATGGAATCCTCATATTGCTGAAAGTAGGTAAGAAAATCAAACAAAGCATTAGGGTCTATTAATTATTATTTTTTTTACAAATCAAGTAAGAACATAAAACTAAAATGTTATTTAACTTTTGTCAGGCCAATAATAGAAAATGAATCCTCTGTTTGGGACATTTCAACTCTCGAGAACTGTGTAATATTATTAAAATTAAAACCCAGGCTGTAAACGTCAAGTCAACAGGTGACAAAATGGGTTGAAGTCAACATGCCTGCGTCCTGGTCTCACCCTTCTTCTCAACTGGAACTGTAGACACAATAACACATTTTAAACATGAAAGTACTGATGCGCACTACAGTACATACGGTATAGTTAAAAACATGAAAATACTGATGTGCACCATAGTACTTACGGTATACGTAAAGACATGAAAGTACTGATGTGCACTACAGTACATACGGTATACTTAAAAACATGAAACTTATATGCACTACAGTACATACCATATACTTAAAACATGAAAGTACTGATGTTCACTACAGAACAGACGGTATACTTGAAAACATGAAAGTACTGATGTGCACTACAGTACATACAGTAGACTTAAAACATGAAACCCCTGATGTGCACTACAGTATATACGGTACACATGACAAAATAGAAATAGTGTTGTGCACTACAGAACATAAGTATACTTGAAAACATGAAAGTACTGTTGTGCGCTACAGCACATACTGCACATTTGAAAACATGAAAGTACTGATGTACACTTTAAAACATGACAGTACTGATGTGTAGTGCTGTGCATACGGTACACTTAAAACATGAAGTGTAGCTGGACATAGTGGTATGTTGATGAAAAGTTATAGATATAGCAATACAAGAAATTCTTAAACTATATTCAGAATGTTACAAAAAAACAAAGCATTCTATCTCAACTCTATTTGGGTCTCACCACCAGTTCTGTTAAGTCTGGTGACAGCCGATTTATTTCTCATTGGAAATAAACAACTTAATTGTCACAATGTTTGCATCGAACTCAATACTTTACACGATTACTTTAGAAATAGCATTCCTTCGTGCTAGTGTTCATATTAACTGGACCATCGACTTACTGGGTCAAGGTGGATTTAGACGTTAAGTAGCGTGTCCTTGCTAAATTTAGGACGAAGAGAAATGAAAACAAATGGCTTGAAATAATTCCGTCATTACTAATACCTGGATAACATACTGTCTATTCATAGAACTAGTTAGCTTGTGGACGCACTGTAGTCCACTTTAGGCAACCAGCGGGTCTTTGGTGCATTCTTCCCAGCACCACTCTGTAGTCCACTTCAAGAGTCTGCAAGTCTTGTTTTAATCATTGTAACATCCAGTGTCTGCTGAGATGAAACTGCGTTATACAATTGAGTGAATAGTGTAGGCCCAGCAACTTTCCAACTCATTTTGTACATAGCATTATTTCTAAACTCTATTCAAAATATCAATGAACTCATATCTGCACATCAATTGAGCTCTTAATTACACGTCATACTAGTAGTTGGCACCATAGACTATATATATATATATATATATATATATATACTTAGTCTAATGTTGGCACTCATAGCATTTGTGTGTGGCAGGAAAAACTTGAACAAGAAAAACATAAAACATAATTTTAAAAAAAAAAAAGCTTATATTAAGCGTAGCTGCATCAATCAGTTTGGATCAGTCATGTATTTAAATTTGTAATAGATCTAGACTAATAAAAATAAATCTGTATGATTAAAAATATTTTACCAATTGTATAGCACAATTTCATTCTTTTAGCTTTTCCAATACGCTTTGAGCCTATCAATTGTCTAAACCAGTTAGAAAGTGTTAGTGTGAGAAAGAACGGGGTATCTGGGTGATCACTTTTTAAATTCATTTTAAGAAACGCAACCTGAATTCGAACTGGAGAGCTAAAGAATCTTCCAGCCACTACACTGACCACTGGGCTGATGAAAATAGAAGGTTTTATAGATAGACCAGACAGATAGAGTGAGATGATATAAGCTTTGTACCAGACAGACAGAGTGAGATGATATAAGCTTTGTACCAGACAGACAGAGTGAGATGATATAAGCTTTGTACCAGACAGACAGAGTGTGTTGATATAAGCTTTGTACCAGACAGACAGAGTGAGTTGATATAAGCTTTGCACCAGACAAACAGAGTGAGATGATATAAGCTTTGTAACAGACAGAGTGAGTTGATATAAGCTTTGTACCAGACAGACAGAGTGAGATGATATAGGCTTTGTAAAAAGGCTGGAAACTGGATGGGCTTATCTAAAACGACTCTTACGATTTTCTTAGAATTTTACACTCTAGAATCTAGAACAAAAACTGATCACGAACCAAAGAAATGTCATTGTAAGGGGAGATGACTGAATTGTGGGAAATGGTTTGCCTAATGAAATGTTTCCTGGAAGAAGACAAAGCTATATTATGTTTAGAGGCTCCAGAAAAGAAGGTGTGTGAACCCACCTCCCCTCCCGGCTAAGTTTATATGTCATATTATAGGTATAAGCCTAATTCTCTTCAAAATATATACATTTAGATGATAACTCATCGAGAACTGGATGTATGCTTGCGTAGGATTACATAATGTATTTTAATTTATACATGTATTTAGTCTGAAAACTAAAACAATACAATAGCAGCCTTAATGACTTTAAAGCTTTTTTGTATTAGTTATAGATTACAGGCGTTTCTTCAAAAAATAGGATAGTTACGTCTTACGCAATTCATGTGTCAATCTAGTCATGCATGATCTGTGACTTAAAATATGCTAAGTCATTGGTTTTCCTGGCTGACTCAGGCAACCCATTCCTTTAAAAGATAAGAGAATGCAGAACGGTTAGAGAGGCACTTACTTAATGTGAAAAGCTCTTGCTTCCTCCTAGTACATTCTCAAAAAACGCGAATTGTATATGAATATATCATGGCCCATTATTTAAAATATAAATCACAATATATATCAGATGTGACAGCGCTATATAAATTATTATCATTATTATAAGAATTTCCATCATTAGTGACTTCATCATATAAGCATAAGTTTGCCATTAATTATAATGGTAAAAAAAAATATTTCTAGATCTAGATCTAGATTTTTTCAATTATTTTTTATAATTAAATATTTTTTTTGTAAGCCTTAAGTGTATTATTTTTAGATCTATGTTATTAAAAATAAACAAAAAGAAAGCTTACTTTTACTTACAAATCGCAGAAAGTAGAACTCTATACCCATAATAATAATAAGGCTTGTCTTCGAGTCCGAAGATAATTGAGGAATGCAGTATTTCCCGTGGCTGCGCAGCCCCAGCTGTGACCTACATATTTTGTCTCAGACAGGGCAAGCATAGCTATTGTCCGCAGGTGGTCGATTTAGGTTTCATTTTCGCCGTCTGCATTTGTCCTCGGCAGCGAATGTTCTTTTGGTCTCAAATGTGTATCCCTCGGTGTGGTTTGCAATTTGGACTGAAATTGCAAAATATGCAAAAACCCGGAAATTATTAAAATCTTTAGAAAACTCATACGAATCTCCTGATATATATAGACTAAAATTGTCATTTTGGGGTGTCATCCAATAAGGAAAATGCCAATCCTACGCCCGTAATTTTGGAATCTGGTGAAAGAAGCTTCTCGCGCCTCAAACTAATGAAGAATTACTTTAGTTCAACAATTCTCCTAGATAGATTGAAACATTTGTTAATTCTTGCTATCGTAAAGTTCGTGGGATAACTCTATGTGCATAAATAAAAGAGTGATGTTTCCTTTACTTCTTCTTCTTGTCCAAACTCTTGAGCGAAGAAGAGAATTATATAGAGAGATTAGATTCATTTCTTCTAGATAGAGTGCAATGTTTAATTGTGAGTTTGTTCTCACACTCTTGGCGAGTGTCTCAGCCATTTCATTTCCATCTAGTTCTATATGTGCTGGTATCCATTGTATCCGTTAAAGAACTAATTGTCGTCCATATTTTTTTTCTGCATTATATCAATGTTTTCTAACTTAACCTTTCTCTTCTCATCACTCTTTTTCGTTAACTGACAATAGAACCATTAAAAGACGGGGAAGGGAAGGAGCAAAAACAAATGAAAGTGCCATCAAACGTCCATGCCGACCAGCAAAATGAATAGGCCAATAACAATCTCGAAGACATCAAAGCAGTCCGTGCCGCTCGTACATAGCAAAAAGTATCGTCTAACGTTTTGCAAATGATAATACGTACAGTGTATAGAGTACAGTTTTTTAAAATTCTTGTTGAATTTCAAACAAAATTAAGTGTAATAATAATTTTAAAAAAATATAAGAAAACGTGTTCAGGCCTCTGTGTCTCGCTGCTGTCACTTTTTTTTTTTTTTTAAAGTTGTCTGCATTGAAAAACAATTTTCTTTGGTCGCGACCAGACCGGCCCATTTGGTACCGGCCTACCGGGCATTTGCCCGTTTGCCCATATAGTTAGTCCGCCCCTTTGTGTGTGTAAGGGGATGAGAAGACCTACCTCAAACATTACACGGGAAGAGCAAAGGCGTTTAGGTTTTAAAGGCTACCAGAATTCATGGGCGAAAATGTGTGTGGTTTTATAAGGTAGACTATTATGTTAGCATTAGTATTTGGTGGGAGCAGGTATTATAAGGTAGACTATTCTGTTAGCACCTAAATAAATACTTTGCACCAGCATTCTCAGCCCCAGGAGACAAAAACATATTACTTAATTTGAACCAAGTAGACAACATAGGAGATACAGAAATACAAGAAAAGGGAATCCAAAACCTATTGGCAAACATCAAACCGAATAAAGCATATGAACCTGATGGTATTCCAGCTAGATAACTCAAAGAACTAAGCAATGAGCTAGCCCCAGTGTTCAAAATACTTTTTCAGGCATATCTTAACCAGAGTACCAAGGGACTGGAAAGAAGCTAATGTCACCCCCATATTTAAAAAAGGAGAAAATCTGACCCAGGAAACTGCAGAACAGTAGCCTATCACTTACCGGCATCACATATAAAATCCTAGAGCACATAATATGTAGTAACATCATAAACCACTTAGTCAAACAAAATGTCCTTATTCCATACCAACATGGATAATAGGACTAACGATGATTTTTCAAAAAGTTTAGATGAGTGAGCAAATAGATGCTATCTTACTAGATTTTGCAAAGTCTTTTGACAAAGTTCACCACCATAGTTTGTTTAAAAAATCAAAATATTTTGGCATTGATGGTCTATTGCATGGCTCTAAATCAACATCAATAACAGTTAACTCAGGTGTACCTCCAGGAACAGTCTTATGTCCACTACCATTTTTATTTTACATAAAGGATTTACCACATTGCATTCGTCCAGGAACAAAAGTCCCATTATTTGCAGACGATTACATAATATATAGAACAATAAAAACAACACAAGATACAGAAATTTTACAAAGAGAATTAGATGAATTACAGAAATGGGAATCAAATTGAAGCATGTCTTTCCTCCCAGAAATGTCAGTCATTAGGAGTAAAAAAAAACCTAAAACAAATTAATTCCACTTATCTTATTCATGGAAAACCAGTAACACAGACTAAAAACGCAAATTACCTAGGTGTTATAATAAATGAAAAATTGTCATGGAATACCCATATTGATGAAACTATCAAAAAAATCAAATAAAGCATTAGGGTTTATTAAAAGAAATTTCTATAAATCAAATAAGAACATAAAACTAAAAAGATATTTAACCTTGGTTAGGCCAATAATAGAATATGCATCCTCTGTTTGGGACCCCTCAACTCAATGAACATTAAGAAACTGGAACAGACACAAAATAGAGCAGTGAGGTTAATAACAAACGAATCCACATTCGCAAAGCAAACAACTTTAAAAAAAATAAGTGACAGTAACTAGATCCCCAAACATGCTTACACACTTTTAATATTTAGATGCATACACATTTATTTCACTACAAATAAATTTTGATGAATTGTTTTGTAAATGTCCAAATTGTTACACCATCTATACGCACAGCTAACCATTTAACCGTAGGTTAAGGTAATAGAAAGAGCTGTGGTCATCGAGGCTATTGTAATGGTGGCTAGCACTAATCATTTTGTGCGAAGGTCTTGACGTTTGATGTCACTCCTTCAACTGTCTTTGTTTTTCCTCTGATCCAAGAGAGAGAAGAACGATTGGTTCCAACCAACATTTGTGTCTAGTTTGTCTTGGGAAAGAACTGGGAAAACGTTGCCGGGGACTCCTTCAGCTCATGGCACCGGTTGACAGTTGTGACAAGAAGAGAACTAGCAAAGATTGTGAGCGAACACGTGGTTGATCATTCCGTGTTGACTAAATCATTAAACAGATGACGCCACATTCAAATATAAGCTCGTTGAAAATGTTTTCACTCCTTACATTCGGAGCGTATGATGTACAAAAAAGAAAGTTTTCTTTTCATTCCTAGCCGTCATCCTCTGGCAGTAGCTCATCCAGAATCCAGTGAATTACAAACTCTCATGGAAATGTTTGTTTCTATTTCCATTCACTACTTTCAGTTTGTACTTCAAGGAAACGTTTTCAAAAGATTTAATACAGAAAGAAAACAACCGAACGGGCTATGTATAAATGTAAGAATTGAGATGGAGAGATAAATGTAAGAATTGAGATGGAGAGATAAATGTAAGAATTGAGATGGAGAGATAAATGTAAGAATTGAGATGGAGAGATAAATGTAAGAATTGAGATGGAGAGATAAATGTAAGAATTGAGATGGAGAGATAAATGTAAGAATTGAGATGGAGAGATAAATGTAAGAATTGAGATGGAGAGATAAATGTAAGAATTGAGATGGAGAGATAAATGTAAGAATTGAGATGGAGAGATAAATGTAAGAATTGAGATGGAGAGATAAATGTAAGAATTGAGATGGAGAGATAAATGTAAGAATTGAGATGGAGAGATAAATGTAAGAATTGAGATGGAGAGATAAATGTAAGAATTGAGATGGAGAGATAAATGTAAGAATTGAGATGGAGAGATAAATGTAAGAATTGAGATGGAGAGATAAATGTAAGAATTGAGATGGAGAGATAAATGTAAGAATTGAGATGGAGAGATAAATGTAAGAATTGAGATGGAGAGATAAATGTAAGAATTGAGATGGAGAGATAAATGTAAGAATTGAGATGGAGAGATAAATGTAAGAATTGAGATGGAGAGATAAATGTAAGAATTGAGATGGAGAGATAAATGTAAGAATTGAGATGGAGAGATAAATGTAAGAATTGAGATGGAGAGATAAATGTAAGAATTGAGATGGAGAGATAAATGTAAGAATTGAGATGGAGAGATAAATGTAAGAATTGAGATGGAGAGATAAATGTAAGAATTGAGATGGAGAGATAAATGTAAGAATTGAGATGGAGAGATAAATGTAAGAATTGAGATGGAGAGATAAATGTAAGAATTGAGATGGAGAGATAAATGTAAGAATTGAGATGGAGAGATAAATGTAAGAATTGAGATGGAGAGATAAATGTAAGAATTGAGATGGAGAGATAAATGTAAGAATTGAGATGGAGAGATAAATGTAAGAATTGAGATGGAGAGATAAATGTAAGAATTGAGATGGAGAGATAAATGTAAGAATTGAGATGGAGAGATAAATGTAAGAAATCAGACGTCACTAGAGGGGTCTACAATCATTGATGTTGAACAGTGGTATACATTTTCTTTTCAATTTCTAATATTAATAAATATATTATTCTTGTCACAGTAAAGAAAACAAAACTGACTCATAACTATAGAAAACTATCGAGATGAAATTTCGCACATAAATTCGTGAGGCGCATGGTGAATCCAAAAGGGTGGCGGGATAATACTATGATCACCACCACCTTTTCACATCGACCAATCGTAACACTCTTTGATGTCTAATACCAGATATTGCTTTTCTTATGATACAAAGATGCAGAACAAATACTTAGGAATTCAAAAGCTGAAAACTGTGTGGTTAGGGTTTGATCCATTGAAGAAATGATAGCAAAAAACTTTACGGTTGTCATTGGAATCAAAATGAAAAGCGTGAAAGCAGGTGTGTGTGTTTATCTATGGAGTTTCCGGTCGAAAAGCAACATAGAGAATATTTAATATTTTGAATATTTTTTATACTTAATTTGAGAAGCCGAAGAAAAGTCAGAAATTGGACTAACTTTTTTGTTATGGGCGAGTGGGCGGGGTGGGGGGGGGGGGGGATGCTCCAAAAAGTAAAAGAGATACTAGAATTCACGGGCCAAAACATGTGTGTGTATGTCGCTCGTGTGTGTGGTGTTAAAATGGATTGTTCCTATTCAAGTAAAAAGACTATGTCAGAGAACATTACGATCCGAAGGCTGAAAAAAAAGTTCCTGAGAGTGAGAAACCACAATGACTCTGAGAGAGCACATCGATTACCATACAGCTGGTCAGTCGGCTAAGGAGTATTCTGGCATGGTTTTTTCTCGTTACTGACTATAAATTAATGCCATGGTAATTGGAGCAGTAGGACTTGTCGCCTTTTTTTGTACAAGACAATGATGTGTAGATATCACTAGCGGATCCAGAACTTCGGAGTGGGGGGGGGGGGCGATTTATTTTCCTAACCCTAACCCTAATGCCCAGTAAACCCTAACCCTAAGCATAAACGCGCTTACAGTGTATATCTATATATATATATTAGAATGTTAAAAAAAGTAGCGTTTCTCAACCTTCGACGAAAAAAGCAGACAAAAAAAGATAATGTTGAGGCTTTTCTCTTGACAGCTCGAGGGTGGATCGTTTTTTTTTGCTTTTTTCACTACAGAAACACATTCTCCTGGCATCTACAGCTCATTATTTATCCTATTCAAAAAAGGATCTTTGAATAATGTTTAATTGAAAATATTCTGATATGAATTTATAGGCCCTTAGTACATTGCAAATACAGCCGATTTGTTCCTTGAAAAATAAGATACCTCACATATTATTTCGATTAAGACTTTGAGGATCGCAGTCGAAAAACAATTATTCGAAAAAAAAAAAAGCCATGTTGAGGCCTTCCCTAGATAGCTAGGGGGTCTGGGGGTCTGAGGCCTTTCTCTTGACAGCTAGTTTTTTAAAAAAGCTCATTTGTAAGTGATACATTTTGTTCAATAGACATTTTTGTAATTTGATTTGTTACAGAAGGAGGAGAAATTAAGTAAACCAATTAGATTTTAATCTAAATTTTTTGCCTTTTTAGTATTCAAGCATAAATTGTGAGTTATTGTCCCAAATTTTTTTTTACAACAGAAAAATATTAGTTTGAGTTGAAAGGTTGAAAAGATGACTAGGAAAATAATATTTGGGTTCAGAACTCATTTCAATTGTTACTTTTATAATGAGAAATTTCGTATGAATTCTAAATGTTTCAAAACAAAGTCCTTCTTAAAATAACTAAGATAAATTCGTATACAATTACATAAACTCTATCGCCCCATTTGACTTTTCTGTTTTAAAACGTCATCTTTTCATCTAGAAAGGGGAGAGGGCGGTAGAGTGAAAATGTTAATCCTCGCTCCTTTTTATAATTTCTGCTAATGATAACATTTGGCATTAAAGAATAGGGGGTGGGGCGACTCATTCAATTTATAGCATAGATAAATTATATTAGTGACACTTTTTTTTTATTTAGTATCTTAACTAAATAGAAAAAGAAACAAGTATTGGTTTGTCCGATGGACAGAAGGCGATCGCATGTATCGCCCCTCCCATCTGGAACAACCCTTTTTCATTTATATTTACTTATGATAAAATTTGAGATCAGATCGTGTGTCCGACATTATATACAAACATCAATATATAGCTTATATTTATATAGATATTCAACTAATTTTGCTCAAAAACTATGATTTCTCCATAAAAATAGGACCGCCCCCCCCCACTCAGAGGGCTAGAGTGGGGAGGGCAGCAAAAGCAATCGCCCCCCCCCCCTTCACCTCAAGGAATCGGCTAAGATACCAGAAGTGTAGCAACATAATATAAAAATTATATTGTAATTCAACTAATTTTGTCCACAAACTATGATTTCTAACTAAAAGTAGGACGGCCCCCCCCCCCACACTCAAAGGGTTTAGGTTGGATGGGCTGCAGAGGTATTCGCCCCCCCCCCCCTCCACACACCCAATCGGCTAACAGGGGAACAACATAATATAAAGATCGTTTAAAATATCAATAACAAGTTTTACTTATATAGATATTTAATTGATTCCGTTGACAAGCTGTGATTTCTACAAATAAATTGGACCGCCCCCCCCCCCCACTCGAAAGTTTATGTCGGGGGGGGGGCGGGATCGACGCCATCGCCACCTCCAAATCCCACCAAATCTGCGAACGTACTAAAGGGGGCGAAATAATCTAAAAATAGGTTGAAATATAAATAATTAATATATATTATCAACATAACTAATAAATTCGTATACAAATTGTGTGATTTCTTTACTAAAAGTAGTCCGTCCCCCCTCTTGGGGGGGGGGGATCGGCCGAGTGTGTGTGTGGGGGGGGGGCGATCGCCCCAACCGCCCTTCCCCCCGGATCCGCCAGTGGTAGACATTAAGTAATAATAACGGAGACTATGTTTATCAAAGTAGACATAGAAGACTCTCTTATTTCCGTCCAATCCTTTACTTTCAGACAAAACATAAACAACAAACAATGATGTAATATAATATAATATTAGCACAGTGTTTAAAAAAAATATATTTATAAATTGTTTTTCTTGTTCTTGTTTAAAATTTCTCTATACAGTTTGCTAAATCATCAGCAAAACATGGAACCTGGACACGGTTCTCGCAAACGGCTCTAACGATTTTCCAAGACATTTGACACTTTAGATATCTTCGGAAAAAAGAATCTATATATGCAATTCTCTTCATGGCTCAACAATTTAAACAAAAGTTAAGGAAAGATTAGTCTTTTATTTCTGAGGACTAGAGTTACTCCACGAAAAAAAAGAGGGGGGGGGGGGGGAGAACAAGTAGTACTCACCCGAAGCTAAATAGCAGGGCCGGACTTAACCAGTGTGACCAAGAAGTCATGGAAAGACCACTCTTTTATTTGTTTCTACCCCATGTAGCTTGAGTGACGAAAAAAAAAGAGGGGGGTAGGAGAGAACAAGTAATCTACTCTGTATTCACCCGTTACTAAATAGCACAGCCGGACTCAGCCGTTTTGGGGACCTATGCAAAACGGATTTCGCGGGCCCCACCTTGGGTAGTGATATGGACAATAAGTGAAAATTAAGAGTTTGTATTAGAAAATATATTCGTCTTTGCATTTTATTTATTCTTTACTACGCACAGAATTACTTGACGAGTCTTGTGTGTAGCGAAGTCATACAGTATAGCATAAGAAGTCTGCTTCCTACATAGATCACGCTCAGTAGCAAGAATTGCCAAATGTTTCAATCTATCTTTGAGCATTGTTGACCTCAAGTAATTTCTCATTAGTTTGAGGCGCGAGAAGCTTCTTTCACTACATTCCACAATTACGGGTTCTGAATAATGCCTTTTTTTTATCGCGCGTAGGATTGAAGTTTTCCATATTGAATGAAACCCCAAAATAACAATATATTTCAGGAGATTTTTATGAGTTTTCAAAAGATTAAAATAATTTCCGGAAATTTCCCGAACTTTTTCGTATATTTTGCAATATTCAGGAGATTTCCAGGAGCTCCTGGTAAATCGACAGGAGGTCGTGGGAAATCTATTAGAAGTTATAAAATGGTTTAATTTAATAATTTATACACCTAGAATAAGCGCGGGTCCTATGAAAGTGCGGGGCCCAATGCGGTCGCATAGGTTGCAGTGGCTTAGGCCGACCCTGCAAAATAGCGGCGTATGCTACGGGGGCCGATTTTGAGTTTGTGTTTCACACAAACTGTCTTTGAATTCTTGTTTTAAATATCTTCACTTAAAAAAGGTGAGAAATGGATGATAAGAAGCAGAGGCGTCATAAGGTGGGTACCAGGGTGTACGGCTCATTGGGTGCTACAGCTCAGAAGAGTTAAGCTGGCTAGAAGAAGAAGCGAAAGTTACTCACGATCACTATTCGCAAAAAAACGCAAGCTCTATCAAACATTTGTATTTTATTTTCAGAATTTCCCTAAAAGTCCGCATTCTAAATAAAAGCATTTAAAAATAACACACAAATTCCGTATTTTTAAAGCATTTTTTTTCTTTTTCTAAGCCCCACTTCCTTTTAGATGCGGTCTAAATAAAAAACAACTAATTCTAATAACAATAAAAAGTTAAGTCCATATTCTTTTTCTTATGATTAAAGGATGTAGATAAAATGTTTAAAACTAACCATAGATGTTAAATATAGATTCAAAATCTGAAAAGTGTATAGTAATTAATCGGAGGAGACATTTAGACGCTGATTAAATAGAAAAAATAAAAGAGATACAAAAACTAATTCTATTAGTATTAAAAAGATAAATATAGATCATTTCACTACATTCAAAAGGGGTCAAGGAACGATTATAATTAATAAAAGCGGGTTTCCAAATCAAGTCAAAAGTCTATGTTGGAGAAATTACGATGCGCAGGTTAAAAACAAAACAAAATTTGGTTCCAGAGAGAGAGAGAGAGAGAGAGAAAGAAGGAAAGAGAGAGCGGGCCCTGAAAAAGAAGGTGGGATTGTTCCGGTTATAATAAACAGCATAAAGTTTGGGAACACATCAACGGGCGTAGCCGGTGGGTATCGCTAGTAAAACCATAAAGGGAAGTAGACAAAGAAGGAGAGCCTGGCCCAATGTCTAAACTGCTTACTTAACAAAACAATCAATTACACACAAAAACAAACAAACAAACAAACAACAACAAAAAAGCTTAACATTCACAAAAACATATTACTTAATTGTACTCATTTGTACAAGTACAGAGGTTTGTGGCTGATGTAGGCGTAGCATTAATGAAAGCTGCTACTGAAAAAAAAATGAAGCCTGACCCTATCTCTGGTTTGGACTGTGGTTCCATATCATATAGCACCACGACCTACTCTCTGTACAGGGAACATCCTGTCATAGTCTATAACCTCCACATTTAGGAGAATTATTCCCTCTCTCTGTAGTTTAATTCTCCTCTTTCGGTTTTGTATTTAGAGCTGCCCCACCCCTCTACTCTCATTTACAAATAGCTCCTCCCATTGTCTATCGTATACGTTTACAATCTGAGTGCCTGTTCCTACTTTCTGTCCCTCTGTTACCTCCAAGCCCTCGTGTCTGTTCTACTTTCTGTCTATCTCTGTGCACCCATATCAGCAGCGCCAACCGTAGCTCCCCCATCTCCCGGCAAATATTCAAGGTATGTAACCTCGAGAACATAAGCCTCTTTATATCTCCCCCTGGCCGCCTCGACGTTTATCTGAAGTAAGCTCTATCATGTTAGTGCACTAACTAGCTGGCTGGAGTAGCACAGCGCTGCCCACTCTGCCCTCCCCCGGTTTAGTTTTACTTTGTTTCAATCAGAATGTGCAAAACAAATCTAGCTAGTGGACGTACATAATAGAGAGGGAGAGAGAGAGAGAGAGAGAGAGAGATCGTGTGTGTGTGGTCTCAATAAGACAGGTAAGTCTATTGTTTTATTTACACATTGAATGGACTGATTCTTGGTATGACTTCCAAAAAATATGACAGCATTTTACAAAGAAAAAGTGACTAGTCAACAAAAATACCCACACATCCATATTCATTATTCAGTGACACTGTCGAGAAAATAGAAAAGTAAGTCCTGACTTGTTTTCTTCTGCACACATTTTATTAGCTAACAGTACATGTTGTGTTTCAATTGACTGCAGTTGTATAAAGTAGTAATGGGATTGATCTAAGGCTGTTTCATACGTTCACAGAACAATTGTGTATGTTGCTGATGTTACTAGCAGGCTATTCAGACATACATACGACACTGTTGGCTTTGTTGGCTTAGATTTGGCAACATTAAACACTACTATGGAAAACAGAATAACCTTGCTGTAAACTAAAGCCAACATTGTTATCTCCTCTTGACTGGAGATTCCTTGTTCTCCCTACCCTCTCATTGAAACTCCATTCGGAATGAATCTAACAATCTCATACTACTCTTCTTGGTTTTAGCGGCCCATACAATAGAATTTTTTGTTATACTAGACCCCTCTATGTATATGGTCTGTCTGTTTCTCCCTCCCTCCTTTTCCTAGGTATTTCGAAAACTAGAAAAGTTTTTAAAATGGGGATTCGGTGCAATGGCTACTTTCTGTCTTCTATGTCTTCTAAAAGCGAACTGTTTTTGTAACTGAAATTTGCAGACTTTCCCTACAAATACATTATTAACACGATGCTATATATATAAGGCTTATATAGTTTTAACTACATATTATTTAAAAAAATTATACTCTATAAGAAGAACAGAAATAAAAGTACATAATAAATGTGATTTAATGTCAAATTTGATGACTAATACATGTGTATGGAAAAGTGAACGCGTGCATGCGTAAGTATGCGTGACGTATTCTATTTCTTTCAGCTGGTAGGCCACGTGACAGGACTAATAGAGTACAATAGTTTGAAACTATTTCATTATGGGTGACAGGACTAATAGAGTACAATAGTTTGAAACTATTTCATTATGGGTGACAGGACTAATAGAGTACAATAGTTTGAAACTATTTCATTATGGGTGACAGGACTAATAGAGTACACTAGTTTGAAACTATTTCATTTGTACTAAAAGAGTAAACAATTAAAAAATTTAGACTGAACTTCATGTGTTGCCTTCATGGATTGTGTTACAAACAGGAGAAGATTCCTCTTTTTACAAAGTACTCATTGCCACCTCTTTAGGGTTCCATTCTTAAGGATTCTTTTCTTAAAAATGTTATCAACAGCCATCAACATGAACTTGTCAATGTGCCTGGTGTTAGGATGCTCCTCAGTTTAGTCTTGATTTCAACCGTGCAGAAACTTCTTTCACACGCAATTTGCATACAAGACAGCAAAATTACAAGAAAAAACACATGTCAATAAATTTAAAACCATTAAAATTCTGTAGCAATCATTTCCCTATTCTCCTCAAGTTCATTTGTACTCCTCGCATTTTCTTCTGCAAGTTCCACTATTTCATCTGGCCACAGAGCCATCTGATACTTTCTTCAGACCTTGCAAATCAGAACACCAAATCCACATTTTTTAAGGGAATTTACCCCCGTGGTAATGTCTCAACGTTTCGACTGAGTGAAAAGGTCGATAGAGGAGACAATTAGGCCAACAGAAAAACAAAACAGAACCCCTAAGGACAGAGTCCATTGCACTGGCGGGGATGGAATAGAGCTCCAACAAACATGTCACTATTCACTCACAGTTCTTTAAGGAGCGAACACTCGCACGGCTGATGTGGTACAGAGAATTTTGGAATACGTGCCATCAGAAATAGGGATTAACAAATTACATTTTTTTATCCCTCTCAGACAGTTCAGACAAGCCAACGTAGGAGAGATGGAGGAAAAATGAAAGAGAGATGGAGGGAGGAGAGATGGAGGAAAAATGGAGGAGAGATGGAGGGAGGAGAGATGGAGGAGAAATGGAGGAGAGATGAGAAGAGATTGAAGAAAAATAGAGAAGAGATGTAGGAGAGATGGAGGAGAGATGGAGGGAGGAAAGATGGAGGAGAAATGGAGGGAGGAGAGATGGAGGGAGGAGAGATGGAGGAGAGATGGAGGAGAGATGGAGGGAGGAGAGATGGAGGGAGGAGAGATGGAGGGAGGAGAGATGGAGGAGAGATGGAGGAGAGATGGAGGGAGGAGAGATGGAGGAGAGATGGAGGGAGGAGAGATGGAGGGAGGAGAGATGAGAAGAGATTGAAGAGAAATAGAGAAGAGATGTAGGAGAGATGGAGGGAGGTGAAATGGAGGAGAGATGGAGGGAGGAGAGATGGAGGAGAGATGGAGGGAGGAGAGATGGAGGAGAGATGGAGGGAGGAGAGATGGAGGGAGGAGAGATGGAGGAGAGATGGAGGAGAGATGGAGGGAGGAAAGATAGAGGAGAGATGGAGGGAGGAAAGATAGAGGAGAGATGGAGGAGCGATGGATGGAAGAGAAATGGAGGAGAGATGGAGGAGAGATGGAGGAGAGGAGAGATGGAGGAAAGATGGAGGGAGGAGAGATGGAGGAAAGATGGAGGAGAGATGAAGGGAGGAGAGATGGAGGGAGGAAAGATGGAGGAGAGATGGAGTAGAGATGGAGGAAGGAAAGATGGAGGAGAGATGGAGGAGAGATGGAGGGAGGAAAGATGGAGGGAGGAGAGATGGAGGAGGAGAGATGGAGGAAAGATGGTGGAGAGTCGGATAGGAAATGGAAGAAAGATGGACGTAGAGTCTTTCAGGGTACTCTTTGAGTAATTAGAAGAAGGTAATTGAATATTCTTAAGCTAACTTCTAAAACAAATGCCTCTTTCCTTGTCTTCTAGTTCCTGTTCTTTTGTTTTAACAATAGTGCTGACTTAAAGAACCGAACTCTATCTTGAGAGCGCCAGGAAGAACGTTTATGCAGTAGAGCCATTGCATCGGAAATAGGCGAACATTCACATTCCGGTATTGGAAGGTCGACATCTTCGTTCTTATGGTGACAGTATTGCGTCGTGAGCTAACGTGGCTTGACCTTCACGAGTAAATGGGGTTATACCTGTTCATTCATGATTGATCTGTAGTATCATACTGCAGTGGAAAGAGACCAGTAATTGGCTGCAATGTCGGTCTGGCAGATTACTTTTCTCTCATTTTTTTCCTTCCTTTTTTTAGACATTTTGCATTTTGACCCAAATCCATTTCTGATGTCATTGTTCAACAGTATCTTTGTGAATGACTTTGTAGAGACGGTATCTCAACAGTATCTTTGTGAATGAACTTTGTAGTGAGGGTATCTCAACAGTATGTTTGTGAATGACTTTGCAGAGACGGTATCTCAACAGTATCTTTGTGATTGAACTTTGTAGTGAGGGTATCTCAACAGTATCTTTGTGAATGACTTCGTAGTGAGGGTATCTCAACAATATCTTTATGAATGACTTCGTAGTGAGGGTATCTCAAAAGTATCTTTGTGAATGACTTCGTAGTGAGAGTATCTCAACAGTATCTTTGTGAATGAACTTTGTATTGAGGGTATCTCAACAGTATCTTTGTGAATGACTTCGTAGTGAGGGTATCTCAACAGTATCTTTGTGAATGAACTTCGTAGTGAGAGTATCTCAATAGTATCTTTGTGAATGACTTCGTAGTGAGGGTATCTGAACAGTATCTTTGTGAATGAACTTCGTAGTGAGAGTATCTCAACAGTATCTTTGTGAATGACCTCGTAGTGACGGTATCTCAACAGTATCTCTGTGAATGACTTCGTAGTGACGGTATCTCAACAGTATTCGACTAAGCATCAACATCAATAACGTTTTCTCTAATAGCGCTGATTAATTGTATGTCTACTGAACTGTTTCTTGTTCCATCCAGTCTGATACAACTTCCTTGCACACACTCCACTTGGTTTCTGTGAAAGCGAGAATCGACTACAATGTAGCCACACTTTGTCATCAATAAAGAAATACCCTTGTACCTTTGCGAACAGATCACTCCATATATCCCTCAAAGAGCCCTGTGCTCAATGGACTCACCTCTTTTAGGTGTGCAACGTTTCTCTTAAACGTCTTTTTCAGTGCATGGACCGAGAGTTTAGAATTCATTTCTCCCCATTGATCTCAGACAGACAACATACTACACTACTTTCAAGAAGAACATTAAGACCTATCTGTTTTAAACTTGTTTACATTAGTTTGTTATTTTAGCTCTCGTGTTTATGTTTGTAATGTTATCCTACATTTTGTTTGTTAACAGCGCTCTATATATTACATTATTCTTATTATCATGTCCACTGAATGTCCGACTCGCGATGTCTTCATGAAAAGTTTATATTAAGTGTAATTGTATCAGTCATTTAATTTATTTATATTATTTTACCAATTGTTTTTGTTCAGCGCAATGTCATGCTTTTGGTTTTCTTAATGCCTTATAATCTTATAACTCTGGACCAGTTGGGTAATAGGGAGGGGGGATAATGAAAGGGGTATCTGGGTGAAGATAACTCTGATTGCTCTTAAAATGTATGTAATAAATATAAGTTGTACAACTCAAGGATGGAATACTTTTCAGAGTTGTATAACTTTGAAATCTCAGGAGATACAGGCTTGGCTTGGCTACCTATAAGGGGGCTCGAGGTTCGACACCCGACTCGGGCAGAGTTGTGTTTACTGAGCGCCCAAAGGAAACGGAAAACCAACTCCTAGATACCCCCCCCCCCCACACACACAGATGAGATTGGACCAAAAGCATGAGCATGCTATATAAGCATGAAAGTAGCGCTATATAAAAGCTATAATAATAAGAAGAAGAAGACAATGATGCCTACTCTCACCAACACTTTTCAATATCTTCCTTGAAAGGATAATGGAAGATGCTCTCAGGGCTATGAAGATACTTTATGCATTGAAGGAAGAAGAATTACTGACCTTCGCTTCGCAGATGACATTGATGGCCTAGCAGGGACAGAAGAAGAACTAGCTGACCTAGTGATGCGCATTGACAAGACTTTCGCAGCATATGATATGCAAATAAATGCAGAATAAAAAAAAAAACAAATTATGCCCAATAGCCAACAGGGCTTGAAAAGAGGGATCAGTATTGGAGGTGAAAAGCTGACTAGTGTTAGCAGCTTCAAATACCTCGGAGCTATTGTCTCAGATGAGGGAACGAAACCTGAGCTACTGGCCCGAATAATTTGGAAAGACAAAGGCTTGGCCCTGGGCACCATAATCAGACTAATGCGCGCTCCCTGGTCATGGCCAAATTTGTATATGTTTGTGAGTCTTGGACGCTGACTGGAGAGCTAGAGAGGAGGATCCTATGAGGGAAATTGAGATGCTACAGAATGATCCTAGGTATCACATTCAAAGACCGCATCACAAACCAAGAGATCGGAGACAGGGTCACTGCAGCGATTGGGCCTCATGATGACCTGCTAACTATCGTAAAAAAAAATTAAAAGCTTGAAATCTATGGCCATATTACAAGGTCTTCGGGGCTCGCAAAGACCTTCCATCAGGGAACATTACCAGGAAAAAGAAGAAGACGCAGACAGAGAAAGCGATGGAAGGACAACATAAAAGAATGGACGGGCCTGCCATTGAAAGTGGTACTAACTAAGGCAAAAAACAGAGAGGAATGGAGAAAGACGGTGGACGAGTCTTGCATGGTGCCCCAAACTGTCCAATAGACTAAGTGATAGGTAAAGGTTAAGGTAAAAACAACTCAAGACTCAAGGAAATAAATAGAAAGTTTCATAACTATGTATTGTTAGTTTCAAACTTTTAAGCGACGACTTGATTCTCTACACAAAGTATAGAGGGGACTAATTCAGCTTATACCGCCACATCTTTTAAGTACAATTTCTTTTCCTTGTTTGATAGCAAACAAAATAACTAATTACAAATAATTATTTATTAACTGGTTAATTTTTTTTCTATAGATTCTTGTTTGGTCAGGTACAGGATATAATTTGCAAAATTTTAAGTTGATCCGAGATTGGGTGTGGGAGAAATGACATGCACAAAAATGTACCAGACAGACAGTGAAGATAGACAGAGTGAACGTCACGGGTTTAAAAGTACCAGGTTTTCGTTTTCAAGGTTGTTGGGGTGTCTATAAACTCCAGTAGTGTCTAGTAAATACTCCTTAGTCTCTGACCACCAAGTCGAACACTTGGCCTTCTCGTAAGACTCTAGAAAAATAAGGTCGTTGAAATTGCTTTGTATTTATGTAGGAACCTACATTTCAACCATTTTAAAAACAATATTCAGAAGACTATTTTACAAGGTCTGATTTTAAAAATATATCTACACACTGTTATGTTCATTGTGCTAGGTATCAATTTAAAAAAAATTGCTTATTGGCGACCAAAATTTAAACTACTTTCATTTTAAAGTAGATTTTACAAAATTTTCTGGGTGATACATATATATATTCGTATCAAATCATATTTTTTAAGACAAACTTAACATCATCTGCCCTCTAGATCGCAAGATGTTTAATGGACATGACTTTATTCAATGTCCATATGCTGACCCTTGATTGATTTTATTAACTGCACATCTAAAAAGGCTAAATCGTTTTTTCAGTTCGGCATGACCCGCCTAGTCGTGCGATGTGCGTTTGGACTATCGTCACGAAGGTCCCGAGTTCGAAAATTGCCAGATTCCCTCCCTACAGTAGGTTAGGACGTAACCTTCGATTCATGGGGACTCTCCGAAAAAAAAAGTTTCTTATTATCTGGTCTCCTCCTTGTGTTGATACTTCTTGAACACTTTGATAACTGTATGCATAACTGATTCTGTTGTATTATCAGTATACGTTTTTTTTTTTAAAATTATCTTCTTATCTTAGCTTATAAAATACAGACGTCTTTAAAAAAAAAGAAGATGATTACGTCCTATGCGTCATTCATCTAGTCATGCATGTTAACCAATGACCTGAATTTTGCCATTATGAATTAATATTATACAGGAAGACTGATCGTAATATTTTCTTGTTCAATGTATCAGATAACGACGAAAGCAAATACATTGATAGGTGTGTACGTACATATTGTGTAGAGAAATGAATGTCTGTACAACAGTTTTACACAAATTGGTTTCTAAGGAGTTTGTTTTATATATAGTCTGTTGGTTTTGAATTGAATCATACATTGAACATTGCTGAAAGCAGTCGAACTTCTTTCCCGCTGGGTCTCACCTGAAGCGTCATTTCACAAAGTCATCATAAAAACTTATTATTAACCTTTAAGGTCATTCTATAACCACGTTTATGTCTTACATGTAAGCTATTTTTAGCAAGGCGATGTATTTTTATTTCATATGTAAATGTATGTTAATCAGTCTTAAGAATAGCCCTACCTCGTTTTCAAAAGGAGGTCAATTTGTCGGCGAGTTCTATTTGTCCAAACTCTAAAAGCAGAACTACATTCTAGACAGGGTAGACTAAACATTTTGTTTTTTTCTTGAGCTCTTCAAAATACTAGACAAACATCCTTGTCAACGAGTTACACTTACCTCCATAAAGACTTAATCAGCTCTATTCTGTTTAATAGTTTAGCTTAGGTTTTACTATTAAATTCTATTTTTCAGTTTATTTAAGCCATTGCCCGGTTCCTTCTGCCGTGACCATCTACTTAAGCTATTGCCCGGTTCCTTCTGCCGTGACCAGCTACTTAAGCCATTGCCCAGTTCCTTCTGCCGTGACCAGCTACTTAAGCCATTGTCCGGTTCCTTCTGCCGTGACCAGCTACTTTAGCCTATGCCCAGTTTCTCAAGCCTTGGTTAGGTCATGTGTGATCTCACTACCACATTCTGTGTTCAATCAGTCAACACAGTGTTAGAGGTCTGTTAGAAACAGCCTGGGACTAGGGTGAGCTTACTTTTCTTACCACGTGCAATATGCACGATACTTCTGACTTACTTAGACTTACTTACACTTACTTAGACTTACGTAGTCTTACTTAGACTTACTTTGAATTAGATTCTTCCCCGCCGTTCGGCGCATTGGGTGGCAAGCTGTCTCCACAAAGATCAGTACCTGGCAATGTCTGAAGCCTCTTCCTACCTGGTTTCCACTGCTCTGAGGGCCTCCATGAAAGTGTGGCGCCAAGCTATACGAGGAAGTCCCTGTTTGAGCTTTCCTCGTATCGGCCTCCATGTCATCGCAACTCTTGGTATGCGTAATTCATTTTGTGGAAGAATATGTCTCACTAATCTCATGCGACGCTCTGTCAAAAGGAGGCCAATTATGGGTGCTTCTCGATCTAGGCTCTACGTCATTTCTTGTATGCATTTACTTGTAGACCCGAGTAATGTAACTTCGTCGGTTAGGTCCAAGTCCGTCATTTGGTTTGTTCACGCCATGGAATACCGAAGGTAGTCTGATTCATTGCTTTCCTCATTATATAGTCAATGGCTAGGAGGGAACGGAAGGGAGACAAGATGCACCCCTGTCTCACACCTGTCTCACAGCTGTCTCGATGCTAAAGAACTCGGTTGTTCTTGCTTTCCTTTTAATTCTGCAAGTATATTGCTGTTTAGGTGTCGTAGAATATGGACGAATTTTTCTGGGATACCATATTCTCTATTTTCCATAGTGATTCTCGTTGGAAACTATCAAACTATCAATAAAGTCTACGAAACTGATCGTAAGCCGTTGTTGGTACTCGATAAGATATTCTATAATATCGTAGAACGAAGATCAGCTCTGCACATGATCTGCCTCTTCGGAAGCCTGCTTGCTCTTCTTTGAAGCCATCTCAACAGAATACTGCTGCAAACTTTGCCCGGGACAGAGAGTAGGGTAATGCTCCTTTAGTTGTTGCAATCTGCCAAGCTTCCCTTTTTAGGAAGTTTTACAATTCATTCCTTTTTGTCAATCCTCAGAGACTTTAGAAATTTGCTCACAGAAATTTAAGAGATCAGTCAGTTCTGAAGCCCACTAAAACAGAAATGTAAGAGATCAGTCATTCTGAAGCCCACTCAAAACTATGGGTCTTTTATCCACGTCGCCTATTTCCTAGTAGAACCGCTTTGGGTGTGCAGCAATGAGGTCGGTACAATTTTGTATGCGCCAAATGTTGGGATCCATTGAACAAGAAATACGATTTAATCGTGATCGCAGCGAAGTCAAGTATTTAATAAGCACTAGTTCGTGATCCCAGCGAATTCAAGTATTTAATAGGCACTAGTTCGTGATCCCAGCGAAGTCAAGTATTTAATAGACACTAGTTCGTGATCCCAGCGAAGTCAAGTATTTAATAGGCACTAGTTCGTGATCCCAGCGAAGTCAAGTATTTAATAGGCATTAGTTCGTGATCCCAGCGTAGTCAAGTATTTAATAGGCACTAGTTCGTGGTCCCGGAGTAGTCAAGTATTTAATAGGCACTAGTTCGTGATCCCAGCGAAGTCAAATATTTAATAGGCACTAGTTCGTGGTCCTGGAGTAGTCAAGTATTTAATAGGCACTAGTTCGTGGTCCCGGAGTAGTCAAGTATTTAATAGGCACTAGTTCGTGATCCCAGCGAAGTCAAATATTTAATAGGCACTAGTTCGTGGTCCTGGAGTAGTCAAATATTTAATAGGCACTAGTTCCTGATCACAGCTTAGTCAAATAATTTAATAGGCTTTAGTTCGTGATCCGGAGTAGTCAAGTATTTAATAGGCAGTTGTTTCTAGTGTTACTTGAAATGATCCAAGCGTAGTCAAATTCCCATCTATTTGTAGAGAATCCTTCTATGTTCACGATGGCTGTAGTTAGGATGATAAGTTATGCCTTTGTATTGTGTCTGATCATGGACATATTGAACAGAGGTAGATAGGAATGTGGTTGTTGGTAATTTGTACAATCATGCTTTAAATAACATATTCAACAGAGGTAGATAGGATATGTGGTTGTTGATATTTTTGTACTTCATAGCTTTCTGAAAATATTGAAACCTGCCTTTCTACGTGCATTACCAAACCGATGAGCCCGCGATTGAAAACTCAAACAATCTAATACTGGCAATATAAGTGTTGAATATTGAATTACATGAAACTCAATGTCTCCCACCTGACTAGCAACATCTTGACCTTTACATCACAAGGTCTGAAAGGGGAACTTTAGTTTACTACTAGCAACACAAGACTAGACATTGAGTTCTTGTTGAGAAACCATGCTGTGTCCATTCTTGAGCAATAAAACAATAGATATCTTACCATGAAATGTCTTTAGGTACCGGTATGAGGTATTCTTCAGGCTATAAGTATTCAAAGTGGAGTGTATTCAACCTTACTTCGTTTCTCTGAGAGCCGGACATTCCTAACCAGATAAGCGGTAGGTCATAAGATGCCAGGTGGTTTTATGTTAGCCGGCAATTTGTGTGTAGGGGAGAGAACTGATGATATTCTAAGAGTCCTGTTCAGGTTGCCTAATATTTACTTTGCCTGTTCCTAGCAGAACTCTCACTTTAAACAACTGTCCAGGAGAGTCCAGAAACAAAATGGCCTGACTAATGACTTCATTAGATGGTGCTTTTAAAAAAATATAATTAAAATTTTAAATAAAGACTATAATCAAGAAAAATATATCATATCTAAAATTATATCAAGAAAAAAATAAACATTTAAAATTCTATCCATCCATCCCATCCATCCATCATCTATCTATCTATCTATCTATCTATTTATCTATCTATCTATCTATCTATCTATCTATCTATCTATCGATCGATCTATCTAACCTTGCGTCTGTCTACCTGTCCATCCGTCTATCTATGTGTGTGTGTATGTGTGTCTAAGACAGAGA